>JAWNOK010000024.1:18528081-19746379 GCA_035046005.1 Drosophila acutilabella | reverse complement strand
AGACATCTAAAAAAAAAAAAAAAATAACCAAATCTTTCAATGCCTTCTATTAGTTAGCATTGTTAACATTCAAATGGGCCAGTATTCGCTGTATTTTATATATTTTATTAAATTTTTGTCATATTAAATCATTTCAATATGGCCACTTGTACGGCATTTGTATGTGCCTGCTTATGTGCAGACACAAACGTCCCCTTAATTTTCTACTTTTTAAATAAAGTTAACCAAATCTTTAAATGCCTTCTATTAGTTAGCATTGTTATCCTCCTATTAGTCTAGTATTCGCTGAATTTTGTTATTTTTATTAAATTTTTGTCATTTTAAATTAATTTAATATGGCCGTTTATATGGCAGTTGTATGTGGCTGCTTATATGCAGACACTTAGGACCCTTAAATTTTCAACTTTTTTATCAAATTTATTAAAATCTTTTAATGCCTTGATTAGTTAGCATTGTTATCCTCCATTCAAACTAGTATTCGCTGCATTTTATTAAATTTATAAAATTTTTGTCATATTAAATCGTTTCATACTGGCCGCTTACACGGCATACGAATGTGGCTGCTTATACGCAGTCACTAGCGACCCCTAAATTTTCAACTTTTTAATTAAATTTATCAACATCTTTTAATGCCATCGATTAGTTAGCATTGTTATCCTCCATTTTAACTAGTATTCGCTGCATTTTATATATTTTATAAAATTTTTGTCATATGAAACAATTTTAATATGGCCGTTTTCACGGCAATTGTATGTGGCTGCTTATGTGCAGACACTTAGAACCCCTTATTTTCAACTTTTCAACTAAAATAGACCAAACATTGTAATGCCATCAATTAGTTAGCACTGTTCTCCTCCTATTGTACTAGTATTCGCTGCATTTTATTAACTTTGTTCAATTTTTGTCATATTAAACCAATTTAATATGGCCGTTTACACGGCAGTTGTATGTGGCTGCTTATATGCAGATACTTAGGACCCTAAAATTTTCAACTTTTTTATTAAATTTATTAGATTCTTTTAATGCCATCGATTAGTTAGCATTGTTTACATTCGAATGGGCCAGTATTCGCTGTATTTTATATATTTCATTAAATTTTTGTCATATTAAATAATTTTAATATGGCCGCTTACACGGCATCTGTATGTGGCTGCTTATATGTAGACACTTAGGACTCTAAAATTTTCAACTTTTTAATTAAAATAAACCAAATCTCTAAATGCAATCAATTAGTTAGCATTGTTCTCCTCCTATTGTACTAGTATTCGCTGCATTTTATTAACTTTGTTCAATTTTTGTCATATTAAATCAATTTAATATGGCCGTTTACACGGCAGTTGTATGTGGCTGCTTATATGCAGACACATAGGACCCTAAAATTTTCAACTTTTTTATTAAATTTATTAGATTCTTTTAATGCCATCGATTAGTTAGCATTGTTTACATTCGAATGGGCCAGTATTCGCTGTATTTTATATATTTCATTAAATTTTTGTCATTTTAAATTAATTTAATATGGCCGTTTATATGGCAGTTGTATGTGGCTGCTTATATGCAGACACTTAGGACCCTTAAATTTTCAACTTTTTTTATCAAATTTATTAAAATCTTTTAATGCCTTGATTAGTTAGCATTGTTATCCTCCATTCAAACTAGTATTCGCTGCATTTTATTAAATTTATAAAATTTTTGTCATATTAAACAATTTTAATATGGCCGTTTACACGGCATTTATATGTGGCTACTAATGTGCAGACACTTAGGACCCCTTAATTTTCACCTTTTTAGCTAAAGTTAGTCAAACATCTTAATGCCTTCTATTAGTTAGCATTGTCATCCTCCATTTTAACTAGTATTCGCTGCATTTTGTTAATTCTATTAAATTTTTGTCATATTAACTTAATTTAATATGGCCGTTTACACGGCATTTGTATGTGGCTGCTTATGTGCAGACACAAACGTCCCCTTAATTTTCGACTTTTTAACTAAAATTAGTCAAACATCTTAATGCCTTCTATTAGTTAGCATTGTTTACCTCCTATTTAATTAGTATTCGCTGCATTTTATTCATTTTATTAAATTTTTGTCATATTAAATCATTTTAATATGGCCGTTTACACGGCATTTGTATGTGGCTGCTTATGTGCAGACACAAACGTCCCCATAATTTTCGACTTTTTAACTAAAATAGACCAAACATCTTAATGCCTTCTATTAGTTAGCATTGTTATCCTCCTATTAAACTAGCATTCGCTGCATTTTATTTGTTTTATTAAATTTTTGTCATATTAAATAATTTTAATATGGCCGTTTACACGGCATTTATATGTGGCTGCTTATGTGCAGACACTCGCGACCCCCAAATTTTCGACTTTTTAACTAAAATTAGTCAAACATCTTAATGCCTTCGACTAGTTAGCATTGTTTACCTTCTATTAGATTAGTATTTGCTGCATTTTATCAATTGCATTAAATTTTTGTCATATTAAATCATATGATATTGACCGTTTACACGGCATTTGTATGTGGCTGCTTATGTGCAGACACAAACGTCCCCTTAATTTTCGACTTTTTAACCAAAGTTAGCCAAACATCTTAATGCCTTCTATTAGCTAGCATTGTTTACCTCCATTCTAATTAGTACTCGCTGCATTATGTTAATTTTATAAAATTTTCGACATATTTAATCAAATTAATATGGCCGTTCACACGGCATTTGTATGTGGCTGCTTATGTGCAGACACTAGCGACCCCCTAATTTTCAACTTTTTAACTAAAGTTTCTCAAATCTCCTAATACCTTCGATTAGTTAGCATTGTTTACCTCCTATTTAATTAATTTTCGCTGCTTTTTATCGATTTTGCTAAAATTTTGTCATTTTAAATCATTTTAATATGGCCGTTTACACGTCATTGTATGTGGCTGCTTATGTACAGACACTAATTACCCCTAAATTTTCGACTTTTTAACTAAAATTAGTCAAACATCTTAATGCCATCGATTAGTTAACATTGTTATCTTCCTGTTGCACTAGAATTCGCTGCATTTTATTTATTCTATTAAATTTTTGTCAAATAAAACCATTTCAATATGGCCGTTTACACGACACTTATATGTGACTACTTATGTGCAGACACTTAGGACCCTTGAATTTTCAACTTTTTAATTAAATTTATTAAATTCTTTTAATGCCATCTTTTAATTAGCATTGTTATCCTCCTATTTAATTAGTATTCGCTGAATTTAATTAGTTTTGTTAAATTTTGTCATATTAAATCATATGATATTGGCCGTTTATACGGTAACTGTATGTGGCTGCCTATGTGCAGACACTTAGGACCCCTTAATTTTCGACTTTTTAACTAAAGTTAGTCAAACATCTTAATGCCCTCTATTAGTTAGCATTGTTTACCTCCTATTAGTCTTGTATTTGCCGCATTTTATTTATTTTATAAAATTTTTGTCATATTAAACAATTTTAATATGGCCGTTTACACGGCATTTGTATGTGTCTGCTTATGTGCAGACACAAACGCCCCCAAAATTTTCGACTTTTTAACTAAAGTAAACCAAATCTTTTAATGCCTTGTACTAATTAGCATTGTTATCCTCCTATTAAACTAGTATTCGCTGCCTTTTATTGATTTTGTTAAAATTTTGTCGTTCTAAATCATGTTAATATGGCCGTTTACACGGCATTTATATGTGGCTGCTTATATGCAGACACAAACGTCCCCTTAATTTTCGACTTTTTAACTAAATTTATTAAAATCTTTTAATGCCATTGTTTAGTTAGCATTGTTATCCTCCATTTAAACTAGAATTCGCTGTATTTTGTTAGTTCTATTAAATTTTTGTCATAATTAAATAATTTTAATATGGCCGTTTTCACGGCAATTGTATGTGGCTGCTTATGTGCAGACACTTAGAACCCCTTATTTTCAACTTTTCAACTAAAATAGACCAAACATTGTAATGCCATCAATTAGTTAGCACTGTTCTCCTCCTATTGTACTAGTATTCGCTGCATTTTATTAACTTTGTTCAATTTTTGTCATATTAAACCAATTTAATATGGCCGTTTACACGGCAGTTGTATGTGGCTGCTTATATGCAGATACTTAGGACCCTAAAATTTTCAACTTTTTTATTAAATTTATTAGATTCTTTTAATGCCATCGATTAGTTAGCATTGTTTACATTCGAATGGGCCAGTATTCGCTGTATTTTATATATTTCATTAAATTTTTGTCATATTAAATAATTTTAATATGGCCGCTTACACGGCATCTGTATGTGGCTGCTTATATGTAGACACTTAGGACTCTAAAATTTTCAACTTTTTAATTAAAATAAACCAAATCTCTAAATGCAATCAATTAGTTAGCATTGTTCTCCTCCTATTGTACTAGTATTCGCTGCATTTTATTAACTTTGTTCAATTTTTGTCATATTAAATCAATTTAATATGGCCGTTTACACGGCAGTTGTATGTGGCTGCTTATATGCAGACACATAGGACCCTAAAATTTTCAACTTTTTTATTAAATTTATTAGATTCTTTTAATGCCATCGATTAGTTAGCATTGTTTACATTCGAATGGGCCAGTATTCGCTGTATTTTATATATTTCATTAAATTTTTGTCATTTTAAATTAATTTAATATGGCCGTTTATATGGCAGTTGTATGTGGCTGCTTATATGCAGACACTTAGGACCCTTAAATTTTCAACTTTTTTTATCAAATTTATTAAAATCTTTTAATGCCTTGATTAGTTAGCATTGTTATCCTCCATTCAAACTAGTATTCGCTGCATTTTATTTATTTTATAAAATTTTTGACATATTAAATTATTTCAATGTGGCCTTTTACACGGCATTTGTATGTGGCTGCTTATATGCAGACACAAATGACCCCTCAATTTTCAACTTTTTAACTAAAGTTAGTCAAACATCTTAATGCCCTCTATTAGTTAGCATTGTTATCCTCCTATTAGTTTAGTATTCGCTGTATTTTGTTATTCATATTAAATTTTTGTCATATTAAATTATATTAATATGGCCGTTTGCACGGCATTTGTATGTGGCTACTTATGTGCAAACACTTAGGACCCTTGAATTTTCAACTTTTTAATTACTGCAAACCAAACATCTTAATGCCATCGATTGGTTAGCATTGTTTACCTCCTACTAAATCAGTATTCGCTGCATTTTATCAATTGTATTAAATTTTTGACATATTAAATCATATTAATATGGCCGTTTGCACGGCATTTGTATGTGGCTGCTTACATGCAGACGCTAGCGACCCCTAAATTTTCGACTTCTTAATTAAATTTATTAAAACCCTCTAATGCCATCGATTAGTTAGCATTGTTTACTTAATATTAGTCTAGTATTTGCTGCATTTTATTAATTCTGTTAAATTTTTTACATATTAAATCATTTTAATATGGCCGTTCACACGGCATTTGTATGTGGCTGCTTATATGCAGACACAAATGACCCCTCAATTTTCAACTTTTTAACTAAAGTTAGTCAAACATCTTAATGCCTTCTATTAGTTAGCATTGTTTACTTTCTATTAGTCTTGTATTTGCCGCATTCTATTTGTTTTATTAAATTCTTGTCATATTAAATCAATTTAATATGGCCGATTATACGGCATTTGTATGTGGCTGCTTATATGCAGACACAAATGACCCCTCAATTTTCAACTTTTTAACTAAAGTTAGTCAAACATCTTAATGCCTTCTATTAGTTAGCATTGTTATCCTCCTATTATTCTTGTATTCGCTGCATTTTATTAATTTTATTAAATTTTTGTCATATTAACTTAATTTAATATGGCCGTTTACACGGCATCTGTATGTGATTGCGCAGACGCACACACCTACGACCCTTTAATTTTCGACTTTTTAACTAAAGTTAGTCAAACATTGTAATGCCCTCGATAAGTTAGCATTGTTTACCTCCTATTAGTCTTGTATTTGCTGCATTTTATATATTTTATAAAATTTTTGTCATATTAAATAATTTTAATATGGCCACTTACACGGCATTTGTATGTGGCTGCTTATGTGCAGACACTTAGGACCCCAAATTTTTCAACTTTTTAATTAAATTTATCAACATCTTTTAATGCCATCGATTAGTTAGCATTGTTATCCTCCATTTTAACTAGAATTCGCTGCATTCTGTTGTTTTTATTAAATTTTTGTCATATTAAGTAATTTTAATATGGCCGTTTACACCGCATTTGTATGTGGCTGCTTATGTGCAGACACTTAGGACCCTTAAATTTTCAACTTTTTAACTAAAGTTAATCAAACATCTCAATGCCATCGGTTAGTTAGCATTGTTATCCTCCTGTTGCACTAGAATTCGCTGCATTTTATTTATTCTATTAAATTTTTGTCATATTAACTTAATTTAATATGGCCGTTTACACGGCATTTGTATGTGGCTGCTTATGTGCAGACACAAACGTCCCCTTAATTTTCGACTTTTTAACTAAAATTAGTCAAACATCTTAATGCCTTCTATTAGTCAGCATTGTTTACCTCCTATTTAATTAGTATTCGCTGCATTTTAATAATTTTATTAAATTCTTGTCATATTAAATCATATGATATTGGCCGTTTACACGGCATTTGTATGTGGCTGCTTATATACAGACACTTAGGACCCTAAAATTTTCAACATTTTAATTAAATTTATCAACATCTTTTAATGCCACCTCTTAGTTAGCATTGTTATCCTCCTATTAGTCTATTATTCGCTGCATTTTATTAAATTTATAAAATTTTTGTCATATTAAATCGTTTTAATATGGCCTTTTACACGGCATTTGTATGTGGCTGCTTGTATGCAGACACTAACGTCCCCTTAATTTCCAACTTTTTATTAAAATTTATTAAAATCTTTTAATGCCATCGTTTAGTTAGCATTGTTTACCTCCTATTAGTCTTGTATTTGCTGCTTTTTATTCATTTTATTAAAATTTTATCATATTAAATCATTTTAATATGGCCGTTTACACGGCATTTGTATGTGGCTGCTTATGTGCAGACACTTAGGACCCCAAATTTTTCAACTTTTTAATTAAATTTATCAACATCTTTTAATGCCATCGATTAGTTAGCATTGTTATCCTCCATTTTAACTAGAATTCGCTGCATTCTGTTGTTTTTATTAAATTTTGTCATTTTAAATTAATTTAATATGGCCGTTTACACGGCATTTGTATGTGGCTGCTTATATGCAGACACTAACGTCCCCTTAATTTTCGACTTTTTAATTAAAATTAGTCAAACATCTTAATGCCTTCGATTAGTTAGCATTGTTATCCTCCATTTAAACTAGAATTCGCTGTATTTTGTTAGTTCTATTAAATTTTTGTCATAATTAAATAATTTTAATATGGCCGTTTACACGGCATTTGTATGTGGCTGCTTATGTGCAGACACTTAGGACCCTTAAATTTTCAACATTTTTATTAAAATTAACCAAACATCTTAATGCCTTCTATTAGTTAGCATTGTTTTCCTCCTGTTAGTCTTATATTTGCTGCATTTTATCAATTTTATAAAATTTTTGTCATATTAAATCATATGATATTGGCCGTTTACACGGAATTTGTATGTGGCTGCTTATGTGCAGACACAAACGACCCCTTAATTTTGGACTTTTTAACTAAAGTAAACCAAATCTTTTAATGCCATCGATTAGTTAGCATTGTTTACCTTCTTTTAGTCTAGTATTTGCTGCATTTTAATAATTTTGTTAAATTTTTGTCATATTAAATCATATGATATTGGCCGTTTACACGGAATTTGTATGTGGCTGCTTATGTGCTGACACAAACGTCCCCTTATTTTTCGACTTCTTAACTAAAGTTAGTCAAACATCTTAATGCCACCTCTTAGTTAGCATTGTTATCCGCCTACTAGTCTAGTATTCGCTGCATTTTAATAATTTTATTAAATTTTTGACATATTAAATCATATTAATATGGCCGTTTACACGGCGTTTGTATGTGGCTGCTTATGTGCAGACACAAACGTCCCCTTAATTTTCGACTTTTTAACTAAAATTAACCAAACATTTTAATGCCTTCTATTAGTCAGCATTGTTATCCTCCATTCAAACTAGTATTCGCTGCATTTTGTTAATTTTATAAAATGTTTGTCATATTAAGTAATTTTAATATGGCCGTCTATACGGCATTTGTATGTGGCTGCTTATGTGCAGACATTTAGGACCCCTAAATTTTTCAACTTTTTAATTAAATTTATCAACATCTTTTAATGCCATCGATTAGTTAGCATTGTTATCCTCCATTTTAACTAGAATTCGCTGCATTCTGTTGTTTTTATAAAATTTTGTCATTTTAAATTAATTTAATATGGCCGATTACACGGCATTTGTATGTGGCTGCTTATGTGCAGACACTTACGACCCCTAAATTTTCGACTTTTTAACTAAAATTAGTCAAACATCTTAATGCCATCTATTAGTTAGCGTTGTTATCCTCCACTTAAACTAAAATTCGCTGTATTTAGTTAATTTTATCAAATTTTTGTCATATTAAATTATATCAATATGGCCGTTTATACGGCATTTGTATGTGGCTGCTCATGTGCAGACACAAACGTCCCCTTAATTTTCGACTTTTTAACTAAAGTTGACCAAACATCTTAATGCCATCGATTAATTAGCATTGTTTACCTCCTATTGTACCAGTATTCGCTGCATTTTAATAATTTTATTAAATTCTTGTCATATTAAATCATATGATATTGGCCGTTTACACGGCATTTGTATGTGGCTGCTTATATACAGACACTTAGGACCCTAAAATTTTCAACATTTTAATTAAATTTATCAACATCTTTTAATGCCACCTCTTAGTTAGCATTGTTATCCTCCTATTAGTCTATTATTCGCTGCATTTTATTAAATTTATAAAATTTTTGTCATATTAAATCGTTTTAATATGGCCTTTTACACGGCATTTGTATGTGGCTGCTTGTATGCAGACACTAACGTCCCCTTAATTTCCAACTTTTTATTAAAATTTATTAAAATCTTTTAATGCCATCGTTTAGTTAGCATTGTTTACCTCCTATTAGTCTTGTATTTGCTGCTTTTTATTCATTTTATTAAAATTTTATCATATTAAATCATTTTAATATGGCCGTTTACACGGCATTTGTATGTGGCTGCTTATGTGCAGACACTTAGGACCCCAAATTTTTCAACTTTTTAATTAAATTTATCAACATCTTTTAATGCCATCGATTAGTTAGCATTGTTATCCTCCATTTTAACTAGAATTCGCTGCATTCTGTTGTTTTTATTAAATTTTGTCATTTTAAATTAATTTAATATGGCCGTTTACACGGCATTTGTATGTGGCTGCTTATATGCAGACACTAACGTCCCCTTAATTTTCGACTTTTTAATTAAAATTAGTCAAACATCTTAATGCCTTCTATTAGCCAGCATTGTTTACCTCCTATTTAATTAGTATTCGCTGCATTTCATTTATTTTGTTAAATTTTCGACATATTAAATCATTTTAATATGGCCGTTTACACGGCATTTGTATGCGGCTGCTTATGTGCAGACACTCGCGACCCCTCAATTTTCGGCCTTTTAACTAAAGTCTTCAAACATCTTAATGCCATCGTTTAGTTAACATTGTTATCCTCCATTTAAACTAGTATCCGCTGCATTTTTATCAATTTTGTTAAATTTTTGTCATATTAAATCAATTGATAGGCGCTTTCTCTCATCTTAAATATTTTTTCTGATTTCATTCTATTTTGTTGTTGAATGTGGGGGCTGAAGTGGGTTGGGGGCGGGATCTAATCGCAATCCTGATCCACTTCAGCCACCACACATTCAAAATCCTCTTGCGCGAACAGAAACGACCCGAACAACTGAAACGACACGGACTGTACTCAACTTATTAAAGACATTATGTGATTATTTTGCCTTCTTTCTTCCGAGCTTTTACGGCTCCATCCTAAAATATTAATAATCACATATAGACATGTACAGACTCAATGACAAAAGTTGCCTTCATGCAACTTTGACAGATCCGACCAAAAATTGCATATTTTCTTAATGCCCCCTCGATATATTTTTACTCTCCCTCGTTAGGTTTATATAACCTGTATACGTGCAAATGCACAGAATGTAGAGCTAGCATTGCGTCTAGTATCTGCAAATTAGCGCTGAGCAATTACCGCCCCGAGGGCAGAGCCTTATCGTTTTTGTGCTCTACAGAGACGTTATTTTGGTCAGTTCATGCTGAAGTGCCAGTGTTCCATACTGAAGAATGAGTCAGAATGGGTCAATCACTGAAGCTGACCAAAGTTTCTTATCTCTTTTGAGCATGGATAAAAAACTTTTTTGGCCAATTAAGTGTTTCTAATTGAAACATGCTAACGAATGCATCGATTGTGCCAATATATGGCTATTCGAAGCATTCGCTTTTACATATCTGTGGCTGTTGGGTAACTGTTTGACGCTTTGCTTCTCTTGTTTCTAGAAAGCGCAAACAGTATGCCATCGTGTAACGATGTAAAAGGTAACCGCTGTGCGTCTCATTTCCCAGCACACAAAGTATGTAATGGACATACTATAAACAAATCATTCTTTAACTGCAGGACAATGGTTATAGTTGTTTCCTTGCGTGCGGAATCGTGTGATGCCTGCAGTACACTCTAAGGTTTGTCAGTGTGTGGGTGTAGAGGAGCGGCCTGGTCGATCTCAGCAATTGATCGCTAGCCTGCTTAGAGACACAGCATTGGCAAACTGGTGCTGCAGTGATTCATTGAATCGATACCCGCACGCAGTACGTTACATGGGAAACAACACATGACTGAAGCCGCACGCCCACTTAACGGGCTTGAAGTTGAGGTCAGTAATCGGAACACTCGTCTGTCAAAATTAGAAACAAATTGTCAATTATGCCCAACTCTTAGTGTTTCCGATGGCCGAACTCCTTCAACACTTAACATGAACCTTCAAGTCCCGATCCATGGTTGAGTTTTCCCTGTGTTGTGCCCAGGATGTGTGTTTAAAAATTCCTTTGCTATTTTTCTTCGTACATATTTTCTATAAATTGACTGAATCAGCAAGAGACTTTGAATTCTTGCTTCAATTCATCAAGCTTCGTCAACTTGAATCTACATAGGATTCTAGACACTTGAGCCACGAATTGAAGCATGGGCACTCTTGCTTGTCAATTTTCGTTTAAATTCTCTAGTCTATTAGAGGGAGAGAAAACGGAAAATAACCCCAAAAGTGCGAAATTGTTTTCTTTCACAATTATCTCACAAATTAAAATTAAAAAAGCATTGGAAAAACTTTAATTTTCTTAAGACAGTGCAAACTCCCCTTAATTGACGCACCGTCACTCTCTCCATCCACACACACATCCTCCAACTGACACACACACAGTCACACCTGGAATCGAAGCGACTTCAAATAGGAAAAAAAAAAAAGCTTATTGAGGATTGCTTATCCAAATCGTTTATTTTGTGATTGATTTACTTATATGTTATTGTTTAATTGTTTGCTAGTGAGATTTGAAGTGGTGATTAATTAAAGTGGTGCATAAAAAACATAAAAACATTAACATTAATACGCATATATGCGCTCAAGCACATGCACATACATACATATATAGATTTCGGTTCGGTTTTTTCGATTCTGCCACCGGTATTAGTGTGCAAATCAATTCAAGCCTTAAAATAAATTTAAACATTGATGGAATTAGCTTTCCATATAATTCAATAATTATATTAATAACTGTGCATTAAACACAATTTTCATAAATTTTGCCGCAGTGAGTCGTAAACAGCCCAACTGCCCCCTGCCCTTGATTCTGTTTTTTCCAGATTACATATAGTGCCAGTGTACTTAAAAAAGTTAAATCTACTATAAAATAGCATACAAAATTTTTCTTTGGCGCCATAATTCTTGTGAAATAGGCGCGTCGTCAAGTGTTTTTTCGTACGGCAGCCATTTTGTTTGCACGTTTTCTTTTGTTCGGCGATGCACGCACACACACACACATACATTAAAGTGAATTTGGCAAAGTGTTAGTGCGCATTTAAATATTTTTCAAGGGGGTACCCCTTTTTGAGTTAATAATTGTTTTCTCAACAAACCAAATTAGTTAAAATTCAAGTAAAATATATTTGACAAGCCGAAATAAATTACATAAAATTAAAAATCGAGTAAAATTGAAATTAATTATCTATCTGTGTCAAAAGCTGTTTGGCCATACTTTTGTACTTTCTGTACTTTGTGTTTTTCTCCCACCGGATTTGCCGCGCAAACACACACATACACATACAGCATAGAATTTTTTTTTGCAAGTGTTAGTGCATTTTGCTCAAATAGAATTCCCTTATTTGAAAATTGATTCTGAAATAAATAAAAATAATAATAAAAGATTTTTTCGTTTGTGTCTGTGGCTGTGTGATATTTTTCGTGTTTCTCTCATACTTCCACCGGCTTGCCGGGTACACACATACTCACACGCACACACACACATTCATATAGCAAGCGCCCTTTTAGAGTTGCTGTCCCATTCTCTTTCGTGTGAAGTTTTGATTTTTGGCTATTGGTTCTTGAAAGTTCCTTCAACACAAATAAAAATAGAAATAATAAAATTAATTGAAAAATAAAAATCTTTGAAAAATTTTGCGCTTTTGTTGAGCAGACATTTTATTTACACTCTTGAGCTTACACAAACCAAAAGTTAAAATATTTTGATCTATATGAACTAAAAATAACTTAATTAAAACATAACTTAAATTCTTAACATAAAACTTGAAATTTATTGCACTTTTCTTAGCCAATTATCTGGCCATACAAATTAAATTAAAATCTAAATAAAATAAAATCTAATAAAATAAAAACACAATATAAATTATACAAAAATTTCAAAATTTGGAAAATAAAACCTTTTAAAAAATCAAAAACTAATTGTCAGGGATCAAGATTGTTTGGGATAGGATTCGATAATTTTTGCAATTACATTACTCAAACTTCTCTTTTCTGGAAAAACAGAAGACAACTATATACACCATTTTATATTTGCACCTTTACTCTTAATATTAAGAGACGCTCAAAAAACGCCTCAGATACAATTTAATTTCCTATTATATATTAAATAAGAATATTCTCCTCGCTACACTTTTTTACATTATTACACTATTATTACACACTACACTTATTACACATTTTTACTTAATACATACTATACCATATTATATACTATACTATATTATACTATATTACTTAAAACTTACAATAAAAATAACATAAAACTATTATTATTATTAATTAAATATTATTTATAAGATAAAAATATACTAATATATACAACTATTCTATATATATACATATATATAATTATTGCGCTTAAAATACTTTGTTTAAATAATAATTAAAATTCTTCCACAGCTTTAAGAATATCATAATCCATTATTATTTCTTCACAGACTGCTCACAATTCTCGTCTTGCTCTGCGATCTTTACCAAAGAATTCCTCTCAATTTGCTGTCAAATAAATATTCTTCGAGAGCCCTCAACGCTTTCTTTCTAAATCTTTGATATTTTCTATCTCTAAATTTGAGTCTTACTTTCTGCTGTGATTGTTGACATTTTTGGCCAATTTTGTTAGTATTTTCCAGCTTCATCAATTGCATAAAAATGGAACCTAAAATTCAACCCAAGCCACTGTCTTTCTCGGAAGCAAATCCGCCATTAGCTTTAGACTCAAACTCACCCAACATTTGCGCCCTTTCTTATGCTGAAGCAGCTGCTTCGGCCCCAGCAATGCCTCCAACTATGTTGTATTCTCAAAGCTTCCCCACTCAGCCTATAACTATTCGTATTAGCTCCATCATAACTGACCCAATTATTAATGAGGGCCCCAAGCTCGAAATTTTGATTGCCCTTTTAGCCAAGTTAAAGAATTTGGCTGGGGCAGATAACGTTTCAACCAAAATCGTTAAAGGCGGCAAATGTCCCAATAGTTTGGCGTACATCTATCCCAACTCACAAGAGGCTTCAAGCATCATTGTTAATGCTCTCGAGTCGGATGATAGAGTACGTTTTACTACAATTTGCCCGCATGAGATTAAAAATTTTAAAGTTATTGTGCGTGGCATTCATGCCAGCACTAAGTTGGACCGCATACGTAGTGAGCTAACTGAGCTCGGCTTTGTAGTGCGAAACATCCACAACCCAATCTACAAAAATAAAAATGGAAATGGTACATATTCCCCAAATCTATTTTTTGTAGAGCTTAAACCTAGAATGGCAATAAATAAAAAGATCTTTGATCTTAAACATTTATGCCATTTTAAGATCAAAGTAGAGCTGCCCAAGTCTAAGCCAGCCCCCTTGCTGCAATGTCATCGTTGCCAGCAATATAATCATTCAGCTGTCAACTGTCAAAATCAGCCAAAATGCTTGAAGTGCGGTGATTGCCATCTTACTATTAGATGCACCAAACCCAAGCAGCAACCCCCTAAATGCGCCAATTGCAGCTGCCCCCACACAGCTAATTATAGAGGTTGCAAAATTTATGCAAAATACTTGCAAATCAGAATGCAACGCCTTCTGACAAAAGCCTCCGTCAAGTCCAAGGACAGTGGAAGCAAAAGCAGAAGAAATTCTGATGCAAGCTACATTTCTATATCCGATTCCTCAGACATTTCTATTAAACCTATCTTAAACTCTAACTTAGAAAAGAGCTTAAAAATATTTAAAAATAAACTTACAAATTCTAAAGCTAAAAATATCAAAAACCAAAAAAGTAAAATAGCAACAAATCAAAATTCAAATAAAAAATCCATTAAACCTAAACCTATAGTAAACAAAAATGAAAATGAAAATAAAAATGATGAAAAACTAAAAGCAAATAAACGTCTACAAGTATGGAAAGAGCTTCGTAACAAAACTAGAGCCCAGATTAAACAGATACAGCGGTCTAATCCGGTCTGTTCTGCAAAATCTGTTGCAGACACTAGCCTTGCTGAACTTGCAGCAGTTAAGCAGGATCTAGCTAACCTTTCCATCAAATATGACCAGCTCTATAGTGCCAACAATAAAATGTATGGCACTATTATAAAGCAAGGTCATATAATCACAAACCTGTCCGCACAAATTTCTGAGCTCCGCCGCACAGTGTCTCGGAACACTGACCTTCAGCTCACAAGAGCATCCACTTTGTCCGTCTCCTCCATTTCTAGTATAAGTTCTGAGTCCTCTGCCGCTTCTGTCCGTTCACCCTCCCCCCAAGTTAGTCCAAACGTGTCTAGGTCTTCGTCCGTATCGTCCAATTTAAATGATGCCGCAATGGAGGATTTGCCTCCATTGCCCATTGATGACATCAGTGATGAGTCGTTTTAATCCAAAAACGACCATTGATGTCCATCTTATACCCTCTCATCGAATAATTAAAAATGACTAGTCTCAAAATAGGAGTCTGGAATGCAAATGGCATCTCCAGAAAAAGGAGTCAATTGATCAGCTTGCTTGAGAGCAACAATATTGATGTTCTCCTGATCAGTGAAACTCATTTCAATTTTAATTCTCACATAGATGTGCCAAATTACATCCTTTATTTAGCCAATTCGCCTCAAACTCACCTATGTATAGGTGGTGCCGGAGTTCTTATTTCTCAAAGAATCCGTCACCGTCCAATTCACCCCATCTCTCAACATTTCGTACAATGCGCTTCTGTGCATATACACACTGACTTTGGTGGCCTTAATCTCGCTGCGTGCTATTGGCCTCCTTGCCGGGATGTTCAACCAGAACAGTTTTCGACATTCTTCACCCAAATGGGAGAAAACTTTCTGGTTGGTGGTGACTGGAATTCCAAACATCGTCTTTGGGGCAATCTCAGGGCATGTCGTCGTGGCACATTGTTGCATGATGCAGTAATGACCTCAAACTCTTTAAGTATTCTAACAACCGCTGAGCCTACTCATTATCCAGCTAGTGGAGGTAGGCCCAGCATCATTGATTTCTGCATACACTCAGGCATACCTCATCACAGATTATCTATTAGAAGGCTCTCAGAGTCGGCAAGTGACCATTTACCATTGCTCGTCGAGCTGAGAGCCTTGCTAGTGGGTCTTGGGCCAAATGCGGCCCAACCCACATTGCATCCGAATCAAATACAAATTGATCGCTTACTTAGCGCCAGATCAAATTTGAATATATATCGTCAGCAGATAGAAAATTCTGTCAACTTAAACGTTGACATTACTTCTACTGACGACATCGATGACATGCTCAGCAATTTTGTCTCTAAGATTTACTCTGCCGCCTCCGCCGCAAATAACCATCTGCGGAATCCGCGTCGCCCTGCGATCAACAACAACACCAATCAGAATAGGCGTCCCACCGTTAGGTCCTCTCCTCAAACCCAACTAATGCAGCTTAAACGAAGATATCGTAAGCGATATCTTCGTACAAGACTGCATGCTCATTGGCTTGAGTGGCAAAGAGTTGCCCGCCAGCTGACTCGTCTAACAAACGAGATCAGAGAAGAGCATATTAACTCCATTATTCAGGCAGCCGACCCACTTCGTAGAGACAATCAAAATCTCTGGAAGGTGACCAAAGCCGTCAAAAAACCACCTCAGTCCAGGATGTTAGTCAAAAATCAAAATGGTCAATGGTGCCAATCCCTTAGGGAACAGGCGGAAGCATTTGCCATAGATCTGGAGCAACGCTTCCGTCCTTTCAACTTGGCTCCCGAGGCCCATTTTAGGCGTGTTAATGATTTCGTTAACAGGAACCTATGTGGTCCTGTTACATCCCCCAACACTTTCATTCGGCATGTGTCATTTGACGAGCTCATGTCCTATACCAATGAATTAGTGCTGGCAAAATCCCCTGGCCTGGATCAAATTGATGCCTTTTGCATCAAATCCATGCCTAGAAAGGGGATCCTTTTCTTAGTCGTTCTTTTTAACCATATGCTTCGACTGCAACACTTTCCATCTCAATGGAAATGTGCTGCAGTCAAAATGATTCCCAAATCAGGTAACAAAAATCCGTCCGATCTACAATCATATCGTCCCATTAGTCTTCTGCCCCTTATTTCTAAACTTTTTGAGAAAGTTATTTATACCCGCATAGAAGAGGAGCTTTCTCAATTTTCTGATGACATTCCTACGAATGTCACCAATGCCACGGGTAGTACTGAACCCAATAGTGGCACAAACCTTTGCGGTGGGCTAATTCCTGACCACCAATTCGGTTTTAGGAATGAGCATGGTGCCATTCAACAAATACACCGGATTATAAACCATGTCAACATTGCGTTTGAACATGGTAATACAACATCCGGTGTCTTCCTTGATGTCAAGCAGGCCTTTGACAGAGTGTGGCATCAAGGATTATTATTCAAACTAAGAATGCATCTCAGTGAACCCCTTTACTTATTAATAAAATCATTTCTCTCTGATCGTTCCTTTTGTGTAAAAGAGTTACAGAACACACTATCTTCAACGCGTTCCATTCTTGCAGGTGTCCCACAAGGTAGTGTTCTAGCGCCCCTACTTTTTAATATTTATGTCTCTGACATGCCGAGTTCCTTCACGGAACACAACAACCGCAACAATCCATCGGCCTTAATAGCAACTTATGCCGATGATACTGCCTTTTTAACAACTTCATTTTGTGCCAGGGCTGCATGTAGCGAAATGCAACAGCAGCTCAATCTGTTTGGTGCCTGGTGCAACAAATGGAACATTAAAATCAATGGTAGTAAATCACATCATGTGATTTTCTCATTGCGTAATGGCCAAAATGAAGAAGGGACAGAGCTCCAAATAAACAACGAGCAAATCCCAGCCAAATGCTTTGTTAAATATCTAGGTTTAAATATTGATCGCAAGCTCATTTGGTCCAGACATGTCACAACAACCACTCAAGTAGTTCGCACTCGCCTCAATCAACACAAATGGCTGTTAAGTAGCCGTTTGTCTCTTCACTGCAAAATGCTTATATATAAGCAAATTATAGCTCCCATTTGGAAATATGGAATCGAGCTTTACGGTTGTGCCTCAGATTTGCATCTTCGAAAGCTTCAATGCATTCAAAACAGGGCCCTTCGCCTTATCGTAAATAGTCCCTATTATATTAACAACAGAACGTTGCATCAAGACCTTCGTGTCCTTTCCATTTGGAAAGAAATTAGTAAATGCTCTCTGAGATACTCCAACCGTCTTAGGACCCACCCTAATAAACTTGCTCGCCAACTTTCTCTTCCTTTTACAAGACGCAGACTGCGACGAACTTGGCCCGGATCGGATCTCATAAGACGTCTCCCACCAGCAGACATTCAGATCGACTGAATGCTCTTACTAATAAATAATTATTATAACTACCTAATTCTAAATTGCATATATTCACGTACGATTAAAAATGCGTACATGATTATGTGCAATTCCATTTCTATCTTCCTTTTCTAATTGAAAATAACATTAAATAAAAATCTGTTTAAATTCCTACCTAAATAATTTTCATTCTTTTACTAGAACAACAATAAAATTATAAACAAAATTCTAATTATATTTTTCGACCCCCTCAGCTTCATCGAAATTCAGCAACTCCTAAAACTGTCGACGCAGCGAGCAGACAACATTCTCCAAGCTCTACGAGGGACCAAATTCAACAAAGCAGCTTCAATCATCCCAGTGGATCCGGCGACAAGCAGCAGCACCATTAAAATACTTACATTCTACACTTATTTTTAAGTAGCTAAAATTAGTCTCAATCATACACAGAATTCTAGGACCAATCCTTAAAATCCCTTATCTTGCAAAAAAATGCTTAGTTATTAGAATCATTTTCCATTCAGCCTAGGAATCAGCAGCCTTAGGAATGTTTCATATCAACTTTTTAAAATTATTGTCCCTCTCATCAAACATGCCTGATCGCATTCATCAGATATTTCGCCTCCAAACATCTCACATTTACTCTTGAATTGCTAAATCGTTGCTTTTATATTTAAATATTGATTTAGGGCTCGTCCAAAATATCAAACATTCCCCTGGTGGCCTCTGTGCCAAGGGACTTTCCAAAGTCCCAGTTGGTCAATCGCTTCGACCACAAATGTTAGGGTATCTCTAAAAATCTTCCCGCCTACTTAATTAATGCAAACCTAAACTATATTCTACTCTACTCTAATTCTATACCTATTCTACTCTTTGTTTATACTAACTTAACTCTATGCTCCTACCTCTATTTTTTCACTCTTCTTCATATCATGATGAGTGACAAAACTGACTGGTGTCTATTGTCTTTGGACCTCTTGACGCTACTATTAGTAGCTGCCAATGTCCAAACTGATCCCTTCAATGCATTAAAGAGTGTCAAACATATTGCAAATTTTTATATTATGTCAAAATAGACACAGCGACTTAATGCATTCTATATTTCTGTCTTATTAATTTCCATCACTCAGTACTATCGTACTATATACGGTCTGAGTGACACAAAACAGACAGGTGTCTGGCGTCATTGGGCCACTTGAATTGCTATTAGCAATTCAACGTCCAATCTGACTTTAATCAAATGCATTGATGAGGTATCTAACGTGCTGAAAAATTTTAAAAATATGTCAAATATTAAGATACTATCGTTCAAAGCATTTCTATCTACTCTACTCTCATTTCTATTTATTCTCTCTCTCCTTTTTTGCATTTTATAAGAAATGGTGGGAGGGGCGATTTATTGCCATCGACTAGTTAGCATTGTTACCCTCCTGTTGTACTAGAATTCGCTGCATTTTATTAATTTAGTTAAATTTTTGTCATATTAAATCATTTTAATATGG
Source organism: Drosophila acutilabella (assembly GCA_035046005.1). Lineage (NCBI taxonomy): Eukaryota > Metazoa > Arthropoda > Insecta > Diptera > Drosophilidae > Drosophila > Drosophila acutilabella. The sequence goes on along the minus strand of JAWNOK010000024.1, from coordinate 19,726,484 downwards.
CCGTTTACACGGCATTTGTATGTGACTGCCTATGTGCAGACACAAACGTCCCCCTAATTTTCGACTTTTTAATTAAATTTATCAACATCTTTTAATGCCATCGATTAGTTAGCATTGTTATCCTACATTTGAACTAGAATTTGCTGCATTCTGTTGTTTTTATCAAATTTTTGTCATATTAAACAATTTTAATATGGCCGTTTACACGGCATTTTTATTTGGCTGCTTATATGCAGACACAAACGACCCCTTAATTTTCGACTTTTTAATTAAAAACAACCAAATCTTTTAATGCCATCAATAAGTTAGCATTGTTATCCTCCTATTAGACTAGTATTCGCTGCACTTTGTATGTTTTGTTAAGTTTTTGTCATATTAAATCAATTTAATATGGCCGTTTATATGGCATTTGTATGTGACTGCTTATATGCAGACACTTAGGACCCTTGAATTTCCAACTTTTTTATCAAATTCATTAAAATCTTTTAATGCCATCGGTTAGTTAGCATTGTTATCCTCCTGTTGTACTAGTATTCGCTGCCTTTTGTTAATTTTATTAAATTTTTGTCATATTAAACAATTTTAATATGGCCATTTGCACGGCATTTGTATGTGGCTGCTTATGTGCAGACACAAACGTCCCCTTAATTTTCGACTTTTTAATCAGAATTGTTTAAATCTTTTAATGCCACCTCTTAGCTAGCATTGTCTACCTTCATTCTAATTTGTTTTCGCTGCATTTTGTTAATTTTATTAATTTTTTGACATATTAAATCATTTTAATATGGCCGCTTACACGGCACTTGTATGTGGCTGCTTATATGCAGACACAAACGTCCCCTTAATTTTCGACTTTTTAATCAGAATTGTTTAAATCTTTTAATGCCACCTCTTAGCTAGCATTGTCTACCTTCATTCTAATTAGTTTTCGCTGCATTTTGTTAATTTTATTAATTTTTTTGACATATTAAATCATTTTAATATGGCCGCTTACACGGCATGTGTATGTGGCTGCTTATGTGCAGACACAAACGTCCCCCTAATTTTCGACTTTTTAACCAAAATTAGTCAAACATCTTAATGCCATCGTTTAATTAGCATTGTTTACCTCCTATTAGTTTAGTATTCGCTGCATTTTATTAAAATTATAAAAATTTTGTCATATTAAACTATATTAATATGGCCGTTTATATGGCATTTGCATGTGGCTGCTTATGTGCAGACACTAACGACCCTAGAATTTTCGACTCTTTAACTCAAGCAAACCAAATACTCTAATGCCTTCTATTAGTTAGCATTGTTTACCTCCTATTAGTCTTGTACTTGCTGCATTTTATATATTTTATAAAATTTTTGTCATATTAAATCATTTTAATATGGCCGTTTACACGGCATTTGTATGTGGCTGCTTATGTGCAGACACTTAGGACCCCTTAATTTTCTACTTTTTAATTAAAATAAACCAAATCTTTAAATGCCATCGATTAATTTGCACTGTTTACCTCCTTTTAGTCTAGTATTTGCTACATTTTATTAATTCTGTTTAATTTTTGTCATATTAAACCATTTTAATATGGCCGTCTACACGGCATTTATATGTGGCTGCTTATGTGCAGACACTTACGACCCCTTAATTTTCAACCTATTTACTAAAGTTAGTCAAACCTTTTAATGCCTTCTATTAGTTAGCATTGTTATCCTCCTATTATTCTTGTATTCGCTGCATTTTGTCAATTGTATTAAATCTTTGTCATATTAAATCATTTTAATATGGCCGTTTACACGGCATTTGTATGTGGCTGCTTATGTGCAGACACTTAGGACCCTAAAATTTTCAACTTTTTAATTAAAATAAACCAATCATTGTAATGCCTTCTCATAGTTAGCATTGTTATCCTCCTATTAGTTTAGTATTCGCTGCATTTTATTAAAATTATAAAAATTTTGTCATATTAAACTATATTAATATGGCCGTTTATATGGCATTTGCATGTGGCTGCTTATGTGCAGACACTAACGACCCTAGAATTTTCGACTCTTTAACTCAAGCAAACCAAATATTCTAATGCCTTCTATTAGTTAGCATTGTTTACCCCCTATAAGATTAGTATTCGCTGCCTTTTATTGATTTTATAAAATTTTTGTCATAATAAATCATTTGAATATGGCCGTTTACACGGCATGTGTATGTGGCTGCTTATGTGCAGACACAAACGTCCCCTTAATTTTCGACTTTTTAATCAGAATTGTTTAAATCTTTTAATGCCACCTCTTAGCTAGCATTGTCTACCTTCATTCTAATTTGTTTTCGCTGCATTTTGTTAATTTTATTAATTTTTTGACATATTAAATCATTTTAATATGGCCGCTTACACGGCACTTGTATGTGGCTGCTTATATGCAGACACAAACGTCCCCTTAATTTTCGACTTTTTAATCAGAATTGTTTAAATCTTTTAATGCCACCTCTTAGCTAGCATTGTCTACCTTCATTCTAATTAGTTTTCGCTGCATTTTGTTAATTTTATTAATTTTTTTGACATATTAAATCATTTTAATATGGCCGCTTACACGGCATGTGTATGTGGCTGCTTATGTGCTGACACAAATGACCCTTAATTTTCAACTTTTTAATTAAAGCTTCTCAAACTTTCTAATGCCTTCTATTAGTTAGCATTGTTTACATTCGAATGGGCTAGTATTCGCTGTATTTTATATATTTTACTAAATTTTTGATATATTAAAACATACGATATTGGCCGTTTACACGGCATTTGAATGTGGCTGCTTATATGCAGACACTAACGACCCATAAATTTTCTACTTTTTAAATAAAGTTAGTCAAACATCTTAATGCCTTCTATTAGTTAGCATTGTTACCCCCCATTTTAACTAGAATTCGCTGCTTTTTATTGATTTTATAAAAATTTTGCCATATTAAATCATTTTAATATGGCCGTTTATATGGCATTTGCATGTGGCTGCTTATGTGCAGACACTAATGACCCTAGAATTGTCGACTTTTTAACTAAAGCAAACCAAATCTTCTAATGCCTTCTATTAGTTAGCATTGTTTACCTCCTATCAGTTTTGTATTTGCTGCATTTTATTTATTTTATAAAATTTTTGTCATATTAAATCATTTTAATATGGCCGTTTACACGGCATTTGTATGTGGCTGCTTATGTGCAGACACAAACGTCCCCATAATTTTCGACTTTTTAACTAAAATAGACCAAACATCTTAATGCCTTCTATTAGCTAGCATTGTTTACCTTCATTCTAATCAGTATTCGCTGTATTTTAATAATTCCGTTAAATTTTTGTCATATTAAATCAATTTAATATGGCCGTTTACACGGCACTTGTATGTGGCTGCTTGTGTGCAGACACTTAGGACCCTTAAATTTTCGACTTTTTAATTAAATTTATCAACATCTTTTAATGCTATCGATTAGTTAGCCTTGTTATCCTCCATTTAAATTAGTATTCGCTGTATTTTTTTTTTTTTTTATAAAATTTTCGTCATAATTAATATTTTGTATTGGCCGTTTACCCGGCATTTGTATGTGGCTGCTTATATGCAGACACTTAGGACCCTAAAATCTTCAACTCTTTAACTAAAATAAACCAAATCTTTAAATGCCTTCTATTAGTTAGCATTGTTATCCTCCTATTAAACTAGCATTCGCTGCATTTTATTTGTTTTATTAAATTTTTGTCATATTAAATCATTTTAATATGGCCGTTTACACGGCATTTTATATGTGGCTGCTTATATGCAGACACTTAGGCCCCCTAAATTTCAACTTTTTAATTATAATTCACCAAACATCTTAATGCCATCGTTTAGTTAGCATTGTTTACCTCCATTTTAACTAGTATTCACTGCATTCTGTTAATTCTATTAAATTTTTGACATATTAAATCAGTTTAATATGGTCGTTTACACGACATTTATACGTGGCTGCTTATGTGCAGACACAAACGTCCCCTTAATTTTCGACTTTTTAATTAAATTTATCAACATCTTTTAATGCCATCGATTAGTTAGCATTGTTATCCTACATTTGAACTAGAATTTGCTGCATTCTGTTGTTTTTATCAAATTTTTGTCATATTAAATCATTTTAATATGGCCGTTTACACGGCATTTGTATGTGGCTGCTTATGTGCAGACACAAACGTCCCCATAATTTTCGACTTTTTAACTAAAATAGACCAGACATCTTAATGCCTTCTATTAGTTAGCATTGTTTTCCTCCTATTAGCCTTGTATTCGCTGCATTTTGCTGTTTTTATTAAATTTTTGTCATTTTAAACTAATTCAATATGGCCGTTTATATGGCATTTGTATGTGGCTGCTTATATGCAGACACAAACGTCCCCTTAATTTTCAACTTTTTAATTAAAAATAACAAAACCTTTTAATGCCTTCTATTAGTTAGCATTGTTATCCTCCTATTAGTCTTATATTCGCTGCATTTTATTAAATTCATAAAATTTTTATCATATCAAATCATATGATATTGACCGTTTACACGGCATCTGTATGTGATTGCGCATACGCACACACCTACGACCCTTTAATTTTCGACTTTTTAACTAAAGTTAGTCAAACATTGTAATGCCCTCGATAAGTTAGCATTGTTTACCTCCTATTAGTCTTGTATTCGCTGCTTTTTATTTATTTTATAAAATTTTTGTCATATTAAATCATTTTAATATGGCCGTTTACACGGCATTTGTATGTGGCTGTTTATATGCAGACACTTAGGCCCCCTAAATTTCAACTTTTTAATTAAAATTAATCAAACATCTTAATGCTTTCGATTAGTTAGCATTATTTACCTCCTATTAGTCTTGTATTTGCTGCATTTTACTCATTTTGTTAAATTTTCGATATATTAAATCATTTTAATATGGCCGTTTACACGGCGTTTGTATGTGGCTGCTTACGTGCAGACACAAACGTCCCCTTAATTTTCGACTTTTTAACTAAAATTAGTCAAACATCTTAATGCCTTCGATTAGTTAGCATTGTTATCCTCCTATTAGACTAGTAATTGCTGCATTTTATTAAATTTACAAAATTTTTGTCATATTAAATCATATGATATTGGCCGTTTACACGGCATTTATATGTGGCTGCTTATGTGCAGACACAAACGTCCCCTCAATTTTCGACTTTTTAACCAAAATTAGTCAAACATCTTAATGCCATCGATTAGTTAGCATTGTTATCCTCCATTCAAACTAGTATTCGCTGCATTTTGTTAATTTTATTAAATTTTATCATATTAAATCATTTTAATATGGCCGTTTACACGGCATTTGTATGTGGCTGCTTATGTGCAGACACAAATGACCCTTAATTTTCGACTTTTTAACTAAAGTAGACCAAACATCTTAATGCCATCGTATAGTTAGCATTGCTTACCTCCATATTAACTAGTATTCGCTGCATTTTAATAATTTTATTAAATTTTTGTCATATTAAATCATTTTAATATGGCCGTTTTACACGGCATTTGTATGTGGCTGCTTATATGCAGACACAAACGTCCCCATAATTTTCGACTTTTTAACTAAAATAGACCAGACATCTTAATGCCTTCGATTAGTTAGCATTGTTATCCTCCTATTAGACTAGTAATTGCTGCATTTTATTAAATTTACAAAATTTTTGTCATATTAAATCATATGATATTGGCCGTTTACACGGCATTTATATATGGCTGCTTATGTGCAGACACAAACGTCCCCTCAATTTTCGACTTTTTAACCAAAATTAGTCAAACATCTTAATGCCATCGATTAGTTAGCATTGTTATCCTCCATTCAAACTAGTATTCGCTGCATTTTGTTAATTTTATTAAATTTTTGTCATATTAACTTAATTTAATATGGCCGTTTTACACGGCATTTGTATGTGGCTGCTTATATGCAGACACAAACGTCCCCATAATTTTCGACTTTTTAACTAAAATAGACCAGACATCTTAATGCCTTCGATTAGTTAGCATTGTTATCCTCCTATTAGACTAGTAATTGCTGCATTTTATTAAATTTACAAAATTTTTGTCATATTAAATCATATGATATTGGCCGTTTACACGGCATTTATATATGGCTGCTTATGTGCAGACACAAACGTCCCCTTAATTTTCGACTTTCTAACTAAAGTTAGTCAAACATTGTAATACCTTCTATTAGTTAGCATTGTTTACCTTCATCCTAATTAGTATTCGCTGCATTTTGTTAATTTTATAAAATTTTTGTCATATTAAACAATTTTAATATGGCCATTTGCACGGCATTTGTATGTGGCTGCTTATGTGCAGACACAAATGACCCTTAATTTTCGACTTTTTAACTAAAGTAGACCAAACATCTTAATGCCATCGTATAGTTAGCATTGCTTACCTCCATATTAACTAGTATTCGCTGCATTTTGTTAATTTTATTAAATTTTTGTCATATTAACTTAATTTAATATGGCCGTTTTACACGGCATTTATATGTGGCTGCTTATGTGCAGACACAAACGTCCCCTCAATTTTCGACTTTTTAACCAAAATTAGTCAAACATCTTAATGCCATCGATTAGTTAGCATTGTTATCCTCCATTCAAACTAGTATTCGCTGCATTTTGTTAATTTTATTAAATTTTATCATATTAAATCATTTTAATATGGCCGTTTACACGGCATTTGTATGTGGCTGCTTATGTGCAGACACAAATGACCCTTAATTTTCGACTTTTTAACTAAAGTAGACCAAACATCTTAATGCCATCGTATAGTTAGCATTGCTTACCTCCATATTAATCTTGTATTCGCTGCTTTTTATTTATTTTATAAAATTATTGTCATATTAAATCATTTTAATATGGCCGTTTACACGGAATTTGTATGTGGCTGCTCATGTGCAGACACTTAGGACCCAAAAATTTTCAACTTTCTAACGAAAGTTAGTCAAACATCTTAATGCCTTCTATTAGTTAGCATTGTTATCCTCCATTTAAACTAGTATTCGCTGCCTTTTATTAATTTTGTTAAATCTTTGTCATATTAAATCATTTTAATATGGCCGTTTTACACGGCATTTGTATGTGGCTGCTTATATGCAGACACAAACGTCCCCTTAATTTTCGACTTTTTAACTAAATTTATTAAAATCTTTTAATGCCATTGTTTAGTTAGCATTGTTATCCTCCATTTAATTTAGTATTCGCTGCATTTTATCAATTGTATTAAATTTTTGTCATATTAAATCATATGATATTGGCCGTTTACACGGCACTTGTATGTGGCTGCTTATGTGCAGACACTAATAACCCTTGAATTTTCACCTTTTAACTAAAGTTTCTCAAATTTTCTAATGCCTTCTATTAGTTAGCATTGTTATCCTCCATTTAAACTAGTATTCGCTGCCTTTTATTAATTTTGTTAAATTTTTGTCATATTAAATCATTTTAATATGGCCGTTTTACACGGCATTTGTATGTGACTGCTTATGTGCAGACACTTGGGACCCCTTAATTTTCGGCTTTTAAACTAAAACAGATCAAACATTGTAATGCCATCGATTAGTTAGCATTGTTTACCTCCTATTAGTCTTGTATTCGCTGCTTTTTATTCATTTTATAAAATTTTTGTCATATTAAATCATTTTAATATGGCCGTTTACACGGCATTTGTATGTGGCTGCTTATGTGCAGACACTTAGGACCCCTTAATTTTCTACTTTTCAACTAAATTTATTAAAATCCTTTAATGCCTTCTATTAGCTAGCATTGTTTTCCTCCTATTAGCCTTGTATTCGCTGCATTTTGTTAATTTTATTAAATTTCTGTCATATTAAATCATTTTAATATGGCCGTTTACACGGCATTTGTATGTGGCTGCTTATGTGCAGACACAAACGTCCCCTTAATTTTCGACTTTTTAATTAAAATTGTTTAAATCTTTCAATGCCTTGTACTAGTTAGCATCGTTATCCTCCATTTTAACTGGTTTTCGCTGCATTTTATCAATTTTATAAAATTTTCGTCATATTAAATCAAATTAATATGGCCGTTTACCCGGCAGTTGTATGTGGCTACTTATGTGCAGACACTTAGGACCCCTTAATTTTCTACTTTTCAACTAAATTTATTAAAATCCTTTAATGCCTTCTATTAGCTAGCATTGTTTTCCTCCTATTAGCCTTGTATTCGCTGCATTTTGTTAATTTTATTAAATTTTTGACATATTAAATCATTTTAATATGGCCGTTTACACGGCATTTGTATGTGGCTGCTTATGTGCAGACACAAACGTCCCCCTAACTTTCAACTTTTTTAACTAAAGTCAACCAAACATTGTAATGCCCTCGATTAGTTAGCATTGTTTACTCCCTTATTAACTAGTATTCGCTGCATTTTGGTAATTTTATTAAATTTTTGTCATATTAAATTATTTTAATATGGCCGTTTATACGGCATCTGTATGTGGCTGCTTACATGCAGACACTAACGACCCATAAATTTTCTACTTTTTAAATAAAGTTAGTCAAACATCTTAATGCCTTCTATTAGTTACCATTGATTGCCTCCTGTTTAATTAGTATTCGCTGCATTTTATTAATTTGTTAAATTTTTATCATATTAAATCATTTTAATATGGCCGTTTACACGGCATTTGTAAGTGGCTGCTTATGTGCAGACACAAATGACCCTTAATTTTCGTTTTTTAACTAAAGTTAGTCAAACATCTTAATGCCTCCGCTTAGTTAGCATTGTTATCCTCCTTTTAAACTTGTATTCGCTGCATTTTATATATTCTATAAAATTTTTGTCATATTAAATAATTTTAATATGGCCGTTTACACGGCATTTATATGTGGCTGCTTATGTGCAGACACTTAGGACCCCTTAATTTTCTACTTTTTAACCAAAGTTAGTCAAACATCTTAATGCCTTCTGTTAGTCAGCATTGTTAACCTTCTAATAGATTAGTATTCGCTGCATTTCAATAATTTTATTAAATTTTTGTCATAATTAATCATTTTGTATTAGCCGTTTATACGGCATTTGTATGTGGCTGCCTATGTGCAGACACTAATGACCCTAGAATTTTCAACTTTTTAACTAAAGCTTCTCAAACCTTTAAATGCCTTCTATTAGTTAGCATTGTTTACCTTCTATTAGATTAGTACTCGCTGCATTTTACTTGTTTTATAAAATTTTTGTCATATTAAATCATTTTAATATGGCCGTCTACACGGCATTTATATGTGGCTGCTTATGTGCAGACACTCGCGACCCCCAAATTTTCGACTTTTTAACTAAAATTAGTCAAACATCTTAATGCCATCGTTCAGTTAGCATTATTATCCTCCATTTTAACTAGTATTCGCTTCATTTAGTCAGTTTTGTTAAATTTTTGTCATATTAAATCAATCGATAGGCGCTTTCTCTCATTTTAAATATTTTTCTGATTTTATTCTATTTTGTTGTTGAATGTGGGGGCTGAAGTGGGTTGGGGGCGGGATCTAATCGCAATCCTGATCCACTTCAGCCACTACACATTCAAAATCCTCTTGCGTGAACAGAAACGACCCGAACAACTGAAACGACACGGACTGTACTCAACTTAATAAAGACATTATGTGATTATTTTGCCTTCTTTCTTCCGAGCTTTTACGGCTCCATCCTAAAATATTAATAATCACATATAGACATGTACAGACAAAATGACACAAGTTGCCTTCATGCAACTTTGACAGATCCGACCAAAAATTGTACTTTCTCTCAAATCGCCCCCTCGAAAACTTTTTACTCTCCCTCGTTAGGTTTATAAAACCTGTATACGTGCAAATGCACAGAATGCAGAGCTAGCATTGCGTCTAGTATCTGCAAATTAGCGCTGAGCAATTACCGCCCCGAGGGCAGAGCCTTATCGTTTTTGTGCTCTACAGAGACGTTATTTTGGTCAGTTCATGCTGAAGTGCCAGTGTTCCATACTGAAGAATGAGTCAGAATGGGTCAATCACTGAAGCTGACCAAAGTTTCCTATCTCTTTTGAGCATGGATAAAAAACTTTTTTGGCCGATTAAGTGTTTCTAATTGAAACATGCTAACGAATGCATCGATTGTGCCAATATATGGCTATTCGAAGCATTCGCTTTTACATATCTGTGGCTGATGGGTAACTGTTTTGACGCTTTGCTTCTCTTGTTTCTAGAAAGCGCAAACAGTATGCCATCGTGTAACGATGTAAAAGGTAACCGCTGTGCGTCTCATTTCTCAGCACACAAAGTATGTAATGGACATACTATAAACAAATCATTCTTTAACTGCAGGACAATGGTTATAGTTGTTTCCTTGCGTGCGGAATCGTGTGATGCCTGCAGTACACTCTAAGGTTTGTCAGTGTGTGGGTGTAGAGGAGCGGCCTGGTCGATCTCAGCAATTGATCGCTAGCCTGCTTAGAGACACAGCATTGGCAAACTGGTGCTGCAGTGATTCATTGAATCGATACCCTCACGCAGTACGTTACATGGGAAACAACACATGACTGAAGCCGCACGCCCAATTAACGGGCTTGAAGTTGAGGTCAGTAATCGGAACACTCGTCTGTCAAAATTAGAAACAAATTGTCAACTATGCCCAAAATAAGTGTTTTCGATGGCCGAACTCCTTCAACATCTAACATGAACCTTCAAGTCCCGATCCATGGTTGAGTTTTCCCTGTGTTGTGCCCAGGATGTGTGTATTTACTCCTTTGCTAAATTCTTATATCGTACATATTTTCTATAAATTGACTGAATCAGCAAGAGACTTTGAATTCTTGCTTCAATTCATCAAGCTTCGTCAACTTGAATCTACATAGGATTCTAGACACTTGAGCCACGAATTGAAGCATGGGCACTCTTGCTTGTCAATTTTCGTTTAAATTCTCTAGTCTATTAGAGGGAGAGAAAACGGAAAATAACCCCAAAAGTGCGAAATTGTCTTCATTAAAAGTATTCAAATATTCAAATTTTCAAAAAGCATTGGAAAAACTTAAATTTTCAATAGACAGTGCAAACTCCCCTAAATTAACGCACCGTCACTCCCCACTATACACACACACATCCTCCAACTGACACACACACAGTCACACCTGGAATCGAAGCGACTTCAAATAGGAAAAAAAAAGGACGTGCTTACCGATTACAACAATGAGATGAGTTGAATTAATGGTGTGGACTTCGCAAAATCGTGGATTCTGTGAAGTCCACACCATTGGTTGGTGTGTGATGTTGCCACCACAAGCTGCAGGGGCAGGAATGTCTCTTTTGTGGAATACTATTTAACGAAATACAACATTCGCATAAGGAATCATAAACAACCGCAATTGGAATCTAAAAATTGACATAAAGCCCAAAATACTAATACCAATGATTTGGTTATACCCATCCCGGAGCTATGTCGTATGACTGGACAACATACGTGCCAATTTCCAACTAAAACCTGCGCTTCAAATACACACAATTGAATCCTGTTAGACGCATTGAACGTTTGCGCACATTTATCAAACAAATACAGACAACCACAGAAACAAACGGATACAGACAACCACAGATAGTGTTAAGGTGTTAAACGACTGGAACAAGAAGCTGGATGAGAAACTGGATGAGAAGCTGGATGAGAAGCTGGATGAGAAACTGGATGAGAAACTGGATGAGAAACTTTCGGACAACATACATGCCAAATTCCAACTGAAACGTGCGATTCAAATACACACAACTGAATCCTGTTAGACGCATTGAACATTTGCGCACATTCAATAAACGGATACAAGACAACCACAGAAATAAACAGATACAACCACAGACAATGTTAAGATGTTAAACGACTGGAACATGAAGTTGGAGGAGAAACTGGTTGAGATATATGCTGCTCATAAATAATTACTCGCCACTGTACAAAAGGATTTGCAGAAAATAATAGGCGGCAAACTTATAAAACTATTAACATAATTACTAATAAAATTCTCAGTCTCGTTACAGCATTCTGCAAACAGTCTTGGAAGCAGTTGAATAAGCTGCAAAAAATTATAAACACACAACAAGCAGTTTAACAGCAGACGGCAGCTGTTAACATCGCATTTGAGGGCAAGCAGTTGAGGAAGCAGTTGCAATATTGGACAGCAGCCATGATCGCATTAAGCAGTTGAGGAAGCAGTCTGCAGTTGAAACCACAAGCAGTTGCGGAATTTACATATACAACAAATACACAAATATTACAATTAAATAATTGCCAGAGGTATTTATGTATCAGCTAATTCATCCATTTTTATTTATTTCAGCATTTTATATATATATATATGTGCACCACTTTTAATTGTCCCACCGCTAGCCGCCAGCCGTTCTAGGAAATGGCTCAAGCAGTTTAAAATATCCCCTGCTTGCATCAACATTATCCCTATTGTCGTAGGTCAGTAATTTGTGTCCGAGCTTCTGCAACATTGTGTTGCTTGCAACATGTTCGCTCTACTTCTCTCCGATCTTGCTCTCTCAACATTGTTGCCGTCATTCGATATTATAAAATTGGCAAGTGCGGTCGCTTATTGAGGATTGCTTATCCAAATCGTTTATTTTGTGATTGATTTACTTGATTAAAGTTATATGATATTGTTTAATTGTTTGCTAGTGAGATTTGAAGTGGTGATTAATTAAAGTGGTGCATAAAAACATAAAAACATTAACATTAACATTAATACGCATATATGCGCACATGCACATGCACACGCACACATACATACATATATAGATTTCGGTTTCGGTTTCGGTTTCGGTTTTTCAACTCTGCCAATCGGTATTAGTGCATAATTAATTAATAACAATATTAAATTCTACGCAGTGAGTTGTGAAATAGCCCAATTATTTGTTACAAATTCTCAGAAGAAAAGTTTTGTGCGGCGCCACAACACCGTCTACCTACATACATACATACATACATACGCATGCAAGTGTTAGTGTTTTGAATGTCAAGCGGCTCGACTATACACACACATACATACGCGTGCATATTAGTGCTGTGTTTTTTGGCGATTTTGACGCGCACACACATACATACATAGTATATAGTGCACATTTTCATAGGGTTACCCCTAATATTTTCATATAAAATTCCTGGAATTAAGAAAATAATATAAATTCATTTATTTAATGCGACTTGTGCTGTGTTTTTTCTACTTTTATAATATTTTGTGATCTTCCGCCATTTTGGCTGTGCACACACATACATACGCACATAGTGCATAAAATTACTCCTAGTGTCATAAATATTAACTTCTGCAATTAAAAATCGATTAAAGTTAAATAAATCAAAAAATATAGCTAAAATTGTCTGTGAACGGATTAAGCTGTGAGATTATCATTTTTATTATTTAAATCATTTTCCCGCCATTTTGGCTGTGCACACACACGTGCGTGTATTAGTGAGCATTCTTTCGTGTTTCTTCGTCGGCTTGGCCGCGCACACACATACATACGTATATAGTGCAAATTTTTTTAGTGGATTATTTCTAAAATCCTAAATAAAACCTTTTGCAACTTAAAATTAATTAAAATAAAAGAAATAAAAATTAAACTTAAAAAATATAGCTTAAATTGATATTGCACGAATTAAGCTGAGAGCTTACTATTTTTATATTTAAATAAATTCTGCCATTTTGACTGTGCATACATAGTGCTACTCTTGCTTGGACATTCACACACACACACATGCATGCCATTAACGTCGGTGTGTTCGACTGAATAAAATTCCCTTTCACAGGCTGATCATCGGCGAATACTTTAACGAAATTTTTTTAAGTTTAAACAAAAAATTAAAATTACCAAAATTAAAATAAAATAACAACAACAAAAAATAAAAAATCAAATTTTCTAAAATTAAAATTTAAACATTTTCTGCCAAATTTTGCCCGGCAATTATTTTATTTACTTCTGTTTAACTTTTTCGCACACTCTCCAAAAATTAATCTTTGAAAATTTTGGTGCACACATTTAAATAAATATATTTAATATTAAATACTCTATTAATTTTAATCTTAAAAACTAATTAAATTATATTAAAAACACAAATCTTATTCTAAATTAATAAAAATAAAATTAAATTCTCTTACAAGATAATATTGCACTCATCCAAAAATAAATATAGTTTTACTTCCTAATTTAAAATAAAATCAAAATAAAATTTATTAAAATCTAAAATAAATAAAAATTAAAATTAAATCAAAATACCAATCAAATAAATTAAAGTATACGCTATTGATCAAAATCGTAGTAAAAACAAAATCATAAATTTTTCAAAATAAATACATATATACAAATATAAATAAACAAAATTGCGCAAATCTCCCCTTTTTATTAAAAATACATTAAAACACATATACACCTTTACTCTTGAAACATAGAGAGACGCATACGCCTTATTACACTATCCCCTTCCAAAAATTATTGCACTTATTTTATTATATAAAAATATAAACTTTATTCAAATACATTAATCCATTTTTATCTTACCCACCGAAGAAGCTTATATTATATTATATTATATTATATTTAATTAAAACTCATTAATACATTATTATCTTTCCCACTGGAGAAGCTTATATTATACTTATCTATAATTCATTAATTTATTATTATTTTTCCCCACTGGAGAAGCTTATTTTTTTTTTTTTTTTTTTTTTTAATACATTTTGTTTTATTATTTAACTATTGCTGTTGCTGGTTGTTTAAAAATATTCTTAGAAATTAAAGGGGGATTTTACTTAAAATTAGCACCCATTAGATTCGACCATTTTGCCATCTGCTTTCCTCAGCCTCTTGTTGTTTTCATTTCATTATCTCTTCGCCTAAATTTATCTTTAATTCACCATGGATGAGGACCAACCCATTGACGTCGAGACCCTGTCTGATTCCATCCCATCATTGATGTCCATTTCCACATCCGATAGGGAAACATCGTCGGAATCCGGGTCTCGTCTTTTTGCGGACTCGGATCTCGACAATCTCTCCGAATGCTCAGCCTTTTCTTCTTCTGCCATAGAACGTTTAAATAGATTCTATTCAAACTCGGATTCTGAAAACCCAATTGATTTGCCCATTGACAATGAGTCTCCCCTTTGGCCCGATCATCATGAGAATGATGAAGATTTAATCATCAATATCATAAGCAGTTCAAATGAGAACTCATTTATTGATGACATTCGATCCGGCACCCACAATTCTGACATTAACCAGTCTTTTTCTGACAAGGTTCTAAAAGCTTGTGGATCAACCAAAGTGCCAATTGCTGACCCAGCCCCTTCTCCAAAAACTGTCCCCTCCAGGACACCTCCAATGAAGACTTCTGCCTCCCATTTTTCGGATACATCCATTCAAGATGTACCCATAAAGAAAGCCAAAAACAACTTTAACATTCTTCATACTTCTGACTTTGAATCAACTCAAGATGACCCAATTGTTCCCTATATTTTGCCAACACCTTCGCAGGAAGTTATTAAAATTAGATCCAAGAACTATCGTAGGAAACAATCCTCAAAATCGTCTGCTTCCTCTGGAAATGATAAAAGTCCATCTCGCTCTTCATCACATACAAATGATGCCTTACTCTCCACTCCCAAAGAAGCATCGTCTTTTTCACTCATTTATATGGCATCAAATTCGCCAAAATCTCCTGCAGTCTCCTCTTTAGCACCAGTCATTTCTGCCAATGTTAGGCACTACAAGCCTCCTCAGATAACCATTCATTCATTTATTCCCAATTCCGTAGACCTAACAGGCGAATCAGTAAATATACACAGGGCAAACTATAAGAATATCGAAACGCTTTTATCCAAACTCACTGATGCAGTTGGCTCTGATGGCTTCGACATCAAGTTATGCAGACGTGCCAAAGGTCGCGACTGGTATGGGAAGGCCATTGCTCGCGTCCTTCCAAGAACACCTGAGTCGTACAGGGGTGTCGTCAGGGTTCTGGAAGGATGCGGCAATGTCCACTTTAGCACATATCAACTTCGTGAAGACCGTGCATTTAAAGTTGTTGTACGCGGTTTACATGCCAGCGTTCCAACAGAGCGTATACGCGATGAACTAATTAAATTAGGGTTCTCTGTTCGTAATGTTCACAATCCTACTTTCAAAAGTGAACGCAACAATAAATCCTATCGTCCAAATATTTTCTATATCGAACTCGTGCCCAATCTCGAGATCAACAGAAGCATATTTGAGGTTAAAAGACTTTGTAACCACATCATCACAGTTGAGTGGCATCGTCCAAATTATAATCGAATCCCGCAATGTAATCGTTGCCAAGATTTTAATCATACGGCTCGTTATTGTCGCAATGAAGTGCGTTGCCAAAAATGTGGCAGCAATCATCTCACCAGCAAGTGCAAACAAACTGACAAAAATCCACCGAAATGCGCAAATTGCAATCTTTCTCATCCTTCCAACTTTTCTGGCTGCGTGCATCGTCTAAAGATGCTCGAGGCTAAATTTGAGTCCCTAATAAGTTCATCTTTTGGTAACAAAAAGCAAAGATTAAATGATCAAACTCCAGAGGGGTCCAAACAAATAATTAAGGCTAATTCAATTAATGCGGGAAAGGGCTTAAATAAAAATAATAATAATAAAAGAAATAAAAATAGAAACAGAAATAGAAACAGGAAAAATAAAAACAAAAAACAACCAGCAATAAACTAATATATTCTTAAAATTAAAAACTAACCTAACTATTTCTACTTAAAACCCTACAGCGTTCCTAAACAACATTTAATCTACCTATTTTGATTATTCTAATTTGATGATTAGGGTCATCAAATATTTACTCTACTAACTACAATCTTTCCTCTTCTCTCTCTCTCTATACTACACATACTGTTTAAAATTTCTACCTAATTCTACACTATTATATTAAACAAAACAATAAAAATAAATAAAATAAATTAAAAATTACTTAACAAATAAAATTTGCTTTAAAATTTTCAAACAATAAATAAACAACTAAATTTCTTTCTATCTACTAAACCTACTAAAAACTAAAAACAAATTATAAACAAAACACTAATTATATTTTTCGACCCCCTCAGCCTAATTCGACGGCGCAATGAGCCATTAAATGACTCCAAGCTCTTCGTGGGACCTACATCATCAAAGCAACTTTAAACACTCAAACGAATCAGGCGACAACAAAATTTGTCAATGCAGCGAGTCGTCAAATGTCTTCAAGCTCAACGTGGGATCAAATTCAACAAAAAACAACTTTAAACATCACAGCGGATCAGGCGACAAGCAGCAGCATTATTATAATATTTACATTCTTTAACTTATTTTTAAGATCTGCCCCACATTAGTCTCAATTTTTGCATAGTAATCCATGATCACTCTCTAAAACTTTATTTTTTCTCTGCTAAAATCATTGTCCCTTTTAGACTAGGAACAATTAATTGATGAAATTCTTCTCAGGAATCTTTTTAACTCTCGAAAGAATTATCCTCTTCTCAAAACCATTTTCCCTTTTCTCAATTATGATTGCTTTTCTTTAGCAAATACTTCGTCTCAAAACATTTTACATTTACTTTTGAATTGTTAAATCGTTTCGTCCATATTCAAATATTAATTTAAAGTCTATTAAAAATATTAGATATTCCCCTGGTGGCCTTCGTGCCAAGGGACTTTCCAAAGTCCCAGTTGGTCAATCGCTTCGACCACAAATGTTAGGGTATCTCTAAAAATCTTCCTGCCTACTTAATTAATGCAAACCTAAAACTATATTCTACTCTACTCTAATTCTATATCTATTCTACTCTTTGTTTATATTAACTTAACTCTATACTTCTACCTCTATTTTTTCACTCTTCTTCACAACATGATGAGTGACAAAACGGACTGGTGTCTACTGTCTTTGGACCTCTTGGCGTTACTATTAGTAGCTGTCAATGTCCAAACTGATCCCTCCAATGCATTAAAGAGTGTCAAACATATTGCAAATTTTTATACTATGTCAAAATAGACACAGCGACTTAATGCATTCTATATTTCTGTCTTATTAATTTCCATCACTCAGTACTATCGTACTATATACGGTCTGAGTGATACAAAACAGACAGGTGTCTGGCGTCATTGGGCCACTTGAATTGCTATTAGCAATTCAACGTCCAATCTGACTTTAAACAAATGCATTGATGAAGTATCTAACGTGCTGAAAAATTTTAAAATATGTCAAATAATAAGATACTATCGTTCAAAGCATTTCTATCTACTCTACTCTCATTTCTATTTATTCTCTCTCTCCTTTTTTGCATTTTATAAGAAATGGTGGGAGGGGCGATTTATTGCCATCGACTAGTTAGCATTGTTACCCTCCTGTTGTACTAGAATTCGCTGCATTTTATTAATTTAGTTAAATTTTTGTCATATTAAATCATTTTAATATGGCCGTTTACACGGCATTTGTATGTGACTGCCTATGTGCAGACACAAACGTCCCCCTAATTTTCGACTTTTTAATTAAATTTATCAACATCTTTTAATGCCATCGATTAGTTAGCATTGTTATCCTACATTTGAACTAGAATTTGCTGCATTCTGTTGTTTTTATCAAATTTTTGTCATATTAAACAATTTTAATATGGCCGTTTACCCGGCAGTTGTATATGGCTGCTTATATGCAGACACTTATGACCCCTTAATTTTCTGCCTTTTAACTAAAGTTAGTCAAACATCTTAATGCCTTCTATTAGTTAGCATTGTTTTCCTCCTATTAGCCTTGTATTCGCTGCATTTTGCTGTTTTTATTAAATTTTTGTCATTTTAAACTAATTCAATATGGCCGTTTATATGGCATTTGTATGTGGCTGCTTATATGCAGACACAAACGTCCCCTTAATTTTCAACTTTTTAATTAAAAATAACAAAACCTTTTAATGCCTTCTATTAGTTAGCATTGTTATCCTCCTATTAGTCTTATATTCGCTGCATTTTATTAAATTCATAAAATTTTTATCATATCAAATCATATGATATTGACCGTTTACACGGCATCTGTATGTGATTGCGCATACGCACACACCTACGACCCTTTAATTTTCGACTTTTTAACTAAAGTTAGTCAAACATTGTAATGCCCTCGATAAGTTAGCATTGTTTACCTCCTATTAGTCTTGTATTCGCTGCTTTTTATTTATTTTATAAAATTTTTGTCATATTAAATCATTTTAATATGGCCGTTTACACGGCATTTGTATGTGGCTGTTTATATGCAGACACTTAGGCCCCCTAAATTTCAACTTTTTAATTAAAATTAATCAAACATCTTAATGCTTTCGATTAGTTAGCATTATTTACCTCCTATTAGTCTTGTATTTGCTGCATTTTACTCATTTTGTTAAATTTTCGATATATTAAATCATTTTAATATGGCCGTTTACACGGCGTTTGTATGTGGCTGCTTACGTGCAGACACAAACGTCCCCTTAATTTTCGACTTTTTAACTAAAATTAGTCAAACATCTTAATGCCTTCGATTAGTTAGCATTGTTATCCTCCTATTAGACTAGTAATTGCTGCATTTTATTAAATTTACAAAATTTTTGTCATATTAAATCATATGATATTGGCCGTTTACACGGCATTTATATGTGGCTGCTTATGTGCAGACACAAACGTCCCCTCAATTTTCGACTTTTTAACCAAAATTAGTCAAACATCTTAATGCCATCGATTAGTTAGCATTGTTATCCTCCATTCAAACTAGTATTCGCTGCATTTTGTTAATTTTATTAAATTTTATCATATTAAATCATTTTAATATGGCCGTTTACACGGCATTTGTATGTGGCTGCTTATGTGCAGACACAAATGACCCTTAATTTTCGACTTTTTAACTAAAGTAGACCAAACATCTTAATGCCATCGTATAGTTAGCATTGCTTACCTCCATATTAACTAGTATTCGCTGCATTTTAATAATTTTATTAAATTTTTGTCATATTAAATCATTTTAATATGGCCGTTTTACACGGCATTTGTATGTGGCTGCTTATATGCAGACACAAACGTCCCCATAATTTTCGACTTTTTAACTAAAATAGACCAGACATCTTAATGCCTTCGATTAGTTAGCATTGTTATCCTCCTATTAGACTAGTAATTGCTGCATTTTATTAAATTTACAAAATTTTTGTCATATTAAATCATATGATATTGGCCGTTTACACGGCATTTATATATGGCTGCTTATGTGCAGACACAAACGTCCCCTCAATTTTCGACTTTTTAACCAAAATTAGTCAAACATCTTAATGCCATCGATTAGTTAGCATTGTTATCCTCCATTCAAACTAGTATTCGCTGCATTTTGTTAATTTTATTAAATTTTTGTCATATTAACTTAATTTAATATGGCCGTTTTACACGGCATTTGTATGTGGCTGCTTATATGCAGACACAAACGTCCCCATAATTTTCGACTTTTTAACTAAAATAGACCAGACATCTTAATGCCTTCGATTAGTTAGCATTGTTATCCTCCTATTAGACTAGTAATTGCTGCATTTTATTAAATTTACAAAATTTTTGTCATATTAAATCATATGATATTGGCCGTTTACACGGCATTTATATATGGCTGCTTATGTGCAGACACAAACGTCCCCTTAATTTTCGACTTTCTAACTAAAGTTAGTCAAACATTGTAATACCTTCTATTAGTTAGCATTGTTTACCTTCATCCTAATTAGTATTCGCTGCATTTTGTTAATTTTATAAAATTTTTGTCATATTAAACAATTTTAATATGGCCATTTGCACGGCATTTGTATGTGGCTGCTTATGTGCAGACACAAATGACCCTTAATTTTCGACTTTTTAACTAAAGTAGACCAAACATCTTAATGCCATCGTATAGTTAGCATTGCTTACCTCCATATTAACTAGTATTCGCTGCATTTTGTTAATTTTATTAAATTTTTGTCATATTAACTTAATTTAATATGGCCGTTTTACACGGCATTTATATGTGGCTGCTTATGTGCAGACACAAACGTCCCCTCAATTTTCGACTTTTTAACCAAAATTAGTCAAACATCTTAATGCCATCGATTAGTTAGCATTGTTATCCTCCATTCAAACTAGTATTCGCTGCATTTTGTTAATTTTATTAAATTTTATCATATTAAATCATTTTAATATGGCCGTTTACACGGCATTTGTATGTGGCTGCTTATGTGCAGACACAAATGACCCTTAATTTTCGACTTTTTAACTAAAGTAGACCAAACATCTTAATGCCATCGTATAGTTAGCATTGCTTACCTCCATATTAATCTTGTATTCGCTGCTTTTTATTTATTTTATAAAATTATTGTCATATTAAATCATTTTAATATGGCCGTTTACACGGAATTTGTATGTGGCTGCTCATGTGCAGACACTTAGGACCAAAAATTTTCAACTTTCTAACGAAAGTTAGTCAAACATCTTAATGCCTTCTATTAGTTAGCATTGTTATCCTCCATTTAAACTAGTATTCGCTGCCTTTTATTAATTTTGTTAAATCTTTGTCATATTAAATCATTTTAATATGGCCGTTTTACACGGCATTTGTATGTGGCTGCTTATATGCAGACACAAACGTCCCCTTAATTTTCGACTTTTTAACTAAATTTATTAAAATCTTTTAATGCCATTGTTTAGTTAGCATTGTTATCCTCCATTTAATTTAGTATTCGCTGCATTTTATCAATTGTATTAAATTTTTGTCATATTAAATCATATGATATTGGCCGTTTACACGGCACTTGTATGTGGCTGCTTATGTGCAGACACTAATAACCCTTGAATTTTCACCTTTTAACTAAAGTTTCTCAAATTTTCTAATGCCTTCTATTAGTTAGCATTGTTATCCTCCATTTAAACTAGTATTCGCTGCCTTTTATTAATTTTGTTAAATTTTTGTCATATTAAATCATTTTAATATGGCCGTTTTACACGGCATTTGTATGTGACTGCTTATGTGCAGACACTTGGGACCCCTTAATTTTCGGCTTTTAAACTAAAACAGATCAAACATTGTAATGCCATCGATTAGTTAGCATTGTTTACCTCCTATTAGTCTTGTATTCGCTGCTTTTTATTCATTTTATAAAATTTTTGTCATATTAAATCATTTTAATATGGCCGTTTACACGGCATTTGTATGTGGCTGCTTATGTGCAGACACTTAGGACCCCTTAATTTTCTACTTTTCAACTAAATTTATTAAAATCCTTTAATGCCTTCTATTAGCTAGCATTGTTTTCCTCCTATTAGCCTTGTATTCGCTGCATTTTGTTAATTTTATTAAATTTCTGTCATATTAAATCATTTTAATATGGCCGTTTACACGGCATTTGTATGTGGCTGCTTATGTGCAGACACAAACGTCCCCTTAATTTTCGACTTTTTAATTAAAATTGTTTAAATCTTTCAATGCCTTGTACTAGTTAGCATCGTTATCCTCCATTTTAACTGGTTTTCGCTGCATTTTATCAATTTTATAAAATTTTCGTCATATTAAATCAAATTAATATGGCCGTTTGCCCGGCAGTTGTATGTGGCTACTTATGTGCAGACACTTAGGACCCCTTAATTTTCTACTTTTCAACTAAATTTATTAAAATCCTTTAATGCCTTCTATTAGCTAGCATTGTTTTCCTCCTATTAGCCTTGTATTCGCTGCATTTTGTTAATTTTATTAAATTTTTGACATATTAAATCATTTTAATATGGCCGTTTACACGGCATTTGTATGTGGCTGCTTATGTGCAGACACAAACGTCCCCCTAACTTTCAACTTTTTTAACTAAAGTCAACCAAACATTGTAATGCCCTCGATTAGTTAGCATTGTTTACTCCCTTATTAACTAGTATTCGCTGCATTTTGGTAATTTTATTAAATTTTTGTCATATTAAATTATTTTAATATGGCCGTTTATACGGCATCTGTATGTGGCTGCTTACATGCAGACACTAACGACCCATAAATTTTCTACTTTTTAAATAAAGTTAGTCAAACATCTTAATGCCTTCTATTAGTTACCATTGATTGCCTCCTGTTTAATTAGTATTCGCTGCATTTTATTAATTTGTTAAATTTTTATCATATTAAATCATTTTAATATGGCCGTTTACACGGCATTTGTAAGTGGCTGCTTATGTGCAGACACAAATGACCCTTAATTTTCGTTTTTTAACTAAAGTTAGTCAAACATCTTAATGCCTCCGCTTAGTTAGCATTGTTATCCTCCTTTTAAACTTGTATTCGCTGCATTTTATATATTCTATAAAATTTTTGTCATATTAAATAATTTTAATATGGCCGTTTACACGGCATTTATATGTGGCTGCTTATGTGCAGACACTTAGGACCCCTTAATTTTCTACTTTTTAACCAAAGTTAGTCAAACATCTTAATGCCTTCTGTTAGTCAGCATTGTTAACCTTCTAATAGATTAGTATTCGCTGCATTTCAATAATTTTATTAAATTTTTGTCATAATTAATCATTTTGTATTAGCCGTTTATACGGCATTTGTATGTGGCTGCCTATGTGCAGACACTAATGACCCTAGAATTTTCAACTTTTTAACTAAAGCTTCTCAAACCTTTAAATGCCTTCTATTAGTTAGCATTGTTTACCTTCTATTAGATTAGTACTCGCTGCATTTTACTTGTTTTATAAAATTTTTGTCATATTAAATCATTTTAATATGGCCGTCTACACGGCATTTATATGTGGCTGCTTATGTGCAGACACTCGCGACCCCCAAATTTTCGACTTTTTAACTAAAATTAGTCAAACATCTTAATGCCATCGTTCAGTTAGCATTATTATCCTCCATTTTAACTAGTATTCGCTTCATTTAGTCAGTTTTGTTAAATTTTTGTCATATTAAATCAATCGATAGGCGCTTTCTCTCATTTTAAATATTTTTCTGATTTTATTCTATTTTGTTGTTGAATGTGGGGGCTGAAGTGGGTTGGGGGCGGGATCTAATCGCAATCCTGATCCACTTCAGCCACTACACATTCAAAATCCTCTTGCGTGAACAGAAACGACCCGAACAACTGAAACGACACGGACTGTACTCAACTTAATAAAGACATTATGTGATTATTTTGCCTTCTTTCTTCCGAGCTTTTACGGCTCCATCCTAAAATATTAATAATCACATATAGACATGTACAGACAAAATGACACAAGTTGCCTTCATGCAACTTTGACAGATCCGACCAAAAATTGTACTTTCTCTCAAATCGCCCCCTCGAAAACTTTTTACTCTCCCTCGTTAGGTTTATAAAACCTGTATACGTGCAAATGCACAGAATGCAGAGCTAGCATTGCGTCTAGTATCTGCAAATTAGCGCTGAGCAATTACCGCCCCGAGGGCAGAGCCTTATCGTTTTTGTGCTCTACAGAGACGTTATTTTGGTCAGTTCATGCTGAAGTGCCAGTGTTCCATACTGAAGAATGAGTCAGAATGGGTCAATCACTGAAGCTGACCAAAGTTTCCTATCTCTTTTGAGCATGGATAAAAAACTTTTTTGGCCGATTAAGTGTTTCTAATTGAAACATGCTAACGAATGCATCGATTGTGCCAATATATGGCTATTCGAAGCATTCGCTTTTACATATCTGTGGCTGATGGGTAACTGTTTTGACGCTTTGCTTCTCTTGTTTCTAGAAAGCGCAAACAGTATGCCATCGTGTAACGATGTAAAAGGTAACCGCTGTGCGTCTCATTTCTCAGCACACAAAGTATGTAATGGACATACTATAAACAAATCATTCTTTAACTGCAGGACAATGGTTATAGTTGTTTCCTTGCGTGCGGAATCGTGTGATGCCTGCAGTACACTCTAAGGTTTGTCAGTGTGTGGGTGTAGAGGAGCGGCCTGGTCGATCTCAGCAATTGATCGCTAGCCTGCTTAGAGACACAGCATTGGCAAACTGGTGCTGCAGTGATTCATTGAATCGATACCCTCACGCAGTACGTTACATGGGAAACAACACATGACTGAAGCCGCACGCCCAATTAACGGGCTTGAAGTTGAGGTCAGTAATCGGAACACTCGTCTGTCAAAATTAGAAACAAATTGTCAACTATGCCCAAAATAAGTGTTTTCGATGGCCGAACTCCTTCAACATCTAACATGAACCTTCAAGTCCCGATCCATGGTTGAGTTTTCCCTGTGTTGTGCCCAGGATGTGTGTATTTACTCCTTTGCTAAATTCTTATATCGTACATATTTTCTATAAATTGACTGAATCAGCAAGAGACTTTGAATTCTTGCTTCAATTCATCAAGCTTCGTCAACTTGAATCTACATAGGATTCTAGACACTTGAGCCACGAATTGAAGCATGGGCACTCTTGCTTGTCAATTTTCGTTTAAATTCTCTAGTCTATTAGAGGGAGAGAAAACGGAAAATAACCCCAAAAGTGCGAAATTGTCTTCATTAAAAGTATTCAAATATTCAAATTTTCAAAAAGCATTGGAAAAACTTAAATTTTCAATAGACAGTGCAAACTCCCCTAAATTAACGCACCGTCACTCCCCACTATACACACACACATCCTCCAACTGACACACACACAGTCACACCTGGAATCGAAGCGACTTCAAATAGGAAAATATGGCCAACTACACGGCATTTGTATGTGACTGCCTATGTGCAGACACTCGCGACCCCCAAATTTTCGACTTTTTAACTAAAATTAGTCAAACATCTTAATGCCATCGTTCAGTTAGCATTATTATCCTCCATTTTAACTAGTATTCGCTTCATTTAGTCAGTTTTGTTAAATTTTTGTCATATTAAATCAATCGATAGGCGCTTTCTCTCATTTTAAATATTTTTCTGATTTTATTCTATTTTGTTGTTGAATGTGGGGGCTGAAGTGGGTTGGGGGCGGGATCTAATCGCAATCCTGATCCACTTCAGCCACTACACATTCAAAATCCTCTTGCGTGAACAGAAACGACCCGAACAACTGAAACGACACGGACTGTACTCAACTTAATAAAGACATTATGTGATTATTTTGCCTTCTTTCTTCCGAGCTTTTACGGCTCCATCCTAAAATATTAATAATCACATATAGACATGTACAGACAAAATGACACAAGTTGCCTTCATGCAACTTTGACAGATCCGACCAAAAATTGTACTTTCTCTCAAATCGCCCCCTCGAAAACTTTTTACTCTCCCTCGTTAGGTTTATAAAACCTGTATACGTGCAAATGCACAGAATGCAGAGCTAGCATTGCGTCTAGTATCTGCAAATTAGCGCTGAGCAATTACCGCCCCGAGGGCAGAGCCTTATCGTTTTTGTGCTCTACAGAGACGTTATTTTGGTCAGTTCATGCTGAAGTGCCAGTGTTCCATACTGAAGAATGAGTCAGAATGGGTCAATCACTGAAGCTGACCAAAGTTTCTTATCTCTTTTGAGCATGGATAAAAAACTTTTTTGGCCGATTAAGTGTTTCTAATTGAAACATGCTAACGAATGCATCGATTGTGCCAACATATGGCTATTCGAAGCATTCGCTTTTACATATCTGTGGCTGATGGGTAACTGTTTTGACGCTTTGCTTCTCTTGTTTCTAGAAAGCGCAAACAGTATGCCATCGTGTAACGATGTAAAAGGTAACCGCTGTGCGTCTCATTTCCCAGCACACAAAGTATGTAATGGACATACTATAAACAAATCATTTTTTAACTGCAGGACAATGGTTATAGTTGTTTCCTTGCGTGCGGAATCGTGTGATGCCTGCAGTACAATTTAAGGTTTGTCAGTGTGTGGGTGTAGAGGAGCGGCCTGGTCGATCTCAGCAATTGATCGCTAGCCTGCTTAGAGACACAGCATTGGCAAACTGGTGCTGCAGTGATTCATTGAATCGATACCCGCACGCAGTACGTTACATGGGAAACAACACATGACTGAAGCCGCACGCCCACTAAACGGGCTTGAAGTTGAGGTCAGTAATCGGAACACTCGTCTGTCAAAATTAGAAACAAATTGTCAACTATGCCCAAATTAAGTGTTTTCGATGGCCGAACTCCTTCAACATCTAACATGAACCTTCAAGTCCCGATCCATGGTTGAGTTTTCCCTGTGTTGTGCCCAGGATGTGTGTTTGAAAATTCCTTTGCTAAATTCTTATATCGTACATATTTTCTATAAATTGACTGAATCAGCAAGAGACTTTGAATTCTTGCTTCAATTCATCAAGCTTCGTCAACTTGAATCTACATAGGATTCTAGACACTTGAGCCACGAATTGAAGCATGGGCACTCTTGCTTGTCAATTTTCGTTTAAATTCTCTAGTCTATTAGAGGGAGAGAAAACGGAAAATAACCCCAAAAGTGCGAATTAAATTCTTCCAAAATTATCTCAAAAAAATAAATATGAAAAGCATTGGAAAAACTTAAATTTTCAATAGACAGTGCAAACTCCCATACACTCGGTGCACCGTCACTCTCTCCATCCACACACACATCCTCCAACTGACACACACACAGTCACACCTGGAATCGAAGCGACTTCAAATAGGAAAAAGGTACGCGATTGGTATATACACCAATGGATTCTCTTCGTCGTTTTATTTTCGCTGCCTCGGGGCATATTAATACATAAAATCGAGTGGCAGCAGCATCATCGTAAACCATCGTTTGGAGGATATACACGACGCCTCCCTCTATCATCGACGACTCTTCCCTGACAGGATGTTCCAATGGCTACCCGCCCGCCCGTAATCACATGGATATCGTCGGCTCTTATCACCGTGTTTCAGTGATTCATGTGAGTCCCATATCTTTTTATCAATACCAGCCTGATAACAGGCCAGCTTGCTTCCGTCCCGCACCAAATTACTTGCCTGTCATATCTGTCCTCTCTTTCTAGCACATTGTGCCTGGGCCTCTCGGCTCTTCCCCTTTTCTTCGGCCCGCTCAACGCACAACGAGCCGTATGTGCCTGGACTTGCCATCCGCACAAGCGACCCTTGTTTTCGTCGCACACAGACGACGCTCTCGTGTGCGTCTGTACTTTCCGCCCGCACAAGCGATCCCTTTTTTATTGCTCTCGTCCCATTTTTATGGCCCATTTTTCCATCGGCCCACTCGTTGACTAGCAACTCTTTCATTTTTAAGCTTGAAAGTAGCAACTCTTTCAGCTTACGATCGGCACTCATTCACTGCCACGTCCCTTTCTCGGCGCTCTCTTGTGCGCCTGTAGTTTCCCACCGCACAAGCGGTCCCTTATTTATGGCCCTCGTCGCCGCTCTGTGTGTGCCCGGCTTTTCCACCCGCACAAGCAGTCCCTTTTTTATGGCCCTCGTCGTGTGCGCCTGCACAAGCGTCTCGCTCACAGCTTCACTGCCACGTCCCATTTTCATGCGACCGTCGTCGCTCTCGTGGGTGCATGGAATTTCCTTCCGCACAAGCAACCCTTTTTTATGGCCTGTTTTTTGGTCGCTCTTGTGCGTACCTGGGTTTCTCCATGCGCACAAGCAACCTTTTTTTATGGCCCCTGTCCTTTTTTTATGGCCTGTCCCTATCATCGGCCCACGCGTCCCTTTTTCGGTAGCAACCACTTCATCTTAAGCTCTGGAGTAGCAACTCCTTCAGCTTAAGATCGGCTCTTATCGCCTGTTTTGTACGGCCTGTCCCATCCTCCGGCCCACGCTTCCCTTTGTGGTATCAATGAAGATAGCACCCTTTGACTCTAAGATAGCATTTCCTTCAGCCAAAATTACAGCCCCCTCGACTTGAGCCCTGTAGTGGCAAGTCTTTCAGACGGACTGTCTAGCACACTTTTCCAGGGCCTCTCGGAGTTTTTTCCCTTTCCTGCGGTCAGTTGCCGAGCAGCAAAACAAAGCTCACTCCCTGCTCCTCCTGCGACCGCCAACGTATTTTAAATCTGTTATACTATCTTATTTCTTATATTAATCTAGTATTTTGTTATAACATTATAGTTGCATATTAAATACTATATTATTACTAACTCTGTAAATAACAACTACTCTCCTCATTCCCAAATCCCTAAGCTGCTTAAATAACACATTTGCCAAATCTGCATTCCCAATCGACACCTTTTGTCGCACTCTCGTCCGGAACTTACATATAAATCTGCGCCGCTCTACCCTCTAAACGACGGTATCGCAAAAGCAGTATGTAATTCTTCCATCAGGGCGATTGTTGTATCATGCAGACAAATTTTTATAAGCACAAAAAATCCCACCCACTCTATGATCTCAATCTTTGGAATCGTATTGGAGTGCCCACCCAGCATTATCATTCGACCTCGTCGCGCCTTCATCCGTGTTCTGGTAAACTCTGCACCGCTCTACCCTCATAACATTCCAGGTATCGCAAACGTAGATACCGAACACATCAAAGGATGATCGCTGTTCTATGCTTGGGCACTTAAATCCGTTCCCCTTTCGAGGTCTCTTTTCTACACATTTTCACTCCTAGCGATACACTGTGCTCTAACTGGTCTGTCGCACTTGCGATGTCAATCGACACTTATTGTGTCGCACGATCGTTTGTGTCTGCATCACCTCTGCACAGCTCTACTCCCTATACCAGGGGTATCGCAATAGCAGATTGCAGTCACTCTCGATCGATGTACTTTTGCAGGACAAACCGTGACAAGCACTCTATTTTCCTTTCCTCCACACGAAAACCATTTGTTAGATAATGGTCTGCCTGTACCCTACACTTTCCTTCAATCGCGTCCTATTTCTTCCAGGGGAATACTCTTCCCCTTTTCCTTTTCCAGACTGACTGGCCTGCTGTGGAGCTACACTTGTCTAACTCGCAAAACCAGTCGACCCCATCTTTGTCGCACATTCGTCACACAATTTGCAAAGCCTGCCCCGATCGCTATGGTCGTAAAAGTAGTATGCGAATTGTAGCGAATGATGTCCCTTGCGAAGACATTTGTGGCCCACATTGGTTAGCCAGCCAGTCTGTCCAAACTTTTCTAAAAACCCCCACGAGCAAATCTGCCACATCTCCTTTTCTGCGCTCCAAAATACCAAACCCTTTAGCCATTCCGAGGCTCCATTATGAGGAACACTGTCCTGGCTGAGGCGGGTTAAGCCGGACCTTGGGAATCAGAAGTAGAATCTCGCGAAAGAGTTATGGTGGACATGCAGAAGGAGCCTCTGTGGATTTTTGTATCATCTTTTCGTTTAAAAGACGAAAAGCGGTAGACTACTTACACCTGTTCGGCTTGCTGATCAGTCTTCGACTGATTGTATGCAAGTCAGCCGAAAAAGGCGTGAATAGTCAAACTACCACCAAAAATCAATCCCGCAATTTAACTCTTGTCAATTACTGCTGGCTTATGGTTCGGAGATACCGGTATTGCAATTGGTTGAAGCACGCCAACCTCTACGGCGCAAAATGTCTTCAAATAACCAATACTCGCATACCATAATAGAGGTATCATGTCGTTACTGACGCCGCATGCAACTCACTTAAGATTATATACTCTAAGGAGCAACTATTTAAAAAATTCGAGATACACCTCACAACGGTACTTTTACCAATACCTCCCCTGGTTTACGCAATCGTCTTTTTTCTCGAATTTTTTAAGCGTAAACCAGTTCAAATAGTTGCTCTTGTATATAAATCTTTAACACCACAACTTAAATCTTGTGTTATCCCATTCCGCCAGTTTCCATCCCACATTGGTGCTTAACCTCTCTTCAAAGCACCAATGAAGAAACTAAACATGGATGGATCCTCACCCGATCCATCTGGAATGTTGGGTATAAAGAAAAAAAATACTAACTCTGGAGGCAGCGTGACTTCTCGCCGCATCCACAACCCTAAAGCTGCTTATTTAACCTCTTTGCCAAACTTGCACTTTCAATCGACGCCTTTTGTCGCACTCTCGTCAGAGACTTGCAAATAAATCTGCGCGGCTCTACCTTCTGAATGTCGGTATCGCAAAGGCAGTCTGCAAGCTCCTCATTATGATGATTGTTGTACTCTGCAGGCCAATGTTAAAAAGCACGCAACCATTCTAACCCACTCACCTCCTAAAGGACCTCAATCTTTTGAACAAGAAATAAGTACCCACTCTGCATAACCATTCGACTTAGTCGCACTTTCGTCTGTGTTATGTGAAATCCTGCGCCGCTCTACCCCCTTAAATGTTGGTATCGCAAAAGCAGACAAGCAAACACATCAATAGACGATCGTTACCCTATGCATGGGCACCCAAATCTGTTCCCCTTTCGAGGTTTCTCTCCTATATCTATCTCACTCTAAGCGATATCCTGTGCACTGTATGGTTTGTCAAAACTGCATTGCCAGTCGACGCCTCTCTTTGTCGCACTTTCGTCTGTGACCGCCAAATCCTTGCGCCGCTCTACCTCCTGAACTGGGGGTATCGCAAAAGCAAACGGCGGTGCACATAAAAAGACGAAAGGTGTATTATGCATGACAAGCCACCACAAGCACTCTTTTTTCATTTCCTTCTCTGCAAAATCCATTTGTTAGATAATGGTCTGCCTGTACCCCATTCTTTACAAAAATCGCATGCTATCTCTTCCAGGGGAATCCTCTTCCCCACCTTTCCAGACTGACTGGCATACCACGTTGCTCACGCTGTCCGTCTTTCAAGTTGTAAAGCCTGCCCCGATCGCTATGGTCGTAAAAGCAGTATACGAATTGAAATGACGAATGTGTCCCACGCTGGTAAGCCAGTCAGTACTTTCTAAACTATCATCTAAACCACCCACGTGCATCTGCACACCAGATGCAAATCCGCCACACCTTCTTGTACGATCCAAATACCAGACTCTTTAGCCATCCCGAGGTACCACTATGAGGAACACTGTCCTAGGCTGAGGCGGGTTAGGCCGGGCTTTGGGAATCAATAGTGGAACTCGCGAAAGAGCCATGGTGGACCTACAGGAGTCTCTGTGGTTTTTTGCATCTTCTTTTCGTTTAAAACACGAAAAGCGGTAGACACTTCTCACTTGTTCGGCTTGCTGGTCAGTTTTTCTGATTGTATGCAAATCAGCCGACATAGGTGTTAAGTGTCATATTACCACAAAATCAATCCCGCAAACTTAACTCTTGTCAATTACTGCTGGCTTATGGTTCGGAGATACCGGTATTGCAATTGGTTGAAGCACGCCATCCTCTACGGCGCAAAATGCCTTCAAATAACCAATACTCGCATACCATAATAGAGGTATCATGTCGTTACTGACGCCGCATGCAACTCACCTAAGACTATATACTCTAAGGAGCAACTGTTTAAAAAATTCGAGATACTCCTCACAACGGTACTTTTACCAACACCTCCCCTGGTTTACGCAATCATCTTTTTTCTCGAATTTTTTAAGCGTAAACCAGTTAAAAACAGTTGCTCTTGTATATAACTCTTAAATATCACAACTTAAATCTTGTTTTATCCCATTCCGCCAGTTTCCATCCCACATTGGTGCTTAACCTCTTTTCAAAGCACCAATGAAGAAACTAAACATGGATGGATCCTCACCCGATCCATCTGGAATGTTGGGTATAAAGAAAAAAAAATCCCTTAATATTATAATAATAAATCTGCTTACTAACTCTGGAGACAACGTGGTCTCTCACCACATCCCCAACCCTTAAGGGGCTTACTTAACCTCTTTGCCAACCTCGCATTCTCAATCGACGCTTTTTGTCGCGCCCTCGTCTGAGACTTGCATATAAATCTGCATCGCTCTACCTTCTTAAGGTTGGTATCGCAAAAGCAGTTTGCAAGCCTCTTACCATGACGACTGGTGTATTATGCAGGCAAATGTTAATGAGCAAGCAACCCATCTAACCCACTCACCTCTTCAATGACCCCAACCTTTGGAACAGAATTAAGGGGCCCACCCAGCATTATCATTCGACCTCGTCGCGCTTTCGTCCGTGTTCTGGTAAACTCTGCACCGCTCTACCCTGGTATCGCAAACGCAGATACCGAACACATCAAAGGATGATCGCTGTTCTATGCTTGGGCACTTGAATCTGTTCCCCTTTCGAGGTCTCTTTTCTACACCTTCTTCACTCCTAGCGATACTCAGTGCTCTAGCTGGTTTGTCGCACTTGCAATGTCAATCGACACTTTTTCTGTCGCACGATCATTTGTGTCTGCATTAGCTCTGCACAGCTCTACCCCCTATACCAGGGGTATCGCAAAAGCAGATTGCAGTCACTCTTGATCGTTGTACTTTTGCAGGACAGACCGAAACAAGCACACTATTTTCCTCTCCTCCACACCGAAATCCATTTGTTAGATAATGGTCTGCCTTTACCCCTTCTTTCCACAAATCGCATCCTACTTCTTCCAGGGGAATCCTCTTCCCCATTTTTCCAGACTGATTGGCCCGCCGTGGCGATCGCGCTGTTAAATCCGCAAAATCAGTCGGCACCCATCTTTGTCGCACGTCCGTCACTCAACTTGTAAAGCCTGCCCCGATCGCTATGGTCGTAAAAGCAGTATACGAGTTGTTTTGATGGACGATGTTTCTTGCGTTGACATCTGTGTCCCACGCTGGTGATCCAGTCAGTCTTTTCTAAACTATCCTTTAAATCACCCACGTGCATCTGCACACCAGATGTAAATCCGCCACACCTCCTTGAACGATCTAAATACCAGACTCTTTAGCCATTCCGAGGTGCCACTATGAGGAACACTGTCCTAGGCTGAGGCGGGTTAAGCCGGGCTTTGGGAATCAATAGTGGAACTCGCGAAAGAGTCATGGTGGACCTACAGGAGTCTCTGTGGCTTTTGCATCTTCTTTTCGTTTAAAATACGAAAAGCGGTAGACACTTCTCACTTGTTCGGCTTGCTGGTCAGTCTTCGACTGATTGTATGCAAGTCAGCCGGCATAAGTGTGAAGTGTCAAATTACCACCAAAAATCAATCCCGCAATTTAACTCTTGTCAATTACTGCTGGCTTATGGTTCGGAGATACCGGTATTGCAATTGGTTGAAGCACGCCATCCTCTACGGCGCAAAATGTCTTCAAATAACCAATACTCGCATACCATTATAGAGGTATCAAGTCGTTACTGACGCCGCATGCAACTTACCTAAGACTATATACTCTAAGGAGCAACTGTTTAAAAAATTCGAGATACTCCTCACAACGGTACTTTTACCAACACTTCCCCTGGTATACGCAATCATCTTTTTTCTCGAATTTTTTAAGCGTCAACCAGTTAAAAACAGTTGCTCTTGTATATAACTCTTAAATATCACAACTTAAATCTTGTATTATCCCATTCCGCCAGTTTCCATCCCACATTGGTGCTTAACCTCTTTTCAAAGCACCAATGAAGAAACTAAACATGGGTGGATCCTCACCCGATCCATCTGGAATGTTGGGTATAAAGAAAAAAAAAAAAAAAAAAAAAAAAAAACTTCCAGGATTCGCAAATTGTTTGCCATACTTACCAGCTTGAGCACGATCGTGGTTTTAGAGCAGTAATCCGTCATCTCCACCGCACCACTCCAATGGAATGGATTCGCACTCGATTCTCTGAAATGGGATACAAAATTCGATTTATTAACGTTATTAAAAAACGATTTACTAAAGACCCGATTGATCTCTTCGAAGTCGAGTTTGAACCCATCGCGAATATAGCAGAAGTTCTTAAAATCAACAGAATAGGAAATCAGCAGGTCGTTATTGAACGTCCAATTCGTGGCACTGATGCTTCTCAATGCCATCGCTGCCAACAATTTGGGCACACTAAGAACTACTGCCGCCGCCCATTCGTCTGCATGAAGTGTGCTGGAAGCCACCCCACTACATCCTGCGCTAAAAGTGTGGACGAAACTCCAAAGTGCGCAAACTGCAAGGGCCCTCATGTGGCAAGTTATAAAGGCTGTAAAGCGTACAAGGAGGCGTGTAGACTAAAGGAGCCACAAAACACTGAACGTGCCAATAACATCCTGAGGGATTTGGGAATGCCAATAATTCCTGGCACTCGACAGCAGCAGCGCAGCAGCTCGCAGCAGCAACAGCGCAGCAGCTCGCAGCAGCAGCAAGCTCGTCCACAACAACAGCAAGTTCGTCTGCAACAGCATCAAGCGTCACAACCATTGA
The DNA here is from genome assembly GCA_035046005.1 of Drosophila acutilabella. Taxonomy (NCBI): domain Eukaryota; kingdom Metazoa; phylum Arthropoda; class Insecta; order Diptera; family Drosophilidae; genus Drosophila; species Drosophila acutilabella. The sequence continues at coordinate 19,691,283 of JAWNOK010000024.1, read as the reverse complement.
CTACACATGCGCAGTCTGGCCCAGCGGAACCTAGCGTATTTCGTCAGCCCTTGCCAAGAGAGCAGCAAGCTACACAGCACCCAAGCGGCATCAGTTACGCGTCAGTAACAAGAGGTGATAAACTTATGCAGCAGCAGCAACAACAACAGAGACAGCCAAGAGCTCGTAGAAACGATCAGCAAGTACAGCGGCCATTACAATCGAAGGCTCCATTGTTTCAGCAGCAGCAGCCCTCAACAAGCTCCAATATGCGGAGTCGCAGTCTCAGCAATCGACGTAGAGCTCCAACTCCACGACAGTTGGATACCACCGAAATCCTTGTACAAAAATTGGATAGGATTACTAATCTGATGCTTGATAACAGAAACGTACATGCCGAACTGGCCACTCTTACCAAAAATATTACGCAGCTTACTGAGCTCCTCCACTCTGTTGCCAGTTGCCTTGTAGCTTTCACGCAAGCCAATGGCGTTCAGAATGTCTAGTGCACCAACTAGTTTCACTCCAGCCCCAGCTTCCAATGCATTTACTCTTTTAAAAATTTGCTTTTGGAATGCTGCTGGGCTACTGAATAAGCTTGCTGAGCTGAAAATATTTATAATTAGAAACAATGTTGATATAATGCTTATCTCGGAAACTCACTTAATTGATACTGATACTGTGCAAATCAGAGGATATGATATGTATACGACGAATCACCCATCAAACAGAAGGCGAGGTGGATCAGCTGTGTTTATTAAGCACGAAATTCGACACATGGCTCTGCCGTTTAATGCTACAGAGCATATACAATGCTCTACTGTTGCTGTCTCCCTCCAAAACGGATCCACTATGAATGTTGTGTCTACGTATCTCCCGCCGCTACATATCTGGACGCCTGAAAATTTCCACAATTTACTTAGTTCACTTGGGAACAAGTTCTTAATTGCTGGAGATTTTAACGCGAAAAGTACCTGGTGGGGCAACGCGCGTTCCTGTCAGAGAGGAAATGCACTATTACAATGCTTGCAGGAAAACAATTACAACATTCTAGCCACAGGATCGCCGACACACTTTCCATTTAACGCACGGCATTCTCCATCAGCCATAGACTTTGGTATATACGGCGGCATCAGCAGTAACCTAATTAATATTTCAACATTGTATGAGCTTGGATCTGATCATCTGCCACTCCAAATAGATTTGTATAGCTCACCTCCGATTGTTCACTCAAACTGCAAACTGCTCCCGACTAATGCAAGTATCCAAAAATTTCAATCCTGGCTCACAAATCATATCCACTTAGACACTGAGATACGTTCTGGCGCTGATATTGATGATTGCGTTAAAATTCTGGAAAGAAATATTAGGCATGCTGCTGCTTACTCTGCCACCACAGAGAACAGACAATACACTGCAGCTTGTTACGGGATAAGTCCAGATGTCCTTAAAATGATCGAGGCTAAGCGCATTATTAAAAGAATGCTTGCACACGGTAGGAACCCAGCTGCTAAAGTGATGTACAATCATCTGTCGTCGTCTATAAAGAGAGCAATTAAACAGCACAAGGAGAAAAGAACACAAAGACTACTTGAGTCCATTGAGCCTGATAACAGGTATAATATGCAAAAGCTGTGGAGAATAACCAATAATATAAAGAGGCAACCTGCACCCAATCTTCCAGTTCGAAAATTCACTGATGTTAGCAGCAATGGAGATGCATGGTGCACAACTACGTACGAGAAAGCTGACGCATTTAGTCAGCACTTAGAAAGCAGATTCGTGCCAATTTTGAGCAACTCTCTGGTCGACAGACGCAGCATCAACGAGCACCTGCTCTCAATTTCGAACTCCTATGAACCTGTATTTCGTCCAGTCAGTGCAAATGAGATCTCGTCTGAAATAAAGCAACTAAAGTTAAATAAGTCTCCTGGTATTGACAGCATAGATAACCGCATAATTAAAGCACTGCCAGCAGTTGCAATTGAATATGTTGCTAAGATATTCAACAGCATCATTCAGTATGGACACTTCCCATCAAGATGGAAGCAAGCAGTTGTGAAAATGATCCCAAAGCCTGGTAAGCCACCAGATCAACTATCGTCTTATAGGCCAATTAGCTTGCTGTCTGGAATCTCAAAAATATTTGAAGTGCTGCTAATGAGGAGACTGTTTGACGAAGATGCATTTGCAAATGCCATTCCTTTGCATCAGTTTGGTTTCCGAAAAGGGCATGCTGCTGAGCAACAGCTTGGAAGAGTCACACAATTTGTTTTAAAAGCGTTCGAGAATAATAATTACTGTTCGGCGGCCTACCTGGACATACAAGAAGCGTTCGATCGTGTGTGGCATGATGGGCTCTACTACAAACTCAGCAATCTGTTACCAATAACACTCTTAAAAGTCATCCAAAGCTACCTGTCGCAGCGGACTTTCGTTGTTGAATGTGCAGGTGGAGTTCGTTCTGGATTCAAAGCTGTTGGAGCAGGAGTTCCGCAAGGAAGCGTTCTGGGCCCAGTCCTATACAACATATACACGTCAGACATGCCAATTCCTGGATCAAATAAAATGTTATTAGCAACTTACGCAGATGACACAGTAGTTATGTCAGCAGCGGGCTCTCATACTGGCGCAGCTGATCAGATGAACAACTACTTACAGAGATTTAATCAGTGGTCACAGAAATGGTGTATTAGTATCAACATCTCCAAAACTGCACACGTTTGGCACACATTGCGTTCAACTGTAGGCGTACAAACACCCAGCTTTGCAGGCAGCCCTCTTACAAGCAAACTTTTCCACACGTACCTTGGAGTAAAACTTGACGCAAAGCTGAATCTGAACTCTCACATCACTTCATTGGTTACAAAAATTCGCGCAAGAACCAACAAGCTGAGATGGCTAATTGGCAGGCAGAGCAAACTACCTCTTAAGACTAAGCTCATAATCTACAAGCAGCTAATCGCTCCAATTTGGCACTATACAGCCGCTGTGTGGGGACCGCTTGTTAGCCAAGTTCAGATCAGCAGAATCGTCGTTTTACAAAACAAAATACTCAGGCTCATCACTGGTGCTCCTTGGTACGTAAGCAATCAAACACTGCATACAGACCTGCAAATAAAAACCGTTACTGAAACTATGGATGACATATGCATGAACTACACGCAAAGACTGCTCACTCACGACAACTCATATGCTCGGAATTTAGCGCTGTATCCATACGTGCCGGTCAGGCTCTCACGCCCGAGGTACCTGCAAATGATCAACAGATGTCTGCCGCTGGAACAGAGACCGCAACCAATTCCCGCGCCGACTCCACCACAGTATAGCAGACCACCATCTTTCGGCCCACTGAACTTCAGGGAAACTATCCTGCTGAATCAGATGCATAGAATTAGAGAGAGAGACACCGATGAATACAGAAGGCAGCAAGATCAACAGCGACAGGAACGCCGTCGTGCAGAATTGCTACAATTACGAAATGAAATCGACCAGCGAATTGCAGCAAACCGTGAACACTTACCTCCTGTGTCACATTCGGCTGAAAGTGACACCGAACTTGTATCTGGCATCCTTGCAATCATCAACGAGGGTTCTACCAACGAGGTCGCGAGCTCATCCTTCATCCGAAACGGCAACACTGCAACACTAAACGGCGGCACACCGATCGTCACGCTCCCAGAAATGGCATCAAATCCTCGCAATGTTATTTCATCTATTGCGGAACCTGTCCAACCAACGGCCACGCAAGCGATGCCAGATGACACTCCATTTCCAGAAAACAACATGTGAGTACAGCAAACAAATCCGCAAAACACTGCTCTACATATGTAGGAAGCCGCAAAAGCCAAAGACGTCTAATTAGCAGCGTGCCTTTGCCCACAGACACGTACACACATATTATGTTTATAAATATGTTCATAAATTGGCTCCTGTTAGCTGTTTCGCACGAAACGTCCTAGTTCCTGAAAGAAAAATATTTTCTTATTACAAAACATTGTTACGATACGTAAAAAAATATTTTACTCTCCTGAAAAACTGCTGCAGCCACTGATAATGAATTGAGCACAATGCTGTTGCCACTACAAGCACACTAAACAATTAAAAATAATTTTAGTTGTATCATAAAAAATTCTTTAAAGACACAAATACTCACATCTTACAACTATGCGGCTTTTCTCCGGTACCTGCGCACATGCGCATGCGATGTCTGCAATTTAGAAACTGCGAGATGTAAACAATGCACTGGAGGCAGCCGCAATCCATTGCGTACTACAGAATTGTCCATTTAAATAGTATCTGAAATTTAAAATAATACTAATTAATATTGTTCGTTTATAAACTGCTTTTAATTAATACCTACCTTTATATAATATTGTAATTTTCACTTCTGCACATTTTCACGTGTCAACGAAAACAAAATGTAAACAAAGAAGCTTTCGTAAAATTGCAGCTGTCAGCTGCGCTCTGTGTTAAGCTCCAGTAAGCTGCACAAGGCGCCCTGAAAGTATGCTATAAATTTTACTTACGTTAAAGTCTTCGTTAAGATGCTGTGCTTTTTGAGGGGAAGTCAAAGCTCTCTTTGAAATACAGCTGCAAACTGCGCTTTGTGACAAGTGCACAATGAGTCGTAAAAGTTAGCACACACGCAAAGTAAAATATTTTCCTGCAATAAATAAAAATAAATAAATAATTAATAAATTAATAATAAATAAATACATAATACATAATAAATAAATAAATTAATAATAATTAAATTATTAATAAATAAATACATAATAAATAAATAATAAATCAATTAACAATGAATAAATACATAATAAAATTTTCCTGTAATAAATTAAATAAATAAAGGATTAATAAATTATTAACAGAGAAATGCTTAATAAATAAATTAATAATAAGTAAATACATAATACATAAATTATTAATAAATAAATGCTTAATAAATACATAATAAATAAATACATAATACATAATAAATAAATTATTAACAAATAAATACATAACAAATAAATAATAAATCAATTAATAATGAATAAGTGCATAATAAATAATTTAAATTAATTTAGTTATACTTACTAGTTAATTTGCAATTAAAAATCTACATCAATTACACTACATAAAAATTTCAAATAAAGTTACTAATATTAGGTAAACTATACATAGTACAGTTATCACAGAAGTTGATAAATATAATTACGCATCAATTTGTAAATAATTATAAAACTGAAAACAATTAATAATAATACTAAGATTTTTCCATCATTTTGTTTGACGTGTGTGTGTATGTTTGGCAAGTTTCTCGGCACGAGCAATAAATCAATTTTGTTTTTTGACAAACTTGACTTTACTGATCGTTGCACCTTTACTCTATGAGCACCACTAACACACGCACGTCCAACAAATACAAATGGCAATTAAATTGTCAAGTCAATTTGCTTGTTGTAAACAAAATAAATATTTTATTAAATTAAATTTAAAATTATAATTAAAATTAATTAAACTAAATCAAAGTTTTTCCTATTATAATGCTTAAAGTTATATTAATTATTAGTTATAAGTAATCTTAACTAGCTGTCACTAAATTCTTATAAAGTACTAAAAATGTATTGAAAGAATAATAAAAATTGCTATCGTCCATCACTGGCGATAGCTCAATTAGTGAGTCTGTATGGCCACAACAACTCAAAATTCAAAACAAAAGAGCTGTACCAGGAGTCCCGCCAAGAGCAGCAGCAAAATGTTAAAACTCAAACAACAGCTCAACAAGCTCAGCCAATACAATCTGCAAACCACAATTGCCAGCCACATCAGCCAATTCTACTAAATGCCTCTCACAGCCGCAAAATGACAGATAGTAAAAAGATTCCTTTCCTCTTTTTACCAATGGTCCCCAAAATAATGCCCCTCTTAGAAAAACTACACAATAATCCAGCAATTAAAAAGTTTTCTACAAAAGCAACAACTAGCAATGGACTCCGTATACAATGCGCAGACATGGCATCATATAACGCAACTTTGGCCACACTCGCAGAAGATGGAACGCATTTACATACCCATCAACTACGCAGCCAAAAAGGATTCCGGGTCATCTTGAGACTTCTCCACCACTCTACTCCATGCGACTGGATAAGAGACCAGCTCGGAGCAATGGGCTTTACTACGCGTTTTATACGGGTCATGAAGCATCGCTTCACTGGCAAACCATTAAATATTTTTGAGCTGGAACTACAACCTTTGGTAGACGGGAGCCATGAGAAAATACTAGACCTGAAAGAGATTAAAAGCCAATCCGTAATGGTCGAGCGCCAAGCCAAGCCGATAGACCCAGCACAGTGTCATAGGTGCCAAGCATTTGGCCATACTAGAAATTACTGTAGGCGCCCGTTTTCTTGTATGAAATGTGCTGACGAACATCCCTCAACTGCATGTACAAAGCCTAGGAATGTTTCCCCAAAATGCGTAAACTGTGGTGGAGCTCACATAAGCTCCTACAAGGGCTGTCCGGCCTATAAAGAAGCAAGAAACAAATTAATAGCAAATCGAGCTGTCATTGGAAAGCATAACCAAGTACAACAAAATAAAAAACAGACACCACTCAATCCGCAGAAAACTAATCCTCCTCGTCAGCAAACAGCAGCCATAATTAAGCTAGTTGATAATTCACACTCTCCATCAGCAAATAGGCCAAAATTGTCATATAGTCGAGTTGTTCGTGGCGACGAAGCTATAAATCGCTCACGCAATACGGCAAAAACGCTCACGAACCAAATACGGCTGCATCATCAGCCACAGGCTACGAATACTGGCATTGGTAATCAGCAATCAAGCCCTCCAAAAGCTAGTACGCCAAAGCGCACTGGTAATCCTTTCAAGGTGCCAAATAAACTAGTACAGCAGAGCAGCAGTGGCCAGAAACGTAAGCCAGCACAAACACACAGAGGGAAAATCCAAAACCATCTGCAAACAAATAGAGTTTCCGCAACAACAGCTACACCATTGACTAGAACAAATTCTCCTGCAACCAGGTTCGTGAGTGGCGCTGGTAATACTGAACGGCTCAGCAACCCTGCAGAGAGACACCTTTCCAAGCTACAGCAAAATCTGCGTGACGAACAGCAACTCAAACTCCAGCATAAAGATCAGCAACCATCAGCGCCAACTAGCACACTTACTCAAGCGCTCCAACAGAACATGGCAATGTTTAATCGAATGGAAGAAAAATTAGACAAATTGTTAAATGTAATTGGAAAATTTTTTGCAATATATGATTTAAACAAGCTTACTAATACAACTAATGCACCATTAATTAACCAGCACAAAAGTAGCGTAGCAGATTGCATCAATAGCGCCCCAATGGATCTGCAATTTACTTCCGCCAATGACAGTATAATTAATGAATAGACGCTCTCAAAGAATTCATCATACATACTCGCATTTAGCCAGCACAGCGCCACTAAGTACAGCTCTCTCAAGCCATCCAGTCCAAGTCGTCCACCAGAACGGCAACTCTTTTAAAATTGCCTTCTGGAATGCATGCGGAGCTGGCAATAAAATGAATGAAATAGAACTATACATGAAAAGAGAATTAATTCAAATTATGATACTTATTGAAACAAGAACTCTGCCAAATTCTAACGTCTTGAACGTTCCGGGATTTCTCACGTACACTGCACACAACCCGCTGTCCCACCGTAGGGGTGGCGTTGCTATTCTTGTTCGATCCGACGTTAAACACTCCGCGCTCCAGCCCATAAGCGAAGAATTCATTCAGAGTATTCCTATTGCACTGTTACCTGCTAATGATAATAAAAAAGATATTATTACAATTGCTCCTATATATTGTCCACCCGTTTATAGATGGAGCCCTTTACACTTTAAAAAGCTTTTTGCACATTTTGACAGCCTCACTGGCGACCCCACATCTAGCTTCATTCTCTGCGGTGACTGGAATGCGCAGCATACGTGGTGGGGAAACCCTCGCTCATGCCAAAGAGGCAAAGCGCTTATAGAAGCTGTTCACTCACAGAGACACTGCAACATTCTTGCCACTGGAAGTGCTACACATTTTCCGTACGACAGCAGGAAGAGGCCATCTGCAATTGATTTCGCAGTTTACGGTAGCATAGACGACGCTCGCTTACGAATCCAGTCAACAACGGAGCTAGATTCAGATCACCTTCCGCTGAAAATTGATCTGATCGCTGAAAGAGGCCGCCAATTCGAATATTCACAGCATAATTCCCGCTTGCTGCCACCTAGAGCTGACATATACCGTTTCCAGGATGCTCTTGACCGACTGATTCATCTCAACACTGAGATTCAATCCAACGCAGACATTGACGAAGCCATTAATATATTCATGCGCAACATACAGGAGGCAGTAAACGCAGCAACAAGTAACATGCAGAACAGGCAACGCAGTCGGCAACAAAACCATATTGATTTAGATGACCATACCAGATCTCTTCTTGCTTATAAAAAACAGTGCAAACAAGCACTAATTTCCACACGCACTCCAGAGGCAAAAAGGCATTATAGAGCTGCACAAAACAGATTGAAGAAAGCTCTCAGGGCACTGAAAAACAAAAACATCAATAAGCTGTTTGAAGGCATCAACGTAAATGACCAATATAGCATGCAGAAACTATGGAGACTCACCAAGAAGCTGAAAAGGCAGCCTCAGTCCAATTTTCCTATTCGTGTAACACCGTCGAATTCCACAAGCACAGCAGGGACATGGACCAAAACCATTGCCGAAAAAGCAGAAGCGTTTGCCTCACATCTTGAAGACAGATTCTCCCCAATCCTCTCGAGCAACACCGTGGACCGCGCAGCTATATGTGATGAGTGGCGACAGCAAAAAGTGCTCAAGCAGCAAGAGCAAATTTCCGCAATTAGGCCAGTTTCAATTAATGAGCTTAGGATCGCAATCGGCGACCTAGAATTGTCCAAATCACCTGGGGAAGATAAAATAGACAATAGATTAATAAAATTGCTACCACAAAAAGCGCAACTATATTTGCTGCTTATTTTTAACGCAATGTTCAGACTCGGTCATTTTCCTAATAAATGGAAGCATGCTGACATAACAATGATATTGAAGCCAGGAAAAAACTCTGCTGATATGAAATCATATCGCCCAATCAGCCTCCTTTCTGGATTATCAAAGCTGTTCGAGAAGTTATTGCTTGTGAGACTCTTCGAAGTTGAGGAATTCTCAAAAGCAGTGCCTTCTCATCAGTTTGGCTTCAGGCGTGAGCATGGAACCGAACAACAATTGGCTCGAGTCACACAGTTCATTCTGCGCGCCTATGAGCAAAAGCAATTTTGTTCTGCGGTTTTTATAGACATTTCTGAGGCGTTTGACAGGGTGTGGCACGACGGCCTCCTAAGCAAGCTCATAAAACTTCTGCCAATTAATATGTACAATATATTAGAAAGCTACATCAGCCATCGTACATTCACTGTTGTCTGCAATGGTACCAAATCCAGAGTTGGTCAAGTAACAGCAGGCGTACCGCAAGGGAGCGTCCTTGGGCCGATACTGTATACAATTTTCTCGTCCGATATGCCACTACCATTGCTTACGCAAAGACGTGAGTACCTCCGTCCACACGATAACAAAATGCTACTCTCCACTTATGCCGATGACACGGTCATAATGTGTGCCGCAGAAGTGCCAGGGATAGCAGTCAGCGAAAATCAGACGTATCTCACGCATTTTGTTAGTTGGGCAAAAAAATGGTCAATAAATATAAACGCTAACAAGACAGCTCACGTTTTATTTACCTTGAGGAATCTGGAAAGAAGAGAAAGAGATAGAGCTCCTCTACTAAGCGGACAAATAGTACCAAATAAAAAGTCGCATACATACCTGGGTGTAATACTAGACAGAAAGCTGAATCTTAACATGCATGTCTCTCGTCTAGGCGTTAAAATTAGAGCAAGAGCATGCAAGTTGGAGTGGCTATTAGGCCACAGTAGCAGGCTGGCCAAAGACTGCAAAGCCTTAATAATTAAGCAGCTCATCATGCCAATCTGGCAGTATGCCTTTCCTGTGTGGGGTTCTCTCACTGCAGATACACAAGTCCTGCGCATACAGCGTCTACAAAATAAAATTATACGTAAATCAGTTAGAGCATCATGGTACACAAGGAACTCAACAATAATGAATACTTATGGCTTTAAAACAATGGAAGAAGTTTTCCAGCATTCCAGTGCACGCTTCGCTGCCGCCCTGTCAAACCACACAAATCCAGAGGCGCGCAGTTTAATTACCAATCCGTATGAGCCACAGAGACTGCGGAGACCCCGTTACTTGGAGCAACTACAACGACACATACTTCCCTTGCAGCCGCAAGGGCAACATTATAACGCGGATGCCCAACAGTTGTCTCGGCAGCAAATAGTTGAAAGCCTTCCTACACTCTTGCGTCTTGAAGCAGAGGAATTGGACAGGCAAGAGGCTGCAAGACTAGCTGAGGTACAAGCCAGACGGCAACAAGAACTGCTGCATCAACCGCCGCCTAGAAGATTTTGCGAAATGCTAATAAACACTTATAGACGAAGGTATAGAGACGGATTACTCACCAGAGAGGCAGCAATTGCACTTATCCAGGGCCAGCCACCTGCTATCCAGCAAATTATAATACCAGGCTATACACAAGCGAGACCAGAGGAACAGACACCACCGTTGTTACAGCCAAGTCGGGCAGAAATTACGCCTCCAATAAACGCACAGCAAGAACAAAGCACACAAGCACATGCGCAGCGCGAACTCGGCCAGCAGCGACTACATATTCAGCCAATACAACATTCACAGCGGCAGCAAGATGACATCAATATGCACGAAATTCTCCTGGACCAAGGGCTTGAGCAAGCAAGACTAAATTTGGAGCGCGTGCTTGATGATAACGTGACTGCTGAGCAGCGCAGAGACTCAACGGCTCCACAACCACATACAAGAGGGAGGCATTCACACGGGCCCAGACGCTGCTCAGTGAACAATTTGTTGTCTTTCTGCTTGTCAATCTTGGCACGCCCGGTGAGTGTGCCAGTGTCATCTCCACTTCGTTCGAATCTCTTTTCGTTTCAGTCTCACTTCCACGCTGTTGAGAACCGCATTTGGCATCCGCCGCATCTTCAGCGCATCCACGCGGCTGGCCTGTGGCAGTTCCACAGACAGCGCCCCCCAGAGATGCTGGCAAGAGAAATGCGCACTACTGCCGTAACTCCGAGAATGAGCCGCTGGACTACAGCACGAGCTGGCAACACCCATCACCGCTTGGGACGACTTCAGCAGCTTCGCACTTGCACAATTGGCCTTATACGACTGAACACAATCAGCCCTGTCCGAAGTGTCTTACGGATATCACGGCAAGCATCTCAGCCGAACGGCGCACTCCTCCCGTGTCTCTCAGCAAATGGGATGCCAATACACACGCTGAATTGTGGCATTATTTTGCACGCTAATTGGGCGTGTTCGACGCTCTGGAGACTGCATTCAATTCCTGATGAGATGCTTGACGCAAGAGACTGGCCCATCTGGAGTGGTTCGGTGCGACTTGTGCGATTTGTGCCTGAAAACGATACAAATTAATGTTGACTTTCTGCACAAGTATTTGGCACTCACTAATACTTACGTGACGAGTCTGCGATGGCGAAGTACTTCAATACTTACCCGTCGCGTGTTTCCTCACTCACGTACGATGTTGGCTGCTCCTGCGTTTACACCAGATCTGCAATGTTCCTGATTCCTCAACTCCTGATGCTTCTTTCCTGAAAAAATAGCTGAAATGCATTCATTCATGTGGCATGTTCTTGTTTCTCACAAGCTAATATGGCGTCTTAAAAGCCAGGGTGACCAGCTCATACAACTTAAAAATCCCTTGTGGTATTATAAATTAGACTTTTTAGGCTCACGCTATGTAAAAATACCTTGGGATATTTACTAGAGCTGCCAGACTGTTATAATTTTTTCCCGCTCACCATACAAATGCAAATGTTGCTGAAATTCAAACTTAAAAATGTTGCTAGAAACCATTAGTAATAAGTTAAGTTACAATAAAGAAACCGCCAGTGCGAAGCTGGCGGGCAAGTTGTTACCATCAAAAAAATCCCCGCCGCCAGCTTCATACACCAATGTCAATGTCCCCATAACAAACGCCAATATAGCTAGCACACACATACTGCAAAAATGTACCGAAAGTACACAGCAAATACGCCGATTAAGCGCACACAAACCTGAGAGAATTTCCCCTGCAGAAACGCACACAAGCAAAAACAGAACGGGAGCACAAACTAAGACAAAAGGTGCACATGCACTACAGCTAACTTCTCTACCTCCACACACATACAAACCAAAAGGGGAAATTTCCCCTGCTTCTGCTACTCTCACAAATTCAAATACAATAACGGCTAGTACCAATGAAAAATGCGCACACACAGTGCAAGAGATGCTGCCAAATCTACATCCAAATACAGTAACAGAAAAGACAAATGCCAAAATAGGCACACATACATTTAATCAAAATACAAGCCCGACAAATACACTAATAAATAAAAAAGCACTAAATACATTGCAAAATGAAAAAGAGCCAGAAAAATTGGTTAAAACTGCAAAAAGAAGCTTGCTGCCAACACTGTCACAACTTTCACCAATGCTCACTCCGGAATCAACTTTGGCGGCCACTGTAAAAGTATCTAACACAAACCTGGTTCAAAGGTGGCTCACTAACGTGCCACCACTGTTATGTCATGAGCTACCCCGCCCTTTCCAAACAGCAACAGCAGCTCCCTCCATCACATGGCAATCGCCACTAAAAAGAAAATGCATTGACATGGATGACTCCGATGATGATATTGCCCAGATGAGAATGCCCCTCGCCACCCCACGTTTCAAAAGCAAATTTGCAAAAGAGCTGTACCAGGAGTCCCGCCAAGAGCAGCAGCAAAATGTTAAAACTCAAACAACAGCTCAACAAGCTCAGCCAATACAATCTGCAAACCACAATTGCCAGCCACATCAGCCAATTCTACTAAATGCCTCTCACAGCCGCAAAATGACAGATAGTAAAAAGATTCCTTTCCTCTTTTTACCAATGGTCCCCAAAATAATGCCCCTCTTAGAAAAACTACACAATAATCCAGCAATTAAAAAGTTTTCTACAAAAGCAACAACTAGCAATGGACTCCGTATACAATGCGCAGACATGGCATCATATAACGCAACTTTGGCCACACTCGCAGAAGATGGAACGCATTTACATACCCATCAACTACGCAGCCAAAAAGGATTCCGGGTCATCTTGAGACTTCTCCACCACTCTACTCCATGCGACTGGATAAGAGACCAGCTCGGAGCAATGGGCTTTACTACGCGTTTTATACGGGTCATGAAGCATCGCTTCACTGGCAAACCATTAAATATTTTTGAGCTGGAACTACAACCTTTGGTAGACGGGAGCCATGAGAAAATACTAGACCTGAAAGAGATTAAAAGCCAATCCGTAATGGTCGAGCGCCAAGCCAAGCCGATAGACCCAGCACAGTGTCATAGGTGCCAAGCATTTGGCCATACTAGAAATTACTGTAGGCGCCCGTTTTCTTGTATGAAATGTGCTGACGAACATCCCTCAACTGCATGTACAAAGCCTAGGAATGTTTCCCCAAAATGCGTAAACTGTGGTGGAGCTCACATAAGCTCCTACAAGGGCTGTCCGGCCTATAAAGAAGCAAGAAACAAATTAATAGCAAATCGAGCTGTCATTGGAAAGCATAACCAAGTACAACAAAATAAAAAACAGACACCACTCAATCCGCAGAAAACTAATCCTCCTCGTCAGCAAACAGCAGCCATAATTAAGCTAGTTGATAATTCACACTCTCCATCAGCAAATAGGCCAAAATTGTCATATAGTCGAGTTGTTCGTGGCGACGAAGCTATAAATCGCTCACGCAATACGGCAAAAACGCTCACGAACCAAATACGGCTGCATCATCAGCCACAGGCTACGAATACTGGCATTGGTAATCAGCAATCAAGCCCTCCAAAAGCTAGTACGCCAAAGCGCACTGGTAATCCTTTCAAGGTGCCAAATAAACTAGTACAGCAGAGCAGCAGTGGCCAGAAACGTAAGCCAGCACAAACACACAGAGGGAAAATCCAAAACCATCTGCAAACAAATAGAGTTTCCGCAACAACAGCTACACCATTGACTAGAACAAATTCTCCTGCAACCAGGTTCGTGAGTGGCGCTGGTAATACTGAACGGCTCAGCAACCCTGCAGAGAGACACCTTTCCAAGCTACAGCAAAATCTGCGTGACGAACAGCAACTCAAACTCCAGCATAAAGATCAGCAACCATCAGCGCCAACTAGCACACTTACTCAAGCGCTCCAACAGAACATGGCAATGTTTAATCGAATGGAAGAAAAATTAGACAAATTGTTAAATGTAATTGGAAAATTTTTTGCAATATATGATTTAAACAAGCTTACTAATACAACTAATGCACCATTAATTAACCAGCACAAAAGTAGCGTAGCAGATTGCATCAATAGCGCCCCAATGGATCTGCAATTTACTTCCGCCAATGACAGTATAATTAATGAATAGACGCTCTCAAAGAATTCATCATACATACTCGCATTTAGCCAGCACAGCGCCACTAAGTACAGCTCTCTCAAGCCATCCAGTCCAAGTCGTCCACCAGAACGGCAACTCTTTTAAAATTGCCTTCTGGAATGCATGCGGAGCTGGCAATAAAATGAATGAAATAGAACTATACATGAAAAGAGAATTAATTCAAATTATGATACTTATTGAAACAAGAACTCTGCCAAATTCTAACGTCTTGAACGTTCCGGGATTTCTCACGTACACTGCACACAACCCGCTGTCCCACCGTAGGGGTGGCGTTGCTATTCTTGTTCGATCCGACGTTAAACACTCCGCGCTCCAGCCCATAAGCGAAGAATTCATTCAGAGTATTCCTATTGCACTGTTACCTGCTAATGATAATAAAAAAGATATTATTACAATTGCTCCTATATATTGTCCACCCGTTTATAGATGGAGCCCTTTACACTTTAAAAAGCTTTTTGCACATTTTGACAGCCTCACTGGCGACCCCACATCTAGCTTCATTCTCTGCGGTGACTGGAATGCGCAGCATACGTGGTGGGGAAACCCTCGCTCATGCCAAAGAGGCAAAGCGCTTATAGAAGCTGTTCACTCACAGAGACACTGCAACATTCTTGCCACTGGAAGTGCTACACATTTTCCGTACGACAGCAGGAAGAGGCCATCTGCAATTGATTTCGCAGTTTACGGTAGCATAGACGACGCTCGCTTACGAATCCAGTCAACAACGGAGCTAGATTCAGATCACCTTCCGCTGAAAATTGATCTGATCGCTGAAAGAGGCCGCCAATTCGAATATTCACAGCATAATTCCCGCTTGCTGCCACCTAGAGCTGACATATACCGTTTCCAGGATGCTCTTGACCGACTGATTCATCTCAACACTGAGATTCAATCCAACGCAGACATTGACGAAGCCATTAATATATTCATGCGCAACATACAGGAGGCAGTAAACGCAGCAACAAGTAACATGCAGAACAGGCAACGCAGTCGGCAACAAAACCATATTGATTTAGATGACCATACCAGATCTCTTCTTGCTTATAAAAAACAGTGCAAACAAGCACTAATTTCCACACGCACTCCAGAGGCAAAAAGGCATTATAGAGCTGCACAAAACAGATTGAAGAAAGCTCTCAGGGCACTGAAAAACAAAAACATCAATAAGCTGTTTGAAGGCATCAACGTAAATGACCAATATAGCATGCAGAAACTATGGAGACTCACCAAGAAGCTGAAAAGGCAGCCTCAGTCCAATTTTCCTATTCGTGTAACACCGTCGAATTCCACAAGCACAGCAGGGACATGGACCAAAACCATTGCCGAAAAAGCAGAAGCGTTTGCCTCACATCTTGAAGACAGATTCTCCCCAATCCTCTCGAGCAACACCGTGGACCGCGCAGCTATATGTGATGAGTGGCGACAGCAAAAAGTGCTCAAGCAGCAAGAGCAAATTTCCGCAATTAGGCCAGTTTCAATTAATGAGCTTAGGATCGCAATCGGCGACCTAGAATTGTCCAAATCACCTGGGGAAGATAAAATAGACAATAGATTAATAAAATTGCTACCACAAAAAGCGCAACTATATTTGCTGCTTATTTTTAACGCAATGTTCAGACTCGGTCATTTTCCTAATAAATGGAAGCATGCTGACATAACAATGATATTGAAGCCAGGAAAAAACTCTGCTGATATGAAATCATATCGCCCAATCAGCCTCCTTTCTGGATTATCAAAGCTGTTCGAGAAGTTATTGCTTGTGAGACTCTTCGAAGTTGAGGAATTCTCAAAAGCAGTGCCTTCTCATCAGTTTGGCTTCAGGCGTGAGCATGGAACCGAACAACAATTGGCTCGAGTCACACAGTTCATTCTGCGCGCCTATGAGCAAAAGCAATTTTGTTCTGCGGTTTTTATAGACATTTCTGAGGCGTTTGACAGGGTGTGGCACGACGGCCTCCTAAGCAAGCTCATAAAACTTCTGCCAATTAATATGTACAATATATTAGAAAGCTACATCAGCCATCGTACATTCACTGTTGTCTGCAATGGTACCAAATCCAGAGTTGGTCAAGTAACAGCAGGCGTACCGCAAGGGAGCGTCCTTGGGCCGATACTGTATACAATTTTCTCGTCCGATATGCCACTACCATTGCTTACGCAAAGACGTGAGTACCTCCGTCCACACGATAACAAAATGCTACTCTCCACTTATGCCGATGACACGGTCATAATGTGTGCCGCAGAAGTGCCAGGGATAGCAGTCAGCGAAAATCAGACGTATCTCACGCATTTTGTTAGTTGGGCAAAAAAATGGTCAATAAATATAAACGCTAACAAGACAGCTCACGTTTTATTTACCTTGAGGAATCTGGAAAGAAGAGAAAGAGATAGAGCTCCTCTACTAAGCGGACAAATAGTACCAAATAAAAAGTCGCATACATACCTGGGTGTAATACTAGACAGAAAGCTGAATCTTAACATGCATGTCTCTCGTCTAGGCGTTAAAATTAGAGCAAGAGCATGCAAGTTGGAGTGGCTATTAGGCCACAGTAGCAGGCTGGCCAAAGACTGCAAAGCCTTAATAATTAAGCAGCTCATCATGCCAATCTGGCAGTATGCCTTTCCTGTGTGGGGTTCTCTCACTGCAGATACACAAGTCCTGCGCATACAGCGTCTACAAAATAAAATTATACGTAAATCAGTTAGAGCATCATGGTACACAAGGAACTCAACAATAATGAATACTTATGGCTTTAAAACAATGGAAGAAGTTTTCCAGCATTCCAGTGCACGCTTCGCTGCCGCCCTGTCAAACCACACAAATCCAGAGGCGCGCAGTTTAATTACCAATCCGTATGAGCCACAGAGACTGCGGAGACCCCGTTACTTGGAGCAACTACAACGACACATACTTCCCTTGCAGCCGCAAGGGCAACATTATAACGCGGATGCCCAACAGTTGTCTCGGCAGCAAATAGTTGAAAGCCTTCCTACACTCTTGCGTCTTGAAGCAGAGGAATTGGACAGGCAAGAGGCTGCAAGACTAGCTGAGGTACAAGCCAGACGGCAACAAGAACTGCTGCATCAACCGCCGCCTAGAAGATTTTGCGAAATGCTAATAAACACTTATAGACGAAGGTATAGAGACGGATTACTCACCAGAGAGGCAGCAATTGCACTTATCCAGGGCCAGCCACCTGCTATCCAGCAAATTATAATACCAGGCTATACACAAGCGAGACCAGAGGAACAGACACCACCGTTGTTACAGCCAAGTCGGGCAGAAATTACGCCTCCAATAAACGCACAGCAAGAACAAAGCACACAAGCACATGCGCAGCGCGAACTCGGCCAGCAGCGACTACATATTCAGCCAATACAACATTCACAGCGGCAGCAAGATGACATCAATATGCACGAAATTCTCCTGGACCAAGGGCTTGAGCAAGCAAGACTAAATTTGGAGCGCGTGCTTGATGATAACGTGACTGCTGAGCAGCGCAGAGACTCAACGGCTCCACAACCACATACAAGAGGGAGGCATTCACACGGGCCCAGACGCTGCTCAGTGAACAATTTGTTGTCTTTCTGCTTGTCAATCTTGGCACGCCCGGTGAGTGTGCCAGTGTCATCTCCACTTCGTTCGAATCTCTTTTCGTTTCAGTCTCACTTCCACGCTGTTGAGAACCGCATTTGGCATCCGCCGCATCTTCAGCGCATCCACGCGGCTGGCCTGTGGCAGTTCCACAGACAGCGCCCCCCAGAGATGCTGGCAAGAGAAATGCGCACTACTGCCGTAACTCCGAGAATGAGCCGCTGGACTACAGCACGAGCTGGCAACACCCATCACCGCTTGGGACGACTTCAGCAGCTTCGCACTTGCACAATTGGCCTTATACGACTGAACACAATCAGCCCTGTCCGAAGTGTCTTACGGATATCACGGCAAGCATCTCAGCCGAACGGCGCACTCCTCCCGTGTCTCTCAGCAAATGGGATGCCAATACACACGCTGAATTGTGGCATTATTTTGCACGCTAATTGGGCGTGTTCGACGCTCTGGAGACTGCATTCAATTCCTGATGAGATGCTTGACGCAAGAGACTGGCCCATCTGGAGTGGTTCGGTGCGACTTGTGCGATTTGTGCCTGAAAACGATACAAATTAATGTTGACTTTCTGCACAAGTATTTGGCACTCACTAATACTTACGTGACGAGTCTGCGATGGCGAAGTACTTCAATACTTACCCGTCGCGTGTTTCCTCACTCACGTACGATGTTGGCTGCTCCTGCGTTTACACCAGATCTGCAATGTTCCTGATTCCTCAACTCCTGATGCTTCTTTCCTGAAAAAATAGCTGAAATGCATTCATTCATGTGGCATGTTCTTGTTTCTCACAAGCTAATATGGCGTCTTAAAAGCCAGGGTGACCAGCTCATACAACTTAAAAATCCCTTGTGGTATTATAAATTAGACTTTTTAGGCTCACGCTATGTAAAAATACCTTGGGATATTTACTAGAGCTGCCAGACTGTTATAATTTTTTCCCGCTCACCATACAAATGCAAATGTTGCTGAAATTCAAACTTAAAAATGTTGCTAGAAACCATTAGTAATAAGTTAAGTTACAATAAAGAAACCGCCAGTGCGAAGCTGGCGGGCAAGTTGTTACCATCAAAAAAAAAAAAAAAAAAAAAAAAAAAAAAAGTGCGGAGTTTATTACTTTTATGAAATAATAATATAAAAAATTTTTAAAATTAAATGCCGAGATCTGATGAGGAGTACCCATCCTCCAATGTGTCTCCAAATTCTGTCGGGTACGATTTTGGTAGTAAAACGGCTTACACTATGCAACGTGCTAGCGATCTAGACAGCTCCTTAGAGGACAAATGGACAACTAGTTCCCGCATCAAATCTGGTTGTGCAACTGCTAGTATGAATCAGCAAAGCCCTACGGATGCACTTACTCCAACTAAGCCAAAAAATACAACGACGACTGCTAGAACAAGCGGTGAGTACATCGTGTCCCTCTTGTCCCAGTCTGACTCGGATATGTCCACAAAACCTTTTGGCGGCTCCCCTACGGAAAGATCTATAGACGACTCTGAGGATGATGCTCTTACAGCAATGGAATCTATGCTTGATCCCCTAGAAACTACAATAACGGAAAAAATGAACCCAAGCTCTTTCACACACCTATATGTAAGAAAGATGCCGCCAAAAAAGAGAAGTGACAACACGAAAATTGAAACTGGTCTTGCATTTAAATCCTACCAACAAAAAGTACCGCAAACAGACAAAAGCAAAAATGCAGCATCTTCTTCCCCTCTTCAAATATCCCCGCCGCCAGCTTCATACACCAATGTCAATGTCCCCATAACAAACGCCAATATAGCTAGCACACACATACTGCAAAAATGTACCGAAAGTACACAGCAAATACGCCGATTAAGCGCACACAAACCTGAGAGAATTTCCCCTGCAGAAACGCACACAAGCAAAAACAGAACGGGAGCACAAACTAAGACAAAAGGTGCACATGCACTACAGCTAACTTCTCTACCTCCACACACATACAAACCAAAAGGGGAAATTTCCCCTGCTTCTGCTACTCTCACAAATTCAAATACAATAACGGCTAGTACCAATGAAAAATGCGCACACACAGTGCAAGAGATGCTGCCAAATCTACATCCAAATACAGTAACAGAAAAGACAAATGCCAAAATAGGCACACATACATTTAATCAAAATACAAGCCCGACAAATACACTAATAAATAAAAAAGCACTAAATACATTGCAAAATGAAAAAGAGCCAGAAAAATTGGTTAAAACTGCAAAAAGAAGCTTGCTGCCAACACTGTCACAACTTTCACCAATGCTCACTCCGGAATCAACTTTGGCGGCCACTGTAAAAGTATCTAACACAAACCTGGTTCAAAGGTGGCTCACTAACGTGCCACCACTGTTATGTCATGAGCTACCCCGCCCTTTCCAAACAGCAACAGCAGCTCCCTCCATCACATGGCAATCGCCACTAAAAAGAAAATGCATTGACATGGATGACTCCGATGATGATATTGCCCAGATGAGAATGCCCCTCGCCACCCCACGTTTCAAAAGCAAATTTGCAAAAGAGCTGTACCAGGAGTCCCGCCAAGAGCAGCAGCAAAATGTTAAAACTCAAACAACAGCTCAACAAGCTCAGCCAATACAATCTGCAAACCACAATTGCCAGCCACATCAGCCAATTCTACTAAATGCCTCTCACAGCCGCAAAATGACAGATAGTAAAAAGATTCCTTTCCTCTTTTTACCAATGGTCCCCAAAATAATGCCCCTCTTAGAAAAACTACACAATAATCCAGCAATTAAAAAGTTTTCTACAAAAGCAACAACTAGCAATGGACTCCGTATACAATGCGCAGACATGGCATCATATAACGCAACTTTGGCCACACTCGCAGAAGATGGAACGCATTTACATACCCATCAACTACGCAGCCAAAAAGGATTCCGGGTCATCTTGAGACTTCTCCACCACTCTACTCCATGCGACTGGATAAGAGACCAGCTCGGAGCAATGGGCTTTACTACGCGTTTTATACGGGTCATGAAGCATCGCTTCACTGGCAAACCATTAAATATTTTTGAGCTGGAACTACAACCTTTGGTAGACGGGAGCCATGAGAAAATACTAGACCTGAAAGAGATTAAAAGCCAATCCGTAATGGTCGAGCGCCAAGCCAAGCCGATAGACCCAGCACAGTGTCATAGGTGCCAAGCATTTGGCCATACTAGAAATTACTGTAGGCGCCCGTTTTCTTGTATGAAATGTGCTGACGAACATCCCTCAACTGCATGTACAAAGCCTAGGAATGTTTCCCCAAAATGCGTAAACTGTGGTGGAGCTCACATAAGCTCCTACAAGGGCTGTCCGGCCTATAAAGAAGCAAGAAACAAATTAATAGCAAATCGAGCTGTCATTGGAAAGCATAACCAAGTACAACAAAATAAAAAACAGACACCACTCAATCCGCAGAAAACTAATCCTCCTCGTCAGCAAACAGCAGCCATAATTAAGCTAGTTGATAATTCACACTCTCCATCAGCAAATAGGCCAAAATTGTCATATAGTCGAGTTGTTCGTGGCGACGAAGCTATAAATCGCTCACGCAATACGGCAAAAACGCTCACGAACCAAATACGGCTGCATCATCAGCCACAGGCTACGAATACTGGCATTGGTAATCAGCAATCAAGCCCTCCAAAAGCTAGTACGCCAAAGCGCACTGGTAATCCTTTCAAGGTGCCAAATAAACTAGTACAGCAGAGCAGCAGTGGCCAGAAACGTAAGCCAGCACAAACACACAGAGGGAAAATCCAAAACCATCTGCAAACAAATAGAGTTTCCGCAACAACAGCTACACCATTGACTAGAACAAATTCTCCTGCAACCAGGTTCGTGAGTGGCGCTGGTAATACTGAACGGCTCAGCAACCCTGCAGAGAGACACCTTTCCAAGCTACAGCAAAATCTGCGTGACGAACAGCAACTCAAACTCCAGCATAAAGATCAGCAACCATCAGCGCCAACTAGCACACTTACTCAAGCGCTCCAACAGAACATGGCAATGTTTAATCGAATGGAAGAAAAATTAGACAAATTGTTAAATGTAATTGGAAAATTTTTTGCAATATATGATTTAAACAAGCTTACTAATACAACTAATGCACCATTAATTAACCAGCACAAAAGTAGCGTAGCAGATTGCATCAATAGCGCCCCAATGGATCTGCAATTTACTTCCGCCAATGACAGTATAATTAATGAATAGACGCTCTCAAAGAATTCATCATACATACTCGCATTTAGCCAGCACAGCGCCACTAAGTACAGCTCTCTCAAGCCATCCAGTCCAAGTCGTCCACCAGAACGGCAACTCTTTTAAAATTGCCTTCTGGAATGCATGCGGAGCTGGCAATAAAATGAATGAAATAGAACTATACATGAAAAGAGAATTAATTCAAATTATGATACTTATTGAAACAAGAACTCTGCCAAATTCTAACGTCTTGAACGTTCCGGGATTTCTCACGTACACTGCACACAACCCGCTGTCCCACCGTAGGGGTGGCGTTGCTATTCTTGTTCGATCCGACGTTAAACACTCCGCGCTCCAGCCCATAAGCGAAGAATTCATTCAGAGTATTCCTATTGCACTGTTACCTGCTAATGATAATAAAAAAGATATTATTACAATTGCTCCTATATATTGTCCACCCGTTTATAGATGGAGCCCTTTACACTTTAAAAAGCTTTTTGCACATTTTGACAGCCTCACTGGCGACCCCACATCTAGCTTCATTCTCTGCGGTGACTGGAATGCGCAGCATACGTGGTGGGGAAACCCTCGCTCATGCCAAAGAGGCAAAGCGCTTATAGAAGCTGTTCACTCACAGAGACACTGCAACATTCTTGCCACTGGAAGTGCTACACATTTTCCGTACGACAGCAGGAAGAGGCCATCTGCAATTGATTTCGCAGTTTACGGTAGCATAGACGACGCTCGCTTACGAATCCAGTCAACAACGGAGCTAGATTCAGATCACCTTCCGCTGAAAATTGATCTGATCGCTGAAAGAGGCCGCCAATTCGAATATTCACAGCATAATTCCCGCTTGCTGCCACCTAGAGCTGACATATACCGTTTCCAGGATGCTCTTGACCGACTGATTCATCTCAACACTGAGATTCAATCCAACGCAGACATTGACGAAGCCATTAATATATTCATGCGCAACATACAGGAGGCAGTAAACGCAGCAACAAGTAACATGCAGAACAGGCAACGCAGTCGGCAACAAAACCATATTGATTTAGATGACCATACCAGATCTCTTCTTGCTTATAAAAAACAGTGCAAACAAGCACTAATTTCCACACGCACTCCAGAGGCAAAAAGGCATTATAGAGCTGCACAAAACAGATTGAAGAAAGCTCTCAGGGCACTGAAAAACAAAAACATCAATAAGCTGTTTGAAGGCATCAACGTAAATGACCAATATAGCATGCAGAAACTATGGAGACTCACCAAGAAGCTGAAAAGGCAGCCTCAGTCCAATTTTCCTATTCGTGTAACACCGTCGAATTCCACAAGCACAGCAGGGACATGGACCAAAACCATTGCCGAAAAAGCAGAAGCGTTTGCCTCACATCTTGAAGACAGATTCTCCCCAATCCTCTCGAGCAACACCGTGGACCGCGCAGCTATATGTGATGAGTGGCGACAGCAAAAAGTGCTCAAGCAGCAAGAGCAAATTTCCGCAATTAGGCCAGTTTCAATTAATGAGCTTAGGATCGCAATCGGCGACCTAGAATTGTCCAAATCACCTGGGGAAGATAAAATAGACAATAGATTAATAAAATTGCTACCACAAAAAGCGCAACTATATTTGCTGCTTATTTTTAACGCAATGTTCAGACTCGGTCATTTTCCTAATAAATGGAAGCATGCTGACATAACAATGATATTGAAGCCAGGAAAAAACTCTGCTGATATGAAATCATATCGCCCAATCAGCCTCCTTTCTGGATTATCAAAGCTGTTCGAGAAGTTATTGCTTGTGAGACTCTTCGAAGTTGAGGAATTCTCAAAAGCAGTGCCTTCTCATCAGTTTGGCTTCAGGCGTGAGCATGGAACCGAACAACAATTGGCTCGAGTCACACAGTTCATTCTGCGCGCCTATGAGCAAAAGCAATTTTGTTCTGCGGTTTTTATAGACATTTCTGAGGCGTTTGACAGGGTGTGGCACGACGGCCTCCTAAGCAAGCTCATAAAACTTCTGCCAATTAATATGTACAATATATTAGAAAGCTACATCAGCCATCGTACATTCACTGTTGTCTGCAATGGTACCAAATCCAGAGTTGGTCAAGTAACAGCAGGCGTACCGCAAGGGAGCGTCCTTGGGCCGATACTGTATACAATTTTCTCGTCCGATATGCCACTACCATTGCTTACGCAAAGACGTGAGTACCTCCGTCCACACGATAACAAAATGCTACTCTCCACTTATGCCGATGACACGGTCATAATGTGTGCCGCAGAAGTGCCAGGGATAGCAGTCAGCGAAAATCAGACGTATCTCACGCATTTTGTTAGTTGGGCAAAAAAATGGTCAATAAATATAAACGCTAACAAGACAGCTCACGTTTTATTTACCTTGAGGAATCTGGAAAGAAGAGAAAGAGATAGAGCTCCTCTACTAAGCGGACAAATAGTACCAAATAAAAAGTCGCATACATACCTGGGTGTAATACTAGACAGAAAGCTGAATCTTAACATGCATGTCTCTCGTCTAGGCGTTAAAATTAGAGCAAGAGCATGCAAGTTGGAGTGGCTATTAGGCCACAGTAGCAGGCTGGCCAAAGACTGCAAAGCCTTAATAATTAAGCAGCTCATCATGCCAATCTGGCAGTATGCCTTTCCTGTGTGGGGTTCTCTCACTGCAGATACACAAGTCCTGCGCATACAGCGTCTACAAAATAAAATTATACGTAAATCAGTTAGAGCATCATGGTACACAAGGAACTCAACAATAATGAATACTTATGGCTTTAAAACAATGGAAGAAGTTTTCCAGCATTCCAGTGCACGCTTCGCTGCCGCCCTGTCAAACCACACAAATCCAGAGGCGCGCAGTTTAATTACCAATCCGTATGAGCCACAGAGACTGCGGAGACCCCGTTACTTGGAGCAACTACAACGACACATACTTCCCTTGCAGCCGCAAGGGCAACATTATAACGCGGATGCCCAACAGTTGTCTCGGCAGCAAATAGTTGAAAGCCTTCCTACACTCTTGCGTCTTGAAGCAGAGGAATTGGACAGGCAAGAGGCTGCAAGACTAGCTGAGGTACAAGCCAGACGGCAACAAGAACTGCTGCATCAACCGCCGCCTAGAAGATTTTGCGAAATGCTAATAAACACTTATAGACGAAGGTATAGAGACGGATTACTCACCAGAGAGGCAGCAATTGCACTTATCCAGGGCCAGCCACCTGCTATCCAGCAAATTATAATACCAGGCTATACACAAGCGAGACCAGAGGAACAGACACCACCGTTGTTACAGCCAAGTCGGGCAGAAATTACGCCTCCAATAAACGCACAGCAAGAACAAAGCACACAAGCACATGCGCAGCGCGAACTCGGCCAGCAGCGACTACATATTCAGCCAATACAACATTCACAGCGGCAGCAAGATGACATCAATATGCACGAAATTCTCCTGGACCAAGGGCTTGAGCAAGCAAGACTAAATTTGGAGCGCGTGCTTGATGATAACGTGACTGCTGAGCAGCGCAGAGACTCAACGGCTCCACAACCACATACAAGAGGGAGGCATTCACACGGGCCCAGACGCTGCTCAGTGAACAATTTGTTGTCTTTCTGCTTGTCAATCTTGGCACGCCCGGTGAGTGTGCCAGTGTCATCTCCACTTCGTTCGAATCTCTTTTCGTTTCAGTCTCACTTCCACGCTGTTGAGAACCGCATTTGGCATCCGCCGCATCTTCAGCGCATCCACGCGGCTGGCCTGTGGCAGTTCCACAGACAGCGCCCCCCAGAGATGCTGGCAAGAGAAATGCGCACTACTGCCGTAACTCCGAGAATGAGCCGCTGGACTACAGCACGAGCTGGCAACACCCATCACCGCTTGGGACGACTTCAGCAGCTTCGCACTTGCACAATTGGCCTTATACGACTGAACACAATCAGCCCTGTCCGAAGTGTCTTACGGATATCACGGCAAGCATCTCAGCCGAACGGCGCACTCCTCCCGTGTCTCTCAGCAAATGGGATGCCAATACACACGCTGAATTGTGGCATTATTTTGCACGCTAATTGGGCGTGTTCGACGCTCTGGAGACTGCATTCAATTCCTGATGAGATGCTTGACGCAAGAGACTGGCCCATCTGGAGTGGTTCGGTGCGACTTGTGCGATTTGTGCCTGAAAACGATACAAATTAATGTTGACTTTCTGCACAAGTATTTGGCACTCACTAATACTTACGTGACGAGTCTGCGATGGCGAAGTACTTCAATACTTACCCGTCGCGTGTTTCCTCACTCACGTACGATGTTGGCTGCTCCTGCGTTTACACCAGATCTGCAATGTTCCTGATTCCTCAACTCCTGATGCTTCTTTCCTGAAAAAATAGCTGAAATGCATTCATTCATGTGGCATGTTCTTGTTTCTCACAAGCTAATATGGCGTCTTAAAAGCCAGGGTGACCAGCTCATACAACTTAAAAATCCCTTGTGGTATTATAAATTAGACTTTTTAGGCTCACGCTATGTAAAAATACCTTGGGATATTTACTAGAGCTGCCAGACTGTTATAATTTTTTCCCGCTCACCATACAAATGCAAATGTTGCTGAAATTCAAACTTAAAAATGTTGCTAGAAACCATTAGTAATAAGTTAAGTTACAATAAAGAAACCGCCAGTGCGAAGCTGGCGGGCAAGTTGTTACCATCAAAAAAAAAAAAAAAAAAAAAAAAAAAAAAAAAAAAGTGCGGAGTTTATTACTTTTATGAAATAATAATATAAAAAATTTTTAAAATTAAATGCCGAGATCTGATGAGGAGTACCCATCCTCCAATGTGTCTCCAAATTCTGTCGGGTACGATTTTGGTAGTAAAACGGCTTACACTATGCAACGTGCTAGCGATCTAGACAGCTCCTTAGAGGACAAATGGACAACTAGTTCCCGCATCAAATCTGGTTGTGCAACTGCTAGTATGAATCAGCAAAGCCCTACGGATGCACTTACTCCAACTAAGCCAAAAAATACAACGACGACTGCTAGAACAAGCGGTGAGTACATCGTGTCCCTCTTGTCCCAGTCTGACTCGGATATGTCCACAAAACCTTTTGGCGGCTCCCCTACGGAAAGATCTATAGACGACTCTGAGGATGATGCTCTTACAGCAATGGAATCTATGCTTGATCCCCTAGAAACTACAATAACGGAAAAAATGAACCCAAGCTCTTTCACACACCTATATGTAAGAAAGATGCCGCCAAAAAAGAGAAGTGACAACACGAAAATTGAAACTGGTCTTGCATTTAAATCCTACCAACAAAAAGTACCGCAAACAGACAAAAGCAAAAATGCAGCATCTTCTTCCCCTCTTCAAATATCCCCGCCGCCAGCTTCATACACCAATGTCAATGTCCCCATAACAAACGCCAATATAGCTAGCACACACATACTGCAAAAATGTACCGAAAGTACACAGCAAATACGCCGATTAAGCGCACACAAACCTGAGAGAATTTCCCCTGCAGAAACGCACACAAGCAAAAACAGAACGGGAGCACAAACTAAGACAAAAGGTGCACATGCACTACAGCTAACTTCTCTACCTCCACACACATACAAACCAAAAGGGGAAATTTCCCCTGCTTCTGCTACTCTCACAAATTCAAATACAATAACGGCTAGTACCAATGAAAAATGCGCACACACAGTGCAAGAGATGCTGCCAAATCTACATCCAAATACAGTAACAGAAAAGACAAATGCCAAAATAGGCACACATACATTTAATCAAAATACAAGCCCGACAAATACACTAATAAATAAAAAAGCACTAAATACATTGCAAAATGAAAAAGAGCCAGAAAAATTGGTTAAAACTGCAAAAAGAAGCTTGCTGCCAACACTGTCACAACTTTCACCAATGCTCACTCCGGAATCAACTTTGGCGGCCACTGTAAAAGTATCTAACACAAACCTGGTTCAAAGGTGGCTCACTAACGTGCCACCACTGTTATGTCATGAGCTACCCCGCCCTTTCCAAACAGCAACAGCAGCTCCCTCCATCACATGGCAATCGCCACTAAAAAGAAAATGCATTGACATGGATGACTCCGATGATGATATTGCCCAGATGAGAATGCCCCTCGCCACCCCACGTTTCAAAAGCAAATTTGCAAAAGAGCTGTACCAGGAGTCCCGCCAAGAGCAGCAGCAAAATGTTAAAACTCAAACAACAGCTCAACAAGCTCAGCCAATACAATCTGCAAACCACAATTGCCAGCCACATCAGCCAATTCTACTAAATGCCTCTCACAGCCGCAAAATGACAGATAGTAAAAAGATTCCTTTCCTCTTTTTACCAATGGTCCCCAAAATAATGCCCCTCTTAGAAAAACTACACAATAATCCAGCAATTAAAAAGTTTTCTACAAAAGCAACAACTAGCAATGGACTCCGTATACAATGCGCAGACATGGCATCATATAACGCAACTTTGGCCACACTCGCAGAAGATGGAACGCATTTACATACCCATCAACTACGCAGCCAAAAAGGATTCCGGGTCATCTTGAGACTTCTCCACCACTCTACTCCATGCGACTGGATAAGAGACCAGCTCGGAGCAATGGGCTTTACTACGCGTTTTATACGGGTCATGAAGCATCGCTTCACTGGCAAACCATTAAATATTTTTGAGCTGGAACTACAACCTTTGGTAGACGGGAGCCATGAGAAAATACTAGACCTGAAAGAGATTAAAAGCCAATCCGTAATGGTCGAGCGCCAAGCCAAGCCGATAGACCCAGCACAGTGTCATAGGTGCCAAGCATTTGGCCATACTAGAAATTACTGTAGGCGCCCGTTTTCTTGTATGAAATGTGCTGACGAACATCCCTCAACTGCATGTACAAAGCCTAGGAATGTTTCCCCAAAATGCGTAAACTGTGGTGGAGCTCACATAAGCTCCTACAAGGGCTGTCCGGCCTATAAAGAAGCAAGAAACAAATTAATAGCAAATCGAGCTGTCATTGGAAAGCATAACCAAGTACAACAAAATAAAAAACAGACACCACTCAATCCGCAGAAAACTAATCCTCCTCGTCAGCAAACAGCAGCCATAATTAAGCTAGTTGATAATTCACACTCTCCATCAGCAAATAGGCCAAAATTGTCATATAGTCGAGTTGTTCGTGGCGACGAAGCTATAAATCGCTCACGCAATACGGCAAAAACGCTCACGAACCAAATACGGCTGCATCATCAGCCACAGGCTACGAATACTGGCATTGGTAATCAGCAATCAAGCCCTCCAAAAGCTAGTACGCCAAAGCGCACTGGTAATCCTTTCAAGGTGCCAAATAAACTAGTACAGCAGAGCAGCAGTGGCCAGAAACGTAAGCCAGCACAAACACACAGAGGGAAAATCCAAAACCATCTGCAAACAAATAGAGTTTCCGCAACAACAGCTACACCATTGACTAGAACAAATTCTCCTGCAACCAGGTTC
The DNA here is from genome assembly GCA_035046005.1 of Drosophila acutilabella. NCBI lineage: Eukaryota > Metazoa > Arthropoda > Insecta > Diptera > Drosophilidae > Drosophila > Drosophila acutilabella. Next base: position 19,661,305 of record JAWNOK010000024.1, on the reverse strand, counting down.
GTGAGTGGCGCTGGTAATACTGAACGGCTCAGCAACCCTGCAGAGAGACACCTTTCCAAGCTACAGCAAAATCTGCGTGACGAACAGCAACTCAAACTCCAGCATAAAGATCAGCAACCATCAGCGCCAACTAGCACACTTACTCAAGCGCTCCAACAGAACATGGCAATGTTTAATCGAATGGAAGAAAAATTAGACAAATTGTTAAATGTAATTGGAAAATTTTTTGCAATATATGATTTAAACAAGCTTACTAATACAACTAATGCACCATTAATTAACCAGCACAAAAGTAGCGTAGCAGATTGCATCAATAGCGCCCCAATGGATCTGCAATTTACTTCCGCCAATGACAGTATAATTAATGAATAGACGCTCTCAAAGAATTCATCATACATACTCGCATTTAGCCAGCACAGCGCCACTAAGTACAGCTCTCTCAAGCCATCCAGTCCAAGTCGTCCACCAGAACGGCAACTCTTTTAAAATTGCCTTCTGGAATGCATGCGGAGCTGGCAATAAAATGAATGAAATAGAACTATACATGAAAAGAGAATTAATTCAAATTATGATACTTATTGAAACAAGAACTCTGCCAAATTCTAACGTCTTGAACGTTCCGGGATTTCTCACGTACACTGCACACAACCCGCTGTCCCACCGTAGGGGTGGCGTTGCTATTCTTGTTCGATCCGACGTTAAACACTCCGCGCTCCAGCCCATAAGCGAAGAATTCATTCAGAGTATTCCTATTGCACTGTTACCTGCTAATGATAATAAAAAAGATATTATTACAATTGCTCCTATATATTGTCCACCCGTTTATAGATGGAGCCCTTTACACTTTAAAAAGCTTTTTGCACATTTTGACAGCCTCACTGGCGACCCCACATCTAGCTTCATTCTCTGCGGTGACTGGAATGCGCAGCATACGTGGTGGGGAAACCCTCGCTCATGCCAAAGAGGCAAAGCGCTTATAGAAGCTGTTCACTCACAGAGACACTGCAACATTCTTGCCACTGGAAGTGCTACACATTTTCCGTACGACAGCAGGAAGAGGCCATCTGCAATTGATTTCGCAGTTTACGGTAGCATAGACGACGCTCGCTTACGAATCCAGTCAACAACGGAGCTAGATTCAGATCACCTTCCGCTGAAAATTGATCTGATCGCTGAAAGAGGCCGCCAATTCGAATATTCACAGCATAATTCCCGCTTGCTGCCACCTAGAGCTGACATATACCGTTTCCAGGATGCTCTTGACCGACTGATTCATCTCAACACTGAGATTCAATCCAACGCAGACATTGACGAAGCCATTAATATATTCATGCGCAACATACAGGAGGCAGTAAACGCAGCAACAAGTAACATGCAGAACAGGCAACGCAGTCGGCAACAAAACCATATTGATTTAGATGACCATACCAGATCTCTTCTTGCTTATAAAAAACAGTGCAAACAAGCACTAATTTCCACACGCACTCCAGAGGCAAAAAGGCATTATAGAGCTGCACAAAACAGATTGAAGAAAGCTCTCAGGGCACTGAAAAACAAAAACATCAATAAGCTGTTTGAAGGCATCAACGTAAATGACCAATATAGCATGCAGAAACTATGGAGACTCACCAAGAAGCTGAAAAGGCAGCCTCAGTCCAATTTTCCTATTCGTGTAACACCGTCGAATTCCACAAGCACAGCAGGGACATGGACCAAAACCATTGCCGAAAAAGCAGAAGCGTTTGCCTCACATCTTGAAGACAGATTCTCCCCAATCCTCTCGAGCAACACCGTGGACCGCGCAGCTATATGTGATGAGTGGCGACAGCAAAAAGTGCTCAAGCAGCAAGAGCAAATTTCCGCAATTAGGCCAGTTTCAATTAATGAGCTTAGGATCGCAATCGGCGACCTAGAATTGTCCAAATCACCTGGGGAAGATAAAATAGACAATAGATTAATAAAATTGCTACCACAAAAAGCGCAACTATATTTGCTGCTTATTTTTAACGCAATGTTCAGACTCGGTCATTTTCCTAATAAATGGAAGCATGCTGACATAACAATGATATTGAAGCCAGGAAAAAACTCTGCTGATATGAAATCATATCGCCCAATCAGCCTCCTTTCTGGATTATCAAAGCTGTTCGAGAAGTTATTGCTTGTGAGACTCTTCGAAGTTGAGGAATTCTCAAAAGCAGTGCCTTCTCATCAGTTTGGCTTCAGGCGTGAGCATGGAACCGAACAACAATTGGCTCGAGTCACACAGTTCATTCTGCGCGCCTATGAGCAAAAGCAATTTTGTTCTGCGGTTTTTATAGACATTTCTGAGGCGTTTGACAGGGTGTGGCACGACGGCCTCCTAAGCAAGCTCATAAAACTTCTGCCAATTAATATGTACAATATATTAGAAAGCTACATCAGCCATCGTACATTCACTGTTGTCTGCAATGGTACCAAATCCAGAGTTGGTCAAGTAACAGCAGGCGTACCGCAAGGGAGCGTCCTTGGGCCGATACTGTATACAATTTTCTCGTCCGATATGCCACTACCATTGCTTACGCAAAGACGTGAGTACCTCCGTCCACACGATAACAAAATGCTACTCTCCACTTATGCCGATGACACGGTCATAATGTGTGCCGCAGAAGTGCCAGGGATAGCAGTCAGCGAAAATCAGACGTATCTCACGCATTTTGTTAGTTGGGCAAAAAAATGGTCAATAAATATAAACGCTAACAAGACAGCTCACGTTTTATTTACCTTGAGGAATCTGGAAAGAAGAGAAAGAGATAGAGCTCCTCTACTAAGCGGACAAATAGTACCAAATAAAAAGTCGCATACATACCTGGGTGTAATACTAGACAGAAAGCTGAATCTTAACATGCATGTCTCTCGTCTAGGCGTTAAAATTAGAGCAAGAGCATGCAAGTTGGAGTGGCTATTAGGCCACAGTAGCAGGCTGGCCAAAGACTGCAAAGCCTTAATAATTAAGCAGCTCATCATGCCAATCTGGCAGTATGCCTTTCCTGTGTGGGGTTCTCTCACTGCAGATACACAAGTCCTGCGCATACAGCGTCTACAAAATAAAATTATACGTAAATCAGTTAGAGCATCATGGTACACAAGGAACTCAACAATAATGAATACTTATGGCTTTAAAACAATGGAAGAAGTTTTCCAGCATTCCAGTGCACGCTTCGCTGCCGCCCTGTCAAACCACACAAATCCAGAGGCGCGCAGTTTAATTACCAATCCGTATGAGCCACAGAGACTGCGGAGACCCCGTTACTTGGAGCAACTACAACGACACATACTTCCCTTGCAGCCGCAAGGGCAACATTATAACGCGGATGCCCAACAGTTGTCTCGGCAGCAAATAGTTGAAAGCCTTCCTACACTCTTGCGTCTTGAAGCAGAGGAATTGGACAGGCAAGAGGCTGCAAGACTAGCTGAGGTACAAGCCAGACGGCAACAAGAACTGCTGCATCAACCGCCGCCTAGAAGATTTTGCGAAATGCTAATAAACACTTATAGACGAAGGTATAGAGACGGATTACTCACCAGAGAGGCAGCAATTGCACTTATCCAGGGCCAGCCACCTGCTATCCAGCAAATTATAATACCAGGCTATACACAAGCGAGACCAGAGGAACAGACACCACCGTTGTTACAGCCAAGTCGGGCAGAAATTACGCCTCCAATAAACGCACAGCAAGAACAAAGCACACAAGCACATGCGCAGCGCGAACTCGGCCAGCAGCGACTACATATTCAGCCAATACAACATTCACAGCGGCAGCAAGATGACATCAATATGCACGAAATTCTCCTGGACCAAGGGCTTGAGCAAGCAAGACTAAATTTGGAGCGCGTGCTTGATGATAACGTGACTGCTGAGCAGCGCAGAGACTCAACGGCTCCACAACCACATACAAGAGGGAGGCATTCACACGGGCCCAGACGCTGCTCAGTGAACAATTTGTTGTCTTTCTGCTTGTCAATCTTGGCACGCCCGGTGAGTGTGCCAGTGTCATCTCCACTTCGTTCGAATCTCTTTTCGTTTCAGTCTCACTTCCACGCTGTTGAGAACCGCATTTGGCATCCGCCGCATCTTCAGCGCATCCACGCGGCTGGCCTGTGGCAGTTCCACAGACAGCGCCCCCCAGAGATGCTGGCAAGAGAAATGCGCACTACTGCCGTAACTCCGAGAATGAGCCGCTGGACTACAGCACGAGCTGGCAACACCCATCACCGCTTGGGACGACTTCAGCAGCTTCGCACTTGCACAATTGGCCTTATACGACTGAACACAATCAGTCCTGTCCGAAGTGTCTTACGGATATCACGGCAAGCATCTCAGCCGAACGGCGCACTCCTCCCGTGTCTCTCAGCAAATGGGATGCCAATACACACGCTGAATTGTGGCATTATTTTGCACGCTAATTGGGCGTGTTCGACGCTCTGGAGACTGCATTCAATTCCTGATGAGATGCTTGACGCAAGAGACTGGCCCATCTGGAGTGGTTCGGTGCGACTTGTGCGATTTGTGCCTGAAAACGATACAAATTAATGTTGACTTTCTGCACAAGTATTTGGCACTCACTAATACTTACGTGACGAGTCTGCGATGGCGAAGTACTTCAATACTTACCCGTCGCGTGTTTCCTCACTCACGTACGATGTTGGCTGCTCCTGCGTTTACACCAGATCTGCAATGTTCCTGATTCCTCAACTCCTGATGCTTCTTTCCTGAAAAAATAGCTGAAATGCATTCATTCATGTGGCATGTTCTTGTTTCTCACAAGCTAATATGGCGTCTTAAAAGCCAGGGTGACCAGCTCATACAACTTAAAAATCCCTTGTGGTATTATAAATTAGACTTTTTAGGCTCACGCTATGTAAAAATACCTTGGGATATTTACTAGAGCTGCCAGACTGTTATAATTTTTTCCCGCTCACCATACAAATGCAAATGTTGCTGAAATTCAAACTTAAAAATGTTGCTAGAAACCATTAGTAATAAGTTAAGTTACAATAAAGAAACCGCCAGTGCGAAGCTGGCGGGCAAGTTGTTACCATCAAAAAAAAAAAAAAAAAAAAAAAAAAAAAAAAAAGTGCGGAGTTTATTACTTTTATGAAATAATAATATAAAAAATTTTTAAAATTAAATGCCGAGATCTGATGAGGAGTACCCATCCTCCAATGTGTCTCCAAATTCTGTCGGGTACGATTTTGGTAGTAAAACGGCTTACACTATGCAACGTGCTAGCGATCTAGACAGCTCCTTAGAGGACAAATGGACAACTAGTTCCCGCATCAAATCTGGTTGTGCAACTGCTAGTATGAATCAGCAAAGCCCTACGGATGCACTTACTCCAACTAAGCCAAAAAATACAACGACGACTGCTAGAACAAGCGGTGAGTACATCGTGTCCCTCTTGTCCCAGTCTGACTCGGATATGTCCACAAAACCTTTTGGCGGCTCCCCTACGGAAAGATCTATAGACGACTCTGAGGATGATGCTCTTACAGCAATGGAATCTATGCTTGATCCCCTAGAAACTACAATAACGGAAAAAATGAACCCAAGCTCTTTCACACACCTATATGTAAGAAAGATGCCGCCAAAAAAGAGAAGTGACAACACGAAAATTGAAACTGGTCTTGCATTTAAATCCTACCAACAAAAAGTACCGCAAACAGACAAAAGCAAAAATGCAGCATCTTCTTCCCCTCTTCAAATATCCCCGCCGCCAGCTTCATACACCAATGTCAATGTCCCCATAACAAACGCCAATATAGCTAGCACACACATACTGCAAAAATGTACCGAAAGTACACAGCAAATACGCCGATTAAGCGCACACAAACCTGAGAGAATTTCCCCTGCAGAAACGCACACAAGCAAAAACAGAACGGGAGCACAAACTAAGACAAAAGGTGCACATGCACTACAGCTAACTTCTCTACCTCCACACACATACAAACCAAAAGGGGAAATTTCCCCTGCTTCTGCTACTCTCACAAATTCAAATACAATAACGGCTAGTACCAATGAAAAATGCGCACACACAGTGCAAGAGATGCTGCCAAATCTACATCCAAATACAGTAACAGAAAAGACAAATGCCAAAATAGGCACACATACATTTAATCAAAATACAAGCCCGACAAATACACTAATAAATAAAAAAGCACTAAATACATTGCAAAATGAAAAAGAGCCAGAAAAATTGGTTAAAACTGCAAAAAGAAGCTTGCTGCCAACACTGTCACAACTTTCACCAATGCTCACTCCGGAATCAACTTTGGCGGCCACTGTAAAAGTATCTAACACAAACCTGGTTCAAAGGTGGCTCACTAACGTGCCACCACTGTTATGTCATGAGCTACCCCGCCCTTTCCAAACAGCAACAGCAGCTCCCTCCATCACATGGCAATCGCCACTAAAAAGAAAATGCATTGACATGGATGACTCCGATGATGATATTGCCCAGATGAGAATGCCCCTCGCCACCCCACGTTTCAAAAGCAAATTTGCAAAAGAGCTGTACCAGGAGTCCCGCCAAGAGCAGCAGCAAAATGTTAAAACTCAAACAACAGCTCAACAAGCTCAGCCAATACAATCTGCAAACCACAATTGCCAGCCACATCAGCCAATTCTACTAAATGCCTCTCACAGCCGCAAAATGACAGATAGTAAAAAGATTCCTTTCCTCTTTTTACCAATGGTCCCCAAAATAATGCCCCTCTTAGAAAAACTACACAATAATCCAGCAATTAAAAAGTTTTCTACAAAAGCAACAACTAGCAATGGACTCCGTATACAATGCGCAGACATGGCATCATATAACGCAACTTTGGCCACACTCGCAGAAGATGGAACGCATTTACATACCCATCAACTACGCAGCCAAAAAGGATTCCGGGTCATCTTGAGACTTCTCCACCACTCTACTCCATGCGACTGGATAAGAGACCAGCTCGGAGCAATGGGCTTTACTACGCGTTTTATACGGGTCATGAAGCATCGCTTCACTGGCAAACCATTAAATATTTTTGAGCTGGAACTACAACCTTTGGTAGACGGGAGCCATGAGAAAATACTAGACCTGAAAGAGATTAAAAGCCAATCCGTAATGGTCGAGCGCCAAGCCAAGCCGATAGACCCAGCACAGTGTCATAGGTGCCAAGCATTTGGCCATACTAGAAATTACTGTAGGCGCCCGTTTTCTTGTATGAAATGTGCTGACGAACATCCCTCAACTGCATGTACAAAGCCTAGGAATGTTTCCCCAAAATGCGTAAACTGTGGTGGAGCTCACATAAGCTCCTACAAGGGCTGTCCGGCCTATAAAGAAGCAAGAAACAAATTAATAGCAAATCGAGCTGTCATTGGAAAGCATAACCAAGTACAACAAAATAAAAAACAGACACCACTCAATCCGCAGAAAACTAATCCTCCTCGTCAGCAAACAGCAGCCATAATTAAGCTAGTTGATAATTCACACTCTCCATCAGCAAATAGGCCAAAATTGTCATATAGTCGAGTTGTTCGTGGCGACGAAGCTATAAATCGCTCACGCAATACGGCAAAAACGCTCACGAACCAAATACGGCTGCATCATCAGCCACAGGCTACGAATACTGGCATTGGTAATCAGCAATCAAGCCCTCCAAAAGCTAGTACGCCAAAGCGCACTGGTAATCCTTTCAAGGTGCCAAATAAACTAGTACAGCAGAGCAGCAGTGGCCAGAAACGTAAGCCAGCACAAACACACAGAGGGAAAATCCAAAACCATCTGCAAACAAATAGAGTTTCCGCAACAACAGCTACACCATTGACTAGAACAAATTCTCCTGCAACCAGGTTCGTGAGTGGCGCTGGTAATACTGAACGGCTCAGCAACCCTGCAGAGAGACACCTTTCCAAGCTACAGCAAAATCTGCGTGACGAACAGCAACTCAAACTCCAGCATAAAGATCAGCAACCATCAGCGCCAACTAGCACACTTACTCAAGCGCTCCAACAGAACATGGCAATGTTTAATCGAATGGAAGAAAAATTAGACAAATTGTTAAATGTAATTGGAAAATTTTTTGCAATATATGATTTAAACAAGCTTACTAATACAACTAATGCACCATTAATTAACCAGCACAAAAGTAGCGTAGCAGATTGCATCAATAGCGCCCCAATGGATCTGCAATTTACTTCCGCCAATGACAGTATAATTAATGAATAGACGCTCTCAAAGAATTCATCATACATACTCGCATTTAGCCAGCACAGCGCCACTAAGTACAGCTCTCTCAAGCCATCCAGTCCAAGTCGTCCACCAGAACGGCAACTCTTTTAAAATTGCCTTCTGGAATGCATGCGGAGCTGGCAATAAAATGAATGAAATAGAACTATACATGAAAAGAGAATTAATTCAAATTATGATACTTATTGAAACAAGAACTCTGCCAAATTCTAACGTCTTGAACGTTCCGGGATTTCTCACGTACACTGCACACAACCCGCTGTCCCACCGTAGGGGTGGCGTTGCTATTCTTGTTCGATCCGACGTTAAACACTCCGCGCTCCAGCCCATAAGCGAAGAATTCATTCAGAGTATTCCTATTGCACTGTTACCTGCTAATGATAATAAAAAAGATATTATTACAATTGCTCCTATATATTGTCCACCCGTTTATAGATGGAGCCCTTTACACTTTAAAAAGCTTTTTGCACATTTTGACAGCCTCACTGGCGACCCCACATCTAGCTTCATTCTCTGCGGTGACTGGAATGCGCAGCATACGTGGTGGGGAAACCCTCGCTCATGCCAAAGAGGCAAAGCGCTTATAGAAGCTGTTCACTCACAGAGACACTGCAACATTCTTGCCACTGGAAGTGCTACACATTTTCCGTACGACAGCAGGAAGAGGCCATCTGCAATTGATTTCGCAGTTTACGGTAGCATAGACGACGCTCGCTTACGAATCCAGTCAACAACGGAGCTAGATTCAGATCACCTTCCGCTGAAAATTGATCTGATCGCTGAAAGAGGCCGCCAATTCGAATATTCACAGCATAATTCCCGCTTGCTGCCACCTAGAGCTGACATATACCGTTTCCAGGATGCTCTTGACCGACTGATTCATCTCAACACTGAGATTCAATCCAACGCAGACATTGACGAAGCCATTAATATATTCATGCGCAACATACAGGAGGCAGTAAACGCAGCAACAAGTAACATGCAGAACAGGCAACGCAGTCGGCAACAAAACCATATTGATTTAGATGACCATACCAGATCTCTTCTTGCTTATAAAAAACAGTGCAAACAAGCACTAATTTCCACACGCACTCCAGAGGCAAAAAGGCATTATAGAGCTGCACAAAACAGATTGAAGAAAGCTCTCAGGGCACTGAAAAACAAAAACATCAATAAGCTGTTTGAAGGCATCAACGTAAATGACCAATATAGCATGCAGAAACTATGGAGACTCACCAAGAAGCTGAAAAGGCAGCCTCAGTCCAATTTTCCTATTCGTGTAACACCGTCGAATTCCACAAGCACAGCAGGGACATGGACCAAAACCATTGCCGAAAAAGCAGAAGCGTTTGCCTCACATCTTGAAGACAGATTCTCCCCAATCCTCTCGAGCAACACCGTGGACCGCGCAGCTATATGTGATGAGTGGCGACAGCAAAAAGTGCTCAAGCAGCAAGAGCAAATTTCCGCAATTAGGCCAGTTTCAATTAATGAGCTTAGGATCGCAATCGGCGACCTAGAATTGTCCAAATCACCTGGGGAAGATAAAATAGACAATAGATTAATAAAATTGCTACCACAAAAAGCGCAACTATATTTGCTGCTTATTTTTAACGCAATGTTCAGACTCGGTCATTTTCCTAATAAATGGAAGCATGCTGACATAACAATGATATTGAAGCCAGGAAAAAACTCTGCTGATATGAAATCATATCGCCCAATCAGCCTCCTTTCTGGATTATCAAAGCTGTTCGAGAAGTTATTGCTTGTGAGACTCTTCGAAGTTGAGGAATTCTCAAAAGCAGTGCCTTCTCATCAGTTTGGCTTCAGGCGTGAGCATGGAACCGAACAACAATTGGCTCGAGTCACACAGTTCATTCTGCGCGCCTATGAGCAAAAGCAATTTTGTTCTGCGGTTTTTATAGACATTTCTGAGGCGTTTGACAGGGTGTGGCACGACGGCCTCCTAAGCAAGCTCATAAAACTTCTGCCAATTAATATGTACAATATATTAGAAAGCTACATCAGCCATCGTACATTCACTGTTGTCTGCAATGGTACCAAATCCAGAGTTGGTCAAGTAACAGCAGGCGTACCGCAAGGGAGCGTCCTTGGGCCGATACTGTATACAATTTTCTCGTCCGATATGCCACTACCATTGCTTACGCAAAGACGTGAGTACCTCCGTCCACACGATAACAAAATGCTACTCTCCACTTATGCCGATGACACGGTCATAATGTGTGCCGCAGAAGTGCCAGGGATAGCAGTCAGCGAAAATCAGACGTATCTCACGCATTTTGTTAGTTGGGCAAAAAAATGGTCAATAAATATAAACGCTAACAAGACAGCTCACGTTTTATTTACCTTGAGGAATCTGGAAAGAAGAGAAAGAGATAGAGCTCCTCTACTAAGCGGACAAATAGTACCAAATAAAAAGTCGCATACATACCTGGGTGTAATACTAGACAGAAAGCTGAATCTTAACATGCATGTCTCTCGTCTAGGCGTTAAAATTAGAGCAAGAGCATGCAAGTTGGAGTGGCTATTAGGCCACAGTAGCAGGCTGGCCAAAGACTGCAAAGCCTTAATAATTAAGCAGCTCATCATGCCAATCTGGCAGTATGCCTTTCCTGTGTGGGGTTCTCTCACTGCAGATACACAAGTCCTGCGCATACAGCGTCTACAAAATAAAATTATACGTAAATCAGTTAGAGCATCATGGTACACAAGGAACTCAACAATAATGAATACTTATGGCTTTAAAACAATGGAAGAAGTTTTCCAGCATTCCAGTGCACGCTTCGCTGCCGCCCTGTCAAACCACACAAATCCAGAGGCGCGCAGTTTAATTACCAATCCGTATGAGCCACAGAGACTGCGGAGACCCCGTTACTTGGAGCAACTACAACGACACATACTTCCCTTGCAGCCGCAAGGGCAACATTATAACGCGGATGCCCAACAGTTGTCTCGGCAGCAAATAGTTGAAAGCCTTCCTACACTCTTGCGTCTTGAAGCAGAGGAATTGGACAGGCAAGAGGCTGCAAGACTAGCTGAGGTACAAGCCAGACGGCAACAAGAACTGCTGCATCAACCGCCGCCTAGAAGATTTTGCGAAATGCTAATAAACACTTATAGACGAAGGTATAGAGACGGATTACTCACCAGAGAGGCAGCAATTGCACTTATCCAGGGCCAGCCACCTGCTATCCAGCAAATTATAATACCAGGCTATACACAAGCGAGACCAGAGGAACAGACACCACCGTTGTTACAGCCAAGTCGGGCAGAAATTACGCCTCCAATAAACGCACAGCAAGAACAAAGCACACAAGCACATGCGCAGCGCGAACTCGGCCAGCAGCGACTACATATTCAGCCAATACAACATTCACAGCGGCAGCAAGATGACATCAATATGCACGAAATTCTCCTGGACCAAGGGCTTGAGCAAGCAAGACTAAATTTGGAGCGCGTGCTTGATGATAACGTGACTGCTGAGCAGCGCAGAGACTCAACGGCTCCACAACCACATACAAGAGGGAGGCATTCACACGGGCCCAGACGCTGCTCAGTGAACAATTTGTTGTCTTTCTGCTTGTCAATCTTGGCACGCCCGGTGAGTGTGCCAGTGTCATCTCCACTTCGTTCGAATCTCTTTTCGTTTCAGTCTCACTTCCACGCTGTTGAGAACCGCATTTGGCATCCGCCGCATCTTCAGCGCATCCACGCGGCTGGCCTGTGGCAGTTCCACAGACAGCGCCCCCCAGAGATGCTGGCAAGAGAAATGCGCACTACTGCCGTAACTCCGAGAATGAGCCGCTGGACTACAGCACGAGCTGGCAACACCCATCACCGCTTGGGACGACTTCAGCAGCTTCGCACTTGCACAATTGGCCTTATACGACTGAACACAATCAGCCCTGTCCGAAGTGTCTTACGGATATCACGGCAAGCATCTCAGCCGAACGGCGCACTCCTCCCGTGTCTCTCAGCAAATGGGATGCCAATACACACGCTGAATTGTGGCATTATTTTGCACGCTAATTGGGCGTGTTCGACGCTCTGGAGACTGCATTCAATTCCTGATGAGATGCTTGACGCAAGAGACTGGCCCATCTGGAGTGGTTCGGTGCGACTTGTGCGATTTGTGCCTGAAAACGATACAAATTAATGTTGACTTTCTGCACAAGTATTTGGCACTCACTAATACTTACGTGACGAGTCTGCGATGGCGAAGTACTTCAATACTTACCCGTCGCGTGTTTCCTCACTCACGTACGATGTTGGCTGCTCCTGCGTTTACACCAGATCTGCAATGTTCCTGATTCCTCAACTCCTGATGCTTCTTTCCTGAAAAAATAGCTGAAATGCATTCATTCATGTGGCATGTTCTTGTTTCTCACAAGCTAATATGGCGTCTTAAAAGCCAGGGTGACCAGCTCATACAACTTAAAAATCCCTTGTGGTATTATAAATTAGACTTTTTAGGCTCACGCTATGTAAAAATACCTTGGGATATTTACTAGAGCTGCCAGACTGTTATAATTTTTTCCCGCTCACCATACAAATGCAAATGTTGCTGAAATTCAAACTTAAAAATGTTGCTAGAAACCATTAGTAATAAGTTAAGTTACAATAAAGAAACCGCCAGTGCGAAGCTGGCGGGCAAGTTGTTACCATCAAAAAAAAAAAAAAAAAAAAAAAAAAGTGCGGAGTTTATTACTTTTATGAAATAATAATATAAAAAATTTTTAAAATTAAATGCCGAGATCTGATGAGGAGTACCCATCCTCCAATGTGTCTCCAAATTCTGTCGGGTACGATTTTGGTAGTAAAACGGCTTACACTATGCAACGTGCTAGCGATCTAGACAGCTCCTTAGAGGACAAATGGACAACTAGTTCCCGCATCAAATCTGGTTGTGCAACTGCTAGTATGAATCAGCAAAGCCCTACGGATGCACTTACTCCAACTAAGCCAAAAAATACAACGACGACTGCTAGAACAAGCGGTGAGTACATCGTGTCCCTCTTGTCCCAGTCTGACTCGGATATGTCCACAAAACCTTTTGGCGGCTCCCCTACGGAAAGATCTATAGACGACTCTGAGGATGATGCTCTTACAGCAATGGAATCTATGCTTGATCCCCTAGAAACTACAATAACGGAAAAAATGAACCCAAGCTCTTTCACACACCTATATGTAAGAAAGATGCCGCCAAAAAAGAGAAGTGACAACACGAAAATTGAAACTGGTCTTGCATTTAAATCCTACCAACAAAAAGTACCGCAAACAGACAAAAGCAAAAATGCAGCATCTTCTTCCCCTCTTCAAATATCCCCGCCGCCAGCTTCATACACCAATGTCAATGTCCCCATAACAAACGCCAATATAGCTAGCACACACATACTGCAAAAATGTACCGAAAGTACACAGCAAATACGCCGATTAAGCGCACACAAACCTGAGAGAATTTCCCCTGCAGAAACGCACACAAGCAAAAACAGAACGGGAGCACAAACTAAGACAAAAGGTGCACATGCACTACAGCTAACTTCTCTACCTCCACACACATACAAACCAAAAGGGGAAATTTCCCCTGCTTCTGCTACTCTCACAAATTCAAATACAATAACGGCTAGTACCAATGAAAAATGCGCACACACAGTGCAAGAGATGCTGCCAAATCTACATCCAAATACAGTAACAGAAAAGACAAATGCCAAAATAGGCACACATACATTTAATCAAAATACAAGCCCGACAAATACACTAATAAATAAAAAAGCACTAAATACATTGCAAAATGAAAAAGAGCCAGAAAAATTGGTTAAAACTGCAAAAAGAAGCTTGCTGCCAACACTGTCACAACTTTCACCAATGCTCACTCCGGAATCAACTTTGGCGGCCACTGTAAAAGTATCTAACACAAACCTGGTTCAAAGGTGGCTCACTAACGTGCCACCACTGTTATGTCATGAGCTACCCCGCCCTTTCCAAACAGCAACAGCAGCTCCCTCCATCACATGGCAATCGCCACTAAAAAGAAAATGCATTGACATGGATGACTCCGATGATGATATTGCCCAGATGAGAATGCCCCTCGCCACCCCACGTTTCAAAAGCAAATTTGCAAAAGAGCTGTACCAGGAGTCCCGCCAAGAGCAGCAGCAAAATGTTAAAACTCAAACAACAGCTCAACAAGCTCAGCCAATACAATCTGCAAACCACAATTGCCAGCCACATCAGCCAATTCTACTAAATGCCTCTCACAGCCGCAAAATGACAGATAGTAAAAAGATTCCTTTCCTCTTTTTACCAATGGTCCCCAAAATAATGCCCCTCTTAGAAAAACTACACAATAATCCAGCAATTAAAAAGTTTTCTACAAAAGCAACAACTAGCAATGGACTCCGTATACAATGCGCAGACATGGCATCATATAACGCAACTTTGGCCACACTCGCAGAAGATGGAACGCATTTACATACCCATCAACTACGCAGCCAAAAAGGATTCCGGGTCATCTTGAGACTTCTCCACCACTCTACTCCATGCGACTGGATAAGAGACCAGCTCGGAGCAATGGGCTTTACTACGCGTTTTATACGGGTCATGAAGCATCGCTTCACTGGCAAACCATTAAATATTTTTGAGCTGGAACTACAACCTTTGGTAGACGGGAGCCATGAGAAAATACTAGACCTGAAAGAGATTAAAAGCCAATCCGTAATGGTCGAGCGCCAAGCCAAGCCGATAGACCCAGCACAGTGTCATAGGTGCCAAGCATTTGGCCATACTAGAAATTACTGTAGGCGCCCGTTTTCTTGTATGAAATGTGCTGACGAACATCCCTCAACTGCATGTACAAAGCCTAGGAATGTTTCCCCAAAATGCGTAAACTGTGGTGGAGCTCACATAAGCTCCTACAAGGGCTGTCCGGCCTATAAAGAAGCAAGAAACAAATTAATAGCAAATCGAGCTGTCATTGGAAAGCATAACCAAGTACAACAAAATAAAAAACAGACACCACTCAATCCGCAGAAAACTAATCCTCCTCGTCAGCAAACAGCAGCCATAATTAAGCTAGTTGATAATTCACACTCTCCATCAGCAAATAGGCCAAAATTGTCATATAGTCGAGTTGTTCGTGGCGACGAAGCTATAAATCGCTCACGCAATACGGCAAAAACGCTCACGAACCAAATACGGCTGCATCATCAGCCACAGGCTACGAATACTGGCATTGGTAATCAGCAATCAAGCCCTCCAAAAGCTAGTACGCCAAAGCGCACTGGTAATCCTTTCAAGGTGCCAAATAAACTAGTACAGCAGAGCAGCAGTGGCCAGAAACGTAAGCCAGCACAAACACACAGAGGGAAAATCCAAAACCATCTGCAAACAAATAGAGTTTCCGCAACAACAGCTACACCATTGACTAGAACAAATTCTCCTGCAACCAGGTTCGTGAGTGGCGCTGGTAATACTGAACGGCTCAGCAACCCTGCAGAGAGACACCTTTCCAAGCTACAGCAAAATCTGCGTGACGAACAGCAACTCAAACTCCAGCATAAAGATCAGCAACCATCAGCGCCAACTAGCACACTTACTCAAGCGCTCCAACAGAACATGGCAATGTTTAATCGAATGGAAGAAAAATTAGACAAATTGTTAAATGTAATTGGAAAATTTTTTGCAATATATGATTTAAACAAGCTTACTAATACAACTAATGCACCATTAATTAACCAGCACAAAAGTAGCGTAGCAGATTGCATCAATAGCGCCCCAATGGATCTGCAATTTACTTCCGCCAATGACAGTATAATTAATGAATAGACGCTCTCAAAGAATTCATCATACATACTCGCATTTAGCCAGCACAGCGCCACTAAGTACAGCTCTCTCAAGCCATCCAGTCCAAGTCGTCCACCAGAACGGCAACTCTTTTAAAATTGCCTTCTGGAATGCATGCGGAGCTGGCAATAAAATGAATGAAATAGAACTATACATGAAAAGAGAATTAATTCAAATTATGATACTTATTGAAACAAGAACTCTGCCAAATTCTAACGTCTTGAACGTTCCGGGATTTCTCACGTACACTGCACACAACCCGCTGTCCCACCGTAGGGGTGGCGTTGCTATTCTTGTTCGATCCGACGTTAAACACTCCGCGCTCCAGCCCATAAGCGAAGAATTCATTCAGAGTATTCCTATTGCACTGTTACCTGCTAATGATAATAAAAAAGATATTATTACAATTGCTCCTATATATTGTCCACCCGTTTATAGATGGAGCCCTTTACACTTTAAAAAGCTTTTTGCACATTTTGACAGCCTCACTGGCGACCCCACATCTAGCTTCATTCTCTGCGGTGACTGGAATGCGCAGCATACGTGGTGGGGAAACCCTCGCTCATGCCAAAGAGGCAAAGCGCTTATAGAAGCTGTTCACTCACAGAGACACTGCAACATTCTTGCCACTGGAAGTGCTACACATTTTCCGTACGACAGCAGGAAGAGGCCATCTGCAATTGATTTCGCAGTTTACGGTAGCATAGACGACGCTCGCTTACGAATCCAGTCAACAACGGAGCTAGATTCAGATCACCTTCCGCTGAAAATTGATCTGATCGCTGAAAGAGGCCGCCAATTCGAATATTCACAGCATAATTCCCGCTTGCTGCCACCTAGAGCTGACATATACCGTTTCCAGGATGCTCTTGACCGACTGATTCATCTCAACACTGAGATTCAATCCAACGCAGACATTGACGAAGCCATTAATATATTCATGCGCAACATACAGGAGGCAGTAAACGCAGCAACAAGTAACATGCAGAACAGGCAACGCAGTCGGCAACAAAACCATATTGATTTAGATGACCATACCAGATCTCTTCTTGCTTATAAAAAACAGTGCAAACAAGCACTAATTTCCACACGCACTCCAGAGGCAAAAAGGCATTATAGAGCTGCACAAAACAGATTGAAGAAAGCTCTCAGGGCACTGAAAAACAAAAACATCAATAAGCTGTTTGAAGGCATCAACGTAAATGACCAATATAGCATGCAGAAACTATGGAGACTCACCAAGAAGCTGAAAAGGCAGCCTCAGTCCAATTTTCCTATTCGTGTAACACCGTCGAATTCCACAAGCACAGCAGGGACATGGACCAAAACCATTGCCGAAAAAGCAGAAGCGTTTGCCTCACATCTTGAAGACAGATTCTCCCCAATCCTCTCGAGCAACACCGTGGACCGCGCAGCTATATGTGATGAGTGGCGACAGCAAAAAGTGCTCAAGCAGCAAGAGCAAATTTCCGCAATTAGGCCAGTTTCAATTAATGAGCTTAGGATCGCAATCGGCGACCTAGAATTGTCCAAATCACCTGGGGAAGATAAAATAGACAATAGATTAATAAAATTGCTACCACAAAAAGCGCAACTATATTTGCTGCTTATTTTTAACGCAATGTTCAGACTCGGTCATTTTCCTAATAAATGGAAGCATGCTGACATAACAATGATATTGAAGCCAGGAAAAAACTCTGCTGATATGAAATCATATCGCCCAATCAGCCTCCTTTCTGGATTATCAAAGCTGTTCGAGAAGTTATTGCTTGTGAGACTCTTCGAAGTTGAGGAATTCTCAAAAGCAGTGCCTTCTCATCAGTTTGGCTTCAGGCGTGAGCATGGAACCGAACAACAATTGGCTCGAGTCACACAGTTCATTCTGCGCGCCTATGAGCAAAAGCAATTTTGTTCTGCGGTTTTTATAGACATTTCTGAGGCGTTTGACAGGGTGTGGCACGACGGCCTCCTAAGCAAGCTCATAAAACTTCTGCCAATTAATATGTACAATATATTAGAAAGCTACATCAGCCATCGTACATTCACTGTTGTCTGCAATGGTACCAAATCCAGAGTTGGTCAAGTAACAGCAGGCGTACCGCAAGGGAGCGTCCTTGGGCCGATACTGTATACAATTTTCTCGTCCGATATGCCACTACCATTGCTTACGCAAAGACGTGAGTACCTCCGTCCACACGATAACAAAATGCTACTCTCCACTTATGCCGATGACACGGTCATAATGTGTGCCGCAGAAGTGCCAGGGATAGCAGTCAGCGAAAATCAGACGTATCTCACGCATTTTGTTAGTTGGGCAAAAAAATGGTCAATAAATATAAACGCTAACAAGACAGCTCACGTTTTATTTACCTTGAGGAATCTGGAAAGAAGAGAAAGAGATAGAGCTCCTCTACTAAGCGGACAAATAGTACCAAATAAAAAGTCGCATACATACCTGGGTGTAATACTAGACAGAAAGCTGAATCTTAACATGCATGTCTCTCGTCTAGGCGTTAAAATTAGAGCAAGAGCATGCAAGTTGGAGTGGCTATTAGGCCACAGTAGCAGGCTGGCCAAAGACTGCAAAGCCTTAATAATTAAGCAGCTCATCATGCCAATCTGGCAGTATGCCTTTCCTGTGTGGGGTTCTCTCACTGCAGATACACAAGTCCTGCGCATACAGCGTCTACAAAATAAAATTATACGTAAATCAGTTAGAGCATCATGGTACACAAGGAACTCAACAATAATGAATACTTATGGCTTTAAAACAATGGAAGAAGTTTTCCAGCATTCCAGTGCACGCTTCGCTGCCGCCCTGTCAAACCACACAAATCCAGAGGCGCGCAGTTTAATTACCAATCCGTATGAGCCACAGAGACTGCGGAGACCCCGTTACTTGGAGCAACTACAACGACACATACTTCCCTTGCAGCCGCAAGGGCAACATTATAACGCGGATGCCCAACAGTTGTCTCGGCAGCAAATAGTTGAAAGCCTTCCTACACTCTTGCGTCTTGAAGCAGAGGAATTGGACAGGCAAGAGGCTGCAAGACTAGCTGAGGTACAAGCCAGACGGCAACAAGAACTGCTGCATCAACCGCCGCCTAGAAGATTTTGCGAAATGCTAATAAACACTTATAGACGAAGGTATAGAGACGGATTACTCACCAGAGAGGCAGCAATTGCACTTATCCAGGGCCAGCCACCTGCTATCCAGCAAATTATAATACCAGGCTATACACAAGCGAGACCAGAGGAACAGACACCACCGTTGTTACAGCCAAGTCGGGCAGAAATTACGCCTCCAATAAACGCACAGCAAGAACAAAGCACACAAGCACATGCGCAGCGCGAACTCGGCCAGCAGCGACTACATATTCAGCCAATACAACATTCACAGCGGCAGCAAGATGACATCAATATGCACGAAATTCTCCTGGACCAAGGGCTTGAGCAAGCAAGACTAAATTTGGAGCGCGTGCTTGATGATAACGTGACTGCTGAGCAGCGCAGAGACTCAACGGCTCCACAACCACATACAAGAGGGAGGCATTCACACGGGCCCAGACGCTGCTCAGTGAACAATTTGTTGTCTTTCTGCTTGTCAATCTTGGCACGCCCGGTGAGTGTGCCAGTGTCATCTCCACTTCGTTCGAATCTCTTTTCGTTTCAGTCTCACTTCCACGCTGTTGAGAACCGCATTTGGCATCCGCCGCATCTTCAGCGCATCCACGCGGCTGGCCTGTGGCAGTTCCACAGACAGCGCCCCCCAGAGATGCTGGCAAGAGAAATGCGCACTACTGCCGTAACTCCGAGAATGAGCCGCTGGACTACAGCACGAGCTGGCAACACCCATCACCGCTTGGGACGACTTCAGCAGCTTCGCACTTGCACAATTGGCCTTATACGACTGAACACAATCAGCCCTGTCCGAAGTGTCTTACGGATATCACGGCAAGCATCTCAGCCGAACGGCGCACTCCTCCCGTGTCTCTCAGCAAATGGGATGCCAATACACACGCTGAATTGTGGCATTATTTTGCACGCTAATTGGGCGTGTTCGACGCTCTGGAGACTGCATTCAATTCCTGATGAGATGCTTGACGCAAGAGACTGGCCCATCTGGAGTGGTTCGGTGCGACTTGTGCGATTTGTGCCTGAAAACGATACAAATTAATGTTGACTTTCTGCACAAGTATTTGGCAATCACTAATACTTACGTGACGAGTCTGCGATGGCGAAGTACTTCAATACTTACCCGTCGCGTGTTTCCTCACTCACGTACGATGTTGGCTGCTCCTGCGTTTACACCAGATCTGCAATGTTCCTGATTCCTCAACTCCTGATGCTTCTTTCCTGAAAAAATAGCTGAAATGCATTCATTCATGTGGCATGTTCTTGTTTCTCACAAGCTAATATGGCGTCTTAAAAGCCAGGGTGACCAGCTCATACAACTTAAAAATCCCTTGTGGTATTATAAATTAGACTTTTTAGGCTCACGCTATGTAAAAATACCTTGGGATATTTACTAGAGCTGCCAGACTGTTATAATTTTTTCCCGCTCACCATACAAATGCAAATGTTGCTGAAATTCAAACTTAAAAATGTTGCTAGAAACCATTAGTAATAAGTTAAGTTACAATAAAGAAACCGCCAGTGCGAAGCTGGCGGGCAAGTTGTTACCATCAAAAAAAAAAAAAGTTACAGCATTCTGCAAACAGTCTTGGAAGCAGTTGAATAAGCTGCAAAAAACATAAACACACAACAAGCAGTTTAACAGCAGACGGCAGCTGTTAACATCGCATTTGAGGGCAAGCAGTTGAGGAAGCAGTTGTAATATTGGACAGCAGCCATGATCGCATTAAGCAGTTGAGGAAGCAGTTTGCAGTTGAAACCACAAGCAGTTGCGGAATTTATACACGCAACAAATACACAAATATATTACAATTAAAATAATTGCCAGAGGTATTTATGTATCAGCTAATTCATCCATTTTTATTTATTTCAGCATTTTATATATATATATGTGTGCACCACTTTTAATTGTCCCACCACTGGCCGTTCTAGGAAATGGCACAAGCAGTTTAAAATATCCCCTGCTTGCATCAACATTATCCCTATTGTCGTAGGTCAGTAATTTGTGTCCGAGTTTCTGCAACATCGTGTTGCTTGCAACATGTTCGCTCTACTTCTCTCCGATCTTGCTCTCTCAACATTGTTGCCGTCATTCGATATTATAAAATTGGCAAGTGCGGTCGCTTATTGAGGATTGCTTATCCAAATCGTTTATTTTGTGATTGATTTACTTGATTAAAGTTATATGATATTGTTTAATTGTTTGCTAGTGAGATTTGAAGTGGTGATTAATTAAAGTGGTGCATAAAAACATAAAAACAATAACATTAATACGCATATATGCGCACATGCACATGCACACGCACACATACATACATATATAGATTTCGGTTTCGGTTTTTCAACTCTGCCAATCGGTAATAGTGCATAATTAATTAATAACAATATTAAATTCTACGCAGTGAGTTGTGAAATAGCCCAATTATTTGTTACAAATTCTCAGAAGTAAAGTTTTGTGCGGCGCCACAACACCGTCTACCTACATACATACATACATACATACGCATGCAAGTGTTAGTGTTTTGAATGTCAAGCGGCTCGACTGTACACACACATACATACGCGTGCACATTAGTGCTGTGCTTTTTTGGCGACTTTGACGCGCACACACATACATACATACATAGTGCACATTTTCATAGGGTTACCCCTAATATTTTCATATAAAATTCCTGGAATTAAGAAAATAATATAAATTCATTTATTTAATGCGGCTTGTGCTGTGTTTTTTCTACTTTTATAATTTTTTGTGATCTCCCGCCATTTTGGCTGTGCACACACATACATACGCACATAGTGCATAAAATTACTCCTAGTGTCATAAATATTAACTTCTGCAATTAAAAATCGATTAAAGTTAAATAAATCAAAAAATATAGCTAAAATTGTCTGTGAACGGATTAAGCTGTGAGATTATCATTTTTATTATTTAAATTATTTTCCCGCCATTTTGGCTGTGCACACACACGTGCGTGTATTAGTGAGCATTTTTTCGTGTTTCTTCGTCGGTTTGGCCGCGCACACACACACATACGTATATAGTGCAAATTTTTTAGTGGATTATTTCTAAAATCCTAAATAAAACCTTTTGCAACTTAAAATTAATTAAAATAAACTAAATTAAAGTAAAATCTTCAAAATATAGCTAAAATTGACATTGCACGAATTAAGCTGAGATCATACTATTTTTATATTTAAATAAATTCTGCCATTTTGACTGTGCATACATAGTGCTACTCTTGCTTGGACATTCACACACACACACATGCATGCTATTTAACGTCGGTGTGTTCGACTGAATAAAATTCCCTTTCACAGGCTGATCATTGGCGAATACTTTAACGAAATTTTTTAAGTTTAAACAAAAAATTAAAATTACCAAAATTAAAATAAAATAACAACAACAAAAAATAAAAAAATCAAATTTTCTAAAATTAAAATTTAAACATTTTCTGCCAAATTTTGCCCGGCAATTATTTTATTTACTTTTGTTTAACTCTTTCGCACACTCTTCAAAAATTAATCTTTGAAAATTTTGGTGCACACATTTAAATAAATATATTTAATATTAAATACTCTATTAATTTTAATCTTAAAAACTAATTAAATTATATTAAAAACACAAATCTTATTCTAAATTAATAAAAATAAAATTAAATCCTTTTATAAGAAAACATTGCACTTATCCAAAAATAAATATAGTTTTACTTCCTAATTAAAATAAAATCAAAATAAAATTTATTAAAATCTAAAATAAATAAAAATCAAAATTAAATCAAAAAAAATACCAATCAAATAAATTAAAGTATACGCTATTGATCAAAATCGTAGTAAAAACAAAATCATAAATTTTTCAAAATAAATACATATATACAAATATAAATAAACAAAATTGTGCAAATCTCCCCTTTTTATAAAAATATATTAAATTACATATACACCTTTACTCTTGAAACATAGAGAGACGCATACGCCTTATTACACTATCCCCTTCCAAAAAATTATTGCACTTATTTTATTATATAAAAATATAAACTTTATTCAAATACATTAATCCATTTTTATCTTACCCACCGAAGAAGCTTATATTATATTATATTACATTATATTTAATTAAAACTCATTAATACATTATTATCTTTCCCACTGGAGAAGCTTATATTATACTTATCTATAATTCATTAATTTATTATTATTTTCCCCCACTGGAGAAGCTTATATTTTAATACATTTTGTTTTATTATTTAACTATTGCTGTTGCTGGTTGTTTAAAAATATTCTTAGAAATTAAAGGGGGATTTTACTTAAAATTAGCACCCATTAGATTCGACCATTCTGCCATCTACTTTTCTCAGCCATTTGTCGATTTCTCTTTATCACCTTTTTCGCTTAAATTTATCTCTAATTCACCATGGATGAGGACCAACCCATTGACGTCGAGACCCTGTCTGATTCCATCCCATCATTAATGTCCATTTCCACATCCGATAGGGAGACATCGTCTGAATCCGGATCTCGTCTTTTTGCGGACTCGGATCTTGACAATCTCTCCGAATGCTCAGCCTTTTCTTCTTCTGCCATAGAACGTTTAAATAGATTTTATTCAAACTCGGATTCTGAAAACCCAATTGATTTGCCCATTGACAATGAATCTCCCCTATGGCCCGATCATCATGAGAATGATGAAGATTTAATCATTAATATCATAAGCAGTTCAAATGAGAACTCATTTATTGATGATATTCGCTCTGGCACCCACAATTCTGAAATTAACCAGTCTTTTTCCGACAGGGTTCTAAAAGCTTGCGGA
Organism: Drosophila acutilabella; assembly: GCA_035046005.1. Taxonomy (NCBI): domain Eukaryota; kingdom Metazoa; phylum Arthropoda; class Insecta; order Diptera; family Drosophilidae; genus Drosophila; species Drosophila acutilabella. The sequence continues at coordinate 19,637,227 of JAWNOK010000024.1, read as the reverse complement.
TCACCCAAAGTGTCTAATGTTGACCCAGCCCCTTCTCCAAAAACGGTCCCCTCCAGGACACCACCAATGAAGACTTCTGCCTCCCATTTTTCGGATACATCCATTCAAGATGTACCCATAAAGAAAGCCAAAAACAATTTCAATATTCTTCATACTTCTGACTTTGAATCAACTCAAGATGACCCAATTGTTCCCTATATTTTGCCAACACCTTCGCAGGAAGTTATTAAAATTAGATCCAAGAATTATCGTAGGAAACAATCCTCAAAATCCTCAAAATCGTCTGCTTCCTCTGGAAATGATAAAAGTCCATCTCGCTCTTCATCACATACTAATGATGCCTTACTCTCCACTCCCAAAGAAGCATCGTCCTTTTCCCCCATTTATATGGCTTCAAATTCGCCAAAACCTCCTGCAGTCTCCTCTTTAGTACCAGTTATTTCGACCAATGTTAGGCACTATAAGCCTCCCCAGATCACCATTCATTCGTTTATCTCTAATTCTGTTGACCTAACAGGTGAATCTGTGAACATACATAGGGCCAATTATAAAAATATTGAAACGCTTTTATCCAAACTCACTGATGCAGTTGGCTCCGATGGCTTCGACATCAAGTTATGCAGACGTGCCAAAGGTCGCGATTGGTATGGGAAGGCCATTGCTCGCATCCTTCCAAGAACACCTGAGTCGTACAGGGGTGTCGTCAGGGTTCTGGAGGGATGCGGCAATGTCCACTTTAGCACATATCAACTTCGTGAAGACCGCGCATTTAAAGTTGTTGTACGCGGTTTACATGCCAGCGTTCCAACAGAGCGTATACGCGATGAATTAATTAAATTAGGGTTTTCTGTTCGTAATGTTCACAATCCTACTTTCAAAAGTGAACGCAACAATAAATCCTATCATCCAAATATTTTCTATATCGAACTCGTGCCCAATCTCGAGATCAACAGAAGCATATTTGAGGTTAAAAGACTTTGTAACCACATCATCACAGTTGAGTGGCATCGTCCAAATTATAATCGAATCCCGCAATGTAATCGTTGCCAAGATTTTAATCATACGGCTCGTTATTGCCGCAATGAAGTGCGTTGCCAAAAATGTGGCAGCAATCATCTTACCAGCAAGTGCAAACAAACTGATAAAAATCCATCGAAATGCGCAAATTGCAATCTCTCTCATCCTTCCAACTTCTCAGGCTGCGTGCATCGTCTAAAGATGCTCGAAGCCAAATTTGAGTCCCTAATAAGTTCATCTTTTGGTAATAAAAAGCAAAGATTAAATGACCAAACTCCAGAGGGGTCCAAACAAATAATTAAGGCTAATTCAGATAATGCGGGAAAGGGCTTAAACAATAATAATAAAAATAAAAGAAACAAAAATAGAAACAGAAATAGAAACAGGAAAAATAAAAACAAAAAACAACCAGCAATAAATTAATATATTCTTAAAACTAAAATTAACCTAACTATTTCTACTTAAAACTCTACAGCGATCTTAAACTACATTTAATCTACCTATTTTGATTATTCTAATTTGATGATTAGGGTCATCAAATATTTACTCTACTAACCACAATCTTTCCTCTTCTCTCTCTCTATACTTTACATACTGTTTAAAATTTCTACCTAATTCTACACTATTATATTAAACAAAATAATAAAAATAAATAAAATAAATTAAAAATTGCTTAACAAATAAAGATTGATTTAAAATTTTAAAACAATAAATAAATAACTAAATTTCTTTCTATCTACTAAACCTACTAAAAACTAAAAACAAATTATAAACAAAACACTAATTATATTTTTCGACCCCCTCAGCTACATCGAAATTCAACAACTCCTAAATTAACGACGCAGCGAGCAGCCTGCTGACTTCAAGCTCTACGTGGGACTCAATTCTTCAAAGCAACTAATAGCGGATCAGGCGACATGCAGCAACAATATTATAACATTTACATCTTTAACCTATTTTTTAAGATCTGCCCCACATTAGTCTCAATTTGCATAGTAATCCATGATCATTCTCTAAAACTTTATTTTTTCTCTGCTAAAATCATTGTCCCTTTTAGACTAGGAACAATTAATTGATGAAATTCTTCTCAGGAATCTTTTTAACTCTCGAAAGAATTATCCACTTCTCAAAACCATTTTCCCTTTTCTCAATTATGATTGCTTTTCTTTAGCATATACTTCGTCTCAAAACATTTTACATTTACTTTTGAATTGTTAAATCGTTTCGTCCATATTCAAATATTAATTTAAAATCTATTAAAAATATTAGATATTCCCCTGGTGGCCTTCGTGCCAAGGGACTTTCCAAAGTCCCAGTTGGTCAATCGCTTCGACCACAAATGTTAGGGTATCTCTAAAAATCTTCCCGCCTACTTAATTAATGCAAACCTAAACTATATTCTACTCTACTCTAATTCTACACCTATCCTACTCTTTGTTTATATTAACTTAACTCTATACTTCTACCTCTATTTTTTCACTCTTCTTCACAACATGATGAGTGACAAAACGGACTGGTGTCTACTGTCTTTGGACCTCTTGGCGTTACTATTAGTAGCTGTCAATGTCCAAACTGATCACGTCAATGCATTAAAGAGTGTCAATTATATTGCAAAATTTTTATACTATGTCAAAATAGACACAGCGACTTTATGCATTCTATATTTCTGTCTTATTAATTTCCATCACTCAGTACTATCGTACTATATACGGTCTGAGTGATACAAAACAGACAGGTGTCTGGCGTCATTGGGCCACTTGAATTGCTATTAGCAATTCAACGTCCAATCTGACTTTAATCAAATGCATTAATGAAGTATCTAACGTGCTGAAAAATTTTAAAAATATGTCAAATAATAAGATACTATCGTTCAAAGCATTTCTATCTACTCTACTCTCATTTCTATTTATTCTCTCTCTCCTTTTTTGCATTTTATAAGAAATGGTGGGAGGGGCGATTTATTGCCATCGACTAGTTAGCATTGTTACCCTCCTGTTGTACTAGAATTCGCTGCATTTTATTAATTTAGTTAAATTTTTGACATATTAAATTATATTAATATGGCCGTTTACACGGCACTTGTATGTGACTGCTTATATCCAGACACTTAGGACCCCTAATTTTCGACTTTTTAATTAAAAATAACCAAATCTTTTAATGCCATCAATTAGTTAGCATTGTTTACCTCCTATTGTACTAGAACTCGCTGCATTTTGTTGTTTTTATTAAATTTTTGTCATATTAAATAATTTTAATATAGCCGTTTACACGGCATTTGTATGTGGCTGCTTATGTGCAGACACTTAGGACCCTTTAATTTTCAACTTTTTTTTATCAAATTTATTAAAAACTTTTAATGCCATCGATTAGTTAGCATTGTTATCCTCCACTTAATTTAGTATTCGCTGCATTTTGTTAATTTTATAAAATTTTTGTCATATTAAATCATATGATATTGGCCATTTGCACGGCATTTGTATGTGGCTGCTTATGTGCAGACACATACGTCCCCTTAATTTTCGACTTTTCAACTAAAGTTAGTCAAACATCTTAATGCCATCGATTAGTTAGCATTGTTATCCTCCTATTAAACTAGCATTCGCTGCATTTTATTTGTTTTATTAAATTTTTGTCATATTAATCTAATTTAATATGGCCATTTACACGGCATTTGTATGTGGCTGCTAATGTGCAGACACTAATGACCCCTAATTTTTCAACTATTTAAATAAAGTTAGTCAACCATCTTAATGCCATCGATTAGTTAGCATTGTTTACCTCCATTTTAACTAGTATTTGCTGTATTTTATTAATTTTACTAAATTTTTGTCATATTAAATTATTTTAATATGGCCGTTTACACGGCATTTATACGTGGCTGCTTATGTGCAGACACAAATGACCCCTCAATTTTCAACTTTCCAACCAAAGTTAGTCAAACATCTTAATGCCTTCTATTAGTTAGCATTGTTATCCTCCTTTTAAACTTGTATTCGCTGCATTTTAATAATTTTATCAAATTTTTATATATTAAATCATTTTAATATGGCCGTTTACACGGCATTTGTATGTGGCTGCTTATGTGCAGACACAAATGACCCTTAATTTTCAACTCTTTAACTAAAGTTAGTCAAACATCTTAATGCCATCGATTAGTTAGCATTGTTTACTCCCTTATTAACTAGTATTCGCTGCATTTTGGTAATTTTGTTAAATTTTTGTCATATTAAATCACTTTAATATGGCCGTTTACACGGCATTTGTATGTGGCTGCTTATGTGCAGAAACAAATGTCCCCTTAATTTTCGACTTCCTAACTAAAGTAGACCAAACCTTTTAATGCCTTCTATTAGTTAGCATTGTAATCCTCCTATTAGTCCAGTATTTGCTGCATTTGATTGATTCTGTTAAAATTTTGTCATTCTAAATCATTTTAATATGGCCGTTTACACGGCATTTATATGTGGCTGCTTATGTGCAGACACTTAGGACCCCTTAATTTTCTACTTTTAAACTAAAACAGATCAAACATTGTAACGCCATCGATTAGTTAGCATTGTTTACCTCCCATTAGTTTAGTATTCGCTGCATTTTAATAATTTTATCAAATTTTTGTCATATTAAATCGTTTTAATATGGCCGTTTACACGGCACTTGTATGCGGCTGCCTACGTGCAGACACTTAGGACCCCTAAATTTTCAACTAACTAAAGCTAGTCAAACATCTTAATGCCATCAATTAGTTAGCATTGTTATCCTTCGTTTCAACTAGTATTCGCTGTATTTAAATTATTCTGTTTAATTTTTGTCATATTAAATCATTTTAATATGGCCGTTTACACGGCATTTGTATGTGGCTGCTTATATGCAGACACTAATGACCCTAGAATTTTCGACTTTTTAACTAAAGTAAAACAAACATTCTAATGCCACCTCTTAGTTAGCATTGATTACCTTCATACAGATTAGTACTCGCTGCATTTTGTTATTTTTATTAAATTTTTGTCATATTAAATTATTTCAATATGGCCGTTTATACGGCATTTGTATGTGGCTGCTTATGTGCAGACACTAATGACCCCTAATTTTTCAACTATTTAAATAAAGTTAGTCAACCATCTTAATGCCATCGATTAGTTAGCATTGTTTACCTCCATTTTAACTAGTATTTGCTGTATTTTATTAATTTTACTAAATTTTTGTCATATTAAATTATTTTAATATGGCCGTTTACACGGCATTTATATGTGGCTGCTTATGTGCAGACACAAATGACCCCTCAATTTTCAACTTTCCAACCAAAGTTAGTCAAACATCTTAATGCCTTCTATTAGTTAGCATTGTTATCCTCCTTTTAAACTTGTATTCGCTGCATTTTAATAATTTTATCAAATTTTAATCATATTAAATCATTTTAATATGGCCGTTTACACGGCATTTGTATGTGGCTGCTTATGTGCAGACACAAATGACCCTTAATTTTCAACTCTTTAACTAAAGTTAGTCAAACATCTTAATGCCATCGATTAGTTAGCATTGTTTACTCCCTTATTAACTAGTATTCGCTGCATTTTGGTAATTTTGTTAAATTTTTGTCATATTAAATCACTTTAATATGGCCGTTTACACGGCATTTGTATGTGGCTGCTTATGTGCAGAAACAAATGTCCCCTTAATTTTCGACTTCCTAACTAAAGTAGACCAAACCTTTTAATGCCTTCTATTAGTTAGCATTGTAATCCTCCTATTAGTCCAGTATTTGCTGCATTTGATTGATTCTGTTAAAATTTTGTCATTCTAAATCATTTTAATATGGCCGTTTACACGGCATTTATATGTGGCTGCTTATGTGCAGACACTTAGGACCCCTTAATTTTCTACTTTTAAACTAAAACAGATCAAACATTGTAACGCCATCGATTAGTTAGCATTGTTTACCTCCCATTAGTTTAGTATTCGCTGCATTTTAATAATTTTATCAAATTTTTGTCATATTAAATCGTTTTAATATGGCCGTTTACACGGCATTTGTATATGGCTGCTTATATGCAGACACTTAGGACCCCTAAATTTTCAACTTTCTAACTAAAGCTAGTCAAACATCTTAATGCCATCAATTAGTTAGCATTGTTATCCTTCGTTTCAACTAGTATTCGCTGTATTTAAATTATTCTGTTTAATTTTTGTCATATTAAATCATTTTAATATGGCCGTTTACACGACATTTGTATGTGGCTGCTTATGTGCAGACACTTAGGACCCTTAAATTTTCAACATTTTAATTAAAATTAACCAAACATCTTAATGCCTTCTATTAGTTAGCATTGTTTACCTCCTATTAGTCTTGTATTTGCTGCATTTTATATATTTTATAAAATTTTTGTCATATTAAATAATTTTAATATGGCCATTTACACGGCATTTGTATGTGACTGCTTATGTGCAGACACAAACGTCCCCTTAATTTTCGACTTTTTAACCAAAGTTAGCCAAACATCTTAATGCCTTCTATTAGCTAGCATTGTTTACCTCCATTCTAATTAGTACTCGCTGCATTATGTTAATTTTATAAAATTTTTGTCATATTAAATCATATGATATTGGCCGCTTATATGGCATTTGTATGTGGCTGCTTATATGCAGACACAAACGTCCCCTTAATTTCTGACTTTTTAACTAAAATTATCAACATCTTTTAATGCCATCGATTAGTTAGCATTGTTATCCTCCTATTAGTCTAGTATTTGCTGCATTTTATATATTTTATTAAATTTTTGACATATTAAATCATATTAATATGGCCGTTTACACGGCATTTGCATGTGGCTGCTTATATGCAGACACTAATGACCCCTTAATTTTCTACTTTTTAATTAAAATAAACCAAATCTTTAAAAGCCATCGATTAATTAGCATTGTTAACCTCCTATTAGACTAGTATTCGCTGTATTTTATTAATTTTACTAAATTTTTGTCATATTAAATTATTTTAATATGGCCGTTTACACGGCATTTGTATGTGGCTGCTTATATGCAGACACTTAGGACCCAAAAATTTTCAACTTTCTAACTAAAGTTAGTCAAACATCTTAATGCCTCCGCTTAGTTAGCATTGTTATCCTCCACTTAAACTAGTATTCGCTGCATTTTATTTGCTTTATTAAATTTTCGTCATACCAAATTGTTTTTGTTAGGCGTTTCTCTCATTTTAGGTATCTAGTTTGATTTTGATTTTAATTTAATTTTGTTGTTGTTGAATGTGGGGGCTGAAGTGGGTTGGGGGCGGGATTTTAAATCGCAATCCTGATCCACTTCAGCCACTACACATTCAAAATCCTCTTGCGCGAACAGAAACGACCCGAACAACTGAAACGACACGGACTGTACTCAACTTAATAAAGACATTATGTGATTATTTTGCCTTCTTCCTTTCGAGCCTACACGGCTCCATCCTAAAATAATAATAATCACATATAGACATGTACAGACAAAATGACAAAAGTTGCCTTCATGCAACTTTGACAGATCCGACCAAAAATTGCATATTTTCTAATCGCCCCCTCGAAATATTTTTACTCTCCCTCGTTAGGTTTATAAAACCTGTATACGTGCAAATGCACAGAATGCAGAGCTAGCATTGCGTCTAGTATCTGCAAATTAGCGCTGAGCAATTACCGCCCCGAGGGCAGAGCCTTATCGTTTTTGTGCTCTACAGAGACGTTATTTTGGTCAATTCATGCTGAAGTGCCAGTGTTCCATACTGAAGAATGAGTCAGAATGGGTCAATCACTGAAGCTGACCAAAGTTTCTTATCTCTTTTGAGCATGGATAAAAAACTTTTTTGGCCAATTAAGTGTTTCTAATTGAAACATGCTAACGAATGCATCGATTGTGCCAATATATGGCTATTCGAAGCATTCGCTTTTACATATCTGTGGCTGTTGGGTAACTGTTTGACGCTTTGCTTCTCTTGTTTCTAGAAAGCGCAAACAGTATGCCATCGTGTAACGATGTAAAAGGTAACCGCTGTGCGTCTCATTTCCCAGCACACAAAGTATGTAATGGACATACTATAAACAAATCATTCTTTAACTGCAGGACAATGGTTATAGTTGTTTCCTTGCGTGCGGAATCGTGTGATGCCTGCAGTACAATTTAAGGTTTGTCAGTGTGTGGGTGTAGAGGAGCGGCCTGGTCGATCTCAGCAATTGATCGCTAGCCTGCTTAGAGACACAGCATTGGCAAACTGGTGCTGCAGTGATTCATTGAATCGATACCCTCACGCAGTACGTTACATGGGAAACAACACATGACTGAAGCCGCACGCCCACTTAACGGGCTTGAAGTTGAGGTCAGTAATCGGAAACACTCGTCTGTCAAAATTAGAAACAAATTGTCAATTATGCCCAAAATAAGTGTTTTCGATGGCCGAACTCCTTCAACATCTAACATGAACCTTCAAGTCCCGATCCATGGTTGAGTTTTCCCTGTGTTGTGCCCAGGATGTGTGTTTAAAAATTCCTTTGCTATTTTTTCTTCGTACATATTTTCTATAAATTGACTGAATCAGCAAGAGACTTTGAATTCTTGCTTCAATTCATCAAGCTTCGTCAACTTGAATCTACATAGGATTCTAGACACTTGAGCCACGAATTGAAGCATGGGCACTCTTGCTTGTCAATTTTCGTTTAAATTCTCTAGTCTATTAGAGGGAGAGAAAACGGAAAATAACCCCAAAAGTGCGAATTAAATTCTTTCAAAATTTATCTCTCAAACTAAATATAAAAAAGCATTGGAAAAACTTAAATTTTCTTAAGACAGTGCAAACTCCCATACACTCGGTGCACCGTCACTCTCTCCATCCACACACACATCCTCCAACTGACACACACACAGTCACACCTGGAATCGAAGCGACTTCAAATAGGAAAAAAATATTAGTTTAGTATTCGCTGCATTTTGTTAATTTCATAAAATTTCTGTCTTATTAAATCATTTAATATGACCGTTTACACGGCATTTATATGTGGCTGCTTATGTGCAGACACAAACGTCCCCTTAATTTTCGACTTTTTAACCAAAGTTAGCCAAACATCTTAATGTCATCGATTAGTTAGCATTGTTTACCTCCATTTAAACTAGTATTCGCTGCATTTTGATAATTTTATTAAGTTTTTGTCATATTAAATCATTTTATATGGCCGTTTACACGGCATTTGTATGTGGCTGCTTATGTGCAGACACAAACGTCCCCTTAATTTTCGACCTTTTAACTAAAGTTAGTCAAACATCTTAATGCCACCTCTTAGTTAGCATTGTTATCCTCCATTTAAACTAGTATTCGCTGCCCTTTATTAATTTTATTAAATTTTTGTCATATTAAATCATTTTAATATGGCCGATTACACGGCATTTGTATATGGCTGCTTATATGCAGACACTTAGGACCCCTAAATTTTCAACTTTCTAACTAAAGCTAGTCAAACATCTTAATGCCATCAATTAGTTAGCATTGTTATCCTTCGTTTCAACTAGTATTCGCTGTATTTAAATTATTCTGTTTAATTTTTGTCATATTAAATCATTTTAATATGGCCGTTTACACGACATTTGTATGTGGCTGCTTATGTGCAGACACAAACGTCCCCTTATTTTTCGACTTCTTAACTAAAGTTAGTCAAACATCTTAATGCCATCGATTAGTTAGCATTGTTTACCTCCATTTTAACTAGTATTCGCTGCATTTTATATATTTTATAAAATTTTTGTCATATGAAACAATTTTAATATGGCCGTTTTCACGGCATCTGTATGTGGCTGCTTATGTGCAGACACTTACGACCCTTGAATTTTCTACTTTTAAATAAAAGTTTCTCAAATCTTCTTATGCCACTGATTAGTTAGTATTGTTTACCTCCTTTTATTCTTGTATTCGCTGCATTTCATCAATTTTATTAAATTTTCGACATATTAAATAATTTTAATATGGCCGTTACACGGCATCTGTATGTGGCTGCTTATGTGCAGACACTTAGGACCCCTTAATTTTCGGCTTTTAAACTAAAGTTAGTCAACCATCTTAATGCCTTCGACTAGTTAGCACTGTTATCCTCCTAGTAGTTTAGAATTCGCTGCATTTTATTAACTTTGTTCAATTTTTGTCATATTAAATCAATTTAATATGGCCGTTTACACGGCAGTTGTATGTGGCTGCTTATATGCAGACACTTAGGACCCTAAAATTTTCAACTTTTTTATTAAATTTATTAGATTCTTTTAATGCCATTGTTTAGTTAGCATTGTTTATCCTCTATTAGATTAGTATTCGCTACCTTTGTTATTTTTATTAAATTTTTGACATATTAAATCAGTTTAATATGGCCGTTTACACGGCATTTATACGTGGCTGCGTATGTGCAGACACAAGCGTCCCCTTAATTTTCGACTTATTAATTAAAATTGTTTAAATCCTTAAATGCCATCGATTAGTTAGCATTGTTTACCCTCATTTTAACTAGTATTAGCTGCCTTCTATTAATTCTGTTAAAATTTTGTCATTCTAAATCATTTTAATATGGCCGTTTACACGGCATTTATATGTGGCTGCTTATGTGCAGACACTCGCGACCCCCAAATTTTCGACTTTTTAACTAAAATTAGTCAAACATCTTAATGCCTTCTATTAGTTAGCATTGTTATCCTCCTATTAAACTAGTATTCGCTGCATTTTATTAAATTTGTTAAATTCTTGTCATATTAAATAATTTTAATATGGCCGTTTACACGGCACTTGTATGTGGCTGCTTATATGCAGACACTTAGGACCCCTTAATTTTCGACTTTTTAATTAAAGCAAACCAAACATCTTAATGCCTTCTACTAGTTAGCATTGTTATCCTACATTTAAACTAGTATTCGCTGCCTTTTATTAATTTTGTTAAATTTTTGTCATATTAAATCATTTTAATATGGCCGTTTTACACGGCATTTGTATGTGGCTGCTTATATGCAGACACAAACGTCCCCTTAGTTTTCGACTTTTTAACTAAAGTTAGCCAAACATCTTAATGCCATCGATTAGTTAGCATTGTTTACCTCCACTTAAACTAGTATTCGCTGTATTTAGTTATTTTTATTAAATTTTCCTGATATTAAATAATTTCAATATGGCCGTTTACATGGCATTTGCATGTGGCTGCTTATATGCAGACACTAACGACCCCTAAATTTTCGAATTTCTAACTAAAGTTAGTCAAACATTGTAATGCCATCGATTAGTTAGCATTGTTATCCTCTTATTAGTTTAGTATTCGCTGCATTTTATTTATTTTATAAAATTTTTGACATATTAAATCAACTTAATATGGCCGTTTACACGGCATTTATATGTGGCTGCTTATATGCAGACACTTAGGACCCTAAAATTTTCAACTTTTTTTATTAAATTTATTAGATTCTTTTAATGCCATCGACTAGTTAACATTGTTTACCTCCTATTTAATTAGTATTCGCTGCTTTTTATTCATTTTATTAAATTTTTGTCATATTAAATCAATTTAATATGGCCGTTTACACGGCAGCTGTATGTGGCTGCTTATATGCAGACACTTAGGACCCTAAAATTTTCAACTTTTTTATTAAATTTATTAAAACCCTCTAATGCCATCGATTAGTTAGCATTGTTTACTTAATATTAGTCTAGTATTTGCTGCATTTTATTAATTCTGTTAAATTTTTACATATTAAATCATTTTAATATGGCCGTTTACATGGCATTTGTATGTGGCTGCTTATGTGCAGACACAAACGACCCCTTAATTTTCGACTTCCTAACTAAAATTAGTCAAACATCTAAATGCCTTCGATTAGTTAGCATTGTTTACCTCCATTTTAACTAATATTCGCTGCATTTTGCTAATTTTATTGGATTTTTGACATATTAAATCATATTAATATGGCCGTTCACACGGCATTTGTATGTGGCTGCTTATATGCAGACACTTAGGACCCCTAAATTTTCAACTTTTTAATTAAAGTAAACCAAACATCTTAATGCCTTCGATTAGTTAGCATTGTTATCCTCCTATTAGACTAGTAATTGCTGCATTCTATTAATTCTGTTTAATTTTTGTCATACTAAATCATATGATATTGGCCGTTTACACGGCATTTGTATGTGGCTGCTTATATGCAGACACTAATGACCCTAGAATTTTCGACTTTTTAACTAAAGTAAAACAAACATTCTAATGCCACCTCTTAGTTAGCATTGATTACCTTCATACAGATTAGTACTCGCTGCATTTTGTTATTTTTATTAAATTTTTGTCATATTAAATTATTTCAATATGGCCGTTTATACGGCATTTGTATGTGGCTGCTTATGTGCAGACACTAATGACCCCTAATTTTTCAACTATTTAAATAAAGTTAGTCAACCATCTTAATGCCATCGATTAGTTAGCATTGTTTACCTCCATTTTAACTAGTATTTGCTGTATTTTATTAATTTTACTAAATTTTTGTCATATTAAATTATTTTAATATGGCCGTTTACACGGCATTTATACGTGGCTGCTTATGTGCAGACACAAATGACCCCTCAATTTTCAACTTTCCAACCAAAGTTAGTCAAACATCTTAATGCCTTCTATTAGTTAGCATTGTTATCCTCCTTTTAAACTTGTATTCGCTGCATTTTAATAATTTTATCAAATTTTTATCATATTAAATCATTTTAATATGGCCGTTTACACGGCATTTGTATGTGGCTGCTTATGTGCAGACACAAATGACCCTTAATTTTCAACTCTTTAACTAAAGTTAGTCAAACATCTTAATGCCATCGATTAGTTAGCATTGTTTACTCCCTTATTAACTAGTATTCGCTGCATTTTGGTAATTTTGTTAAATTTTTGTCATATTAAATCACTTTAATATGGCCGTTTACACGGCATTTGTATGTGGCTGCTTATGTGCAGAAACAAATGTCCCCTTAATTTTCGACTTCCTAACTAAAGTAGACCAAACCTTTTAATGCCTTCTATTAGTTAGCATTGTAATCCTCCTATTAGTCCAGTATTTGCTGCATTTGATTGATTCTGTTAAAATTTTGTCATTCTAAATCATTTTAATATGGCCGTTTACACGGCATTTATATGTGGCTGCTTATGTGCAGACACTTAGGACCCCTTAATTTTCTACTTTTAAACTAAAACAGATCAAACATTGTAACGCCATCGATTAGTTAGCATTGTTTACCTCCCATTAGTTTAGTATTCGCTGCATTTTAATAATTTTATCAAATTTTTGTCATATTAAATCGTTTTAATATGGCCGTTTACACGGCACTTGTATGCGGCTGCCTACGTGCAGACACTTAGGACCCCTAAATTTTCAACTAACTAAAGCTAGTCAAACATCTTAATGCCATCAATTAGTTAGCATTGTTATCCTTCGTTTCAACTAGTATTCGCTGTATTTAAATTATTCTGTTTAATTTTTGTCATATTAAATCATTTTAATATGGCCGTTTACACGGCATTTGTATGTGGCTGCTTATATGCAGACACTAATGACCCTAGAATTTTCGACTTTTTAACTAAAGTAAAACAAACATTCTAATGCCACCTCTTAGTTAGCATTGATTACCTTCATACAGATTAGTACTCGCTGCATTTTGTTATTTTTATTAAATTTTTGTCATATTAAATTATTTCAATATGGCCGTTTATACGGCATTTGTATGTGGCTGCTTATGTGCAGACACTAATGACCCCTAATTTTTCAACTATTTAAATAAAGTTAGTCAACCATCTTAATGCCATCGATTAGTTAGCATTGTTTACCTCCATTTTAACTAGTATTTGCTGTATTTTATTAATTTTACTAAATTTTTGTCATATTAAATTATTTTAATATGGCCGTTTACACGGCATTTATATGTGGCTGCTTATGTGCAGACACAAATGACCCCTCAATTTTCAACTTTCCAACCAAAGTTAGTCAAACATCTTAATGCCTTCTATTAGTTAGCATTGTTATCCTCCTTTTAAACTTGTATTCGCTGCATTTTAATAATTTTATCAAATTTTAATCATATTAAATCATTTTAATATGGCCGTTTACACGGCATTTGTATGTGGCTGCTTATGTGCAGACACAAATGACCCTTAATTTTCAACTCTTTAACTAAAGTTAGTCAAACATCTTAATGCCATCGATTAGTTAGCATTGTTTACTCCCTTATTAACTAGTATTCGCTGCATTTTGGTAATTTTGTTAAATTTTTGTCATATTAAATCACTTTAATATGGCCGTTTACACGGCATTTGTATGTGGCTGCTTATGTGCAGAAACAAATGTCCCCTTAATTTTCGACTTCCTAACTAAAGTAGACCAAACCTTTTAATGCCTTCTATTAGTTAGCATTGTAATCCTCCTATTAGTCCAGTATTTGCTGCATTTGATTGATTCTGTTAAAATTTTGTCATTCTAAATCATTTTAATATGGCCGTTTACACGGCATTTATATGTGGCTGCTTATGTGCAGACACTTAGGACCCCTTAATTTTCTACTTTTAAACTAAAACAGATCAAACATTGTGACGCCATCGATTAGTTAGCATTGTTTACCTCCCATTAGTTTAGTATTCGCTGCATTTTAATAATTTTATCAAATTTTTGTCATATTAAATCGTTTTAATATGGCCGTTTACACGGCACTTGTATGCGGCTGCCTACGTGCAGACACTTAGGACCCCTAAATTTTCAACTAACTAAAGCTAGTCAAACATCTTAATGCCATCAATTAGTTAGCATTGTTATCCTTCGTTTCAACTAGTATTCGCTGTATTTAAATTATTCTGTTTAATTTTTGTCATATTAAATCATTTTAATATGGCCGTTTACACGGCATTTGTATGTGGCTGCTTATGTGCAGACACAAACGTCCCCTCAATTTTCGACTTTTTAACTAAAATTAACCAAACATTTTAATGCCATCGATTAGTTAGCATTGTTTACCTCCTATTGTACTAGAACTCGCTGCATTTTGTTTAATTTATAAGATTTTTGACATATTAAATCATTCTAATATGTCCGCTTATATGGCATTTGTATGTGGCTGCTTATGTGCAGACACAAATGTCCCCTTAATTTTCGACTTTTTAACTAAAACTAGTCAAACATCTTAACGCCTTCTATTAGTTAGTATTGTTTACCTCCTATTAAACTAGCATTCGCTGCCTTTTGTTAATTTTGCCAAATTTTTGTCATATTAAATAATTCTAATATGACCGTTTATACGGCATCTGTATGTGGCTGCTTATATGCAGACACTAATGACCCTTGAATTTTCATCTTTTTAACTAAAGTTAGTCAAACATCTTAATGCCATCGATTAGTCAGCATTGTTTACCTCCATTTAAACTAGTATCCGCTGCATTTCTATCAATTTTGTTAAATTTTTGTCATATTAAATCAATTGATAGGCGCTTTCTCTCATCTTAAATATTTTTTTTCTGATTTCATTCTATTTTGCTGTTGAATGTGGGGGCTGAAGTGGGTTGGGGGCGGGATCTAATCGCAATCCTGATCCACTTCAGCCACCACACATTCAAAATCCTCTTGCGCGAACAGAAACGACCCGAACAACTGAAACGACACGGACTGTACACAACTAAATAAAGACAATGTGTGATTATTTTGCCTTCTCTCCTCCGAGCTTTTACGGCTCCATCCTAAAGTTATAATAATCACATATAGACATGTACAGACAAAATGACAAAAGTTGCCTTCATGCAACTTTGACAGATCCGACCAAAATTGCATATTTTCTAATCGCCCCCTCAAAATATTTTTACTCTCCCTCGTTAGGTTTATATAACCTGTATACGTGCAAATGCACAGAATGCAGAGCTAGCATTGCGTCTAGTATCTGCAAATTAGCGCTGAGCAATTACCGCCCCGAGGGCAGAGCCTTATCGTTTTTGTGCTCTACAGAGACGTTATTTTGGTCAATTCATGCTGAAGTGCCAGTGTTCCATACTGAAGAATGAGTCAGAATGGGTCAATCACTGAAGCTGACCAAAGTTTCTTATCTCTTTTGAGCATGGATAAAAAACTTTTTTGGCCAATTAAGTGTTTCTAATTGAAACATGCTAACGAATGCATCGATTGTGCCAATATATGGCTATTCGAAGCATTCGCTTTTACATATCTGTGGCTGTTGGGTAACTGTTTGACGCTTTGCTTCTCTTGTTTCTAGAAAGCGCAAACAGTATGCCATCGTGTAACGATGTAAAAGGTAACCGCTGTGCGTCTCATTTCCCAGCACACAAAGTATGTAATGGACATACTATAAACAAATCATTCTTTAACTGCAGGACAATGGTTATAGTTGTTTCCCTGCGTGCGGAATCGTGTGATGCCTGCAGTACAATTTAAGGTTTGTCAGTGTGTGGGTGTAGAGGAGCGGCCTGGTCGATCTCAGCAATTGATCGCTAGCCTGCTTAGAGACACAGCATTGGCAAACTGGTGCTGCAGTGATTCATTGAATCGATACCCTCACGCAGTACGTTACATGGGAAACAACACATGACTGAAGCCGCACGCCCACTTAACGGGCTTGAAGTTGAGGTCAGTAATCGGAAACACTCGTCTGTCAAAATTAGAAACAAATTGTCAATTATGCCCAAAATAAGTGTTTTCGATGGCCGAACTCCTTCAACATCTAACATGAACCTTCAAGTCCCGATCCATGGTTGAGTTTTCCCTGTGTTGTGCCCAGGATGTGTGTTTAAAAATTCCTTTGCTATTTTTTCTTCGTACATATTTTCTATAAATTGACTGAATCAGCAAGAGACTTTGAATTCTTGCTTCAATTCATCAAGCTTCGTCAACTTGAATCTACATAGGATTCTAGACACTTGAGCCACGAATTGAAGCATGGGCACTCTTGCTTGTCAATTTTCGTTTAAATTCTCTAGTCTATTAGAGGGAGAGAAAACGGAAAATAACCCCAAAAGTGCGAATTAAATTCTTTCAAAATTTATCTCTCAAACTAAATATAAAAAAGCATTGGAAAAACTTAAATTTTCTTAAGACAGTGCAAACTCCCATACACTCGGTGCACCGTCACTCTCTCCATCCACACACACATCCTCCAACTGACACACACACAGTCACACCTGGAATCGAAGCGACTTCAAATAGGAAAAAAATATTAGTTTAGTATTCGCTGCATTTTGTTAATTTCATAAAATTTCTGTCTTATTAAATCATTTAATATGACCGTTTACACGGCATTTATATGTGGCTGCTTATGTGCAGACACAAACGTCCCCTTAATTTTCGACTTTTTAACCAAAGTTAGCCAAACATCTTAATGTCATCGATTAGTTAGCATTGTTTACCTCCATTTAAACTAGTATTCGCTGCATTTTGATAATTTTATTAAGTTTTTGTCATATTAAATCATTTTATATGGCCGTTTACACGGCATTTGTATGTGGCTGCTTATGTGCAGACACAAACGTCCCCTTAATTTTCGACCTTTTAACTAAAGTTAGTCAAACATCTTAATGCCACCTCTTAGTTAGCATTGTTATCCTCCATTTAAACTAGTATTCGCTGCCCTTTATTAATTTTATTAAATTTTTGTCATATTAAATCATTTTAATATGGCCGATTACACGGCATTTGTATATGGCTGCTTATATGCAGACACTTAGGACCCCTAAATTTTCAACTTTCTAACTAAAGCTAGTCAAACATCTTAATGCCATCAATTAGTTAGCATTGTTATCCTTCGTTTCAACTAGTATTCGCTGTATTTAAATTATTCTGTTTAATTTTTGTCATATTAAATCATTTTAATATGGCCGTTTACACGACATTTGTATGTGGCTGCTTATGTGCAGACACAAACGTCCCCTTATTTTTCGACTTCTTAACTAAAGTTAGTCAAACATCTTAATGCCATCGATTAGTTAGCATTGTTTACCTCCATTTTAACTAGTATTCGCTGCATTTTATATATTTTATAAAATTTTTGTCATATGAAACAATTTTAATATGGCCGTTTTCACGGCATCTGTATGTGGCTGCTTATGTGCAGACACTTAGGACCCTTGAATTTTCTACTTTTAAATAAAAGTTTCTCAAATCTTCTTATGCCACTGATTAGTTAGTATTGTTTACCTCCTTTTATTCTTGTATTCGCTGCATTTCATCAATTTTATTAAATTTTCGACATATTAAATAATTTTAATATGGCCGTTACACGGCATCTGTATGTGGCTGCTTATGTGCAGACACTTAGGACCCCTTAATTTTCGGCTTTTAAACTAAAGTTAGTCAACCATCTTAATGCCTTCGACTAGTTAGCACTGTTATCCTCCTAGTAGTTTAGAATTCGCTGCATTTTATTAACTTTGTTCAATTTTTGTCATATTAAATCAATTTAATATGGCCGTTTACACGGCAGTTGTATGTGGCTGCTTATATGCAGACACTTAGGACCCTAAAATTTTCAACTTTTTTATTAAATTTATTAGATTCTTTTAATGCCATTGTTTAGTTAGCATTGTTTATCCTCTATTAGATTAGTATTCGCTACCTTTGTTATTTTTATTAAATTTTTGACATATTAAATCAGTTTAATATGGCCGTTTACACGGCATTTATACGTGGCTGCGTATGTGCAGACACAAGCGTCCCCTTAATTTTCGACTTATTAATTAAAATTGTTTAAATCCTTAAATGCCATCGATTAGTTAGCATTGTTTACCCTCATTTTAACTAGTATTAGCTGCCTTCTATTAATTCTGTTAAAATTTTGTCATTCTAAATCATTTTAATATGGCCGTTTACACGGCATTTATATGTGGCTGCTTATGTGCAGACACTCGCGACCCCCAAATTTTCGACTTTTTAACTAAAATTAGTCAAACATCTTAATGCCTTCTATTAGTTAGCATTGTTATCCTCCTATTAAACTAGTATTCGCTGCATTTTATTAAATTTGTTAAATTCTTGTCATATTAAATAATTTTAATATGGCCGTTTACACGGCACTTGTATGTGGCTGCTTATATGCAGACACTTAGGACCCCTTAATTTTCGACTTTTTAATTAAAGCAAACCAAACATCTTAATGCCTTCTACTAGTTAGCATTGTTATCCTACATTTAAACTAGTATTCGCTGCCTTTTATTAATTTTGTTAAATTTTTGTCATATTAAATCATTTTAATATGGCCGTTTTACACGGCATTTGTATGTGGCTGCTTATATGCAGACACAAACGTCCCCTTAGTTTTCGACTTTTTAACTAAAGTTAGCCAAACATCTTAATGCCATCGATTAGTTAGCATTGTTTACCTCCACTTAAACTAGTATTCGCTGTATTTAGTTATTTTTATTAAATTTTCCTGATATTAAATAATTTCAATATGGCCGTTTACATGGCATTTGCATGTGGCTGCTTATATGCAGACACTAACGACCCCTAAATTTTCGAATTTCTAACTAAAGTTAGTCAAACATTGTAATGCCATCGATTAGTTAGCATTGTTATCCTCTTATTAGTTTAGTATTCGCTGCATTTTATTTATTTTATAAAATTTTTGACATATTAAATCAACTTAATATGGCCGTTTACACGGCATTTATATGTGGCTGCTTATATGCAGACACTTAGGACCCTAAAATTTTCAACTTTTTTTATTAAATTTATTAGATTCTTTTAATGCCATCGACTAGTTAACATTGTTTACCTCCTATTTAATTAGTATTCGCTGCTTTTTATTCATTTTATTAAATTTTTGTCATATTAAATCAATTTAATATGGCCGTTTACACGGCAGCTGTATGTGGCTGCTTATATGCAGACACTTAGGACCCTAAAATTTTCAACTTTTTTATTAAATTTATTAAAACCCTCTAATGCCATCGATTAGTTAGCATTGTTTACTTAATATTAGTCTAGTATTTGCTGCATTTTATTAATTCTGTTAAATTTTTACATATTAAATCATTTTAATATGGCCGTTTACATGGCATTTGTATGTGGCTGCTTATGTGCAGACACAAACGACCCCTTAATTTTCGACTTCCTAACTAAAATTAGTCAAACATCTAAATGCCTTCGATTAGTTAGCATTGTTTACCTCCATTTTAACTAATATTCGCTGCATTTTGCTAATTTTATTGGATTTTTGACATATTAAATCATATTAATATGGCCGTTCACACGGCATTTGTATGTGGCTGCTTATATGCAGACACTTAGGACCCCTAAATTTTCAACTTTTTAATTAAAGTAAACCAAACATCTTAATGCCTTCGATTAGTTAGCATTGTTATCCTCCTATTAGACTAGTAATTGCTGCATTCTATTAATTCTGTTTAATTTTTGTCATACTAAATCATATGATATTGGCCGTTTACACGGCATTTGTATGTGGCTGCTTATATGCAGACACTAATGACCCTAGAATTTTCGACTTTTTAACTAAAGTAAAACAAACATTCTAATGCCACCTCTTAGTTAGCATTGATTACCTTCATACAGATTAGTACTCGCTGCATTTTGTTATTTTTATTAAATTTTTGTCATATTAAATTATTTCAATATGGCCGTTTATACGGCATTTGTATGTGGCTGCTTATGTGCAGACACTAATGACCCCTAATTTTTCAACTATTTAAATAAAGTTAGTCAACCATCTTAATGCCATCGATTAGTTAGCATTGTTTACCTCCATTTTAACTAGTATTTGCTGTATTTTATTAATTTTACTAAATTTTTGTCATATTAAATTATTTTAATATGGCCGTTTACACGGCATTTATACGTGGCTGCTTATGTGCAGACACAAATGACCCCTCAATTTTCAACTTTCCAACCAAAGTTAGTCAAACATCTTAATGCCTTCTATTAGTTAGCATTGTTATCCTCCTTTTAAACTTGTATTCGCTGCATTTTAATAATTTTATCAAATTTTTATCATATTAAATCATTTTAATATGGCCGTTTACACGGCATTTGTATGTGGCTGCTTATGTGCAGACACAAATGACCCTTAATTTTCAACTCTTTAACTAAAGTTAGTCAAACATCTTAATGCCATCGATTAGTTAGCATTGTTTACTCCCTTATTAACTAGTATTCGCTGCATTTTGGTAATTTTGTTAAATTTTTGTCATATTAAATCACTTTAATATGGCCGTTTACACGGCATTTGTATGTGGCTGCTTATGTGCAGAAACAAATGTCCCCTTAATTTTCGACTTCCTAACTAAAGTAGACCAAACCTTTTAATGCCTTCTATTAGTTAGCATTGTAATCCTCCTATTAGTCCAGTATTTGCTGCATTTGATTGATTCTGTTAAAATTTTGTCATTCTAAATCATTTTAATATGGCCGTTTACACGGCATTTATATGTGGCTGCTTATGTGCAGACACTTAGGACCCCTTAATTTTCTACTTTTAAACTAAAACAGATCAAACATTGTAACGCCATCGATTAGTTAGCATTGTTTACCTCCCATTAGTTTAGTATTCGCTGCATTTTAATAATTTTATCAAATTTTTGTCATATTAAATCGTTTTAATATGGCCGTTTACACGGCACTTGTATGCGGCTGCCTACGTGCAGACACTTAGGACCCCTAAATTTTCAACTAACTAAAGCTAGTCAAACATCTTAATGCCATCAATTAGTTAGCATTGTTATCCTTCGTTTCAACTAGTATTCGCTGTATTTAAATTATTCTGTTTAATTTTTGTCATATTAAATCATTTTAATATGGCCGTTTACACGGCATTTGTATGTGGCTGCTTATATGCAGACACTAATGACCCTAGAATTTTCGACTTTTTAACTAAAGTAAAACAAACATTCTAATGCCACCTCTTAGTTAGCATTGATTACCTTCATACAGATTAGTACTCGCTGCATTTTGTTATTTTTATTAAATTTTTGTCATATTAAATTATTTCAATATGGCCGTTTATACGGCATTTGTATGTGGCTGCTTATGTGCAGACACTAATGACCCCTAATTTTTCAACTATTTAAATAAAGTTAGTCAACCATCTTAATGCCATCGATTAGTTAGCATTGTTTACCTCCATTTTAACTAGTATTTGCTGTATTTTATTAATTTTACTAAATTTTTGTCATATTAAATTATTTTAATATGGCCGTTTACACGGCATTTATATGTGGCTGCTTATGTGCAGACACAAATGACCCCTCAATTTTCAACTTTCCAACCAAAGTTAGTCAAACATCTTAATGCCTTCTATTAGTTAGCATTGTTATCCTCCTTTTAAACTTGTATTCGCTGCATTTTAATAATTTTATCAAATTTTAATCATATTAAATCATTTTAATATGGCCGTTTACACGGCATTTGTATGTGGCTGCTTATGTGCAGACACAAATGACCCTTAATTTTCAACTCTTTAACTAAAGTTAGTCAAACATCTTAATGCCATCGATTAGTTAGCATTGTTTACTCCCTTATTAACTAGTATTCGCTGCATTTTGGTAATTTTGTTAAATTTTTGTCATATTAAATCACTTTAATATGGCCGTTTACACGGCATTTGTATGTGGCTGCTTATGTGCAGAAACAAATGTCCCCTTAATTTTCGACTTCCTAACTAAAGTAGACCAAACCTTTTAATGCCTTCTATTAGTTAGCATTGTAATCCTCCTATTAGTCCAGTATTTGCTGCATTTGATTGATTCTGTTAAAATTTTGTCATTCTAAATCATTTTAATATGGCCGTTTACACGGCATTTATATGTGGCTGCTTATGTGCAGACACTTAGGACCCCTTAATTTTCTACTTTTAAACTAAAACAGATCAAACATTGTGACGCCATCGATTAGTTAGCATTGTTTACCTCCCATTAGTTTAGTATTCGCTGCATTTTAATAATTTTATCAAATTTTTGTCATATTAAATCGTTTTAATATGGCCGTTTACACGGCACTTGTATGCGGCTGCCTACGTGCAGACACTTAGGACCCCTAAATTTTCAACTAACTAAAGCTAGTCAAACATCTTAATGCCATCAATTAGTTAGCATTGTTATCCTTCGTTTCAACTAGTATTCGCTGTATTTAAATTATTCTGTTTAATTTTTGTCATATTAAATCATTTTAATATGGCCGTTTACACGGCATTTGTATGTGGCTGCTTATGTGCAGACACAAACGTCCCCTCAATTTTCGACTTTTTAACTAAAATTAACCAAACATTTTAATGCCATCGATTAGTTAGCATTGTTTACCTCCTATTGTACTAGAACTCGCTGCATTTTGTTTAATTTATAAGATTTTTGACATATTAAATCATTCTAATATGTCCGCTTATATGGCATTTGTATGTGGCTGCTTATGTGCAGACACAAATGTCCCCTTAATTTTCGACTTTTTAACTAAAACTAGTCAAACATCTTAACGCCTTCTATTAGTTAGTATTGTTTACCTCCTATTAAACTAGCATTCGCTGCCTTTTGTTAATTTTGCCAAATTTTTGTCATATTAAATAATTCTAATATGACCGTTTATACGGCATCTGTATGTGGCTGCTTATATGCAGACACTAATGACCCTTGAATTTTCATCTTTTTAACTAAAGTTAGTCAAACATCTTAATGCCATCGATTAGTCAGCATTGTTTACCTCCATTTAAACTAGTATCCGCTGCATTTCTATCAATTTTGTTAAATTTTTGTCATATTAAATCAATTGATAGGCGCTTTCTCTCATCTTAAATATTTTTTTTCTGATTTCATTCTATTTTGCTGTTGAATGTGGGGGCTGAAGTGGGTTGGGGGCGGGATCTAATCGCAATCCTGATCCACTTCAGCCACCACACATTCAAAATCCTCTTGCGCGAACAGAAACGACCCGAACAACTGAAACGACACGGACTGTACACAACTAAATAAAGACAATGTGTGATTATTTTGCCTTCTCTCCTCCGAGCTTTTACGGCTCCATCCTAAAGTTATAATAATCACATATAGACATGTACAGACAAAATGACAAAAGTTGCCTTCATGCAACTTTGACAGATCCGACCAAAATTGCATATTTTCTAATCGCCCCCTCAAAATATTTTTACTCTCCCTCGTTAGGTTTATACACTATGGAGCATAACTATAAGCGCACCCACTTTTTCCAGTGTAGCGTCCGTTTTAAACGCAGTAGCGAAAAAGTGTAAATGAGGTATGAAAGGGAATCAAAAATAGAATTATTTAAGACCAAAACCAAAACAATAACGTTAACGGTGCTTTTCTGATCTGCAAAAATGTGAATTCTTGGCTGCTGGCTAACTATAAGCGCACCAGGTTTGCTTTAATTATCTTGTTGCGTTTGACTAGCGTCCATCAACAAAGCTCTGAGATTAGAAAAAATTTTTCAAAATTAACAATGCCACGTGATTGCTATTTATCTGACATGGAAAAAGGGGAAATTCTGGCCCTTTTTGATGAAGGGATCTCGAAAAGGAAGATTGCTCGACGGATTGATCGTTCCGACTGTGTGGTCAGAAATTTTTTAAAGAATACCGAAAATTACGGTAAAAATAAAACAGGAGGCCCAAAATCAAAATTTTCGGATCGATCGCAGCGACGGATTGTGAATACTGCCAGCAATTCCATGAAGTCAGCACGTGAAATCGGCAATGAATGTGACCAGACTGGGTCCCGTTGGTCGATTCACCGGGTATTAAAGAGGTCCAACGTGATAAAAAGGCAGAAGCTGCAACCAGCACCTCGGTTGCTGGACCGGCACATTAAGGATCGACTGGAATTTGCCAGGATAAACATGGCAAGGGACAGCAAAAATTTACCGAAACTAAACAAACACTTTTGGACAATCAATTTAATTATTTTAACTTAACAGACTATTTTTTCTGACGAAAAAAGTTAAATTTGGATGGTCCCGATGGCTTCAATGGATATTGGAGGGATTTACGGAAGGATCCACGAAATTTCTCTAAGAGAAACTTCGGAGGCGGATCTCTAATGGTCTGGGGTGCATTTGCCGTAAATGGATGCTTGGAATTAGCATTTCCCAGTACCCGTATGAACTCTACAGAGTATGTAGGAGTTTTGCAAATGAACCTTCTGCCTTTTTTAGAAGGAGACGAGCAAAAAATTTGTGTTCCAGCAGGATAATGCCGCTGTGCATCGAAGCCGGCAAACATTACAGTGGCTGGCAACACAAAAAATTTATGTTTTAACATGGCCATCATGCTCTCCCGACCTAAATCCCATGGAGAACTTATAGGGTATCCTAGTGCGGTCGATATATAATCAAAATAAACAATTTGACTCCATACGGGAGCTTAAAGCTGCCGTTATAAGGGCTTGGGAAGAAATTCCACAAGATACCCTTGAAAATTTAATTTCGAGTATGCCCAACAGGTTGTTTGAATTAATTCAAAATATTGGAGGGTATACTCATTATTAAAACATAATTTCATGCACATTTCTATAATTTTTAATAAAATAAAAATCTTTTTTTCAAATTTTTCTATGTGCGCTTATAGTTAGAATTCACATTTTTGCAGATCAGAAAAGCACCGTTAACGTTATTGTTTTGGTTTTGGTCTTAAATAATTCTATTTTTGATTCCCTTTCATACCTCATTTACACTTTTTCGCTACTGCGTTTAAAACGGACGCTACACTGGAAAAAGTGGGTGCGCTTATAGTTATGCTCCATAGTGTATAACCTGTATACGTGCAAATGCACAGAATGCAGAGCTAGCATTGCGTCTAGTATCTGCAAATTAGCGCTGAGCAATTACCGCCCCGAGGGCAGAGCCTTATCGTTTTTGTGCTCTACAGAGACGTTATTTTGGTCAATTCATGCTGAAGTGCCAGTGTTCCATACTGAAGAATGAGTCAGAATGGGTCAATCACTGAAGCTGACCAAAGTTTCTTATCTCTTTTGAGCATGGATAAAAAACTTTTTTGGCCAATTAAGTGTTTCTAATTGAAACATGCTAACGAATGCATCGATTGTGCCAATATATGGCTATTCGAAGCATTCGCTTTTACATATCTGTGGCTGTTGGGTAACTGTTTGACGCTTTGCTTCTCTTGTTTCTAGAAAGCGCAAACAGTATGCCATCGTGTAACGATGTAAAAGGTAACCGCTGTGCGTCTCATTTCCCAGCACACAAAGTATGTAATGGACATACTATAAACAAATCATTCTTTAACTGCAGGACAATGGTTATAGTTGTTTCCCTGCGTGCGGAATCGTGTGATGCCTGCAGTACAATTTAAGGTTTGTCAGTGTGTGGGTGTAGAGGAGCGGCCTGGTCGATCTCAGCAATTGATCGCTAGCCTGCTTAGAGACACAGCATTGGCAAACTGGTGCTGCAGTGATTCATTGAATCGATACCCTCACGCAGTACGTTACATGGGAAACAACACATGACTGAAGCCGCACGCCCACTTAACGGGCTTGAAGTTGAGGTCAGTAATCGGAAACACTCGTCTGTCAAAATTAGAAACAAATTGTCAATTATGCCCAAAATAAGTGTTTTCGATGGCCGAACTCCTTCAACATCTAACATGAACCTTCAAGTCCCGATCCATGGTTGAGTTTTCCCTGTGTTGTGCCCAGGATGTGTGTTTAAAAATTCCTTTGCTATTTTTTCTTCGTACATATTTTCTATAAATTGACTGAATCAGCAAGAGACTTTGAATTCTTGCTTCAATTCATCAAGCTTCGTCAACTTGAATCTACATAGGATTCTAGACACTTGAGCCACGAATTGAAGCATGGGCACTCTTGCTTGTCAATTTTCGTTTAAATTCTCTAGTCTATTAGAGGGAGAGAAAACGGAAAATAACCCCAAAAGTGCGAATTAAATTCTTTCAAAATTTATCTCTCAAACTAAATATAAAAAAGCATTGGAAAAACTTAAATTTTCTTAAGACAGTGCAAACTCCCATACACTCGGTGCACCGTCACTCTCTCCATCCACACACACATCCTCCAACTGACACACACACAGTCACACCTGGAATCGAAGCGACTTCAAATAGGAAAAAAAAAAACAACATATTCAGGTAATTTAAAGTATTCGCTTCTATATTCAGTCACAGATGGAGCTGCCGGACGCTTTGTTTCTATGTTTCTAGAAAGCGTTACCGAACAGCATGCCATCAGGTGACAATATAGAAGATAACCGCTGTGCGTCTCATTTATCAGCACACAAAGTATGAGTATAGACATACTTAAAACAAAAACTATCTAAACATAACTGCAGGATAAGGGTCAAAGTCGTTTCCTTGCGTGCGGATTCGTGTAGTGCCTGCAGTACACTTTAAGGTCTGTCAGTTGTGTGCATATAGAAGCGGCCTGGTCGATCTCATCAATTGATCGTCTAGCCTGCTTGGAGATGCAACACTGGCAGGCTGGTGCTGCAGTGATTCACTGAATCGATACCCGCACGCAGTATGTTACATGGGAAACGACACATGACTGTAGCCGCACGTCCGCTAATTATGGACTCTTAAGTTGAGGTTAGCAAACGGATACACTTGTCTGACAAATAAATTAGAAACAAAAAATGCCTAAAATATGCCCAATCAGTGTTCCGTTGGCAAAACTCCTTAAACCTTATAGCATGAACCTCGAATTCCCATTCCATGATTGAGTTCTCCCTGTGCTGTGCCCGGGATGTGTGTCTCATCAATCCTTTGCTACATATTTGCTTTCGTACATATTTTCTTCAAATTGACTCCATCAGCAAGAGATTTTGAATAACTCTCGCATCAATTCATCAAGCTTCGTCATTTTGAATCTACATTAGGATTCTAGACACTTGAAATACGAATTGATGCATGGGCACTCTTGCTTGTCAATTTAGTTCAATCCTCTAGCCAAAAGAGGGAGAGAAACGGAAAATAAACCCAAAAGTGCGAATTAACTTCAAATAATCATTCCCATATTAAAATTAAAAAAAAAAAGAGCATCGGAAAACATTAACTTTTCAACAAACAGTGCAAATTCCAAGTCACTTGACGCACTTATCCACCCACTATCCACACACACATCCCCCCAACTGACATAAACACACACACAGACTCTAAGGTGTAATCACCCCATCTGGAATGAAGCGAACTCAAATAGGAAAAAAATTAAACTAACCAAGGATAGAGTAAATGGGTGCCGGTGTACATATATGTTTACGCAATAGGCCAGCATATATTATCAAAAAAAAAAAAAACCTCTCATCATTCAGAACTCCGCATCACACCAGCAGGATAAAGACGCAGCAGCTATAGCGTCGAAGCCGCTTACTATAATTTATAGTTAAGTTTTCTTAAAAATAACAACCAATGTAATTAGCTTATAGTTTAGCCCATTAAGTTACCCCCCTTACCCCCCACAATTTAACTTAACTATAAATTAATCAGAAAATAAATCTTAGGTTGAACGCCTCCAAGCCTTCAACTGAAACAAGAAAGGAAAAAAAAAAAAAAAGCCAACTATAGTGCAATTGAGACCGAAATATATATGAAAAAAAAGAGAAAGAAAGAAAAGTATTTGGTTGATTGGTTTTAATTATTTATTGTATGTATTCAATGTTTTTTTAGAGCATCAAGTTTTATTCATTTTTAAGAACAATTATCTTTATCTTATAATATATGTATGCAATACAAACGTATTTTTATATAAATGCTAAGGAGATGCAAAAATATTTCACAATTATAATATAAGAGTTAAATATAAAGTTGTAAAATTAAATTAGGTTATCAAAATTTTGTTCAGACTGCATCATAAAAACTTTTTACTTCTCCATTGGAAAATTTTGAAACTTTGTATTTGTCTATTCTGAGCCCAATGCGTAAACTATTTAATTTGGAAAATTTAAAATGCAAGATTTCAGCATTATATTTTTTAAATTTAAAAAATGTTAAAATGTTTTACCATTGCTTTGATTTGTTTATTCAATATTAACTCCTCTAGCATTTTGGCTTGAGGTAATTTAATTTGCATTTAATCTACCTACATCATTCATAGAGCCTAAAAAGCCTTGTCAATTTGTAATGGTTTTTCAAATTCAGTTTTGTTTTCGTTAGTAATGCATGAAAGTTAATATTTTTCATTACCTAAATTTTCAACTATACATTTAAGTTTATTGTACTTTAACACGAACGTTGGTTGAACGTGCGCACGTAAATCGATGTAAGAGTTTAAGAATACTTTCGGATTTAAAGGTTTTAATAACGTAAATTTGGCTGCTCGATTATAATTTTATAAGTAACAATGTGGCTTACATAAAATACATGTCTGCAATCATTTCTCATAAATGTACATATGTATGTAGAGTATGTTGTTATTTAGTACAGTCAATGCTGTTACATTTTGTATAGCACGCTTTAAATACAAATAGAAACGTTAAAAGACAAAGTGATATAAATGTATTTAATTTTAATACTTAATAAATGGAGATTTTGAAACGCTCAAAGTTCAATTACATATTATATTTTTCACAATCATGACACAAGAGTTTTGAATAAATAGTTTTAGTTAATGTACTAATTAAAATATAAGAACTAATCTGAAACAATGGTTGAGTTTGCTTTTGTCAATAAGTATGTGATTACAATCAATTTTTTTTATTCCAAATTTTATTTTATTTTATATAAAAAAATTGTAGGTTTAACTTTGAGACTTTGCACAGCTTTTATATATTATATACTTGCAGTTATAGTGTAAGTAAATTGTATACATATTTTTTTTACAATTACAAAATTTAGTAAATATTTGTTTTTATAAAAAACTCGTGTTTTGTTAACTAAGCGAGTGTAAAATTAATCAAAAAATAAAACCACAGAAAGGATTTACTATTTATCCTTTCAAAAATTAAAAAAAAAATTAATTTAATAACAATTACAGAATTTTGTGGCTTTGGTTTTCCGGACTGTTAGGAATGGGAGTTAACGATTTTTGTTGTATGGATTTGACATATTAAAGAGCGTATGAATCAGTCTTTGCGTGTCACAAGTATTAAACAAGGAAATTATGTGTTAGTACTATTATATATTACAAAAAAAAAACCATATAAAGCATATTCTATGGTATCAATATGGTGCCTAAATCTGTATATCTGTAATTTGTCGCATACAAACAGTATAAAAACTAGCTAAAGATGTGTTGCATCATTGAAAAACTTTTAATTACATTAATTTACGAGCTCAAAATATTTTTGATAATGTGAATAATACGAATAAATTGTCGTTTTAATTTAATAACGTACTAATTAGATTAGCTGATCTGCGTGTTTTGCTTTAAGCTTAGCCGAATTAAGTTTTAGAATTATAAAGCGTATTGTGTAAATAGTTATGTTAACAATGTATTCTTTTGTTATATGGATATAAGTATATGTTTATAGCTATAATTAAACATTCTTAATTAGTGTATTATTTTTATTCTAATTTTTAAGATTAAGTCGCCAAATTTTTTTTTAATATCAAACAAATAACGAATAAAAGTTTCAAATTTTGTTTTCTTTGTTTTTGAATTCACATACATACATTATGATTATAAGTTACTAAGAGTCGAATTTAAATAGAGACGCTTTGGAATTGCTAGAAGAAGAACTTGTCTTTTTATGGTACTATTATTAGACTGAATACAAAAATACATTATCATACATATCTTTTTTAATACACTTTTAAGTATATATATATATATATATATAATATGTATGTCATAATTGATAATTTACTCATTCTGTAATCTGTTGAATGCACAATACTTTTGTTCGACTAATATTGCAAGAACGCAAACTTTTTATTTTGGATTAGTTTGATTAATTTTGTTGGGAGAACTATAATAAAATTGTGTTTCTAATTTTCATTGTCTACTTGTTGTGCTGCGCCGTTACATGAGGGGATTTGTAAAAGTTTTGCACAAATTCCGACAGGCTGTAGACAACGCCAGGTCCCTTTCCAGGACTCATGCATATAAAGTCGCCTAAACAGTGCATATTTGCTGGAAAAGAAAATAGTTGATTGGAGTTTGGGAAATCACAAAGTTAATAATAAATTACTGTTAGAAAGAATGGGAGGATATGAAGGCGGTGGCTTAATCCAGCTACCATCTGGTCGGCGCATATGACGACGATCAGATGAGAACTCAATTAGATATGTATCAGCGGGTATAACTCTAAAGAACCTAAAAGTATATAAAAATTAATATGGTGGTTAATTTTACAGTTGAGAGTTGCTTGCCTATGGTGCTCTGGTCGTAGTGCGAGATCGGAACGAAATGTTTCTGTAACGTATTTATGAAAATATGTTGGAAACGGAAGTGTTGTATCCAAATCGAATACCAAGCATCGGTTTGGTAAGGGGTTGTGCATGAAGAAAACATGATAGTCCTGTCAAAATTAAAAATATCAAGAAATGAGTTCATTGCTCTAAATAGTTTAGTCAGTGCTCTCTGCCAGCTTACCCATATCACAACTTGATCGTCACCACGTCCAGCTTTTTGACGCCAGAGTGGTACCGTTCGTCCTTCGTTGGAAACGAATACTGCATAACACTTAGACAATTCATCGGGGCGCGTGCGCTTCACTTGTTCACAAAGCTTCCAAACGTTCTCCTCGCTTAAATAAAAAAGAAACATTTAATTTAGTAAAAATACAAAACAAATTAACTTTATGAGACTTTTGAGGTAACACTTTCGAAATAAGTATTAAAACAAAAATACATTTTAAATGCCGGTGTATCCTGAAAATAGTACAAATTTGGGCATGAATAAAATAAATAAATACATGTTTGAATAAATGGTTGCCTTTTCTTTGCAGTACATTCTTTTATAGCCAAAACGCGCCTTTTACAGCAATAAAAACACAACAAAATACCCTTTCGGCGCCAAGCCAATCCCAAAACCCAAACAATACACCCACAAACACTAGCGTGTTTGTAAGCAGACATGACTGTTTGACCTAATTTTGGAGCTGCGCGGCAGCGCCTAAATATGATGAAAAACGAATAAAAGAGAATTGGCAACCGTATAATGAGCGAATTTAAATTCAAAGAAAGAAAGATACGACAGAACGAAACATGTAACCTGCACAATATATATAAATACATTTATTGTCGAAGAATATGTGGATGATATATTGATGTGGTAAGTAAGCCCAAAATATTTTAAAATTCCTTAATTTTTACAAAAAAGTTATGTAACTTTATTTCAGTAAAGATACTTACCAATAACAAGAAACATAGGAGCAATCCGATATTTTAGGAAAAAGAAAATCTGTGTTCATTTTGAAGACTGTTTCGTTAGATTTGCAATATTGCAAGGTTGATGTACTATATATACAGAACCGTTGCTTGTACTGATGACAATGCGGAGAATATCGAAATTTTCACTGCTTGCGGTTAATTGCTTCTCACACAGACATTAAAACGAACTATATTTACTGCATGAACAAGAACTTATTTCTTTGATTTTTAAGATTTTAGTAGTTGCAGCTTATACTACTGAACATTTAAACGGACATTTATAAGATAATTTTTTTTCACTATTGAGGTTACTTCTGTAAAAGAATCAACGACATTCCATGTTGAACAATTGCGTTTTGTGACGATATGAAGACTACTGAAAAATGTTGTGGCTATTTTTGTT
Source organism: Drosophila acutilabella (assembly GCA_035046005.1). Classification (NCBI taxonomy): domain Eukaryota; kingdom Metazoa; phylum Arthropoda; class Insecta; order Diptera; family Drosophilidae; genus Drosophila; species Drosophila acutilabella. The sequence continues at coordinate 19,604,510 of JAWNOK010000024.1, read as the reverse complement.
TAATTTGGTAGTGTTTGCATTTTTTGCTTTGCTGTTTTGATTTGGTCTTCTTAACAAAAACGGAGAGGCGAAAACGAGAGGCACACACGCTAAGGTATATACGTATGTATGTATACACAGGAGCGCACGCACACGAAACGCAAGAGCGAATTTATGGAAACTTATTTTTTTGTATCGAATTATGTTGATGCTGTTGCTGCTGTCGTAGTTTATTAATAACCAACAATATTACACTCTAATCCAATGGCACACGTGTAGCTTAAGGATTTGCCAATCGGTTATTTTTATTTAAAAACAATCAAAGCGTCTGTTGTGGTTGTGTCTCTTTCCGCAAAATTTTTCTTGTTTTGATGTTTACTTTCACCAATAGTAGCACAGATGATGTACAAACTGAACACAAGTCAATTGTAGATATTTCTTTAAGCCATTAAGGTTTTTATGCATACTCATTGATTATCTTTATAATGTGGACAAGTGGAAGATTAAACAAGCAAATTCAACTCTTTTGACTCCAAAAAAAACAGTGCAACAATTATTTTCACTTTCCGAAGTGATGTCAAATGTAAAATTTACAATATCTTGAAATATCGATATTCCCTGGGTTCATTTCGATAATATCGCTTACAACTCTGTTGAAATAACAGTGTTGGAAAGGGTTTTTTTTTGTTTGCTCGCTATGGCGCATGTGTCGTTAACGGCTTTTTAAAGCAATCAAAATACATTCAAGTTTTACAACTTATATAATCTTGTTATCTTATCTAGCAAATACCAATGGATAATTTAAGATTTCATATTTGGTTGATTCCTTGTTGCTTAATTACGATTTTTATGATTATGCTAACGCACAATTCTAGTGATTTAAAATTATTTGAGTCAATGCTCTGTGGTCTTTGTTTTCTTTTCTTAAGATCGTGTAAAATATATTTACAACCAGATTGCTGATAAAACTGGAAGACCGGCACTTAAACTAACATTAAACAGATAACAAGAGTGACTATGACTATATAAACACGGAGAAGGCTTTTGCGATTTTGTCTATTTAATATTTATAAGCATACAAGTATTTTTTTGAAGGTCGTGCCTTTGACTTAGTAGATAAGCTGAAAGCCATAAGCTTATACTTTTATGTAACAAATAGACATGTATTTATTTTCATGTTGATTAAACAGAGGGTTGATTAAAGTTGGAAACTACCATTTATTTTGCTATTTATTGAACTTTTGATTTCGATCAAAGCGTTTTACAGATGATTAAAATGATCATGACATATAAAATTCTATTGGCTGTGACGTTACCATAGCTTTATCGCCGACAAACGTCCTATCTAATTGAGAGACATAAAAAGAGAGAAAAAGAGAGCTACTACCGTTCTATAAATTGATTACACATATACCCTGCTTACACTGAAATCCAGACATAAATAAATAATTTTTTAGTCGCAATTGATGATATATATTTTACAATTATTAACACATAACTTGCTTTACTATTAATAATTTTTTTTAAATATTTTTTTTGATAAAAAGTATAAAAAATTTACATTGTCGAGCTAAATAAAGGAAATTTACAAAAAAAAACATTACCATGAAATTTTTAAAATCAATTTTAACTAGTTTAACATTATTATAGGGTAACTCGCTAACGTGATCTGTTAATTAGACAACTGTTTCTTGCTAAAGCTAGTGATCCGATGAACGTGGCAAGCGAGTTTTAGTTGTTTGGAGAGTCTTGCGGCGTTCGGATTGCCAGGTGTGTACGCGGTGTGTTTCAATACCCTACTCATATTAGTTTGTGCGCCAATAAAATTAAATAATCGAAGAGTTTGTAGTGATCTGTGTTGTGGACTCTGATCATGACGGCAGTTTAGTATGCTTTTATTTACAAGAACCTGTTCCTCGACTTTTTTGGATGCTATTGTCAAATATTTGAACACGTGGTATTCATCTGATTTACATTTTCAGCGCAATTTGGCTTGTATATAAATACAAGTTTTGCCGGATTAGTATTTTATGATTAGTTATGATAGTACTGTTGTCATTAATTTGTTTTTGTGCATTATTCTAATTTTATTGCATTTGGAAGTAATATCCTATTCAATAAACTGTAAGAATTTTTTTTACTGTTATCCAATAAGGCTTAATATAAACGACTTAAAAAGAACGATCAAAATAAAAACCAATATTTGTTCGTAGTGACTATAGAAGTGCAGCGCAGTTATTAGTATCAGTATCAGAATATAAAACAATTTTTACTTTAAGACTGTTTTATCTCAGTGCTTAAACTTATCAGATTGAGCTATATCAGCTTTTTTAATTGAACATTATTTCATGATAACACAGATTATGTATGTTTGGTTTTTATTTTATATGTAAACAGACGAACAAAATGGGTGATGAAAACGAGGTGGAGAATCAAGAACAGCCATTGAGCAACGCTCATGGAAAAAAGGGTTTAAGTGCAAGCCCTGAAATTCTTTCTGGATTAAACAAGTCGAATAAACTGAAGCCACTGGGTGAGCAATCCTGCGCAGTTCGTAGACAGGCTTTGATGGTTATTCTTGCCAATATGGGTGTATTATCAACCGGCATGTGCCTGGCAATTCCTACAGTTACACTGCAGCAGCTCAAGAGTGAAACTGAGTCTGTTCATTTAAGTGAAACACAGGCATCCTGGTTTGCGTCTGTAAATACATTATCGTGTCCATTGGGCGGCCTATTGTCAGGTTTTTTGCTGGACAGAATTGGTCGCAAACATACACTTTATGTGCTAAATGTATTGGGTATTATATCTTGGATATTGCTCGCTACAGCGAGCTCTACGAGCTCCGAATCTTTCAACCGGCAGTTACTGCTGTCCCGTTTTATTATTGGTAAGTTATTGTCTTAAAAATGTTTTTAACGCAATGCAAATTAATAAATTCCAAACTATAGTAAAGAAGTTAACAATAAACAATTGGTTTGGAGAAGTCTCCGTGGCAATTATCTAGTATAGTTTTCTACGATTGACAGAGGAAAGTTTGGCTTGGTCAACTGTTGCCATTGTTACACGCGTATTTTTCATGGTTGTGAAAATTAGCTAATTTTTTTTTTTTCAAAAGATATTTAAAATATATTTTTTTAAATTAAAACAAAGTATACAAATTTGTAATTTTGATTGTTAGAATTTATTATATATTGTTTAAAAATAGTTTTGCATGCCACTACAGATTATACCTTATTTGTAATTACGATTTGTTTTAGTAATTTATGAATAAAAATAGCCTATTAATAATAAATACTTACAGGAATTGTAATGGGACTTGCCAGTGCCCCTACTGGTGTTTATGCAGCTGAGATTAGTCTGCCGAAATTACGTGGAAGTCTTATATTGGGAACTTCAATATCTGTTGCATTGGGCATCACAGTTCTCTATAGTATCGGCTACTTTGTACGAGATGATTTTCGACTGATTGCGCTCATCTGTTGTGGTTATCAGATAACTGCACTTCTTTGCGTGTTACCTTTGCCAGAGTCGCATAGTTGGTTGTTGTCCAAAAATCGTGTGGAGGAGGCCAAGAAATCTCTCAACTATTTTCGCGGTCTTAACAGCTCACGTAAGGACGATTTCTTAATTATTAAACTCCCGTTTCATTTTAAGAACTTTTTTCATATATAGCAGAAATTACACATCCTGAAGTATGGGACGAGTTTAATGTTCTACAAAAATCACTGCGTCTGCGTGAAGGAGAAAAAAAGCCATCATTCCTGAGCTGCCTGCGTTTGCCCGAGGTATATAAGCCACTTCTCATATTGATGGGTCTCTTTGCCTTCCAACAGCTTTCGGGAATATTCGTGGTCATCGTTTATGCCGTTCAAATCTCAAGTGAGGCAGGTGACTCAATTGATCCATTTATGTGTGCCGTGCTTATTGGAACAGCCAGAGTGGTGACAACATGTCCAATGGGATTTGTATTAGAGAAATGGGGAAGGCGTCGTGCTGGGATAATTTCAACACTAGGCATGTGCATCTCTATGTTGCTACTGGCTAGTTGTGGTTGGTTCAAAATCCTTCAAAATATTCCATATCTGTCTGTCGTCGGCCTTGTGAGCTTTATCGTACTCAGCACTCTTGGATTATACACATTGCCGTTCTTTATGATCTCGGAACTGTTCCCCCAAAAGGTACGCGGTCCAGCGTCGGGGGTAACTGTGGCTGTGGGTATGTTTTTTGCCTTTTTGTGCATTAAAATGTATCCAGAGATAAAAGCCCACATCGGTATGAGCAACTCGTTTGTGGTATTTAGTATAATGTCATTTTTGGCCATGCTATTCATTTACTGGACGTTGCCGGAGACTCGCCGGCGAACTTTACTTGAAATTGAGGAGCAATTCCGCAGCGGTAAACACAAGCCTCCCACTGAAGTTGAGTTGCAAAACGTACTTGCACATTAAAATTAAGAAAGCAGACATAGAAAAACTTAATATATTAGTTTAGTGCTGTGATAGGATAATCATATTATGACTCTGAACATACACCTAGAATCTGATGTGCGTAACTGGATCTTATTAAGCATTTACAGCTAAATCAATAATACATGCATAATTTTTACTTTAACAATTTTTTGTATAATTATTTTTTTTGTTTATTTACGGCTAAAAAATCAATTATTTATAAATCGCGCAATACTTCGGAGCAGTTCATAATTTTATATATGTCGAACTAGTAGCTAACTAATTCGTGCGTTACTTTTTTCGTGGTTTAGCTGCCAAAATTAAAGTTTGGTAATGGTAAGTAATGCTAATACTGATGACGATGATTAGGTTGGAATAGCATGTCCAGACGTTTATCTGAGCCTCTTATTATGTACAGATTGCGCCATGGGCAGGACACGGGCTGTTCGAATGCATGTAAATTGCTAAAAAAAAAAAAAATGTTTCACCACATTTTGCTTTGGCCGTTAATTTTACAAGGATGCACAATGAATTGCGCGAGCACCGAAAATCGGCCAGGTAACATGTACAAGCGAGCTCCAGGCGTTGGGACCACCGTTTATGTAATTATATTAAGTTTTCAATTTTATGGCTTAATAATGCAGTAGCCAGTGCAAAGAGCAGTGTTTGATCGACTAGCGTTAAAGCTGTACAACCTTGCCAAACAAATTGATCATGATTACGTAAACAACATGGCTCTTACTAAGGACCAAGCAGCATCAAGTTGAATGAACTTCATATACTGAAAGGATAAACGAAAATTGATGAGCTGTAAATGTGTGAACATTAAAGTTTCCGCTGCTGTTTATGGATGCCACACACAACAGCCCCTGGCTTTGTTACTGCAAGTGCTACATTTTTTGATCTGACAAACTTCAACACCTGTCGAGAAAATCGTATTTTAGCGCATCAATTACAACCGAATATTGAAATGTCAACAACTTACCACAACTAACCAAATTAATGGTACGTATCGTTGAATACATTTGATTTCCAAGTGCAACCACAAGAATTTAGGGATGTTAGCATATGTTCATTCTAAATATGTCAATGTGTGCCTATCTGAATTGAATCGTAGATTCACGTTTTGGGTCTACCCTTGCGTAAGCCATAGTATACTATTTGGAAAGCAGGTCTAGGGGAGGTTATACCGATCTCCCGTGGTTCGACTCTTTGTTGTCCTGCTGTCATCATCAAAATAGTTTTCGCAGGCTGACTTTTGTTTTGATGCGTTTTTGATTATGTTTATAAGCCAATACATTGCGTTTTGTGTATTCTTTTGTAAGTTGGCAATGAGTTGTGACTCTTTTAAATGTGTAATTTATTGTTTGTCAACAAAGTATCTCATTTATTACGGTATCTTCTCCTATGTCTGGTGCAAACAATATAAATCTTAAGGTCATTTTTTTTTTTTGGAATGTTTGTATGTCCTCTAAATGGAATTTATTATTTTGATGCTTTTTGATTAATATAAGAAATTAAATTTGTTATAACATAACAGAGTCCTACTACGATCGATCTCGTACCAAATCATAAAAATATTATGCTTTAACTTTGCTCAAACAGCTGGCTTATCAACGGAAAATTATCCGGAGTTGCACTTGCACACGTCGAACGCGTGTTTGCTTTTGAGCAAGCATTCCACCTGCCTACTGATTATGAAAATAAAAAAAATGTTAAAACCAGAAGTGATTTGGCCCGGTTTGTAAATTAGCCCCATAACCAAACCTGTGCTTATCGCGATTTTTGAGAAACCCTTTATTTAATGCGCTGCAAACTTTGGTGCGGAGAGCCTAGTTTGTTTATGCACACAAGTTTAAACTGATGTTATTATATAAAGAGAAGACATCACTTAATGTGACTACAATAAAGAAAAATATATGTAATAATAATATTATATTATAAATTTAAGAACATAATCAATATTTCAAATCTAGGTTAGTGCTCACAAATCTCGCAAGGTGATTCATATTTTTTATTAACGTTTGTGATGCTCCAGAATTTCTAATTGTTGTCCTTGTAGTCAATAAATGTTTTTTAAAATGAGAATTTTTTTGCAGAGAATAGAAGCAAAAATTCTTCGTTGAAATTTAAGTTTTCAATTAGTCGAGCTTCTGTATTTGACTCTGTCCCTGCCGTCAAACAGACAAGCGAGCTGTGAGCAAAGTGAACTGGAATGGTCGTTTGCGTTTAACTTTCGCAGAGGCGCGGCTGTAGCTCGTAAAAATATTGCATTTAGGAAACGACACGGACTCCAAACGCTTTTTGGTCTTTATGATACTAGCCCAAAGGCAAAAGAATTTACGATTATTTTAACACTTTGATGAGGCTGAAGTAACTTCAACTGCAGTATTTTGGCTTCCACTAAGATTTATGCCTCCCTGCCTATAGACAAGCGTAAAATCGAATTCGTTTCTATGACTCACTGGACGGGTTACATTTAAAATCAATTACAGTAAACGTTATACCGATAATCATTTAGTATCTGTGCTACTGGTGATGTTCAGCAAAGCTAAAAGTGGTTTCCAAATACGGCAGTTTAGATCCCTATGGTTACAATTCATAAATATATTTTGATTAAAGACTGCGCAAATTAAACGAAGGAGTACAGTTCCTAAATGTGCTCTGTGCTGATAACTTGGCGAGTAAAGTTGATAATGTATATGTCAATTGAAAATAAAAGTACTGTTTATCGAGACTATTCCCATGTATAAAGCAATTTTTTTTATAGATCATAAATGTGGTCTTCTATGGGTATTTTACAATAAAGTAATAATTGTGCCAGCTAATTAATTTATCGCGAGACAGAGTTTTATATACACGCAAACTCTGTCTTCGCAAGCACCTTCTCACCCTTCAAAGCGACAACCATTTTGTGCGCCCAGTGGAGCGTCCTGCTTCGTCCTTTAATGTGAGAAAATGTTACAATTCTGCCGGTGGCTGTCAAAGTTCGTTGTAATTGTTCATTTTCTTATCTTGATTCGTTGACCAACCAGCACCACTTGGACAGGTGTCGCACTCAAAACGCTGTCAAAATTACTTTTTATTAATTGGGAATTTAAGACTATAACGAGGACTTCTCCTTAGATATAGACAACGCAGCCTTGACAGTTTTTCCATTTTTACGATAGTTGAAAATCGCGTGTAGGCGGACATTAACGTTAAAATAGAATTTTTCGAAAATTTGGAACTCCTGGCAAATAACAGAGGTTGTAGGGCTCGTCGGCTTATCTTATCGTTTGTCGGCAACTGTTTGCACGATTACCTAATTGTTCAATTGATTGTATGCCTGCACTGTCTGCAATACACTCATTTTTAAGGTGTCGCTCCTGCCTTGGGCACGTGTCTCAGTCCAAAACGCAAGGTGCATGCCAGGGCCTGCTGCAACTAGCCGACTGTCTCAGCTGCATCCATCAAAATAACATTGCATGGAAGTTATAACTACAAGGTATACTGAACATCAATGCTCATGATTTGGGCACATGTGTAACCTGCGCCAATTTGGTCAACACAAAAAAAAAAAACGACGTCGTCGTCGTCTTTAAATCGACAAAAATGTTGTGGATGTTGCATCTGCTGATTGCAACACCGAACACAAATATTCTTAACTCGAGCTCGAACCGTCAATTAGCCCTCCCCTGCAATTTTAAAATATATGGGTGCAGTATATCTGACTTGTGATGGTCAAAGAACAATAGGTAATTTAGTTTACTGCTCCCAGGCACCCACACAATATACGTATATTTTTTTGCAACTTTTAAGCAACCAATTTTCAAATTCTTTAACAGTAGCCGTAGCCTTAAGCGCTGTCGACGGTTAGAAACAGCACCATCAGACGTTGGTTTTTATTAATGACCATGAAATATGCCTTGAAGGCCTTTTGGTAGACGGTCCTCAGGCACGAGCTTGGAATATGGAAATATGAGTCCCGGAATATGTACCTTTATTTCTAATAGTTAGCAATTTAACTTTAAAATCTCGTGCAACACTTATAACTTATATAAAATGCTACTATTAAAACCATTACTTATTTTTTTTACTTTAATAATTTAGAAGATCATTTATTAAAAAAAACTAGAAGTGTCGTCAGAGGCATGATCCATATTTTAATTTAATAAAAAGCCCTTGGGAAAATTGATATACGCATATGTGTTGACTAGGAAATTCCAACATAAAAACCCTTTTACAATTGACAGTGTTGGGTAGCTATCAGTATCTTTTCAATTACAATATAAGCGATTGTAATTTCGAAGATAGGAATCGCAGCTTGCAGTACGGAGAAAAACCAACTCAATCGGAAGAAGTTAAGCCAATTTGACGCCCTCCTTGGGGAGGCTTTCATCGTTCTTCTATCCTTCACTTCCGATTGCTCATTTTTTGTGCATTGAAGGGATTACAAACTTAGCTTCCCACACAGATTTGAGTTTTGACCTTAATTGGGGCGTGTTTTGAGCAGGGGCTGAGTAATTGCAGCCACTTGAAAAGTCCATGGTCACATAATCGCAGTGTCAGTATACTGGGCAGACAGCAGAACAAGCAAAGTGGCCGCTGGGTGGGTTGAGTACAATGTAATCGTGTGTTGGGCGTCGCTTTTATTCGCAAGGCTGGTTCGGTTGATCTTATTAGTCTGCGCTTGGTTGAATAAGAAAAAGCAGAGCGGCAGCTGGTACTAGTACTGAAAATCAGATTGAGTAAGTATACCAGAGTCAAGGACCGTTGTATATGAGCTACTCGTTTTGGGCCTCATTCTCTTTTGACACTTTTATCTCTGAAGTGCAGCAGACTTGGTGACGGGGTTTTATGTCGGGATTGAGCCACCCCACGTATATTGGATTTAAATTGTTTATGGTCTAAGTATTTTGAATTTTTTAAGAGTTGGGCTTTGTAGGTGCAGGTTGAAAATGTACAAGCCACGCGGCTAACGGTAATCACTTGGTTTCCTTAAATAGGATGTAAGCGATTTCCATAAAAATGTCTGTAATTCATCGATTAACTAGTTATACTATATGACGCTGTACTCCGAAACATTAGTTTATCTTCAATACATTTCTCGCAACTGCTTCAAAATACAGTCCATATTACAGTTTTATCTTTCGTTGCCAGCTGTCACCCAATTTGAATTCATTCTCAATTCAATTGCCAGGCCACAATTGTTATATTCAATTAACGCTTATGCCACCAAAACGTTAAATAATACCGCCACCCAAAAGCACAATTTATCCACATCAAAAGCTTCCCATAAGAGAGAGAGAAGCAGCCAGGTAGAGACAGGAACCAGCGCACGCCCGTAGCCGTTTTTTCGCCCAGGCCAACCGCTACGCCAAGCAGATTCACTTCCACTAGTTCCCATTAATGGGTGGTGTATGCCTCAGTTACATTGTGGTGGATATTGAGAAACGTTTGCGTGCTGGGATGACGCTACCGATTGGCCGGAACGCGACTGCAACGGCTACGGATACGGCTACCGCAACGCTTCGACATCAAGGGCACAGTGGTAGAAGCGAATATTTCATGAATAAAATGTGTTCATCCCACGATTAACATTGTTTCATAGAATATGAATATATACATTAAAATATATTGATTTTATTTTTGGTTTGCATGATATAAAATGTATTTTAAATCTTCATTTCGAATCATATAAAAGTTCATCATTTTAGTGCATATTATATTTCGATAAATAAATTTGTATATTTAAATTGGGTGCCAGCAAAATTTTATGCTCAAGAAGAAATGATCCACAGTGCGGCAGAATTAGACCCTTCAGGGCCTTTGAATAATGTCATGGATAGAATCGACCAATGGGAAGCCACAATAAATTCATTGCAAGACATGCGCACTTTTGAACGACTGCCGATTGGCTCTGGCGTCGGGTAACAGGGGCTGGCGTTGTAGTTGCTGCCAGTTGCCGTTAAACCGGTTACACCAGAAAAACGTTTCGCCCGCCCTGTTACCGTTGAGAAGCCGTGAAGATTTGTCAGTAAGTGAATATTTTCTAGTGACGGTAGTAGTCCAGAGTTGGCTTGTCGAAACGCGGAAGGGCTCCGGACATTGGGAACAGTATTTCAGATCGTTGATGCGTTATTAAATGCCAGCGCGATTCGCACGCATTAGTTAAAATTTCGACGGACTTGTGACAAGGCAACCGCGACGCGAGCCAAGTGTTTTAACTGTTTAAGTTTGCGATACATATTCAAACTCACACATATCTAATGTCCACCTAGGATATTGTTTAATGCAAAAAACTGATTATTATTGTGGAAGTGCAAATAAGTGAAAATATATTAAAAACAATTTTAATTATTGAACAAGAAAGAAACAGGTAAGGAATAAAACAAGAATAGGTAGTTGAATAAAACAAACAGAAATATAAATGGAAATTTACAAAAAAAAAAAGATTTCATGACCAATTTCCTTGCATATCCAACGCAAAATAAATAGCTTTATAATTTTTGAGAGCCTAAAAGTATATTTTTTAATTAGACGTCGAATAATTTTATTTTTTGGTTATTTTGATAAACACAATATTTTATCATTAAATTTATTCATTCAAACAATAATTTTTAACATTTAAATTCATTCAAATATTTTATTATGTTCAAAAATAAATTAAATAATAATATTGGTTTGATTTGAACTGTGGAAATTAGCATTGCAAAGTTCGCAAAAAACTAACAAAGAAATTAAGTTTCCGGTGGCCTATGATAACTCATATTGAGGCTACCACTTTTTCCCACGAAACGAACGACAAAGCTAAAATTGTCATGCTAATTAATTCTTTTTCATGCCGTCAGCCATTATAGCCCTATTGATTTTGAAAGCTTTCAACCAAACAAGCCGCTTAACAACTTATTTAACTAATTTAAGCGTGGCCAGCAGGCCCAAAACTATTTTGGTCGTTATTTTAATTTTGACTGGGTTTTATGTCAGAGCTTTAGCCGCATTTGGTTGTCTTTCTTGATGCACTAAAAAAGCATATGTTATATTTTAATTTGTAACTATTAATATTCATGCGCTACGGGATTCCCTTTGTGATACAGAAGCTCGACGAACCTGTCGGTTCCACTTTCAGCAACCGTTCATTTAAATTATTGTCTTGACTAATTTCTATTGATTTTTATGTTTGTTTGACTTGCCAAGTGTATATACCTACATAACTATCTTGATTAAAGGCGAAAGATCCAATTATTTTTAATTTTTTTATTTATGATTTGGACAGCAGGATTTAATTTTTGTGTAGATTTCTGTACGCTCTAGCAATTCGTTTCTGCAATGAAATTCATTTCTCTAATGAATTGAATTATATTTATATAAAATTAATTTATCAAAGCACGAAAATTTACGAATAATATTCGTGGTAACCCGTTGGTATACAAGAAATATAATTTTCCTTTCTTATGAAAGAGCTGTGCTTACAATGAAATTCTTATCGGTGCTTAATGTGAGCAAAAGTCAGTGGCATTTAACGAACTTAACGGCTGCCACGAGCTGCCCCAAAACTAGTCCAGAGAAATTTAGAAAAAAACAACTTAATTTCGTTGTAGAGCAACGCAGTAATCCACACGCGCATTTAGGAGTTTTTTTATGAGCTGAAAAGTAACCGAAAAGTTAAATTCAAAGGACTCAGGGTAATTAAATCTAATGTGAATTCCATAATAACATGCCCATGACAAAGTGCAGAGGCTTTTGAGCTAAGGGGTAGTAACACTTTTTGATTTATACGGTGCTTCTGCGCGCATTTTCATGCCTTTGACAGGCCGGCGACAGGTTTACAAAGGAGTACCTGTTAAACTGGCGGCCCATTCATTCTAATGACAGGAAACGGAAACCGTAGACGGGGTGACTTGCTGTTGCTGACCTTAACATTTGCATATTTTCGGTATGTTCTTAACCAAATGACCAATTGGCCAAAATTTATTTTAATTGCCGCCAAGACATTTGCATACTACCCACCTCTCGCACAGTTCGCTCGACATGCAATAGCTACCTATTGCTCTGATAATGGGCCAGTTCACGCTGCGTCAGGAATGTGCCTGATAAGCAGCTAATTTGAGATACAGCAAAAGCATAGGCACTACGCACTGGACATTTGGGCTCAGCACATAAACCACTGAGCATTAAAAACCTTGAAAGCCAAATGACTTTGAACTAGTACTACAACCGTACAAGCATTGTCTTTAGTGGCTCGCTCGCTAGTTTTATGAAATAATTAAGTTTTATGTATTTTCCTTACTAGTTTTTTTTTTTTTACCGATCTGATTCCCGGCTGAAGAGCGTGCGCAGTGTGTTCGTGGAAGCAATAAAAAGACCATCTCCCAAGCTACCAGCTCAGACGGGAGAACGTCTGACCCAACATCTTAGCAACAACATCCATCAACTGCAACAGGCAACAACGACTCAAGGGGTTTTATGGCGTTCTTTAAATTTGATTAAAATTCGACGATTAAGCAAAACTTTAAACTAAAACCAATATCACATAGTTTACGCAGGCGACTCACTTTGCTCTAAACAGTGGCCGAAATTGGAGTTAGATTTGAATTCAAATCATGCCACATACAGGTAAGTTTTAGGTCACTTTTTGATCAGCTAATGAGTTGAAAGTGTTTTAATAGTGGCGATGGATGTAATCGCATGTATTCATTAAAGTAAATAAAACTAAAAAAAAGTGAACTCGAAATGATTGTTTAAATTGTTAAAATCACAATCCGCTGTCCTTCTCTCTGCATTAATATATTGAATTCTATAACAATGTATGTATTGTCTTGCTACTAATAATTGCTGGTGCTCTTATTGACTTTTGGTAATATTAAATGGTAAACGAATGCAAAAATTTAATATGAGTACATTTTTAAATCGGTAGTGCTTACTAGGTACTCATATTTATAAAACGTGTCCGCGACTTACTGTAAAAAAAATTAATATCATAAAATATTTCCCATTAGTTATAACATAATTTAGAAGAATATGCTAATGTTTTTAATTTGTAGGTCAGGCGGGTGTCAACCAGTTAGGCGGAGTCTTTGTTAATGGACGTCCTTTGCCGGATTGTGTGCGTCGCCGTATTGTTGATTTGGCATTATGCGGAGTTCGACCATGCGATATATCCCGGCAACTTCTTGTCTCGCATGGTAAGCAAAGGCGTCAAGTAGAACATTGCAAACCAATCTATTAAAAGATTTCATTACTTTCCTTTAAGGCTGCGTTTCCAAAATTTTAACGCGATTTTATGAGACTGGTTCCATTAGACCAGGATCAATAGGTGGAAGCAAGACTAAGGTAAGTTTATGTGTGACTTGACTGGGCTCGTGGGATAAATGCATGTGTGTTCCATAAAATCAACAAACCATTATATTTATATATATATATATAAAAATCAAACGCACAGCAGTAAATCCATAAAGTATTAAAGATAAGGCAGCTAGTTTACATGTTTTTTTGGGATGACAGGTTTTATAAACTGTTTGAGGAGACTTTGGCGTGGGCAGAGCGCAACAAATCAATCTCGTTTACTGCCGTTGATAAGCCAGCACGCTTTTGTTTTTGTTACTGCGGCGTTTTTAGTCAGCTGCTTAGTTTCGCACGCTCAATCAGCTACTGGCTCTACCGTGCAGTCGGTGCTAGGCCATTCAATTTTGATAGTGACGAAAACATGCTAGTATCATACAGATTACAAAAGTAATTGTGAAACCCAAGGATAAGCGCGAATCACTGTTAACAGTAGTACAACAAAATCATATAACATTTTTCCAGTTCAAATAATATTACAGGTGCATTGCTTGCCGACGGGTCTTGTTCTGAAGTAAATGTCAACCCAGTGTACTTCTTAGCGGTGATTACCACACCCTGTCATTTTTTGGGGGTGGTTCAATAACTACATGCACTTGCTTAAACAAAACGTGCATTTAACACCTACTCAGGGACAATGTATAAGAGCGGCCCTAAAGACGTGACGGAGCCACGGCGTAGCTATGGGGAGTTACAGTTATAGTAGCCACAACAGGGGTTAGTTGTACAGGCATACAATGCGCGTTCGTGTATATGCGTCGATAAGATCTATGATGTAAATGCGGACTCACTTTGAGACGACTACAAAACATATAAGTATTTATGAATTTGTAATGAATTGCCACGTCACACGTGAACGCTGAAAGGGTCAGAAAGGTGGTTTGGTGTTTCAAACTTCTTTTTAAATAAACATATCGCTTAAAACGGGTTGATGAAAATCTCCTGAAAAATCAGCAAAAGTGGGCGTTGTTTAACTGGCATTTAGATTTTGTGCACCTTAAAGCTCGATTAATTTTACAATGAAATTTCACGGCAATTACTACCGGCGATGAATTTTTTGTGAAATATTTAAATTTTATTCGAATAATTATTACATACAAATTGAAACTTGGTGCCTATCAAACATAGGGGAAATTATGTCACTCAACAGCAAAATTTTGTTTTTGTTTTTCTTTAACTTCAGCAAGTTGCCACTCCAACAGTTGTAAAGAAAATCATTCGTCTTAAGGAGGAAAACAGCGGTATGTTTGCCTGGGAAATACGTGAGCAATTGCAACAACAACGTGTCTGCGATCCCAGCTCAGTTCCATCGATTAGTTCAATTAATCGAATATTGCGAAACAGCGGCCTCTGGACTGACGAAATGACCTCCAGTCAACAAAATGCAGCGGCTGCAGCGGCAGCAGCAGCAGCGGCTCATCATTTATCTGGTAGTAGTTCTTCTAATGATTATGGCACGCCTTCGCAGATATATACAAATGCCAGTAACGCTACAGCAAGTGGTATTCGAGCCCCGTCAGCTTCTAGTACGCCGGCCACTTCAACGATATCGGGCTCCTCTTCACGCTACCCTAAACCAACGTCGTCAACGATGGCTGATGCGCAGTCCCTTAAGCCTGCACCAAAGCTTTTACCTAGTCAAGGAAATAGTCACAGCCAAGGACATACCAACACTATGTCTAGCCAATTGGGTGGGTTAGATCTTAGCTATTCGGCTCTACATAAGCACTGGCTTTGGAATCCTTCATTGCTCTACTACACTCAAGCGCATATGCAGGCAGCTCAGGCAGCAGCTACGGGTGGCCCGTTTTTAACATATAATAATACTTATTTGTCGCAAGGAACAGCCAACATAGCTGCTGTTGCAGCTGGTAGCTGTTCAGCTGGAGGTGGTTTCACTAAATCGGAAAGCTCAATTGATTTAACGAAACCATGCACAATGAGTGATCCTCTGAGTGATTGTGATTCGGGAAAATCATCGCCATCAGCGTTGTCTCTTATTTCAACAAATAATATAACAGAAACGCTTAGTAATAGGAACAACATTCGCAAAAGGAATCCGTATTCAATTGAGGAACTGTTGAAGAAACCTGACAAGCGTCTCCGCCTTAACAGCGACTTACATGGAAGTTTGGAAAGATCTGCAACAAAGCGTGATAATCATGAAAGTATAAGTTCAAGCTCAAGTTCTTGTGAAAGCAACAGTAGCAGTAATGGAAGCTTAGAGGACGCGACAGCATTGAAGAAGCCGCAGTTGGAAGGCGTTGATATTGAGGAAGATTGCAGTGTGGAGGTGGTCAACTAAGCATTTATAATTTTATAGCTCTTACTCTTATCGTGGTTAAATTCATTTTAAACACTTGAGTTCATAATCGTGATAAATCTTTAATGAAAGTAAATATTAATCTAGGTAGAAAGATGCATATAATAGGTTCGTAAATAAAAATTAAATATTCCACCCGTTTGAAGTTAACGTGGTGTAACTTTTTTAAAATGTACTATATTCTGAATTATAACATAACATAATATAACATAAAAAACATAGGATTTAAGAAAAATTAGATAATAAAAGAGTTTGCAGACAAAAAATTCATGTTAAGTGATATATGCACACAATAATTGTAAGACGTATATTAATACATACATACTATAATATTGGCAGATGTAAACAAAAATTTGTAAATATATGAAAATACCCGATATGGTTCTGCTGAGAGGCCAATGAATTCAAACAATTATTCAATAATTTAAAGGAAGCAGTACGTGTTTGTTGTAAAAGTTGAAAAGGCGGCTGGTGGTCCCTGAAATTCCAGTTTACGGTGTCGTTCAGGTGATCTTTAATTAACTTACACGCCAATGAGGTGTCAACAAGTTGCCAGCTACGCCAATTGGCACCAAAACTATATTGCAAAGTGCAAAATTACAGGATGTCTGGCACGACCATAACTATAAATCGCCCGCGGTGAAAAAGCCTGCTCCATCTTCAATCTGAGGATGGCCGACACAATGTGGTCTGTTGAATATTTTTAGTTTGCTTCGAATACTTACAATACAGTATATTACTACATTCATCTTAACAATTTTACTACGTTAAAATAAATAAAAAGCTCGTTGAAAAAATAATGACTATTGCTTCTTGCTTTATTTTTAACTTTATTATTTAAGGTGTGGAAGATTATTGTTAGAAGCATAAAACAAATTAAAAAAAATATTTCTATACTACTGTGATTATGGTTGCCATTTCATAATTTTCATCTAGCGTTACATTTAAAATATTACGGCTTAACAATGGATTAAATTTATTAATTTGAAATATAAATCAGCTTCATATTTTCGGAATTCTATCAGCTTTATCCCTTCAATAGGTAAGCAGTCTCATATTTTGGTAAGAATAATTTCGTTTTGGCCCACTATACAGAAAACATTTACGAAACAGGCTATATCGACAACGGCAACGGAGCTGGCGCGACTTAGTATTGTGTGATTTGGTGTGGATGCAATGTGAGCAGAATTGATAAACAGAGAAATCAGATCGGAACTGTCGTCTGGGACAAAAGGCTTCAACAGTCAGAGCAACGAATTGCATCGATTTAAATTGACAAAAATAGCTTGGAACTAACTTTTAGCACAAAGCCTTGAATACTATAAACATGAAATAGCGTTCTTTATAATTTAACTGAGTCCATTTTAATAGACACTTGAGATGAGCGGCTAACCAGATTATTTACGGGTCTAATATATGTTTTGTAGATTTGTTATTTTAGTCCGATCTTATTCTGTTGAATAAATACATTCAAAAAATCTATAATTAAGTCAACAATATGACAAAAAATATATTTCTTGCCAAATGTGAGGCACAAAATAAATAAAAAAAAACTTTTATAATTGTAACACGTGCAGAGTTTGGTGCTGAAGGGACATTGCACTTCATAAACTAAGCTAAAAAGCGTTAAGAACGCCTAGCAACCAAGAATGCCGTACAGTGTGAACGCTTTTCTACCAGTAGCAATCACTTCAACCAGAAGACACTGGAGAAGTAAAAGCAAACCTTATTTTTGAGTTGGATCGTGGCCACTTCGGAATGTCCAGGCATGACTATGACTGACAGGCTGGATGCTTTGCAAAAAGTTGATTCTTTTGAGCGGGAGCTGTGTATTGATTGCCATGTTGGATTGCTTGCTGGATGTTGAACGCGCATTTCCATCAGCGATCGCCACGATCATAAGCTGGGGGCGACACTTTTGGGCCACGCCACATCGAGACAACAGAATATTTTTATACGCTCGCGTTCGAAATATCAATGAGTTAGGCAGACAGGAATTGTATCTACAGGATCGACCCGATCTTTATTCGATCTCTGGATTCCCGATCTTAGGCGTTTTTTGCAAACGCCTGAAAGTTGTCACGACAAAAAGTACACGAGCGTTCCTGTACATTTAGATCTTGCGCTCGTTTCGAGTTTTTGTCTCGCTCAGCGACAGATACAGATATACAACAGCTACTAAAAGCTACTTTAGCTAAAAGTATTGAATTTCTTCAAAGCTCTTACCAGTACTGATTGGAATGATGCAATGTTCCGTCGCGCTGTTTGCGTTTGATTTGTGTTTTACTTTTTGCGTGTTCTATGCGGTTTTGACATAAATCAAAATCTTACTGGACATTGGACAAGATGAGCAGTACCCTTAACATTTTTTACATTTAAAGGGACACCAATCGATGCGACAGATATTATGGCAGAAAATTTATTTTATGGCGGTAATGGTGTTATATTTTACGCGATTAGCAGATCTGAAAGTATGACAATGCACATTAAAGTGGAGTTTCAGTTAAAGGATATTTCAAGTTGCATTTACAACATATTAACATTCAAATGTCGCAGTTTTGCATCATTTAATAAAATAAATTACTGACTTCCGCTTTCTAAGGTGTGTTACGTTGGCCTCACGTACCGCCTTGACATTTCTTGGATTTTCTCTTAACCTTTAACACACTTGTAAGCTCTGTAGCAATCTGTGTAAATAGTGCGCTTAATTGAAATTGTGCTCCCCATATAAAATAAAGCATTGCTTAATGGACATTTTCCTAAAGGTATACTTAATGCCGCCGACCGGACTTGAACTCGTAATTATGAGACCTTTGAAATGAGCCTAACTTGTCAACACACTTTGAGATTGATTTCTATATTTCTTGTGGTTAACTCCGACCGTTGTGCCCACAATTAAACCGTAAAAGTCGGCACTGTCAACGAAAACAACAATGGGAAAGGGTTAATTAGCAGTTGCCGGTAACCGGCAACCGGCAACAGAAGCAGTTATGTTCTCATTTAAAACGCTCGACAACAGGTTAAGGCCAATAAACATTAAAATGTTTTCCTGCTTTCCTCATGCGGATGCCCTGTTGGGCATCAACATTAAAACTGTGAATCGCCGGATCAATGAATAGCTTTTGATCGAAACAGTAGCGCTCCCGAAATACTTTCAAACTGTGACATTTGCATAATTAGCTTTTATTGTTGGTTGATCAGTCTCATGGGCCCATAATCGAAACAAATTTATATACTAGTTGAGTCGGAAATCAAAATAAAATCAAAATTAATTTCTGTGTGACCGCTTTACGTAATTGTGGCAACTAACATTAATCTGCCAAAAATTTTACCAAAAACTTCAGCCTTAATGTGATCGCTGCACATAATTATAGCCAGTATGCAACTGTGTGGTAGTAAAAAAAAACCACTTCACAACAGACAACGCCACACGGCGTACAGAGCTGTGGCATCAAAAACAAAAACGGCGACATATGTGATGACGAATTTTCAGCATTAAAAATATGCCAATACAAATTTTCGTTGCTTCTTGTAGTATATTGTATATTACCAATCGGATGAATTTAGTACGGGGACTTAGTCACAACATAAACCAAAATTAGGAATAGGGAAGTTAAAAAAGATTAAGTAAAAAAGAGCGAAAGAGAGAGACATAAGGTGAGTGAGCAAATGAAATTAGGGGAAATTTGACTGAAGAACTGAGGAACTGGGGAATTCGTCAAAAATCAAACGAATAATGCTTACTTCCGCATCCGACTCGTTCAAGGGGAATCAAACTCACCTGCTCTTGGCTCCACTTGACGCGAGCACATTAGCAGCGCATCGAAACTGCAGCCTGCATTATCCTTGTGCCCAGGCAAGTGCTCAAGTGCCCATCATTAGCTTGTTCGCTCTTTCAGCAATTACAACACTCAAATTGTCTTTGACATGACTACAGGATCTGCAAAGTTGGTTGCTGCACCTTTCAAATCGCACTTTGTTAATTTTTCTTTCTTCCTTTTTTATGTCCTGCGCCGATGCTGGTGCACATTCGCGCCTCCTTTGCTGGGTAATGGTAATGGAATTATAATTATAGACTGCGCTCCCTCGCTTGCTGCATTGTCCTGGCTAATGTTGTCAACGAGCCTCGTGTCCAGTTTGTATCTGCGGCTTTTGAAGAACCTACATTAAATTGTCAAATTGTTTGCACTTTTCTTATCGCGATGTTTGACGAACGAAGACACGTGCTCGTACTTTTTATACTCTGCTGTCATCAAACGGGACAAATGGTTACAAAAAGGTTGCCCAAATTATAATACATGTTAATATATGTATGGCTTAAATATTTGACTTATATATAAACAATAACCACGCTTATATAATTGACAGTCATATAATCATAAGTATATAATTAATCATAGAATCAAAAGTTGACAGATATGCAAATAAAAATACTTGATCAAAGTGTCTTAGATCATGTTACCAAATCTACTGTCTTTTAAAATCACAAAAAATATGCATGCTCTTTTACAGTACTTAACATAACAATTTTCGTGTATAAAGCTAGAGATTTTTTTAAAACGATAAATTAATAAAAATAAATTAAGATGAAGCCATCTTAAAAGAAAATTCAAGAATGCAAAGTCTCACAGATTGAGCTTGTTAGAGTTTATTGCTAGGTGGCGTATTCAATAACAAATATTGTAGCTATGAGCCTCAGCATGTTGTATTGATCAGCTGACATAAGCTAAACAATATAAAATTTATTTATTTTTGTTCCCGCAGCTTTTAATTAAATTAAGATGAAGCCATCCTTTTAAGTAAACGTTGAAAAACAAACTCACACGGAATATATCGCTAGATGGCGTGTTTAATAATAAATGTTGTAGCTATAAGCCTTTGCATGCTGTGTTGAACAGCTGACACAAGCTAAACAATACAAATTTTATTTATTTCTGTTCCCGCAGCTTTTGCTTTTGCTGTAGAACAATAAAGCTTGAATATAACTGGTTGATACACTGAATTTTCTCGTTCGAAAGGTGTTTTTAAAGTATGAATTAAGTGTTTGCTACTTTTATTTTATTTTTGTAAACCTATTTTCTATATTTAAATAAAAATGTTATTGTATTTTATTATTGTACATGGCTGATAACATATAAAAATTTCGTTTACCATGTACCGTTCAGCCATTCTTTTTTAAGAACGATAGACTCAAAATGGTTCTGTTACGCTCATATGGCACTGTTAACTAATTTTCAATTTTTTTTTAGTTTTGTGTTAAAGTTACCCTATAATTAATCTCCCGTTAAATGCCTTACATTTTTCCGACATGGAAAAAATTTTAATTTACTTCATTTAAATTTTTTTTCTTTAAAAAGACAATATGCTACCGTTATACAACTTTGATTTAATTCTTTTAACCACTAAATAAGAAGAAATATCAAAAGTGTAAACATATTCCATACAAGGCATAAGTTACAGAATGCATTGAAGAGGTCAAAGGGCCTTTTGTGTTTAATTAAATTTCATTCGTTGTTGTAGAGCCTATAGCAGCAACTGAGAACGGGAAATAGTCCCTGGAAGATAGAAGAGGGCTGCTGGTGCTTGGGGCAACTTAATTGAATTATTGTACCACTGTAAATATGATTTACACGAGGCAGCGTCACTCGACGACATTCTTCAGCCATTTGGAACAATGGGTTTTGATGGCAGAGTAACAATCCAAACGCACATTTGCTCGGCTAAAGGTCTGAAGAAGCGATTTTACTAGAAACATTTGTCGATCGGCAAGAGGTGGTGGGAAGGTACACAGATTTTTTACACATTTATTACGCATCCAACATGTTTACAGAAAATAAATGTTAAATTACCAAAACTAGCTATGTGTATGAATATAGATAATATTATTATTTCATTTAGTTTTTAATAGCTGAAAATGTGAGTTTACCAGAAGCTTGCACGAAAGAATGAAAAAACTGTGTCAAAATATGTGTAAACTGAAGTTTTGTGCTTTTCTGCTAGCTGTCGCTGTAATTTATGTCAAACAAACTGTGGAAAACTATGAAAATATTGTACAAAAAAAGCGAAGAGAACCTCTTTAGACACACATCGAGACAAAAAGAGTCGGCCATGTGGAATGTTTATTTTGCTGTAAAATTTGAAGTATGCTACGTTCATGAAATAGAATTTTTTTTCGACATTCAGTGAAATTTATTTGCACAACAGCGACCACTTGATGTTAGACCCCGTAGTAACTCTATTTAATAACCATTTGGCAAAAATGTTTTACACATAAATGTAAATTGCTTTAAACGAGAAATTTAAGCGGACAAGATCAAAGAGAAACACGGCATTAAATATTTGCCAGTTACCAGTTCTTGCATTTTGAACACAAAATATTTTGTTTTTGAAGAGAATTGGGAATGAAAAATATGTTTTGAGAGGACGGACAATTGCTGCCAATTAATTTGACTTTTATTAAAGAAATAATGCAATTACGCAACGCAACCAAAAAGTTAACTAAACCCGAAAGGGAGTTCAATGGTTCAAGGGTGAACTCATCGTTGATTCTTGATTGATGAAAGCAGGCATCATTAAAGTAGCACTTAAACGCGTACTGCAGCAAGCAACTGCTTCTCAAAGTTTGTGGTTTTTTTTGTTAATGGAGAACATGTAAAGGGGCCTATGGGTCATATGTCACATATTTATGGGACACTTCACAGCCCTCACTTGGGTTCAAAAGAGAAATTGTGCTGTTAATTAATTTAATTGTGTTCCCTTTGACTAATAGCCTTTGAATTGCTTAAGAAGTTAGCGATTTTATAGTAGATTGGAAACGTATGTTCGTAAACTATCAACTACTGTTACTATACTAAATCTCAATTTTAAGTAATTTTTGAAAGGTTTTCACAAGACCTATACAAAACTCATAAAGAGAGTGATAACTTCACAAATGAAACAAATTATTTGTCAGGTAGCTCGTGGAGAGGTAAATATATTTATTTGTTAGCAAGATTTTTTCAACGAAAACAATTACACATAGTCAGTCCAACTTTTAATGATATGATTCATGTTGTTGTTCAATAAATTGGTTTTATGAAAGTTGAAACTATGTTCAAGCCTCTAATTATACATAAAGTGATGCACACATTCTTCTCGCACAATCGTTTGGTCAATTGAAGAGGTCAAAAATGTGTTGTGTTAGGACTTAGTCATGTCACTGGGGTGTCAAGTAAATGCTTCCATTGGAAAAAGGGGCAGATGTCATTTTAAATGGATAGCTGCATGACGCTCATCTTGATGTTGCTTTGGCAATTATAATTTCAACAAATTAAAAATTAATGAGTTTTGGTCATACGGTCATCGTAACATCACTGTAAGTAGTTTTATACGGGACTATAAAGTCAACAGAAGCCGTGCTCAAGAATTGAACAAAATTTAATTAACAATTGAGCACATAAGGTTGATCAACACGCCAATTATGTGGGTACATCGATGTTTAAGTCTTCTAACAGTCATTCAACCAATTTCTTAAAAGCTGTTTGGTTGCGTTACCTTATTCACAATAAAAAAAAAAAAAAAAATCGTGAGGGCATTTAACTATATTAAACCGAATTTAGATAATTTATAAAACTGTTGGATATTAATTTCTAAATGAGCATCGATTTAAACTATTATGATTTGTTGTTAATGGGTAACGTTGACTGATATTCGATTGATTAAATTGAAAACTCATGTTATTGACAGAAGTTATTGAATTAAATATATATCCAAATAATATGTACACAGTAAGCCAGTGCTTAAAAGTAGCCCTAGAGCTCCAAAACTTTGCTAATAGAGATGTCCAAAATGTCGGAATAATCTTGTGGTTGCCTTAGTGTAGTGTTCGGTTGCTGGTAACAGCAAATATGACGAGGTGTGCTATGCTGAGATGCATGTCACTACTCCTGTCCCTAGGCACAAGTTCAAGCGTGTGCTTTTGACTCCATTCTACTTTCCTTTTCTCCTACATTCTTGATGTCAGTTTTGCCTTACTTTGTCCATTCACATATACATTTGTGAGGTACACTGTAGAAGTGACAGATTTCGACCATGTGTTGTTGAAGTATGTGGTTTTGCATTTGATGGCTCCCAACCAAACCACAAGAAGGGGGGCTGGGAGTTGGTCAAGCTGTTAAAAACGCATGGAAAATAACGTTAACGACCCATATCCTAAAGTCATCGCGGGTCTTGTGCTCAATGCTAGCATAAGTAAATGTGCTGAAAAATATATCTGATTATATATTATATATCAAGAAATAACAAGAATGGTCGCAATTCGTTTGAGCGTAGAAGTAAAGTTAATCAAAAATAATCACTCAAGCACTTTGTTTGGGTGCACCTAGTTGGGAAGGAGTTTTAAGCAAAGCTACAGTTCATTAAAAAAGTGGTTAGAAATGCTTTTAGACCCAAATTTTAAAATGCAAAGGCATAAATATTTTTTTTTAAGTTTCATACACTTGCGTACCGAACAAAAAAAATGAATGTATAAACTTATATAAGCAGCAGCTCGTAGACATTTTCGCTTGCGGCTCGAGAAGTTATGCTAACTAGTCCTCAAAGCAAAGCGCGGTAACGCTTTAACGGTTGGCCTTGTTGTTCTTTTTATGTAAGGACTAATAAAATTTCTGGCTGTACCGAAATGAACGGTAGCTGGACTTTTTGAGATCTTCTTGCACAGCAAAAATGCTTTTGCAAAAAGATTTTTTAACGGTGGTGACCCAACGCACATAGCTTATAAATTCCATAATTCTCTTCTCTCTTTCATGTTTAACAGACAGCAATGTTACGAAGTAAAAAAGCAACACTTTGACTTGTAACAGAGTACGACATAAATAACAGTCACAATGTCAGTAATCCTTTCATATACTTCTACAAAGTGTAGTTGTTGAGATTCTACAATTTTGGTACGATGCTAAATTTTAAATTTATTATATTTTAAAATATATTTAGATAATTCACCCATTTTTGTAGAACCCGCTCAGCATAGTATAAAATACTTTGGTCAGTATAACAAAACTTAACTTATCTTTCACAGAGCTTAAACGTTTCGTATAAAGATACCATGCACACAAGCTTTGATTCTTATTCGTTTTTTGTTGAAAAATGTTATACTCATCAAGTTGACAAGAAAAAAGTTTTTCATTATTAGATTTCTCTGGCATTTGGGAGTAGAAAATAGCCCAGAAAAGTTTTGCCTGCTTTTTAAGTCCTGTGTGTAACTCGAGTGCAGCGCGTAAATGAAGTATGCTGGCATAGCCGCTCCTCTACTTCTCATCAAAATGATTCTGAAGCCTGCCCCGTGCGTAGTTGACAAGTTTTCTCAGATGTCTATCTCCTAGTCAAGTCGCATTTTTACACATTAATCCATTGCCGTTCTGTCAGTTTCGTACGCAGCTTACTAAGGTTTAGTAAAATCATTCACTGTCACCTGATGTGCTAAGAAAAGAGTCGAACATGTCCAGTTATTTTTTCAAAAGTATTTTCTTTAAATTGCCGTTCACTCGACTTTTAGGGTCTTCGAGGGTTTTCAGCTGATCCTGCTTAATGACCATATTTTTGTTGTTCCTATGTAATTTTTTATTCTTTGTTCTATTAACGTTTTAAAGTGAATTTAAAATTTAAGTCTGAAGGTAACAAACTTATAACTTATTTGTTCGTCGTGTACTTAATTTTAAACCAGATAACAAACTTGCAGAACGGGAAAAAATTCTAAAATGTTTCTTCACCAAGCGGCAAATGCACATTCCATGCAAAAGTTTTTGTTTTACTCTTCCATTGATTCAATGCTGCATATGTGTTTGCTTGAATTTATGTTTTGTTTACATTACCGGCGTGCGCGTCAAGAAAACAGGTGACGTCATACCGCTTCACAGTCAATTCTAGATACTATAAAATATGCAAACATTTAAGAGAAAAAGAGATTGGAACTCAATTGGCCTAGACTGTTATACAGTATTTTGTTAAAGAGCACTCGAACAGCAACATAAAAGAGCTCATAATTCGAAAAGTTCACAAGAGACGCAAGGGTTGCTGCTAGATTGCAATTAAGGAAGGAACTCGCAATTTGGCTGCTCATTTCGAACATTTTGCGGTGAATTGAAGTTTCCGCAAATTGTGTGAGAGAAAGAGAGTAAATGGCAATGTGCAACACGAGCTCAATATTAACGAGTCGCTAAAACTGCGCTCAGTTAGCATGTTCGTCCTTTGCCTTGTCTCATTTTTTTGTCATCAGGCTTTGATAAAACTTCGCTTTTAACAGAAACGAGTCAACGTTCAAATACGTCGGGTCGGGTCATTGCGTTGCGTATTGCATTTAGTCCACCAAGCAGTATTCCAATACATCAAAATACCATTCAACTAGCAAACCAACAAGCTACCAACAAGTAAGCACAATATTGCATACCGTTAGGCGCTGTAAATATTTGAGGATTAAGTTATAGTGCGAGTGAAATAAAAATTAAGTTAACAATTATTTTATTATTAAGCTTTCGAGTCTAACGTTAAGAATTTTTCATTTATTCCTTTTTTTTTACTATTTTTGCCGGCTTTTACGAAACTCTCTTTTCTATATTTCTCTCTTTGTGATACTTCGCCTGCGCCGCATAACAAATATACATTCAAAGAGAGCTTTCTACGAGAGAAAATAAAAGCAGTTAAGTTAATGTGCCGGTTGTACCATGATGTGAGACACTTTGAATATAAATTCTTAATTCGATTTGCACATCTTTTAATATCGAAGATATTACTTCAGCACAATTACCAATATAGTATCGAAGTGGGTATGTGTTACCGCTTTGTTCAATAAAAAGTTGAATTAATGAACTAATTATAATTTGAGCATTTTGTATAAGTTGCGTCAAAAGTTTAGACCATTTAACTGGTAAGAATCTGTTAAGCTAACAAAACTAAAATAAAATTAAATTGTTTAGTGCACGAGGTTTTGAAAGAAAATCCACAGTTAGTTAGCGCAGAGATTAATTAAAATTGAGTATATTTATTCCGAATGCTATTCAAGTGATTGTGTTTAAATGATTTAGTTTACTTCAAATAAGAAAATGTTAAAAAAAACGTACTGGGCATTTTGAACACTACTAGTTTCGCATTCAAGCAATACACACAAAGCATATTTATGAAAGTGTTGACCGACGCGATAGACTCTTTCGGACTCCCTTTAGGCTCATAAAGATAATGATTAGTGTGATGTGCATAATAATCATGCTTCTCTCATATTCTACGATTAGTTTCCAATTCATATGCGGCGGCCGAATTAACTTCCCCCGCTTTCTCACAATGCTTATACCTTCAACCTGAATGTCTTATGTTTTATCTATTCTGCTTTTTTTATTTTCTGACCACAAATATTACCACGTAAATTATTAATAAATTGAATGGCATAGCCGTAAAGTTCTCCTCAAACCCACTTCAGAATAGGTAATGGTATATCACAGCAGGAATATCGTATTGTTACTTAACATGCAGACTCTGTTTCCATAAATTCATCAAACCTTCTTTCTTTGCTTCTTTCTTGCTAAATACAAAACTAAAAAGTTTTTACATAGTATATAGCATTATGTTATAATACGTTTACCAAAACATATAACAAAAAATCTGACTGTACTTGGCCCATGGGTTTGAGCTTAGAATGTAACTTTTAATTGTGGAATAATTTGTGCCCTTTGCGGTTTTGTGTGATTTCCGGCTTGGTTGGTAACTGCGATGGTAAACGCATTAACAAGATGTCAAATTGTTACCGCACTCTAGTTTGCATTAAATCTATGCATTTGTAGGTATAATTGTTCGCGAATGTATCAATGTATCAAGATTTTAAAAGATTTCTTCATCGTGTGTTGAGTTTTTTTTAATATATATTAACGCTGCAATTGAAAATAAAACACTTTGTAATTTCATTAAGTAAACAAATATATATTTTAACTTGTTAAATCAAATGTAAAAGTGTTATCTTTTATATCTTCTTACAGAAGCAAACCTTATTATATAAGAAATCGTTTTTTTTATGTGTCCAAATGTTATTAATAATTTGTTATAAAATGATAAAAAGTAACATTAATATGACTGCTAACTATTAAATTACTGTTTGAGTTTTCACCACTTCGATTACACATTAAGTGGTGAGTTCGCGTGTGGCTCAAAAACACCACAGTAAAGAGACATAGACGGTTTAATTTACTCTCTGAGAGCCATACAAACACTGCTGTTTGTCGATTTCACTCTGCGCGCTTAACATAGAACTGTTAAACGGCGATTGACTTGCACTTGTGACTCTCAGAGAGTAACAGCAGCAACAGTCTTGTTTTTGCCGGTTACGTTAGCGGTCCAACGTGCGTCGGAGTCGCAGTCGCGGTCGTAGCTATCACAAACGATAGCAATCAATGTCTATCAGCGACTTGGCTTTCTTCATCAAGCAGCATCACGTAAATCAAAATGCTGCTTTACAGCCAAATTCTTTAATAAAATTATCGGTAAACTGCCCATGTATGCTTTATGTTTATAACGATACTTAAAGTGTATCTTTGAAAAGCTTTGTGTATTTGTGGAATAAGCACTGGTCTGATAAGAAAATAGTGGACGACAATGGTTTGATAAACATACTACTACAACGAGTTTACAGTGAGTGCTCCCACAACTAGACGAGATACAGCGCCTGTAAAAAGTATACAAGAAAGGTGAATATTACGTTTCCAGTATAAACGATAAACTTGTGTTTATTGAGAAAGGTTAATAAAACATTCTGGAGTCTTTTAAATGTAGTTAGTAAATATTGTGATAAATGTGCTTCAAGTAGAAGTGTTTAGTATAGTTCGTATTCAATGTGGCAGGCCAGCGTCTAATATGTACGTGTGTATAGTATATGCATGTTTTGCACAGTGTTTACTCTTCAAAACAAGTTTTGCACTATATTGACTCAAAATAACATATGTAGCGACCTGTCAACTTCCAGTAGCAGTCTAAAGAAAGGCGAAACACGAATATAGCTCAATTGGTCCATAAGCAGATTATACAATTTAGTTATTTTCTGGGAAGTTTACACCTTAACATACACGAGTGGTGACTCAATGCTCGGTACAAATACTTCTACGAAGACCAACAAGCGTTTAATCATTACAACACAACCATTGCTAATTTCAATAATTCTTTTTATTGTTTATTGTAGAAGTCTTTGTACTTGCATACACTACTCAGATTTCCAATGTATTAAATCACGTAGCGAAAATATAAGTAGAATGAATCACAAATAAATATATATATATATATATATTTTTTTTTTCAACTTTTCTGCGGCTAACGTCGGGGTATAAAATAAATATATGGGTTTGTGTATAAATTGAATTGAAGTGTGTAAGTGACATTAACTAAATGAGACTTTATTTACAATAGTAATGTATATAGAATAACAGACAAAATATATGATGTGTTTGATTAAATTGAATGTTGCCGGTATTGACACCTGACAGACGGGTTTCTTTTTACTTTCAACCGAAAACAAAGTAAACATAATCATAGTTTCTTGGTAGTAATTTGTTATAAGAAAGAGGCTGCTTTTGCAATTACCGAGTCAGTTGTGTATTATATATTACTTTGATTTATAAATCAACATTAGTACTGCCTTTAAAACAATTTTTAAAAAATTACTGTGTGTAACTCCTTATTTATATGCATCAAGACAGCTTTTTCTATAAGAGCCAAGCAATATTTTATGCTTATTTTTCTTAAGAGTAAAAACACCACTCGAAATGAAACATCAACAAGCATGGGCAGGGGAATAAGCAACATCCAATCGGCCTATAAAAATAAGCAGCAAGGAAATCTCTTTCTATTCGCTTTTATTTTAAGCAATTCACGTGTGAAATTAACAAAGTGTTGATGTGCATGGTAGGAAGGGTATGAGCGAGCACAAAGCAGCAGCTGGGTCTAAATCAGAAAATATTATGCAGCGGGGCAACTATGTGGAAGAGTTGCGTAGGAGAGATCATATGGGCAACAAAAAAATAAGCAATTGAAATGGAATTGGAATACCATACAAATCAAGTTCAGGGAATGAATTCCATGTTTAATCGTTCTTTCTGACAATATTGTTTCATGATACAAATGTGAACGGTAGACTGGGAGATACTCTGGCCTAAGATCAATTCGATCCGACTAATGTCTTTTTTAATTTAATTTTTGTTGTCACAAGATCTTTACTCAGTCTAGCATGTCAGATTCATCAATCCTGTGAATTTTGATATGTGAGGCAACAGCTCATTATTATAAATTAAATAAATAATTCAGTTATAAGAAAAACAGGAGACACGCTGTATATGCATCGAAAGTTCAAATTTGAATTATACAAAAAAAAAAACTTCAGCAATCGAGACCTGTACAACAGCTTAGCTCCAAAAAATGTAACTCTGGGGCTTACGCAGTATCAGCGAAAGAGCAGCCACATCAGCTCAGAAGAAAATAAATTGAAATTCACGTAGGAGGAAGCAGACATGAGCATCCCACTATCTTCGTCGCTTAGTCTCTTTTGCGTAAAGTTGTTAATTGAAGGGTATTTGAGCGTTTTAGTGTGTAAATTTTTTAGATGTGTGTGTGTGAATTCTTTTTTTGTTTTTTGTATACAGTAAAACACACATTTATAAATAGATACAATTCAATTGCATTGTAGTCTTGCTCTCAAGTTGTGTGCGCATGTGTGTGTATGTACATTGTACAAGTATGTGCCTGCGTACAAGTGTACTCCGTCTGCTTCTGTAGTGTTGATAAAATATTTGTTTTCAAATATTTAATATATTGGCAAAGCCGTAAAGAAATATATATATTGCTTATTTTTTACAATCTTGCAAAGTATTTTGTAGAACTGAAACTTTATAATAAATTGGCTTACATTTGCAAAGCTAATGAACAGCTGTTATTGTTCCTCATGTTTTCCGTGTACAAAACAAACCAGTGTCAAATTTTAAAAGAGATGCTGTTGGTCAGTCGCTCGAGTATGCCTTAAAGAAAAATTTCAAAACTCCGCAAGAAACGATTCTGTGATTATATTTAAGTTTTCCATTTTGTTTAACATTGAATAATTATTATTAAATAATGTTTAAATATCAAATTTTTCAAAGCTTATTTTTCGTGCATATGTATATCCATTTAGTGTTGTGCGCCATGTGATGCAGCTTAATACACGAAAAAAAAAACCTTTAAGCAACAACAACTCCCAACTGTACCAAACTCGATTCTAAACCGCACGGTTGTTGGCCGCCATAACTGCGGGCTGGTTCGTTTTAAGTTAACACGAGAAAAACAGAAATATGCTGTAAAAGAGCTAACGAAAACAGGTAGTAAAAATCAACAACGAAGCGAGCCCCGTATGCTGACGTATTTTGTTGGACGAACAAAGAGCTTGAAAATTAAAGAAAAATACGTTTGTTCGGACCGTTTCGAACCCAAAATAAAAAACCGAAACGACTCGGTTCGACTCAATCCAGGCTAATGCAACAGCAGATAGCTATCAAGGTTTGCGACTAGAGCTCGGTGTCAGTTCCGTGCTGTTGATGACAACGTTGAAAATTTTAGCTGTAACAAAATAGTCCCAACAACTGACTGTGTGCCTATCCAACAACCGCTTGTGAATGTGTTAAGTCAGTCATAGGGGTTACTGACCTTACATTTATTTTGATTAAGAAAAGTGCTGAAAAGGCTTAAAAGAAAAGGAATTGGTATTAGTCAAATAAAAATAAATTATAAATTTAATTTATATAAAATGTTTTTAAGAATTTAATATTTAGCAACAAACTACAATAAATGAAGCACCTATAACAAACAAATATATTGGGTTGGACTCATTTTCATTGTGATTACCGTACGTTTTTCTAAAAGTAGAATAATTTATGATTATTATTGCACTTTTTTTCCAGCTCAAATCGACAACAAAAACGAAACAGCAATACAAATTTAAAAAATATATATTTATTTATATATATAACTTAAACAATAAAAATAAATCAAAATATAGAAAGCTGAAACATAATTAATAATAAGTGCAAGCGTGTATTCAAGCTGAGTCTATATTTGTATTTGTGTATAAGCGTGAGTGTAACGATGGTGTCCAGTGAAATAGAATTAGCTGCTGAAGTCCAAGCCAAGCCAATTGGCATACCACAAAAGCTATAATCAAATCATAAATAAAATAATCAAAAGTAATAATATAAAATACCAGAATAGAGTGTGTATCAAAAACACAAAGCAGTCGGTCTTCAAAATATACCCAAAGTGAATACAAGTATAATAAACGCGCAAAAATAATAGGACGGCCTCATCACGGAGTCTTTTGAATTTATTCCTACTGAGGACGACGATCTCGAGATGGATATACTGCCGAGCGGAAATATATTCAATGAATTGGAGCGCATTTGCACAACTGGATACTATTCTTCACAGCCGTCGATTGAGGATCAATGGCAACAGGTGGGTCAAAATAGCACATTAAAAAATGAAAAAAATAGCATAGCTTTATTTTAATTGTGATTGCAATTTATAGAAATATATTAGTTTGATGGGATTTCAGAATAAGACGATACAATACAATAAACAAATGTGTATGTGAAGTTTTTCGTGTGGTCTTTGCACATATCGCTATGTTGCGTCATTTCCAAAATTCACCTTCTTATTAAGTAATTTTTTGTAGCAGAATTTATATTACCTTGGATGGTAAATAGTTCACATACTTCACGTTGCGCTATGTTATCTTCGCTGTTGACTTAAATGTCCCACACAAAATATACCTTAAGTCTTGTGATTATGATAACCTGACTTAATTTTTCTTTTCTCTTATAAAAAAAAAATTGTATATATAATAAAATGTTAAAAGAAAAGAAATTATTAAAAGAAAGAAATTATTGAAGCTTATGTTATCGCTATAAATTTAATCCTATCTCATAGCCCGTTTAATTTTTTATACTCTTCAAAATCGTATATTAAATAAATGATATATAATTTATTTATATTATTAAATATTTTATATACATATAATATTATAATAAATACATACATAAATCATTTTCTTAATTTGTAAAAGTCAACGCGAGCATTTGGTTATCATCTGAGTAAATAAATACCCATATATGAGTATGTACTAATCGTATAAATTACGTATACATACATATATTAAAAAAAAAAACATTTTGGCAAACATTTAGCCACATGTATATGGCCGATTGTGAATATGTATATACGTATACATTTAACTCATAACATACAAACATATAATCTTGTTTATGTGCGAAATTCATTCCTCTGTTTTTTTTTGTATGCTTCGCTTCTCTGATAAAACAAAAATGTTGCTTTAGCTTATCAGCAAGACCAGCTGATTCGCCAGTATATTCTGTTATACCCTCGCACGAGTCACTATAATTTTGGTACCAAGCTCGTAACGCAATGGGTTAATACTTCTTCAAGAAATCTGGGAGAATATAAATTGTTTGTTTGAGAAGTATAGCCATATGTTCTTGTTTTCAACTGTTGAGAAGTATAGCCATATATTCTTGTTTTTTTTTAAAATTATTTATTAAATAACTTTTTAAAACGAATTCTTTATTTTCATTTGACACATAAAACGGCTGTATTTCCTCTATCCTTATCTAGCACATTGTTTGAAGAAGTCGCAACCTACAACTAGTTACTTTCTTGCAGCATACTTGATTACATTACATTGTTCTGAAACAAGAGATTTTTAATATTGTAATATTTTTATTCTCTTTCAAAGTTATTTATGAGAGAAATTTGTGAAACGAAAGAAAGTAACCTACAATTTTATATTATATTTTACATACTTTATATTGATATTAAAAATTTTTTATTTATGTAAGCTTATTTTGACCAATTTGGAATAGTTTGAAGTGCCACGTGGAGCAATAATTTTCCTGTCATGCGAAAGAATACTCGATAGATAAAAAACAAATTTGCAAATTCATTAACGCTCAAGCAGTTGCGCACTTATTGTTTTATTTTTATGTAAATTTTAAATAAACATACAATGTTTTCGTTTTCTGTGGGCAACAATATTTCTGCAATAGTCTTGTGGAAATGTTTATGCTAAAATAAACAAAAATCAACATAGCGCATCAACCTTCTGTGTTAAATATTTCTCTCTTCAATAAAAAAAAAATGTTTTTTTATATTCTACACACTTGCTATTTTGTTTAATTTGCAGCAAATATAGAAAACAGAAATGGCTCGCATCCATATGTACATATATGTATGTATGTATACTCAGAGATATGTAAATACTTTTACATGTGTGCGTATATATGTATGCATATACGAATACGAATGTAGTCAATATGTCTTGTATATTATTTAGCGTGGAGTAAATACTTAAAATGCTGAACAAGTAACGAGCATCGTTGCCTAGTATTGTGTGCGGTTGAGGGGCATTGAATGTTGTGAGGGTGGTTTTTCGTGTTTACTCGCGACATTGCTATCCAACATGTCCTTATTCGCAAGGGTACTGAGAAATAAAAGCAGTAAAAGGAGAAATTCTGTCGTTAATGTATGTCAGCTGTTTAGGGTGTGGTGGGTCTTCTCTTTAAAAGTGCGATTATAATGGATCTAGGCAGCATTTTAATATTCAAGCAATTGATGGTTGCAAATTTATCTAAATAGTGGAACTCAGTACCAGCATCTAAAAAATATATATTTGCGGCCTGCTAAGCACGGTACACTTTATATAAAAAAAAATTGGTAGAAAGAAATTTGCATCGCGTGTAATTGATATTGCAATCAGTATGTATGTCCAGGATCTTTATTCCATATTACACATCCTCTTTTGGCGGATATATGACACACAGCAATGATAATATTGGCACTTATGATGACTCCTTACACTGAATCAGACGCTGCAATTCGCTTTCAGATGCGTCACGAATGCACGGCTTTTGAAACGATTAAAAAATGTGTTTATTTTGTTCTGAAGCAAAGCTTTTCATCCAACACATATTCATTTTAAGGGGATTCTCAACATAAAATAAGTGTTTGCGTTGTTGCCCTCGCCATATGTTTATCACTCATTAAAATAATATTGGACTCATTTAACATATTCCAAACTCAGTCGTTTTTCCGATGGCCTGAGAATAAATTTGGAATGCACAAAGAGTGACACTCCTTCTTGTCAACCGGATCCCTACAATTACATTACGATCGCTCTTTATCATTAAGCCAGTGAGTTCTTTTACACTGCTTGCATAAATCAAACTTATAACTAAGCCTTTTTCTGAGCTTAAGTTTGGGTTTTAAACCACTATCTGTATGATATGGCTTAGTGCATTAACTGTCTTGACACATATAAGTTGTATTACGTTTTATTTAAGTTTCTCGTTTAATAAAATGTTTGGCAATGTAACAATGGTCTACTTGTGTTAATCTTAAAAACAGCAAAACTAAACACTTCGGAATTTTTTATAATATTGAGTAAAAGAAGCTCTGACTGTGGAAGTTTTAATGATAATGACTGATAACTGCTTGAGGATGCCCGCAGTGGAAAAAACACAACATATTCAGACTTAATAATGGAAATAGTTGATAAAAACGAATCGGCCAGCAACAAAGTACAATTGTTAAATAAATATAATACATATATATATATATATATATATATATATATATATATATTGTATTTATGTATGTATTTATAAATGACTTTGCAAAGGAGCAAGATTATTTTTGCTGTATTATGTTGACTTTATCTAAAATAAAGTTCCTTTAAAGATAACATAAAATATTAATGCAGCCCACTCTCCCGCATGGGTGATAAATGCGTTGTTCTTCATCGTTTGTTCAAAAATAGAAGTAAAATGCCAGTGACGAATATTTCAACCGCTTCATACGCATTGAAATTTATTTTAAATGGGTAAATTCTTCACTTCTACAGTGTTCGTCGACAACATGTGTGAGGAAAGGCTCCGAAGCCGAGTCAATTTCAATTCATCAGTGTTCTTCAAATTTTTCTACCTTAGGTCAACCTTCTAAGATGGCGCACGCTGCTTTTTGTATAACCCAATAAACACCAATTGATGTTTATATGATAATGATTAATGATGCTATTTTGCTATAGATTGCTTTTTGGATTTGAACATGAGAGTGGGTAGAAGGCCCATCAATTTATGTACATATAAACAGAACAGCAGTCAAAATGCTGTTTTTCTGATGCGTTACCATTAGCAGACTGGCACATTTTTTTTGTGACTATCTTTTTGTACTCCATTTTTGTGTAGCTGCCTCTAGTTTAGCGCACTTCTTTCTCATGAACATAACCTTATCAGTTATCGTGCTTAAACAGGCGTTATAGCTTTCTACTTTTTAAAAGAAAATTTATTTCTTTTATTTTAATAGTTATTTAATAACAATTGTAACTAGAACTAATTAAATCTCTTTGGCCGGAAGACCTAACGTAAAAAACTTTGGAATTGGGTTGCTTAAGTAGCCTTACCGTTGTTTCCTATATAAAGCGATAGCGATGTTTCCATTAAGCATAAGTATTCCTTATTGTGTTCTAGTTTTCATATTTGGTAAAGCTTATACTAAAAACTCCAGTATAAGGATAGTGAGTTTAAGGATAATAGCAAGCCCAAATAAACAAAGAATAATAAGCTTTTGCGGTCTCTGTACATCCTGTTTGAGCATTCCGAATAATAATATCTGAACAGAATTTTTATGAGTTTAAAATCAATAACAAATAGATTTCAGTCAGTATAAATATATATTCAATATATTTGATTGTGGTTGAATAATAGTATAATTTTTTCAATAAATGGGCTAGTTCACTTTTTGAGATGGGTGTAAATCATACCCTCAAGAGAAATCGACATTTTGATAAAATATGAGTAGAATATGACGATAATTCGTTTAAATTATTGTAAATCAGAAGAGACTTGAATAACATTAACAATAAATAAAAAATTAATAAACATATCGTTTTTGCTGCAAAATTTAAAAACTAATAGTAAATAGTGGCTGTTTTTGTCAAAATACTGTCGACGTTGACGTCGATTATAAAAACTTATTAAATAATTGTCTGTAAGAAATTTTTTTTTTCGTGTATTCATGAACATAAGTTTATGTTAGTTTTTCTCACTCACTGTCTGCTTGTATAACCTTTTTCATGTTGATGTTAAGTGGTGTTGGTTGGGTGTCTCTTATAACATGCCTCTTTCTATCTTGCAGACGAACTAACCCCAAGAAAACGTGTCGCGTTAATTTGTGTTTAGCTAATGAAAACACTTGGCCCTATAGCAGCGGTTACACACTGTATATTTACTTTGAAAGCATTACATTTTCTCTAGACAGAAAAGCAGCAACAGTTTATGTATGAAGAAGTATGAAAAAGCGGCTGGCGGAACAAAAATTGCTTATATATTCTTGATCCCATCGATCTTAAGACGGATACCGTCTGCGCATGTTATATAGATTTAAACAGGGCCAATTTGTTCACGAACATTCAATCAAAAATGACTGAATGAAGGGAAAATAATAATAAGAACCAAATGATTAAATGGGGGTGCTGAAATTTTTAGGTCTTTCGTATCTTTAGCTGCAGGAACATCGTAAAATGAAGCTGTGACGTGACTCTGCAACACATGAATATTTTGCGAGTAGGTGCGCGCGTGTTGGGTGTATTGAATGAGCAAATTGCTTGGTGTTCTCCCCCATTGAAGTGAAGAAAGCGGTTTTGGAACATTGGCCATTACCTAATGCGCTGCGACATGCTGCGACATCAATTTTCGGTTGCATTTGAAATGAGCTAAGCTTAACTGAGAAATACTCTCTTAAATATTTAATGCTGTACGCATTCCCAGTCATTGGAATTTAATATTTAATATCATCATCTTTGGATTCTCAAACCTCTAACCTTTTATTACATTCCTGGTACAAGTTGTGCCATTCCAAAGCACTTTCGCTTTTAATTCATTTATATTAGTTTGGTTTATTGACCATACATGAAATTATCGCGGTATACCAACTATAAATAAACAATGGAAATAAAAACAAACGAAAGGTTTACTAACAAGTATTCTCGAAGGAAGCCAAAAACAGCACCATTTGTGCTCTTCTGATAAGATATTTTTATTTTTGTATTCATTACCTTTTGAGTTTTATGCCAGAGAAGCGATAACCGCTTGGCTTAACTAGCGGACTAACTTGGCCAGTTAAGCAGTTTAAGTATGCAAAACGTTGCGTATTGAAGAAAAATAAATTATTTATTGACTAATTTTTTTAGTTTATTTTTAATGGTATAACAAAATATATTGAAATAATCCTAACTACATGGATGAGTATATCGCATGGTAACAAAATATTTGATAACCGGTAGAAATAAAATACGAGCATTTCGCTCTAAATTTAAGTGAAAGCTTGAGAATTACTATTACTGTAACGATTGCTAGTTTTCTAAAACTGAGCGATACACAATATTACAATATATTATACAAATTCAAGACGGTTTCCCACACGAAATGCAAATGAACTCAAGCGCGACGATCCAACCTACTTTTCCCTTCCTATTTGTCATTGTTGTAGTTATTATACCCTTGCAGAGGGTATATTGTTTTTGTCACGAAGTTTGTAACGCATTGAAGGAGACGTTTCCGACCCCATAAAGTATATATATTCTTGATCAGCATCAACAGCCGAGTCGACATGGCTGTCTGTCCGTCTGTTTCTTTGCGAATTAGTCTCTTAGTTTTAAAGCTATCTTGATGAAACTTGGCACAGATGTGTATTCCATTTGCACGCAGAACATTTGTTAAAATCGGCCAGATCGGATCACTATATCATATAGCTCCCATAGGAACAATCGGATGAGCTATGTTAACCAAATTCGCTCCATATGCATTTGGCCTAAAATCCCGTGTGCAAACCAAATTTCATCCAGATCGGCGCACTATATCATATAGCTGCCATAGGAACAATCGGTTAAAACTGGTGAAAATGCTAGGTATGAAAATTTTGTGTGTCTCTTGTACGATTTGAACCAAATTAACGCAATACGCAATTGTTATCATTATCCATCTGCCGAGCACATTTTATCTGGATCGTACAACTATATCATATAGCTGTCATAGGAACAATCCGTTGAAAATGCTTAGTATACAAATTTTCTGTGTCTTTTGTACGATTTGATCCAAATTCGCTCCATATGCATTTGGCATAAAATCCTATGTGTACACAATACCATTCTTACTTCCCTGAAGATCATAGTTAAAACGAGCCATATTATACTGTTTATAATGTCAAGACATTGAATTATCCAAATAATTCATCTCAATGTATTTCGTGAGTGTTCGATATTATTATTTACTTCTTATCTTTAATATTGATTAACTTTCCATTGGCGTCTTTCATCATGAAAGTGACTTCTGATTGCTTTGTCACCTGAATATTACTTTAATTAAAGCAATGCACAGCATACAAAGAGAATCACATGTTAAAAATTTTAGTTCACGATTCGCTTTCTTGATATTTTAGCAACTTCATCAAGTGTCAGATGCTGATTATTATAAAGCATCTTGTGTCATAAATAAACACGACTATTTTCTTGTGTAGGTTTCAGTGTGCCTTTTCCTGTTGCTGCTGCTTCATTTTGCCTGCTCCTTAATTAACCCCTTTTATAATATACGACATGGAGAGTTGCCAACTTGCTTACAAGTATGTCTCTCCTGTGTTGGGTGCTTGTTTCTTTTGCTTTTTCACTTGTGGAGTTTTATGGGGTATTCTTGCAGCGGCATGTACCACACACATGTGCTTATCTCGCTTCCTGTCAGCTTTGTGATCTTGTGTGTGCAGTGCCGTTTTTTATGTGGCTTGACTTGAGGTTTTGTGCAAATTTCTTGAACTCTTGTGGCTTTTAATTATTCCATGTTTCATCTTGCCCAATCTTAATGTTTGACTTGTCTATTGTTCTAAAAACAGCTGTTTTAGTCAATACAATAAAGTTTCTGTCAAGGCTAAACTTTAGTTAAAAAAAAAAGCAAATATGTATGTATCTATTATCTCATTTCCCCTTAGATGAGCGAGAACTAACTTTATCAAGTATGAACGCTTTCAATTACATATATGATAGAAAATTTCCATTAGCTTTGAGCTGTCGACAACACTAACTTACGTGGAAGGGAACCCAAAAATTCTCAATTTGTCTGTGTGTGTGCATGTGTCAGTACCACATCATGGTCTAATTTAATTTTAAAGCAGGCCATTCATTTATTTCAACATGAATTTATTCATTAAGTCACTTAATCCGCGCCTTACTTAAAATAACAATATTAATACAATATTCGTTTGCTATAAATATTTGATAATAAGTGATTATTTATGCTATAATAACAGTATTTAAAAACCAAACTGTATGAAAAAGTAAAATATCCGAAATAGAATCTGGCCAATTGTTTTATGCCAGATTCTATTTCGGATATTTTACCTTTCCATTCAGTTTGTTTTTTAAGTACTGTCATTACAAGTTGCGATTATTTGTTGAGCTTTGTGAATAAACTTCGCGTAAGTTTTAAAGAAATTAATATTAGTTAAAATAATAATATTTAAATTTACACATTTTCTATTAAAATTTACACTTTTTGCCCTTCAAGAGTATAGTGGCACTATTAAAATGTCAGCAGTATTTATGATTTAATAGACTAATGGTATTTTTACTAATTATTATGTATTTTCATTTTTTATGTTCATTCCCATTAATTTGACTTTGTCTATATATATTTGTCTCCGCAAAAACAATTACAGCAAGCGCATCGTCAAAAGCGCACAATGAATGCGTTCATTGAACTATGCCGGCATGTAGAAACAACAAATTGTTGAGCGCATGTGCGATTTCATATACAGACATAATACATAAAAACTCAGACTAAAGATATATTTGCATTGCACAGGAACTATTGAAAGTGGAGAACCTTGAAGAACGTTGTGGTTTGTTACAAAATACATTAATTAGTGATTTTAGCAGTTGGCTTTTATCTTATTAAAGGCTTTCAAATATAGTAACAGATCAACAAGTATTCTTGTATTGAAATGCCTGTGCTTCCTAATCTTTGTACTGGTAATGTAAGATGCAGTTAGACCATTCTGAGGATGGTTTGAAATAGACAGGCATATTAAATTCCTTACAAATGGGTTTAGTTCACTTTTAAAACTTGCACACGGGTATGCAATACAAACTTGAAAAAATATTAAGCTGACAAGAATTAAAATTCCAGTAAAGAATTAATTTTATTATTAGAGGTAATGGCTATTTTCTTTCCGATGCCATAATTTACTACGAGAAACGTTCATACATTAATATGCCCAATGAATGACCCATGTGTAATCCAACAAAAAAATGTAAATATGAGTGAATCAAAAATGTGGGACACATAAATACACGAGTTATCTTCAATTAGCTATTCCCAGAGCATTCTAACTCGTTTAATATTACTTGGCTTTTTTATTTTACTTGTTATTTCACTCAGCGGAAAGCACATATTCGCTTTTTTGATGGGTCAATCAACCCATGCTTATATTGTTTTGCAGCGGATGCGCATAGCTTATATATTTATGTTTGTTCACACTGACTGAATTAGATTCGTACAAACAAAAACTTCATTCACAATATAGACCTCACCCTTGAATACTGCAAGAGGACATCATTAATCGTGTGTTTTGGTTAAGTTTAACTATTTAATTTTCATAATGTAAACTATATTTTAAATTTCTTAACTGCAATTGCACTTAAAATTTGGTCGGTTTAAATTTTAAATCGCAAATGGCCTCCCAGAAATTTGATGCGTATTGTAAAGCTAATGTATGCCATGTAAACGCAAAGCTCCGACAACAAGGAGTTCATGTTTGCACGTGCGGCTTGGCTGCATTGTTGATGCATTTGTAAATGCAATTGTTTTGTTGCTACTTTGTTAAGGTGGTCGTGAACCGGCATAATGCAGTATGCGATGTTTATGTAGTAACACGTGCCGAAAACGCAGTTAGATCTGTGAAACAATTTCTGCATGCTTCACTTAGTCCAGTAAGAGCATCTCATTGGTTAACCTCTTAGAGTCGTCATAAGTGAAATATGCACTGAATTAAACACTTTTAAAAATTTAATTGATAATTTAATTGTATTATTAAAACATTTGTGGTGTTTTATAGTAAAAACTGCACTCTAAAATTGGGCTGTTAGTTAATTAATGACTAAAATATTTGGTTGACTGCAAAGTAGAAAACACTTTCTTATGGATCCGAAATTGGTTAAAGCCACAAAAAAGAAAACTTATCTGAGATAGCAGTTAGTAGTGACATTTTATATATATATTTGTTCATTAATGAAGAAAAAGAACATTGACTATATTTTAACATTTATGAGCTAAGCTCAATTCTATTTATGGTGTCTGGAGTAGTATAAGAAAGCAGTGCGTATTCTAACCATATATAAACGTGATGACCAAAATGTGCAAATGGCTTGCGGAGAGTGAGACAAATTGCAGTTTCATGTCAAAAGTATCGTTTACGAGTCATGCCTCAGGTTTTATGAGCGTTTAAAGTGCCAAAAAAAAAAAAAAAAAATGCCGCGAAAAATATATAATTTGAGAGTGTTGGCCACTTTAATGATTGTATTTGTATATACTGCTGGTAAACAGAAATGTGTTTGCAGGTAACGTTTTAGTATTTATGTTCCTAAATATAAGCTATAGAGAAATTTTGAGATGGAATGTGTAATAAGTTACCACACTTTTTAAGTGAGAAAACAAAGAATCTCCACGCGCTGCATTCCCTAAAGAAGGTGCTGCTGAATGAGTTGTACACTAAAGTTACGCATTAAAGTAAAGAGGGCCAAATAAAATCCAAGAAACGGCTGGCATAGGAAATGACATGACACACATACAATCACACTAAAAGGTGTTACACCGCAAATGCTTGCAGCACTGGATTTTATGACATACAATGTCCGGGGTTCACAATTTCAATCTCTTTGCTCTGCTTTTCTTCTGTTTACTGTTCACCCCCTGTTTGCATCAGTTTGACTTGGAGGCAATTGCGTTTGGGACACACATGTTCATTTATGTAAGCTCAATTTATTTTTTTCAAAAAAAATTTAAAGAAAAGAATGAGCAAAAGTTTTCCATCTCACAGAGCCCGACTTTGTTACACTCGGTATTTTTACTTTACTTTAGGCTATAAGCTTGTATTGTAGGATAGACTGTTTTATAAATATTCCTTTAAGGGTTAAGTTTCTGCATTTTATGTCTCAGTGTTCTTTTTTTTTAAATTTTATTTTAAGTTGTTACCGCGTGTTTGTATATGTTTGGATAGAGCTGTAAATTTTTAGGTGTTACAATTTAATAGGTGTGGAGAGACTATAAAAAAG
Organism: Drosophila acutilabella; assembly: GCA_035046005.1. NCBI lineage: Eukaryota > Metazoa > Arthropoda > Insecta > Diptera > Drosophilidae > Drosophila > Drosophila acutilabella. Next base: position 19,561,018 of record JAWNOK010000024.1, on the reverse strand, counting down.
AGTAATGAACTTATAAAGTACAAAATGTTTATAGATTTTATGATTATTTTGCAAATTATTCTCCTGTGGCTTTAGTTCATGTTGTAACTTTTATACAATATTTAATTCCCAAGTAGAATACAAGTTCTCCAAAGCAAACCAACCCAAATGAGCTGCTGGTCAATTTGGTTGCTTAACTTGTGGATCCTATTGTTGGCACAGCTGATGACCATGTTTCTGCAGCTTCTGTAGGTGGTACATAAACTGGGTTTTAATTTTCTAATTACACACGGTGAACAAATGAAAATTTATTGTGGCCGCCGTTGCCTGAATATCAGTGTGTTTACAAGAAGGTGCGGCACACAGACCTCCCCAACAACAATACTAATTCAAACAGACAACAACAGTATATGGTATGTGAGTGCCACACCTTGGTACGCATTTAGTGAAATGTTGTGGGCGCGATGGGTTTTGGTTTTTGGGTTGCCATGGTTGCCACCGGCGAACATGCAACAGTCGTCAATTTTGGTTAACTCAGTAAGACGTAGGGTTAGCCTACGGTACGCCGAAAACTACCCTCACACGCTACCCACACTGCACTGCAAGTTTCCAAAACATTTATTAGAACAATACTTTGAATGTGGCAGCTGCTGTGGAGAAGTTACATGTATTGATAAGTATTGTATTAAATAAACATTTTATAAACTTTAACTTAATGCAAAAAAGTCGTCAATGCTCATAAAAATGTATAAATATAAATATATATTTGTAGTGGGCATAATACAGTGTACTTTTGAGTTACATATGAGACATTTGGGATTTGTGCACACGTAAATGAGTTACGCTAAATACATATTCTGAGTCACCACTAAAACCTACTGAGTCATAAACGTTCATTTTTTGCATGTTGCACGCTTAAAATAAACACAGCTATCGAAAATTTAAGATACATGGTTAATGTGCATTATATGCATAAATATATGTATTAAAACAGTTAAGCTTGGAAATGATAGATAATTTAGATATGTTTTAGTTTTTTGATTTTTGTACGTAACGTAGTATGTTAATATGTCTTATCAACAATTTATGCACTTTAAGTGCGCTAGTCACTTTTTGCTGTTGCTTCAGCAAATTAAAAAACACTTGAAGTGACGTCAAAGTGAAACTCATTAAAGTTAAAAGTCGGGACTGATGCCGTTAGACATGATTAAGTGCAATGAAATGAGTAAGTGGTGGCCCAAAACACCCACGAAGCTAGAATTAAAAAAAAGTGTCAACAGCCCACTAAAGTGTCATTGTGTTTGTCTGCGCTTATCTTCTTGCAGCTGTCAAACACGTCGCATCGCTTGGAGTGGATTTCTATGGGGTGTCTTGTGTTTGTTTATGTATGTGTGCGTTTTAAGTGTTACAAAAGTACTCAATTAACAACATCAAATGTGCTTTGCTTTGTTGTTTAACCCTTGAGAATGTCGCCTTAAAACGCAGATCAAGGATAAAATTAAGTTTAGAGCTGACATGGGAAGGAAGTCTTGCTTATAAATTTAGTCTTACTACAAACGTGATTTAATAAATTTTCATTAAAAATATTATTAAAAATTCAACAATTTTTTAATTATAATGGGCTTTTTAAAAATTGTTAATGCATAATTACAAAGAGCAGTGATCAATATTTATTAAACATAATTTATTAAATGAACTTTAAATATAATTTCGTTCTATCTTGTTATTGTTTTATTAAATTTTGTATATCGACACAATTCAAGGATTCGTTTCTTTGCCTTTGGCTAAGTTAAAATACTTCAATATAAATTTTTATTTTTTAATAATTTGTCTACAAATGAAAAGAAAACAAGTCTGCAGAGTTTCTTCAATTTACTGTGCTTTTGTATTTCAGTGGGAAAAATTCAATTTAATTTAAAATTTTTTTCGTATTAAAGATTATAGTTTCCTTAGGCTTCGCTTTTATACGCATTTATGTACAAGCATTTTTTAGATTCATGCTCAGTCGCATCGAGAATAATAGGCGGGCAAACCAAAAGTATCAAGGTCGGTCATAAAAGCTCCAGAAGAGTTTTAATAGGTCCAAAGACTTTCATAAACGTTCGAATTTTTTGTACCTAACTATACACTCTGCAATTAGAAATGCCTAAAACAAAGCAACAAAAATTGTGCATAATTAATACTATACATATATGGAGCTTAAACTAAAGGACACGCGTGGATTTCGCTGTTCAGGAGATATAAAACATGTTCTCTGTCTTTAGGCAACGAAAACAATTTGCAAATTGTTGCATATAAATGGCGCCGCTCTTCCCTTACACCATCAGTTCAAAACCAATTACAACAGGCAAAAAAATATCTAAGCCATGGCACCAGCAACACACTGCATTGAAAAAAACACTGAGAAAAAAATTAACGGGTGGTTAAGTAAAATATTTCGAGTTTTTTCAAAGACACGTGACTTCTACGGCTGTGTTTTGTAGCCAGCTTTGGAGAGTGTTAATGTCCACTTCACAAGCACAAAGACATTGAAAGGCACGAACACGCGAAGGGCAAGAAAAAAATGTGCAAGGATTGCACTTGCCTATCGACAAGTATGAGCTGTATATAAACAAAGACAAAGCGAGCGCAAAATTTAGTGTTTTTCCATAAACTAGTAGCTCCCAATGCTAAGTTGGACTGTTGTCCGTTTCATACTTGGGAAGGCTTCACTTGCCATTTGCCTCGACCGTTGGCCCTATCTGGCGACAGGCTTTTATTATTACTACTACTATTATTATTTTGTGTGTCATTTTTTTCTCCACTCTATTTCTTGCCTATGAACAGGAAGCGTGTGTCGTCATATAGGCGCGCCAGCCAGACGCCTGAAAGTATGCCTTAACGTTTAGTGGCAATATCAGCAAAAAACGCAAAGAGGTAACGACGGAGAGTAATGAAAACACTCTGTTACGACTGGCGTTGCATGTTGTCGCGGGCTTTTCATCGCAAGCTAACAAAGTAAACAAAAGAAAACCGATATTTTTTCCTATTTTGGCCGCAAAACATTCGTTGACACGAGAAATTGCATGAAGCCGAAACTTTCTGCTGACAGACTGCGTGTGTATATGTGTGAGTGTGTGTGCTCGAGTTTCTATGGCAGATTATATGCCAACCATGGTACTATCTCCAACAACAGCAATAAGATCTGAAGGTTATTGGGCAAAATTGTGTTTTTACATGAAAACTTTAAGCTACTTAAATATAAGTCACTGAATTTACTTAATCATATTTTTGAAGGTGTTCTTTTATTGGTATCTTGCTAGTCTAGCTTTGGTTCTAGCTTTTGCTTACTACATCAGCATCACAACAATTTTTATAACTCTCTTACATTAACTCTATTAATAAATCGTAATAGAAGATAGAAAATTTGCTAATGTATAATAAATGTTTAACAAAATGGACTAACAGTTAATGAATATCTGCTGAAGAACATTTATGTATTGAACATTGTTTAGAATCGTTCGCATTTCAAAGTTTTCAGTTGCATGTAAAATTATGTTTGACAATCAATTCCATTCTCCGGTTGACGTTTATTTCTGGTAAGGTAAATAACTAGGTCAAAAACCGGCCACAAGATTGCAGTGTTTTGTTATTGGACCAACAAATTCCCTAGCACATGGTTGATTGACATTAATCAGATCAGTTGCTGAAGACAACACAAATAATATAAAAAATACATTTCTTAGACAGAGGAATCTACGAAATGTATTTTTAGTTTAGTGATTTACCTAGAATAAGGCCACAGGCGAACCTTATATGAATTGAAGCTTTTAAATACTTCAGTTTGTGACTAACAGTTGTGAGCACACATATAGTCTACGTTTTAAGTTATTGGATATGGCTGTAAATAACCGGTTTTCATTTCGGTTCCAGTTGCTCAGTTTGCTTAGCTGACTTTTGTGTATGTATTTTTGAAAGCGCATTTTTGTACCCTGTAGCAATAAATAATTGGGAGTTACGATTCGTAGTCAACGGTCTGATGCAACTCCACTTTGAATTTAAGTAATAGCAGATAGTCTTCAGAAGTGTCTGATACAGAGAGAACAAAAATATGAATATAAAAAAGGGGCATCTAGTAGTTGGACACTGCCCAAATTATTGTTGCTAACAAAAGCACGATGCATAAATCATTAACAAAGTTAGTTTTAAACCACTAACACACAAACTGAGCTAGAGAAACAAATACATACATACTCGTTGAAATATTCACAGCATCTGGCCTATTCATTAAGTACACTAAACAAAACAAGTTCCAATACATAGTTACCGGCTTTTGGCGCTCCTTATCTAAACAGGTTTTTTGTTTATAAACATCTTGCCGCTGCCGCTGTCAACGTTGTTATCGTTGTATTTTTGTTTGTTGTTTTCATGTTAGGTTTTTGTTGGCTTCTCACTTTTAAGCAAGCCGAGTCGCAAAACAAATGACATAATTTGATATTCAAATTCCAAGACAAACAAATGTTAATTTATAAAGAAAACGAAATTGAATTTCAATTTCAACTACCTGCCTCTAGTCGACTAAACGCCTGTCAGTGTGTCAGTCGAATGAATGCTCTCATCCCATCCACACCGATATGCTAATTTTAATACAACTGCGAAAGGTTTTTGTGTGCTGATATAATAGAAAAATGGAGGGGTACCCCTCTGCCATCCCTATCGCTTTGTCTTGCCTTAAAAATAATATAAAAATACATATTTCTACAATATATATATTTGTTGAATTTATAAAGCAAAAATTTAAAACAGCTTCAATGGCTCTAACAGGCAGACAATGTGCTTATAAATGTCTGAGTATATATTTCTATCTATAAATATGATCTCATGGTATTCTAAAGGCCATCACATTCCATAGATTCAAATTATATTGTTCTACATAGTAATATATTCCCCAGATTGGCTTGTACTTATTGTCTCCAGCTTAATGCTATATATTTGTTGCTTAAAAAACAAAAAAAAAACCTAGAATTTTGAAGCTAATTTGATTTGGGAATATTTGAGCATAAAACTTTAAAATGTGCATTCATATATATGTACACACTTACAGACAAACAATTCGAATTCACTTATTTGCGTGCAATGTATAAACAAGTTTTGCGTGAGAATGTGACTATAGTAAATAGCTGATTCATTGAATAGTCGTCATCAATTATACATACTCTGAGTTCACACAGCAATTATAAGCAAAGGCAGACGCATTCCACAAAACAGCTGAAGAAAAGATGATAATAAAGTTGATGATTCAATGGAAGTCGCGTCGAGACGTCGCCAATTGGGCGTGAGTAAGGCACGGGCTTGTAGAAAACTTTTTAAATTGTTATAAGCAGGTCTCAATCTATAGTATAGTCTATGAATGAAAATTAAACACATTGCACAACTGACTCAACCGGCCATCTGTTTTAGATATTTATGTTTACTTTTGATAGGCCATAAGCTATAAGTATTTATTCTTTTTAAATATTTATGTGCCTAGCACATGAATATAAGATATTAACATTATGTTAACTGTCTAGTATTTTATCTCGATAGCGACCAGTGAATGGCTTGCTGTGCCGAATAAGCAGATGCTTTGAAATGCTTTTTATTTTGCGTTCCATATTTCTTTGAACCAAAAATACCATTTTAATTGTTATTAATAATTAAGTAAATATACTCAAAGCTAATTTTCTTGTCATAACATTGGAATCGATCTTTTGCTTAGAGAGGTTTTACTAGTTTACGTTAATATATTTGGCCTCAAGACTATTTTGTTCACGTATAGCGTCGAGTTTCTGACCGAAGGCCTGTGAAGCTTTTATGCAATGCAATTTGACGTCATCGATATTGCCACATTGTATCGTGCACCAACTAATGTGCAACGTTTTTTTTTTTTTTTTATCAATATATGGGGAATTAAGTTTGTTGACTTCGCTTCTTTTGTCTTACATCGATATGAGATAGTCTCCGACCAAATAAATTATTTTAAGAATTATGTACTTAACATGATGACTTTTAAACACATATGTAGACCAAAATATAGTATTTTTTTCAGTATAATTTCCAATTTGATTTCAAAAATAAATTATAAATTTTACAATGTTAAAAGGTAACCTTCCAAATGTGGGTTGTTGCTAAAGAATATGTTATTGCTACGCTCTGCTCTTAACGTTTTACTACATCATTATATTGTAGTTCGGCTGGCTGACTTGGCAATTTTGTGATCCTGGCCAGCTCTTAAAAAGGTAATTCAATTTTTGTTTGCCTTAGTAATAGTGAGTCAAAAGGTCGCGTTTGCTGCCACAGACTGGAGTAGTTCGCAAGTTTATATTTTCATATAAAAGTAAACACGATAATCACAAACCTTATAGGTTGGCTGTTTTTTTTAACTGAGTTCAGAGTTTAGTTTGTTTTATTCAAAGCTAGTTACTCTACTAAGCTTGTAGTCACACAGAATTGTTTGCACGACGAATATTTTCAAAATTAATGTTCCTGCGAAAATCATTGGGTTACAATTTACTAAAAATCTTATACTGACGAGTTAGTACAGTTTTTATACCCGTTACTCGTAGAGTACAAGGGTATATTGTAATCGTTGGAATGTATGTAACAGGCAGAAGGAGGCGTGGCAGACCCCATAAAGTATATATATTCTTGATCAGCATCAATAGCCGAGTCGATATAGCCATGTCCGTCTGTCCGTCTGTCCGTCCGTCCGTCCGTCCGTCCGTCCGTCCGTCCGTCTGTCCGTCTGTATGAACAAAAGGATCTCAGAGACTATAAGAGCTAGAAAGGTGAAAGGGGTCGCAAATGAAAGGTACAATACCCAAGCAGTACGAGTTTGTTTTTGTTTTTTGACACGCCCACTTTAGGGCGTTCTATCTTCATATAAAGGTAAATGTACAGATAAAACTTGAATGTTTTAGTATAGAAAACTTTTTTGTTAGCAATGCTATCTGATCCAAATTTACACGGAGACTACATGTCTATGAAGTTCATGTACTGACCAAGTTTGATCGAAATCGGACAACTATATCGTACAGCTCCCATAGGGCCGATCGGTCAAAAACACGCTCCAAATATAAATTAGTATGAAAAAATTTTGCATTAACTAAGCTATCTTAATGAAACTGACACAAAATAAATAAGTCAAAAATATAAATATACTGACCAAGTTTCATAGAAATCGGACTACTATATCGTATAGCTCCCATAGGGACAATAGGTCAAAAATTTGCATTTAGTATGAATTTGAATGAAAATTTTCTGTGTTTACCAAGCTATCTTAATGCAACTGATACAGAATAAATTTATCAATAACATAAATGTACTGACCAAGTTTCATACAAATCGTTTGACTATATCGTATAGCTCCCATAGGAACAATCGGTCGAACACTGAGTAACGGGTATCCTAAAGTCGCGGGGCGACTGTAGCATTCTTTCTTGTTTAACTTATTAAAAATAGGGAATATTTTAAAAATTATATGCAGCGGTTATTCAAAAAAAATAAAAAGCCGTTAGTCGCTTTTTATCATTAGTATGTAGTCCCGAAGAGACAAGTTTTTTGCTTCAAATAATTTGCATAAAAAGGATTACGAACTGTAAGACGACCTAAATGTATACAGTCAGCTTATTGCTAATTTCCCGAACAGACTTTATTGTACTATCAAGTGTAACTAACTCTTTAAAATGAACATTCACTTTTAACATATATCCTATTTATAATATGGAAATAAGTTCGTGAACGTGGGCCGTGGTGCTCTCTAAGTGCTAATATGTGTCTAATACAGCGTATTAATTTATTTAAATTCCCCCATTCTGAAGTGATACCAATACAGTCGTGTCAGCATCCGTACTCAATGTGTACATATAACCTGGCACACAGCATCAGCTAAAGCCATTACAACGTTCAATGACACGGTAAAGTGTGCGCTGTGGCAAGCAACCCAACTTTATCTGACTATGTCTCCACATGTGGTTCTAGGGTTTGCCCTGGCTCTTCCGTTCACTGCTCACTGCTTTGCTATCTACGCCTCGATGATTACAGCAACCATCAGTGTTGTGTTCTTGCCGTTTGATGCTGCACACCAGACACTGCAGGGAACAGCCAGGTAAACTACAGTAAGGAGTAGCAGCATCGACATCCCTACATTCCATTCTAATAGCTTCTAATGCTTGTAATGTCAGTTCACGTCAGTTTCCTCTACGCTTCCTTCGTTTTGAACTTTTCCTCTATAAAGCCTGATTCAGAGGCTCACCGTGTCGCGTACTTTAAACATTCCATAAACATTTTTATTGAAATCAACATATGAAATGTCTATTGTGTTTTAATTTAAAAAATGATAAGTTAATAATTACAAAGGATTTATTTTAAATGTAATTTTAAAAGAACTTAGTTTTTTCAGTTTCTTGTTTACACAACATTTACAACATCTAGTTACATGTTACCAACAACTTAACGTTCCATTACAGAAAATGGTCTTGATTAAAGATTTTGGCAGGCCAAGCTGAAACCACCTGTCTATTATCCGAGCACCCCATTCCACTGATAAAGCAGCCAAGCGTGCTATAAACGCCTTTTTATAAAAACAGGCCGTAGTCAAGTAGAATGATTTGTAGAGTTGGTGGCTGCTTAGGGGCGCCGTATTTTTTCAGCTCATCTTATTTCGTCGTCCTTGACTGGTTGAATGGACCATTCTTCATTTGACTTTCAAATAATAAAGCATGTTTTTGGGTATTGAAGCCGCATGAAAAGCCAGTTGTAAAATTCTTGGGTTATTTGTTGAAAATATATTTTCCACATTTTATTTTTAACTTTCTTTTGGTTTCTTTTTGTCCCTTTTCCAGTTTTGTATTATATTATTTCGTACTAGACTTAACTTCCTCTGCTGAAAATATAGGATTCGAGTTTTTGGCATTTGGAATGACACATGTTCAGGTTTTGTTCTTTGTTGGTCCACAGCGTTACAAAAATGCCAATTTTATGCATGAGAAAATATTTAAAATAAGCATAAAAATATTTCATTTAAATGTAAATTCTTGTCTGTGCCTTCCGTAGGCCTGTCAAATGTCACAGGTTAGAGAAGGCATGAGTGCCTGGACTCATTTATACATTTATCTTATTATGCATTGTTACAGCTAGTTAAGAATTATGAGTCACGTCCTCGTACAGAAGTGTTGCAGTTGATTGAAGAAGATAGGCAAGGCAAGCAATCAGAGCACCATAGAGATTCTCCTCTCTCCTGTCATTTTCCTTTCCATCATTTGTCATCAAATTAGACACTTCTGTTATTTTGGTGTCTTGTCCTTGTTGCTTTTTGTTGTTCCTGTACAAATTAGTTGATGAATTTTTTATGCTGTCCCAGAATCACATCCACGCCAACTGGGTGTTCGCAGGGTCGCATATAATATATCTTATTCAACTTCCTTTACATTCCCTGCTTCGGAACGTTGCAGTAGTCGTTCACTTATGTGGTTTGCTTACACAACAACAGTAGTAACCCAGAAAAAGAAAATTGATGCGAACCGTGAGATTTTTCACGCCACGTTGTCAAGTATGTTGATTCGATTAATATGCGGTGGGTGCATTGGTCTATTTGCAAGCCTTTAGCATTTTCACTTCCATTTCACATTCTCATGGCTCATGCATTGGAAACTCATTTCATTTAAAACAGAAATCAAAATAATAATTTATTGAATGTTTTTAAGACGTCCTTAGATAAATTCGACTTCTTCTTGTAATCTAGTATTGCTAAAATACCATTGGTACATATAAGGAGAAAAAAAGATGTATCTGGGTTATTGTATTGCATCGGGCCTTTGACTTTTAAACAAGTTTAACACAAGCTTTTCACTTTTGTCGTGGGTTGTCAAAAAGATGCATTTCAATTGCGTCGTCTTTTAATCTGGTGCTCGTTAAGAAGGATATCCGCTCATTCTCTGTAAATTATTTATAAAGTTTTCCGATCTCAGGCTACTGTTCTTTCTGTTGTCATTGGTATGCGGACATCATAATTACGATTCTGTTTATTAAGCAGTTGTGCGTGAATTCTTTCAATTTACTGCCATGATGTCTCAAGCATCCATTGTAGCATTTTATTATAGTCTTTTGCAACCATACTTAGTGAATTCATTGAAACTTCTCATCAAACAAAAAGCTTCTACAAGTATTTAAAATATTGCATAAAATTAAAATATATAATATGCTACATGACTTAAGTACACGATTACAGCTTTCTGAATACATTTAACAATTTTGTAAAATTGTGCGATTTCGCGTATTGCTATTTGCAAACAAACTTCATATTAAATTTTGTTAAACCACTATCACTACATCTATCCAATTTATCATCATATTTTGTTTTTGTTTGCGCGGTACCGCAAACCATTCAACTCTCCGAATGCCAAAGTAAAGGGCTTGCAATGCAAATACATTTTGGAAATACATATTTGGTTTGTTGAACGAATGTCAAAGAATAAGTCGGACAGTACAACTTATTTTAATACCCTAATTCGATAAAGTACGAATTTATTCCAGAATTAAAATTGACAAAATTTACAACAATTTAGTACTGGCACAGCATTAAAAAAATGTAAAGATATATATTTAAATCTGTTGGATCTTTTAAAGCGTATCTAAAATACGACCACAGTAGATTGTAGCGTTCTTACTTGTTCAATATTAAACACACATCGGTTCACTTAAATAGAATTGTATTGCATTGAAAACATTTTGCTAGCAAGCCATAAACGCTTTGACGTTATCGATCAATATAGAAATGCTCAGTACTATACGCATACTTTATCTACATCGGGATATATAACTATATTGCCTGTTGCTTATGTCTGGTGTAGGTAGAAGATGCAACTTCTTTTTGATTGATGACTGATACGGACGCCACCTCCTTTTCAGTCACACCACGCTTCACTTCGCATTCAAAGTGCGTTTCGATTTGCGATCTTAATCATTGCCTGATCTGTTTTTTGTAAAAGTTCACCACATTACATTTTTTAAAGTTATATTCGATACCTATGTTGATGAATTTACATTGCAGTTATACATTAAAAATGAAGTATTACTGATTATTATATTATATTATTGGCATATAATTTCATACAATTTGTTGAACCAACAAATTCGAACGGAAGTGTAAACAAAAAAAAAAAGAAAATATTATTTAAATACGTTATTTTATATTGATAATAAGTTATATTAATTTCAATAAGCTTTTTAAAATCAACACGCCTACAGAAATGATTGCTTATATATTGTACGCTATATACTTGTTTAAATTTAAATGATATCTGCTTTAGGGTCGGAGGATGAGCGGGCAGCAGGGAAGTTAACTAGCCGATATGGCAGCTTACCTACGTGCCCGGACCGGGGTTTGCGCTTCTATGAATAAGTTACCACCGCTGCCACTTGTCAGACAGTCAAAGGGACAGTCAGACTGCCGGAATGGCAGACCAAAAGTTGCCGCTGGCCAGAAATCATGTTTGGAATGTTTAAATGGTTCGTGAAGTCGCATTCAAGTGCTGCGTGGATGGTGTACATACTCGTACATACGAATACTATGTCAGCAATAGACAGTCCTCTTTTTGTTATTTCTTTATTTTATTTAAACCTTTGAGAAGGCGTATTATGAGAATTAGTAACCATAGTAGTCTACAAAGTTGAACGAACTTTAAACATTTCTTTTTATTTCAATTCATCAATACATCAACCAGTTGAAAATTTTTTATTTGTATTATTGTCAAACGTTTGTCGTTTTCAACATTTATTTGATTATTATGTAGATAAACAAATGCTATTTGCATATTTATTGGGTGCCGTAGTATCTCCTTTGTACGTAGTTTTTAATTATGGACGGGCTTTCAATTATGACCGCATTTTATGGCAATGACGGCCACAACAACGAGTGCTGCATGATGGCATTTTTCAATTGTTTGGAGAGTGTGCTTTGTTTAATTGTTCCAACAGAGCAAAAGACGCAGCAGTAAACATTGCGAATTGAAAATGTTCGATACCAAAAATTTTAAATATCGCTAAATGGGCTTTAAGATTAATTACAAAAAATTACTACTACTAAAAGCGTTAAAGTTAAAAATTCGTTCGACAATTCCTAATTTAATCCATTCTTATTTTGATTTTATTAAAAGTGTTAAAAGTGTATTTTTAAGTTTGCCGTCTTTTTTTAATGGATTAATTGAGACTTATGAATCGTTTGGCTATTTCTAGACATACCAAGAATCAAATTTAACTGTAACAGCATCCGCTCTCGCACATAGTGCATACCACAAAGGCCACATAACGTTGGCACCAGTTGCTGTAAATATACAATTTGATGTCAGGTATCAACATTCTCTTCAGCAGATATACATAGAAAAAATCGCCTCTCAGTCATTCACAAAGGGTACCAACCCAATGAAAAGTTGTAGTAATGCCTTTACAATGATTACGGCTGCCTGCAGCAGCCACAACAAATACAGTTGAAACAACAGTAGCAACTACTGCAACAATAATGGCAACTAGTACAAGAACAACAACAAGTAACAGTCGACGAGCTGCCAACTGGCAGCGGTTCCAACTTTTCAAATAAACTTCATGCAGCTCTGTGATCCGCACAGGCCGGTAGCTGTCGGTTTTGTCGGTTTCAGTCGCAGAACTCTGTTGTCCTGACTCTTGCCTCCTACTCCAACTAAACCACCATTACGCTTCTTATTTTGTGCTCGATTGTGCGTTCGTTGCACCCGAAAGCATTTCTGTAGTTACTACTCTGATCTGCTCAGTGCTCTGCGCCGCAGGATATTAAAAATAAAGCAGGCGCGTAAGTCTATACTGTTTGCAGTTAGTCCTTCAAAGTGAAAAATAAAATGTTTGTGTTAAGCTATTCAAAGTTGAAAATGCTTTAATCAATATTGGCTTTTTGTGACGTATGGGTAATGTAGTCAGTGTAGTATGAAATCAGGAATATACTATGAACTTTTAATTTAATATTAAAAACACCGCCTTATATTTAATATTCAAAAAGCATTTCTATTAGTAAATCGATACCGCTGTGCTCTTTAAATGCACTAAAGGAAGTCTTTAAATTCAAAAAGCTCAGAAATGAAAACCACATTTTGATATAATATAAAGGCATTCGCAGCCGCATACTATAGCCACAACATACAGCACAGCAGACAAAGCAGTGTTTTCCACTGCATAGACCAACTACCTGCCCAGTCTGTTCTTTGGTTATATCTTTCTGACTCACTGTCTCGTAGTGTTTGTCTGGTATATGAATGCATGGCTGTATATATACGCCTCTGATGCCTTGAAGAGTATTGCAGTGTTTTCTGAAGCACACACACAGCCATAGTGTAGCTGCAAGTCAGCCCTCATTGTACTCGTTTACCCCATGTACAGCATAGAGCACACAGTGTACAGCGTATAGCGCACAAAATACAGCATACAAATGTGACGTTAGTGGCGGCCTGCTGCATGTTTGTGTTCATGGCAAATCCCTGTGCTCTAAAAAATTTATAAGTATGCCGCCCATGTATACATACATACGTACATGTATATACTGTGTGTGTGCATGGCATGTTTCCTCTTTGCATTTGCGAAAACTTTTGTGAAATGACAAAAATATGCCCATTAAAATGAGCAAATGTAGGAATTTATGTACATTAGAAAAGTCGGCATGCACGGAGAGCATGTCTCTCATAAGGGATGCTCTTTTATTTGCCTTCAGGAGGGACGGTTTAGGTTCTGTAGCTTTTACGCTGCGCTTTTTAGCAGTCCTACGCCATCGTCCATTCAACCAAAGTCATTCATCATACTCTGCGTGTGATGGCAAAATGTGCAACAGTGTAATAGAGGAAATGTAAAGTAGAATGAAAGGAGTAAAACGAATTTCTTAATATATTAGGTCTATGCATTTGTCAGTCTGAGGGTAAACTATTAGCACGGCCCATACGCGATAATAGTATTTCTCAGGCTCGGTCGATTTTAGTGAGCTGCTGTGACACGAACACTTTAATCTTAGAAAAAGAACACAAAATAGATTAACTATATATTTATTACAACCTTTGAGTATATTTAATAATTGTATTTTGCGTTTTCTGTGATTGTCAAAAATAAGGTTATATATCTTGAAAACAGTGACACTTAAGCGACTATGTGGATAATATCAAATAGACATTAATAATTCAGACCTTAGCTACTTCATTATTGTCGGGTCAATAAATCAAAATCAAGCTGGGAAGTCAAATGAAACAAAAGACAGCTATAACAACAGAATCCCTTACACTAATGTTTTAAATGAAAAAGATTCAAGCTGGTATTGTGAAATTTATTATTTCACCCAATGTCAGTTGTTTGCAGACAAATTCCAACATAAATAAATCCAAGCTACATACAGATAGCTGCTCAATGATTACGACTGATGAAGGTCGCAGCTGCGTTGCCAGTTGTCTGCCAAAAAGCTGTCAAAAGTCTCCTTTGATAAGCGTCTATACACAGTCAACCGCATCCGATTTGATTTTCCTGCTAAATTATGGCTGGAGCCGTAATTTGGTATTTTAATTTCAATAGAATTAGGTATTTATATATTAATACTTCAAATACTGTCGCAATTACCACCAATAAGTATGCTTTAAAACACATAATACATATTTGTCATATTGTTTTAACTGCTAAAAATATGTAAAAGTTCTAATCCCCAGATACTTAACAATCTTTTAGATATTTTTCAAACTATCATTGAAGGACAATTAATTACATATACCATGTCAATCAAAATTTTAGTAATTCACTCAGAGCTTTTGACACCCAAATTACAGAAAATTCAGATATTAAAATGGCAATAGCATTATTATCATCTTAAACAGCAGCAGAAAGAGGCTTCCCTTCTTTTGCGTCTTTTTTATGCTAGGGGCGATTTACGTTAAAATTTTTTGGTGCTCCACCAAATCAGAGTGATGCAAAATTTACGTAGCTACTTAAAAAACTATGCTTCGTCTCTTGCTTGGGGCTAAAAACATGGCAAGCGCGACTGAGTAAACGTAGGGTAACTCGCACAGAAATCCAATTCATGAAGTTGCTTTAGTGAAAACTTTCTGGGGAGTTGAGAAAGAAAACGCAGCCAGCTGTCTGCTTAAATTTGGCGTAAATTTAATTTTCAAATAAACTGCAATGTGCCAGAAGGGCATTTGCCCTCCATTATCGTCTTCACTTACCCACAAGAGAGTTACTGTTCAAAATATGCAGGGTGAAGGTTTGAAAAAATATTCAATGCATTGCATTTACATCTTGTTATCGCATGGTTAATTATCATTGTCAGTGGTATAGTAAACAAATGTTCATTGCGTATTACTGTCGCTGTCAATGTCTCTGTCTGTCAGCTGCATTACAATTATAAGTTCGAAACTTCAAAGACAAACAATTTGGCTGATTGGCAGCCGCTACAGCTAAAGAAGCTGTTGGTTGATTAATTTCCGGTCGGCTTGCTAATTCAATGTTGTGTACCTTCTATGACAACAATTATCGCAACCAGAGTAGCAAAATCAACAACAATTTAGCATTTCATAGGCCACGCACGCGTGAACAACACAAAACAAAAAAAAACTCTAAACATAAAACAAATTGGCACCCATTATCGTTAGCCAAAAAAAAGGTGCGAGTTGCAAATTTGTAACTCATTTTGTGCGCAAATTAAGTGTCTAGGGTTGTTATGACTATGCTCTAGCCAAACCTGAAAGTCGGAAGGTATACATTTTCTCATTTATTTTGGCAGCCAGTTAAAATGATGTCGTTGGGTGTTCCACTAAGTCAAAGGACTTTCCTGCCTAAAAAAAAATGAACTCAGCGCAATATAAACATAGTAAACGGGCATTTAGTAAATTAGTGCAAAAATTTAAGGTCGGAATGCTTAGAGACGTTTGTGAATTCATTGTTTAAAAAATCTGTCACTATAAACGATAAGAAGTTATATTCACAAGTGAAATTTGAAAAAGAGTAGTTCGTTGTTATAATTATGATACACCCTGCTCCATATTAGTGAACAAATTCATAAAAAACAGTGAACAACGCAAATAGGCGCTTTAATTTGGGTCATATATATGTATGAAGGTGTTTGTTTCTCAAAAACCATGACAACAAAAACAAATCGTTTACGTACTTTGAGAACGTTGGATACTTTCATGGTAATTAGCTTTTTGCCATGGTTGGCATTGGAGAAAATTTCATTGTTAATATGAAGCTCACCTACTGTTTATGTTTCTATTGTGGCAAATAACCCGCAATGGGAATTGCCTTTGTTGCATTTGTTATTTTTGTTGGATTGCGACAACTTCGCATACAGGCTAGTGCCAAAAATTTGTACAATTTTCAACCAATGCGACCCCAGCATTTTCATGTGCAGCGAATGTGAATGCCATATAAATTAAGTGCGGCGACAACTACAGACGCAAAAGCGGCAATAACAACCGCATGACAGCGGTGCAACGCAAAAAGGTAATTCTGCGAGTGGGAAATTTTGCCAACAACATCAACAAAGACGGCAATCAACAATAACAACAAATGCTGGCGTCGGTTTTGTGGCGAAGGCAACAACAATCATTTGCCAGTGGCTGAGAATGTAAACTGGAGTTCAGTAAAAATTTGCTTGAAAATAAACATACGCCACTTAGCACTGAAAAAATTGTTGATGATAATCATATCATCTAACAAAAATTTCATAAATCCAAATATCAACAAAACAAAACTGGCAGAAATAAATAAAAGCATACATTTAACAGCTAAGAAAGTCCTTACTTAATAACATTTATATCACAAAAAAAAACATACTCTTATTTTCAAAATATTTCAGAAGCAAAATAACATTTAAGTATTAATGCATCTCGTCTGAATCTTACTGAAGTAAGACAAGTAAAATTAAGCAGGAGTCGCCATTAGCTATTAAGTTTATGATTTCTAGTTTCGGAACGCAAAATTTTCTTTACATTACTTTAAAAAGGCCGTAATTTGAAATACAGTTTGTACTATGAACTTTTGTTCAGCTTTTTTCTGACCGTTGTCTATTACAGAAATGTCATACACCGCAATTAACAATATTAATAGCCTCCCAAGTTACACAAACGCTTTGATGATGCCCTCTTTGCTCTAGTGAATTAGCCCATTGTGAATTTATTAAAAATATAGAACAGAATCTTAACACAGAAAACCAAAGCTCATGCTATAGAATGCACAGCTCCAGCTCCATAATTCAGGAACTGTCATTTATTTTTATTAATTGATGCTGATTAAATACATTCTTTAAATTTTTGCTATAGCGTTTTCCTTTTCCATTTCGGCAAAAAACCTTCTATAATTGAATACTATTTCGTTAACTTCCGTTTCATTGGTATGAAACTCATATTCGAGCTTGGACTCGGACCGGGACCAGAACTCGTGGTCTGTACAATTTACTCCTGCTTTAAGGCACGTAATTGCTAATATCCGCTTTTAATTAAGCAACTTTCTTTTTAACATTGTGGTTCGGACTGTTAGGTCAGCAAAATGATCCTTCGGGATTCCTTCCGGTTTTGTTGTTTTTTTTTTTTTTTGTATATTTATTTTTTTCAATGTTTTTAGGATATAAGCTTTAAATGCGCATATTAAATTTTGAAATTTTCTGAAAGAACCAAAACATAAATATTGATTAACATACGCACTTTTATTTTTAGTAAATTAGAAACAGTAATTTATTGTTACAAGTTTCAACAAAAGGGGAATATGATGGAGATGAGTAAGCGTTCGAAATGCTATTACTATATAGACGGCATAAGTTGCTTGTTGAAAGTTTAAATAAATAATAAACTGCTCAATGTCATAATAACTAAAAGATCAAGTTTCAATTCGTTTAAATACATAGCAGCGTTTGAACTTAGAGAATATTATTCAAACTGAACTTAATCTTTATGCTGTTGCATTTAAATAGAGCAGACTAAACCAAAACATCGAAGCTGTCAAGGAGCAGCTTTGTTTGACAGTTCCTGCGTCTAAGCAGCTTAGTCCGATTTTTTTTTTCTGGCTGTTGCAGATTTCAAATGAATGCAAAGTGAATGCAAAACCGAACCATTTGTAAATAGGTGGACACCCTTTGTTTGGATTGCAACTTTATTGCTTCATCACATTTACTAAAAAACAGCTCTCCTCAAATAATACTTTGTACATTTGGGAAAAAATATGTAGGCAGTGCTAATGCAGGTCAAAACATGGTATGGTATACAAGTGATTTCTAATTTAAATTAAGCTAAACTAAGTTCACAATTACACCTTATCGAGTTCATTGACCTGTACTAATACTGCTCACTTATTATCACCAGTTATTTTGCTTTTAATGAGTGCTGAGTTTATTGCAAGATCGGCTCACACAACTTTTTATGGCTTCGTCTCGGTAGTCTTGGATAAGGTTCTGCTTAAGTCCCTAGCCAGACCCACAAACAAATCGGAAAACTGCAAGCTGATACTTTCGAGGCACTCAAACGTAACTAACCATTGCCTCAAACAAAAAAAAAAAACAACTATGCCCAACAGTTTTGCGTATACGTCAGTTCATTGCAAGATCTTCCGAGTGTTGTTATTCTAGATGTACTTTCAGTAAAGACGTATAAAAAAGGTATGAAAACCCTTAGGATTTTAATATTTTTGGAACATATTTAAGGTTTAGACACACTTTTCTATCATTTTTGAAAAAAAAATTGTACTTTATTTTAAATTAATTTTTTTTCAAATATTTATTTGTCTTAAGTTAATAAAGATATTTAATTTTTTAGATGAGTTGTCATTAAAACAATGTTATTTTAATCACTAGCATTGAGTATAGTACGCGGCCTCCTCAATTTATTTTTCAATGATAGGTGATAACTAAAGAGAGTAAAAAATATGTTATTTTGGATGCTTGCATGTATATGATTAGTTACTTTGTCGTTTATTGTGCAACCTTTTTAGATCGATCACAAATTTAGTTGTTTTTGCTGAACTACTAGCGGAGACACATAAACTACAGCCAACAGTAACCCAAAGTATACAAACTTACATGTTTGCAAACTAAGCATTTCAATTTTCAACAGAGTTATATTGGTAACAAATACGTACAGTGTGTCTCGATAGCTCTATCATTACGACAGCGGCAGAGATCTCTGAGCGCAACTAGCGCAGAGTTGTAGGCTGCTTGAAAAAAATTTGAATTAAACTTAACCTGCCTGACATATAAACAGACATTTATTCCAAATTTGGTGGCTCGAGCTTTTGTAGTTTAAAAGATCAAGGTATTCATACGTACGGACGGACAGACGGGCATCGCTATATTGACTCGACTGTTGATATTGATCAAGAATATATACACTTTATGGGGTCGGCCACGCTTCCTTCTGCCTGTTACGTACATAACGCTTCCGACAAACTTAATAGACCCCTCTACTCTTTTTTGAGTACGGGGTCTAAAAAGAGAAAAAGACAAGCGACATGCGAAGTGCTAACAAATGACAACTAAGTTCAAATCTAATAGCCAGAGTGTTCGGACAGATCCAAGAATCTCAGAACCTTAGGCAGGCTGCCGCCCAGAAATCGAATAGCGACGTAAAACACACTAAAACGAAGTGCAAAAATGTGCCAACTGAAAAACTGTTTGTATAGTCAATGAAAGTAAAGGAAAAGACCAGTTGTAGGAGCTCGATGGATTTTGGGGTTGTTTTAACTTTGGCTGCTACAGCTAGCTGAGAGGCGAGCAGAAATAATGTACGCATTAATTCCTCATTTAAATTCAACGGCGCGTACGACGCATTAGTTGTGTCGAACAAACCACCCAAGGAATCCAGCTACCAAGCTACCTAACTACCATGAAACCCGAAAACCCAACAACCCTTGTTGGTGCTCCAAATTTTTTTATTCAATATAAAGCATACTCTTAGGCGCTGCTGTTGTGACACTCGTCTTGCTTTGAAGTGTTTCTCGATTGCTTAAAAGCAAATTCTATTTCAAGGCGAAAGTGATCAACGTAGCTTCATTTCTGTCCCCATTTTCTTGCAGCTGTTTCCTTGTTTGAAACTACTTA
The DNA here is from genome assembly GCA_035046005.1 of Drosophila acutilabella. Lineage (NCBI taxonomy): Eukaryota > Metazoa > Arthropoda > Insecta > Diptera > Drosophilidae > Drosophila > Drosophila acutilabella. The sequence continues at coordinate 19,540,944 of JAWNOK010000024.1, read as the reverse complement.
TGTGAAAGGTTGTTACTGTTGTTACTGCTTGAGCAGTCGGCAACTTTTAAAATTAGCATAATGCCTAAAATTATGCAACGCTTTTGCGACAGACATTTCAGTAAAGCACCGTTTCTTGGTTGCCGGCTGTCATTGCTATACTGCTGATGTTGTGGCACTTTCAGTGCACTTCACGCCGCCCAAAACAAACGCCAAATGCACCATGATAGACAAAAACAATAAAAATGATTTGCGAAATATTGAATTACCTAAAGACCTGAATCGGGTCCATGAAGTAAATAAACTTATTGCACCATGGTCCTTGCCCTATTGTGATTCTACTGCTAACTTTGCTATTGTGATTACAATTATCAGGAAAAGGTTTTTGTAACATTAACATTCGTTAAAATGATACTACATTGGTATTGTAAGTATCGACGAAGGTTAAAATACGGCCATAAAAATCATCCAAATATCTAAAAATATATGAAGTCTTATATATTTCGAAAATTACTTTACTTCTTATAAATTTATTCTAATTATTTCACGCACTTCTTCTTAAAGACTCAAAAATGTAAGATTGAAGCTTTTGTTTTCTGGGGAATGCTGATGAAGTTAATTGTCAACATAATTTCTTTACGTTTCGTTCATTACCACATTCAGAATGGCAACCCCAAGAGGAGTTCTTAACAAAAAAAAAGCACATCATGGGGCCTATGAAGTGAAGCCCTTTGGAATTATGGCTCATTAAATGACATAATACCAAAAACAACAATCCCGCCCACATACTGCAAAACATTCAAGCTTGAAATGTGGGTGCTTACATTTGTGTATAGCATAATTTTAGGCAACTTGGCAGATGCTTCTTGAAGTTGGAAATGAAAACCACAGGCGTTGCCGCTGAGTCAACTAATATCTTCCTAATATACATGAAAATATGCATACACACTAACATATATATTCCCAGGACTTGTGCCGCATAATGGTTTTAACAAGATTTTTTAGTGTAGTTATCGTTTTTAACATGTTTCTTAACTGCTACTGCGTCTTTTCAATTACGCACATAATTAAATATGTTCTGCCTGTCCTTACCACTAAAGTTGCGCAAAGTGGGCTTGGGGTCCCGCGGGGCTTTTCCAAAAATCATAAACACTGCGTGTGTGTCAATGCTTACAGTTTCTCACATTTGTAAGTTTTGTAGACTTAAATACATATTCTGATAATTCTACTTAATCGAAAGTTAGTATTTAATGTCATTCAGTCTTGCTAAATGAATTGTTACAAAAAAGTCAAAATATCGCACGTAGATTATAGTTGAATGTAATTTGACGTCTATGTCTAAATTGAATAACCGCAAACTGTCAAACCGACTTTCACTTAACATAAAAAAAAAACTCAAAACAAAAAATAGCTTCCAAAAGTACCGCGTAAGTTCTGATAAAACTGTTGTCTTAAGCGAAAAACCAGTGTTAAAGCGGAAATAAAAAACCACAATTTAGGACCGAAAAAAGACACATAGAAAGGAAAAATATGGTAAACGGACGAAAAGGAAATTAAGACTTTTTTATGTTGCCAACTTTCACAATAGATTTTGCCATTTGGACTGATATAACTCCTCTTCACCTCTTCTCATCTAGTAGTCCAAGAACACTCAACACATAAATTCGTGGCAAAATGAAAGCCGATGTGCTTCCTACTTACAAACCAACTCGCTGAAGAACGCAACTGCAAGAAAACAATAACAGTACATATAAATTTATATTAAGTACGAATGAGCAGCGGAAAAATGTTTATGTGAAGCCAAAAAGTTTTTTGATGCCACACATTAGAGAACTTGTACTTGCACTAACAGAAGCTTTATCTCGCTCTCTCTTCCCATCTCTTCCTATTCACATGTTGTCAGGAGTTGTTTTGCGCTCTCTATTCCACTATCGGCCTCCCCCTTTCGTATACTATCTTACTTTTTGCCGACAATATTCAGAATGACTATCAACGTATAGGTACAAGACCGGTTTATTATAATTTGATAAATTTAAACATTACATTACAACACCAGTTAACGGGTTTTAAGATAAAATATGCAATGTAATAATATTTAAGACAGAAATTTGGTTGTACTGCAAACTTGTAATTTTGCACTGACTTTTACCTCTCATATTTGAAAGTTTACTTGGAAGCGTTAGCTTAGTTGCGATTTATTTTTAGGGTACTTTCTTTTTCCGTTCATTTTGTTTTGTTGGAAATACTAATACAATATATTAAATTACAAGTATACGTTTTTAAATTTTATTTGGATCCTTACAAAAATATTATAATACATTGTCTGACTAAAAAGGTGGTGGCCAGAATGAAGAAGTTCAGGGCAGCAGGCACACATTAATCATGGACTAGATTCAACTCTACCAACACTTTGGTAACCTTCAAGAAGATGTCGAGACGCTAACGCTATTGTGCTGATTCATAAACCATTTATGGATTTCGTTTTTGTTTTATTTTTACTCGAAAATCGCACACGCAATTTGTTTGGGGACTTGGATAGGTTACATATTTATGTGTTTGCAATTATTTTCACGAAACAGCACTTTAAGTGATTTACCGAGTATGTATAAATGTATGGAAGAGCAATGTCTCTGTGCTTATGATAATTTTAAAGCATTTTTTTTAGTGGAAGTCCATGACTTTCGTATATGCATTTTTTTTGTTAACATAACACGATTTATTTAAAAGAAAAGCGTATATTTGGTATAAAATTACGGTTCTCAATAATGGCTGAGGGTAATATATGTGATATTAGATAAAGCCGCTTTTAATTTTACAATAATTTAATTTACAATGATTGCCTTAATTACAGATGCTTCTTTTTGTGCATATTTGGATAGTCTTCTATTCAAGTTGGAATCAGGTTAAAAATAAAATAAGTACCAAATTTCGAAGCTATTGAAGGCTTTAACTATGTTAATAAATTTGCTCGGCATTGGCTCACAGAGACAGCGAGCGCCTTTAAGTATGGGATGTATATAAATTTGCGGAAAATGTTAACCTCGAATTGCGCATGAGCATAAAATATAATTTACAACTTGTGCTCCTATTTGCATTAGCGCTGGATCCCAACAAAACAGAGTCAACATTAACTGAGACAAAAGCCACTAAATTATCAGCATAATGCGTTTGCAAATTTCTGGCTTGAGTCAAAAATGTTTTACAGTAATTTTAATAGCAAATTGAATTAAGCGCACAAAGCTATTACCTGAAGCCTCTTGTCATTTGTAGCCTCCATGTCGTTCTACCTAATTTAGTTTCCCTTAAAGTGTGTTTCCTTTTATATGAAAGATTTATATTGTTTTTTTTTACTTTACCTAATGTGATTTCCAATGCGGTATTTTTCAGACTTGTTACGAACTGGAGCGCTATCTGCGCGATGAACCCAAGCACCAGTGTTACAAAAAAATTCACACTGATCTGGACACGGCATGGGGTATATTCTCGACCCCAGCACGCCTTTTGGAGGAGTTGAAGATTAAGGAGAGCTTGGATACGATTTCAACAACATCTTCGGTGTCGTCCAATTGCTCAGGAATATCGTGGGACAGTAGCGGCTCCCAGGCGCTCAGTTGTGCAGTGTTGGTCAAGCAAGAGCGTATAGACGAAGATGATGACGAAACGGCTCATAGATTAGCTTGTGATGATAAGTTAGGAGTTTTATTTGCTGCACCACCCTCGGCCATGTCGCCCAATCCGAGTATCAGCAGTGCCGGTAGTAGAAACAACAGCAGCAGCATTGACAACAGCAGTAGCAACAATAGAAGCTGTAATACTATAACCTTGAGTTCAAGTAGTAGCTCAGCACCGGCTATTAAAGTGCGTGTTGTGCAGGCGAAAGCACAGCGACATTATCATTTAGGCCAAAGTCATGAACACGACTTTGTTCTGCCTCCCTTGACACCTCCTTCTTCGCCCGAGTCCAGCCTTCGAAGTCACAACTATGCCCAGGTCCCTCAGCAACACCAAAATCAGCACCCGCAACAGCTGAAACCCCAGCTCATTGATGCATGTGAGCTAGCCGCACTCATAAAACAGCAGCAACGCCAACAGAATAAGCATCAGGCCTCAACAACTTCAAACTCCACATCCACGACCGCCATATTGCAATTTACTAGCCAAATGACTAGCGCCAAGAACTCAGCTCTGACGCAAGCCACAACATTGCAGCTGCAACAGCAGCAGCAACAGTTAGCTGTACAACACTTAAGCATATCGCCGCAAGCCCTCAGTAAAGCCAGCAACAGCAATAGTAGCTTTACTGGCAACAGCAGCACCATCAACTCATCTGTCTGCCATAGTAGTAGCCATACCATGGATCCGACATCGGACAATCATAACAACATTCCGCGCAGCACAATCGTTCGGCTAACTACCGCAAATGGAACACCTGGAGCTGCTGGAATAAGCCTTGCACGTGTAATACAAATGCAAAACAATGGAAATGCAAATGTTGCTGCTGTACTGAGTGCTGTATCAAACACAGATAGCAGCGTTTCCAATACTAAAAATGCAACGTCGATGCAACAGCAATCCACGGCTCAAATGCAACAACAGACACCTCAAATAATTGCCGTGGTTACATCGCGTGCGGAAAAGTCTATAAATGGTACGTATTACAAGTATACAAGTATCCATTTTTAAATGATTACAGTGCAAACCATTACCATTTTTTAGCTTCTACCAAAAATCATCATCCGCGCCAACATCACGGCGACCACAGTCCGGACGCCAAACGTCGAATACACAAATGCCAATTTCTAGGCTGCAAGAAAGTATATACAAAAAGTTCGCATCTGAAAGCACATCAAAGAACTCATACTGGTAAGTTCAAGCAAAGGAGTATTGTCAAACATAACAATAAAAAAAATGCTTCAATTTTTATAATAATTCACCCGCACACATTTTATTTGATTGGATGGTTTTCCTGTATTCCTTGAATCAATGACAAAAATGTGGGATTTAGTTGGTTTTCGGGTTACAAGGCTAACGAGCAACAGGAATTGTGATTCCTTAATTGATTAGACCATTGCGGCAACGATGAAATGTAACTTAGTTGTGTCTGATTCAGCCTCAAGGAACTAGTAATCATCAAGAGGATTATATTTCGAAATTACCTTATTATTTTTCATTTCATTTTACAATCATTTTACTTTTCACTTATAATTTGAATCGAATTTAAGCTTGAATTAGTTTCAAAATTAAATATAAATATATATGCTTGTGTTAATTTAAATACCTTCTTATTTGTTTTAAAATTTTAACTTTTTTCAGTCTAAATTATATTTAAAATGATCCACTTAATCTGCAGGTGTTGCGTAAAATGTTTACACGAACAATCACCTTCAAGGAATATTGTTTGATAAACTGCCGGGACATTCAACTACTACTTGGACTGAGTAGTCTTTCACAAAATTATAAATTAAATTTTCAGTTTATCTTTGAGTGTTAAAACTTTGGCTTAGTGAACTCCTAAAACACTTCCAAACAAGGAGACCATTGGTCGAGGGTATGGCTTGTTTGATTGGCCTATGAGCTTGTTGTTAATTGTTTACCTACAAGTTATTGTTATTTTGTGATTTTGCCATATTACGTTGCTTTATCCTTAGTCATCAGCGTTGGAGCATAAAGTGTTAATTTGTTAGGACAAAGTTCTCAGGGAAACTTTTCAGTTGTTTCTTCATGTGGATGAAATCACAGGGTTCTTAACAAATAAATTCAGACACATTTAAGTTCGGATAAAAATTCAGTCATTAATTACACGTGTTTCAAGCTTCTTCCAAGTATTAGACACGGACAAAATGAATCAAAGGACAAGGTGTTTTCAGCAGTAAAAGAGATTGAGTCGTTTGATTGTCCAGCAAGGCAGACCTAATGTCCTAATGTCTAAATGTCCTCAAAGGAGCAAAAAAATAATTATTTCAATGCTACCATTGCAGACTATAGGTCAACCTGAAGTAATGAAAAATTTAAAAAATAGAGCGATTAAAACTTGATATCATTTAATTTAAGATTTAATTCATTCGTGTTGAAAACGAAACTTAGTTTCAAGAAGATTATTAATGACATGTTATTTTTTACGTGTCAGACCAGAGCCGATACATTTACTTTATTTTTAAAGCGTTTAGAAACCTTAGTACTTTACTTCCATCGTCACTACTTTAAACTTGCGAGCATTATTTTTTGGCAAATAGCTCAATCGATTGTGACCTGCTAGTATTGACATTAAAATTTCTGTTATCTTTCAAAGATTTCAATAAGTTAAACGTTTAAGCCAAACGAACGAAGGGCTTCTGAAGTAAAGAAAAGGTATGAGCCTCTTTTATATATATATATATATATATATATATATATATTTATTTATATATTTATATATATATTGCCATGGAAAAATTACAAGTGCAATCAAGTGAAAAGACACAAACAGAACATAAAAATTGTGTGGACTGTTGAAGCCGAGAAGGCACATAGAATACACAAGAAAAGTTAAGGAATTGCAGGCAATGAAAGAAATTTCGCCATTCGTTGCATGCCTGGGTGGAGTATTTTTTCTATTCGCCGCTTACATTAAAATCCAGCGCCAGCAAAATTTATAAAATATTAACTAGTTCCCGACTCTGTTTTAAGATGTGACTGTAGTTGTTATAGTCTGCAGATTCTCTACGCTTGCTCTAAGACATTTAACACACACTTTTGCAACTGAAATTACGAGCAACGAGAAAACAGAGTTAGTGTAAGTATTGAAATGTATAGCTAAAGTTTTATTTTAACGTTATTCGCTTTAGTAAATTAAATGCAATTGTGGTATAAAAAAGGCTGCAACCTCAGGGGCAATATGATAACTATATATTTGTAGCTCCATTTTACCATATGACTAGAAAAACCATAGCAGTTCTGACGCAAAAATATAACAAATAAATATACTTCTAGATTCTTATTTATTGTTAATTTGTTTAATTATTCGTGGACGTATTCAGAAGCAATTAAAAATAAGACTCATGGGTGTAATCTGTATCTCTGTGACCTGCACTTTGCGCACTTTGCGCACTTTGCGCACTTTTCGTTGATTTACAGAATCCACAGGCACAAGTCACAGCCAGAGCTTTTTACAACTAGTCAAAACACATTCATACTCCAACCCACACAGTCATACACATTCAATATGAGTTGTGGTATTTTCCGGACAGCCATTTTATTTATGGTCGTTTCTTCGAGTTCTGCTAACAGTTCTGAAAACATGCCAAAGTGCTAGTGGCCGAACACCTACATCTACATACTCATACAAGAATAGCTAGAAAAATCCCTATGTTGCATAGTTATTGGACACCGCATCTTATTTAAGTAGTCGACCAAAAGCAAACAACTTAAAATTAAGGGAGCACGGGTCGATGTACCAATAGTTCGGTGAGTAGATCGAGAGTAAGGTGGAATAATATAGAATTGAGTACGGAAATATCACACATACGCACACACACACAACATAACACACATTTCCGCATGCATTAAGTTTCAAGTCCAATGTGTGTGTATGATTGTTAAGCTGTTTTGGTGTTCGTAACAAAGTTTTCCACTCAGCTTTATGCATTTTTCTTGGCAGTCGTCTACTTTGCTGGTTATCTGGCTCCGTTTTTCCTGTGCTTTTCTCCACAGTAGCAGCGACGACAGCAACGGCGGCAATTTCCGGCCTGGGCTGCTGTTTGTCTTTTAAACTCAAATAATTTTACCATTTTTTCTGGCATAGCTGTGCTGTTTTCTGTTCCATTCTCTGCGCTCTTTTAGGTTTTATACTTTTGTGTGAAATTACAACTTCTGCATTTCCTTTTCCTTTTTCTCCTATGCAGCCTGGCCTGTCTGCGTAGCGATTCTGGTCGGTAACTGTTTCTCAGCTTGTATAGCTGGCTTTTGGCGCGTTAGCTTCAGCGCATCCTTTGAAGCTTTTAGAACGCATGAAAAATGTTGGCAAAGGCATTCGCGTTTTGGCACATCGTTTCACTGACATCAATGCTACACCCAACATTGTTGTCTGACATTTGGATATTTTTTAATTTTCAGTCGTCCAATTCATTTCATTATTTCATGCATATTTTGCTGGTTAAAACTTAAAGCAAACAAAGAAAGAATGACATAGTCGCCTCACGACTTTAATATATTTTATTATTTATTAATTATACTTTACAAACTCTTTTTATTTCAGGTGAGAAGCCATACAAGTGTTCTTGGGAGGGTTGTGAGTGGCGTTTCGCTAGAAGTGATGAGCTAACACGGCACTATAGAAAGCACACAGGGGCAAAACCATTTAAGTGCCGCAATTGCGATCGTTGCTTCTCACGATCTGATCATCTGGCTCTGCACATGAAGCGCCACATGTGAGATGATATCTAAATTAAAGAGAGCTGAAGATAAACTGTGTGCCATCACATGCAATGTTACTGATGACGATAAAACATAACTAGTAAATCCATTTTCAGAAAATTAGTATACATCACATTATATACCACAGATAAAAATGAAGAAGCTTTTCAAAACGACATATTTTTGACCAATTATATAATTTTTATTAATTGTAAAAGTTTTTTCTGTCTTATTTATTGATCTTATCTTAAAATCATTAAGTAAACCACATTTTAATTTCATATGCATTTTAACAGTTGAAACAAATATTGTACAATTTTACCAAAGCTAAGAAATTTCTTTAACTTTAAAAGATATAACTGAGGATAGAAGGCAATCGACATTCAAAAACGTACCAAACATAACAAATATTTAATAATGCCTTTTGAATTTGTTCGAATATAAAAAAAAAACAAAATATTAAACACACTGCCAAAAGTGAAATGAATAAAATGGTTAAATAAGAAAAATAATTAAACAACAATTTAAAATACCATTAGGTCAGTGCATATATGTGACTATTTCAAGTAAATTGAAAATATATGACATACTGGCTTAGATATAATAATAACTAAATACAAACAAATTCAAGTGCAAAATATGTTTTAAACAATAAATCAAATGCTTTTATTTTCATAATTTTGTTTAATAAAATGATATATTATAAATTTGTAATTTAATTGTTGTTTAGGTTTATTATATTGTGTGAATTGAAAAGCATATAAAAACTGCTTATTAAATACAAGTTAAGGCACTACAAATAATTATTTTTAAAACATAAAATATGTTTTTCATTGCTTATTTTTGTATTTATGAAGTTCACCAATGTTTTGTGATCAAAAGTATTAAGGGCATTTTTATTTAAAATTATACGCTCATATTTCTGTTTTCAGACTAATTTCAATAATATTCTTCTTAACGTGCCTCATTAAATTTAATTGTTAAAAAATTGCTATTTTTTTAAAGCATACCTTTGTTCCACACTTCTCCAACATTTCATGTGCAAATGTATAACTTTATACATAATCTCATTAAACTGCAATAAAGAAAGCGTTTACTGGGTTATGTGTATAAATAAATATATAAATTTTACTATTATGGGCCCATATTTTTCTCAATTGTATGTGCTGCTTATTATTAAATATATAATATAATTTTACTTTGTTTATAATTTGATTATTTTTAATAAAGATACATTTCCAATTTCAAAAAATTCTACGATTTTTTTTGCACTTAATATTTTACAATATAAAATAGAGCATTGTGGTATGTGTGATGGAAAATTCTGTGATCCAGAGAAGAAATGTGGCTACAGTCACATAGGTAAATTCCTGTATTCAGTAATGCGCAGAAATGTTTGATGGACTTGCATAGAATAAAAGTTTGATGGACAAAATAAAATCATATACAAAATCCCAAATATAGTTAAATTTAAAATATTTTTTGTCTCTTTGGAGTTGCTTTATAATTAAGTTATTTAAAATTAAATAAAATAATGTGAATTTATATGTACACTCATAAGAACATAAATATTCCACTTTAGATAAAATTAACTATTATAAAAACTATTTTGGCTTCCAAGCGAACAAACCTAAACGAACGCACTGAGTACGAATATGATGATTATACAACTAGTAAGTCTAAATAGCTCCCAGAAGAACAACAATATATACGATGTGTCAAAAATGCTTCAATCAGTTTAATATAAAACATCAAAAAGATTTAAAAAACCAAACTAAGATGGAATATTTTGTATTGAATTCTTTAAAGCTAGAGGGAAATTTAACAAGTCCCACATAGATTACAATACATGGCTCTAAGTACGAAATTTGTATACATACAAAAGTGTGTATTTAAAAAAACAAAAATTTACTAGTGAACGAACATAGTGTATTTAAAAGCCGAAACAAAATTTTTTTTAAATTTAATTGTGTAAAAAGTTAAACAACATAAAAGACTGGTCAACGAGGTGTTCCGCGTTTATGCAATAATTGCAACAAAAGTTAAAAACATAAAAATGAAAATGGAACGAAATTCAAGTTAAAAAGAATTGCTAAAATAATTCGACATTTAAAAACGAAAAAAACACTGAAAAAATGTATCATTAACTTAATGTATTATTTGTTGAGTTAGTGCCCATGAATATTTGGTTTTTGATCATACAGTATGAAAAGTTTATTTATCCATTTGACAAAATATATATTATTTTGTCTACAAGTTATACGTAAGTAAACTGTATAGTTAATAAAGTACGAATTTTAAGAAACGCTGAATGTGAGTCTAGAGTGTACTACCAAACACAAAAAAAACATACACAAATAATCCAAAAAAATGCAAAAAAACTAAATATATTTTATTGTCTTAAACCAAAAATGTTAAGCAATGCACTAAGCGGCACCAATATTCGTATACACGAAATTTAGGTTAGAGCCCTAGAATTGGAGCATATTCTCTAACCATTCAACAAATTAAAAAATATATGGTATTTAATGCTTATAGTAAGAAATCTAATGTAAAATTGTTTCCTTTAAGTTTTCGTTTGCAAAATGCTTATAGGACTATGATTTAGGACAAAAATCATACACATGCGGAATAAGTGTATTATGAGGGTCGATTTATCAATGAAATGTTTTGTGTATAGTTTAGTAAAATGAATTAGATTAAAATTGAATTAAATCGAACAAAAGACAGATACATTGCATAAAAATTAATTAATTAATAAAAAAGTTAAACAAACATGAACAACACAATTACAACAAAGTTTATAAATATGTAAAATATAAATATATACATGTGAAACCAAATATTAATTGGAAACTATGAATGTAAAAGTTGTGAATGTTTTAGATAATAAGACTAAAAACTAAAAGAGTAGAGGAGCATGCAAAGCATCTACATTAAGGCACAGCATTCTGTATAAAATGAAATTTTTAGATACTAGCTTGACTCTCTCTCTCTCACTCTCTATCTCTGTCTCCGTATAAAAATGGAGATATGAATGAGCAAAGTTCGATGACTTGTTAACGCACATATAGCGTTAATACTTTGGTACATTATATTGAGATATTTATGAAACGAGTTAAACAGGAAACCATGTTAAGTAGTATTTGGTGATGATAAAGAATGGACGAAAAGCGAGTTTCTTTGATCAGCAGGAAATGGTGATTTATATAGATTTTTTATAAAGATCTTAATTTAGCTTTTTTGAAATGTAAGTACGCCTATGCATACACATTAAAATTAAAGATATTGAAAAACAAAATTTAATTTAAATGAATTGATATAACAAGGAATTAAATTGTATTCATAAGACACGAAATTTATATCAAAATTAAAATGTTTCGACACAGGTAAACAAAAATACATTTACAATAAGTACGTAAATCAAAAACTAAACATACAAAAAGCAACAGTAACAATGCTAAAACATAAAAACAATGGCTACTTTAACGCTTGTGCATAAAATATTTAAGAAAAAAATCCTTACTCAAAAAAAGAACCCTTAGCTAATAGCATAAATCTAATTATCAGCGTTTATTATAATTGATGTGCAATTGATGTTTGCGTGTTTTTACGCCTGTTCTTAAAGCTAATCTTATTTTTGCACCTTGCGGCGCTGCTAAATATATAATAGCTGATTTAAGCATTTTCTAACAAATGCTATCAAAAATAATTGTAATAATTTATTAAATATTATAAATCATTTCCTGCATTGCAGTGAGCAACGAAGTGCTTAAATAATTTATCAGTTGGAAAAGAAAGTGATTAAGTTAGTATATTTAGCCGGCTATTGTATATTCTATGACAAGTATAACAATTTTTTACTGATTATTATTATGGCTTGTTTGTTGCAGCTTTTTGTCAATTTATATTAAATTTGTATATGCAAAAATGTAAGGAACAGTTAGAAAATAGTACCAGGTTATTAACGAATTAAATTAATGAAAACATTAAACATGGAAAAATAACAAAGAAAAATTCCTGTAGGAAAAATTGGATTTTTGTAATAAGTATTAGTTTATTTTGTTATTATGCAACAATAGCAGCAAACCACAAAAAAATGAAGAGGATTAAAGATGACAAAACTGAAAACATAAAAAAAAACGTTATTTTAATCTTGCATAAGTATAAACTGAAGGCATTTTCCACGTATAAAAACTATTATTGTACGTCATTTGATATTTTGATGAAAATTTCTGTGAAAAAATATATAAAAATTTAAAAAAAAATTAATTTGCTTTTTAAATGGCGGAAAAATATTGAAAATTGGTATTGGCTTAAAGCACAAAATGAAAGCAAATAAATAAATATTTTAACATTAAAATGATATTGACATAAGCTGCAAAATGGGAAATTTAAGCAGCGCCCTGTATATGTTTAACCCTTGTGATTACAGGTAGCATTGGTCAAACAATTCACATAATTAGCCCTAAAGGTATGTCCGATAATAACAACACAGTAACAACGGTTCGGACAACATTGAAGTCCATACGAAACATAAGCCTCTGACGATATATATTCTTGACTAATATGTTACTGTCGTTAAAGATAGCTTCGTTATTAAATATTTCTATAATTTATTCAGCCAATGTAGTTTGATAAAGGAAAAGGATTCTATATGTTATGTGTAGAATATCTATGTTATTGCATTGCAATGAATGAAAACTAAAAACCTTTGTTTTACATCAGCTTTCATACATTTTTAAAGCTTTTTTAAGCAAAAGAAACGCAAAAACTTTTCTTATTTTTATATTAGTTTCTGAGCTGCTGCGTTTTAACTTCAAGCGGTAAAACTTCTAATTACGTACATGACCAGCAGACACTGCAAAACCTGGTCTCGATGAAAATCACAGCAAATACGCTGTAGAACAGTTGTAAATTTTATGGCTAATACAAACTTTAACAAGTAGGATAAAATGGATAAGATGCTTATGTAATTTTTTTTAAAGATATATTATCAGACTCTGTTATTATATTATACATTAAAGCTATAATGTATTACTAATTCTCTGAGTGTAATACTGACTGACAACATCTCCAGGTTTCCCGTTGCATCTTTATCAAAATTGTTTCTAAAGTTCAAACACTTTGTGAGCGGTGAGCAGAGAATATATGTACTTTTAAAAAGTTTTCATGTTCTCTTGTTTATTCGAGGGCATGTCAGAAGAGTTGTTTGGGGCTGATGTGTATCCCTTTATTCTGCACATTTGAAGGTTGTCAAAGTGGCTCAACGGCCGACACGTTAACTTATTTTGCTTGCCTCCTCTGAAATTTAACCGTTGCTGCAGTTCTGTGTTAACATTTGGTTAAACATATGGATTGATAAACAGTAGTTGCTAGAAAAAAGCACGAAATTAACAGGCTAAGCTATTAACTCGATCTGCCAAAAATAGGTTTATTTATCAAAAGTAGCTGTGGCTAAAATTCTATTAAGCAAGTTCTGAATTTTCTTTATTTTGGGTAAGAAGTTGATGTTACGACTAAATAAAGCATATATTGTGAAAGGTTATGTTGCTTGTGGCAACTTGCAGAACAAGAAGTGACATATACTGGCACCAACAACTCTGCGCTAGAAAAGATAACACACAGTTGGCACTGTCAATGACAAAAACATCAACTGCAGACAATCCCATAGGATGTGATACAAAGTAAAATGGTTACAGAAGCTTGTGTGTAATAGCTATAAACTACTAGTTCAAACCACTTACGCGAACAGCTGCTCCAGACTGGGAATGATAACTTAATTGATTATACTACACTCGTGCATTAATATATTCACTAAAGCAGGTTCTTTTGCACTTCATATATTTAACCCTTTTATTTTGAAAAATTTATCTACATTTTTAGCAAAATGTTATTTAGTGTGTTTCTTAATATTCTCCTTGTTTTTTAATCACTTAATATACTTTTATTATAAATATAAAACTAAAGAACATTCACAACATAATTTCTAATTTTTTGATCCTTTAGTGCCTGCTCGCATTTCTTAGGCCTTCTAAGTATACATATATTTAGCTTTCTACTATTTCAATTTGCTCCTTGTTGTTTTTTATTTTTAACTCAGACTGCTTTACGTTAGTTTATGTCTCTTATTTCGTGTTTGGTTTCTTCCACTCCTTTATGTTTATTGCTTGTTTTGAACCTTGTTTGAACTGGTTTCAAATTTCTTGGCACAGACTCGACAAGTCTCAAAAAGAACCGTTAGTTGGCATGTATGACCCAAAAGTTTGTGATGCCAGAACATTGTTGCACAACTGTTAGCTTATTTACAATTAACATGTTTGATGCATTGTCAAGTGTTCTAATGAAATCGTGAATGTGAATCATAAGCTATCTCGCACTAATCGTAAATTGTTTAGTTGTGTTTTGATTGGAATTTAATTTTTTTTAAACCATGTTTTATTTATTTTGTTTATTTTCAGCACGCTCGATTGCAGCCTTTCTAACTTATTATTTTAATAAATTTACTTTGTTTAAAAGTCACACTATTTATTATCCAATATATTTAATGTGTTCACTACAGCATTTTTAGCACATCTATAATAAACAAAGTGCACATTTTCTCTTTTGTTCGAAAAAGTCAACACCTGTTTTACACAGGCTGCTAAATATTTGCTTAGAATTCAAACGGTATAAAAATGATGCAACATTGCTTTGCAGCAGATGCCGTTGTAGTCATAGGAGGAATGTCGTTTGACCTTCACCTGAAATATGGAATACCAATGGCCAGAAACTTTTGGTTGCACTATGAACAAAGACAAGTATGTGTGCATGATTCACAGTATGTAGTTTGCGAGACATTTGAAAAATTTATTTGAAAATATTTGTACCCGTCAACGAAGCAAAGGACAGCTTCCGTTCGGGCATGAAAAGTGTCTGCGTAACTAACGGGATGTGCTGCCAAAAACATTTTTAATAATTTAGCACACATATTTTCACATCTTTGAAAATATTCACTTTGAAGGCATGTACTACGGGCAGGTACTTATGCGTTTTTCCTTGAAGTGGTTGGACGTAGAGGGGGCAGGAGTCTACCAACAGTCGATGTGAGTCGAGGCAAACGGGAATCAGTGTCATTCTTTGTGTGTCGATGACGGCAGTGTTGAGTAATGCGAAACCAATTTTCAACACAGCATCAGCAGCATTTAAAATTTCGAAAGATGACACACCTTTGAAGTGAAGAGTCACTGCAGCAACCTTCTGAAATATGAGCAGCAGAAATGCTTTAGGCACATTGTTGAGCCATACGCAAAGTCACAAGATAAACATAAACAAATTAGTGGCATAGAGCTACATACCGCCTAGGTCTCCAGAATATGTGCTAGCTGCTTAGCAAAAACTGTTAGCTATCCCTTTGATATGAAACACACCACATTACTCGACCCTGGGTTACAGCTCGTTGAAAATCTTTGCTTCAACTAAACATCAAGTTATTCTTCGATGTGCTGCATTAGCTATAGGAATATAATTGAATTGTTATTGAAAGCGCTTCCCAGTCATAATAAGAGCGTACGCCGATTAATACTAGCCCGAAAAACTTAATTTCTTTCGACCCATCATCTTCTTTAAGGCGAAGTTCAAAGAAAATCCAATACTTTTCGTTTTTTATGTTATTGTGTAAGGGATTGTTTAAAAGTCAACTAAAATGGGTAACAAATGCCAAATTATCTGTAAACGTAACTTAATTTTACCGTCATTAAAGTGGGAGCCTGTTTCCTATGTTGATTGATTTTGATACCCTGCGGAATTGTTGCAGATCCCAACAATACATACGTATCATAATTCTATAAAAATTCTGTATGAAGCTGACTTAATTTTTGTTTTTGTTTATATGGTCAAGTCTACAACATTGACAAATTTTTTTAAAATATGTTGTATAATTCACTGGGTGTTAAAAGGCTTACTATAGAGTGCTCTCACTTGATTCTTAAATAAAATTCCAACTTTACCAGCAAGAGTATTAACTTAGTTTGTTCTTTTATATCAATTGAAGTTTTTATTTATTTACAGAAATGCATTTGCTTCTTTGCCGGCTTTTTATGCAACTAACCCATTTGTAACAAGTGCTACTCGGAGCAAAGAAAACACTCACAAGAAAATCAAGTAAAAATTTTCAAATTAAATTTTCAAGTAACTTTCACTTGGGCGCAGTGCAAACTAAATAATTCATGGAAGCAACGTAAAGGCAGAGTATTCTAAGTGGGAGTACCAGACAAACATCCAATACTAGTTTACGGAACACAGGTGTGTACGAGAATATTTAAATAAATAACATTCAGTGTGAGCGTCAGTTCACATTCTCATTTCACATTGGCACCCGATACCAGCTGAGTTAACCTTCGGCGAACTGAAAAGAACAGGAGTCAGTTGCGGCTTGAACCTTCGTGGTACTACTGACCATATGATAACAGCATTCAAGAACAATTTTTTCGTGGGGATATTTGCGTTACTATCGTCATGCCAAAATAGGCAAGTTCACTCAGGCAAAGCAATTGCACAAATGGCCAATTCTACTCGTAAGTAGAATTTTGTTCGTTTGAACGGGTTTCGGTTAAGGGTTTTGTCAGTTACCAGTTCCAGTTGCCATTTACAGTGTTTTTGCTAGAAGGATAACTAAGGGTAGAACTAACTGAAGTGCTGTTACTCCTGCACCTACAAACATGTGAATTTAAGGGAGTAATGTGACTGTGAAACGCCGTGTGTGCTGGTGTGTAACGAAGCGTAGATAAAATAAACAAAACATCCAAATACACAAATATATGTGTATATATTGTTCCATTGCCCAAGTTTAAAGTGCCAAGAACAATTTAAATAGTGTTTAAACTGATGTAATATAAGGTTTTGCAACACAAAATATTCTTATGTGCTCCACACTTACAAATGTCGATAATCTATTGAATTTCGATATTTTAATAATTTGAATTAAATTTAACTATAGTTAATTTTATAACTAACTCGTGGTAGTAGGATGAGGACGGGGAGTGCATTTACTTGTGACACTTAAGCACATGTGACTCGAGCTGCTTTATGCTTAATTGAGTATTATCCTTGTTGCACACCACCAATAGGTGGATGTGAGATGCAGGCCAAGTCATGTCTACAAACAGAAGCAGCCTCTGTTTGCTTAATACCATGGTCAGTAAATTTAATTAACTTCCCTTAAGGATACATGCAACATATAATAAAGGCACTGCACAGTCAACACAAAAAGAAGACAAAAAAAGAAGAAAAAGCCAAGTTCAGAGGCTGTCGCTGCTTCTGATTTCCGTTTCACTTCTGACTGTCGCGTCCATCTTTGGCTTCAAGTTGCACTGGGATTACACACATGTTCCACGTCGCACACGTTGGACACAAGTTGACAGACTCTTCCTCTGTCGCAGAGTTTCAGTCTGGCTGCCTGTCTGTAAGGCTCGTCTTGCCGTTGTCCTTTGAGATGTTCTGCAAACAAGCAGCTTAATGTGAGTCGACACAAGACAAACACAAACATATACAGTACAGAAATTAACTTCTTTTTGATGAGCATATGTTCCGCAGACAAGAGAACGTTGCCCAAAGCGCAGTCAGTCGTACTCCTTATACACCATTTTATCTATACCTTTAAAACTATAGTTTTCTCTCTTGTCTGGCCATATTCTGGGAATATCTTCGATCTCAGTGATTTACTGTTCCTTTTTTGGCATTCACATTTCCATTCACATTCACATTCGCTTTTAACCCGCGTTTCATAATTCATGACATAGCCACTTTGCATGCCCTACGACACGATGCAGTAACCATAACCGTAGCTGTGGCTCAGTTTCAGTCCCTGACCCTTTGGCATTGTCTTGTCTGGCCACGTATGTGCCATAACAAATGATGCACTCGACAGACGGAAGATCCTACGGTGGATACATTAAACTTGCTAAGCATCTAGATACCATTTAAGTGGTCAAAATGACCTACTATTATAAAGAAATCATTAATCAAAACCTCTTTAAGAAATTAAAATTATGATCAAATAAATTAATGGATTTTTGTTAAATCCATCAACTTACCAATTTAACCCGTGATAGTGATCTGAGTAACTTTAATGCAATAATGAACAAAACATTTTAATCAGCTAAAGTTTCCAGTACCATACCATTTTTGAAACATGCAATCAAAGTCAAGCCAGTCGTGACTGTCGGAATCGGTCATTTTATGGCGACATAAGCATGCTATATATATATATGTTCCTATATGTATTTCCGTAAATATGCACTCTGATACGAGAATATCCACAAATTCATAGACGTGAGCGGAAAAGTCGAATCAATACAATAGTTAACATTGCCGTTAGAAGCTGTTCAGGTTGTCGCAGTGCCTACAGCCCATGGGTATTTGAGGGCGTATAGCTGCGTTAGCTGATACTGTCGCTTTGCGGTTTGGGCCATGAGGCTGGAAGTTGGCAGTTGGCAGCTGCATTTAACACTCAGTGAGTGTTTTCTACAAACTGTCAGACACAGCTAATGTGTGCTAGCGTAAAGTTTAAGTTGACTGCCAGTAAAAGCCATTTAAAATTACGTGCTTGGATTTCTGTCTGCCGTGGCCGCTTCCTAGGTGCTGTTATTGAGCGCTAGTGTACGTGGCCAACTAAAAGAAAACTAAGGACCTACCAAAGGAGTTGCAGTGGGCAGGCAAGGTTTGTCATTTTGGCACTTTTGGCTACAATTTCTCAACAGCACAAGCAAGTCTTGCTTCGAGGCTCTAGGCTTTCGGAATGTATGTATGTGTAAATAAATATATAAAGTATGTGAAACCAGGCAGCCTGACATCGATGCACATAATTTTCACATAAACGAAAGCCTAATATAAAAATTCTATCAAATCGTGACCAGCAAGCGCAAAGCGTTTATCAAAAATGTAACAAAATAGAAACTTACGGCATTTGTCTTCAAAAGACTATTGAAAGCGTTGATTATTAAAAGCATATATAATATTATGTAAAAATATTGTATGACATAAATAAATCGATTATTTTCTTTTTAAACCAAATGTTCAGTAATCGTATAATGACACGAATCAGAAATAAGTAACATTCTTCCTTACTCAAAACACGCTTTAAATGGAATCCATGCTGTTTCTACTATAGAAAGTCATGTCGCTGCTCCGCAGTATATAAATCAGCAGCAAAAATGTAATGCCAGCATTGACATTTTAAGTGTCGCCAATCGACTTTTGATTACTTTTGGCCTTTGGTTCCAATGTAGTAAGTAAGCGTTGGAAGTATTTGCTGCACCAGAGCAAAAAATGTAATGAGATGGTATACAACAATTTATATCCGCGCTTTGGCTTTTTGTTTAAGTTCTGAGTTCTTTTTGTCCTTTTTGAATAACTTTTGTACAATCCAGAATCCAAAACCCCAAAAAACTATTTTCACCAAAATTTGTCAAATTAAATTGCATATACTGAGGGGGCCTTTGCTATGCTGCTTTGTTGTTTTGCTGTTGTTTTCGACCAGACATCACAATGTCAGGCCGCAACTTTCCTTCTTTAGATTGAATTAAAAAGTCGACGGGCGCGCGTCCAACAAATGCCGCAAATTAATGTGCATAGCTGTTGTTGGCGTTAGCGTTTCCGTTGGGTTTTAATTAAAATTGTTTACTAAATATGCTTGAATTTGTGTGCGGTCCAAAGGGTGTGCAGTTGTTGTTGTTGTTACTCATTGTGTTGTAAGAGGCTTCCAGTTTGATTCAGGTCAATGCACACTTTAATTTTGGACGATTGAGTCGAAGCCAGCACTATAAAATCTGCTTTGTTACCAGTGTGACAAATGTTAATTATGACATTGCTGCTCATTTTTCGCATGCTCTGTGTTTTAATGCATTTAATACGAGTCTAAGTCAGCCTTGTAAAGGCAAACTGCATTACTTACAATGATTATAATGTTGCCCTTGTTGTTGTAGGTAGTGTTGTTGTCTCTATTTTGGTCTACTGTTGCCGCGCTACATAATTTAGCACGACATGAACTGACAATAAAATTTAGTGCTGAGCGCGCATAATAAAGCCGGTCATCGCAGATAGAGGATCCTGTCTCGCTTTACCCCCGTATCCCTATCTGCCTGTTTTGGCCCCAATCTTCACTTTGATGCCATGGCAGCTAGCCATAAGCAAAGGGCTAAAAAACCAAAAACAAAGTCATACGGCCGGCAGTAATGAAAAGCGTGCGAGAGCTAAGTAGTAAGAAGGAGCTGATATTGCTGCTGTTTCTGCTGTTACTTCTATTGCCTGTGTTGTAGCTAAAGCTACTGACTCTATTTTTGCAGCCGCTACTGCCGCAGCTGCTGCCAGGCTGTAAAACTGTAAGTTGGCATTAAGTTGCAAGCATAATGAAATTATTTCTCCGGCTTGGCGACGCATCGCTGCCACTTTTGCGTTGCTTATATAGTTACCACTGTTGTTGCTGCTGCTGTCGCTCCGGCTAAGAAGCGCGTCGGCACATAAATACTTCATGCTTAATTGTCCTTTTGGGTGCAATTTCAAACGCTGCTACGCACTTAGATACGCAACGGAAGGAGCTGTATTCGCAACAATGACCATGGAAACGAAAGAGTACGAAATGTCGATGACAGCTTTAGTTTAGCTAAAGCTTTTGAAGGCCGATCACATCTTGTTACTAACTCCAATGACGCTAACTCTGCCTACTCTTGACTTGTTAGTGTTATAGAATTTATTAGACCAAAAATAAATTTCTAGAAATATCTAAAGATTAACTTAAAATTGCAAATATATTAACCAAATGTTAACAGATATATAAATCTCTCTTACTATTTACTACTTAAAATAATAAATATGTTGTGAAATTAAATGGACCATGGTCTTCAAAAACTTTACCTTTTAAAATTCTCGACATATAAAACGATTTAGGCATATAGTGTAAACAACTTTATAACGGTTCTTTTCCAAAACTTGGAATATACCAGAAGTAGCACAGAATGCTTGCACAAAGATAATAAAACTCCGTTGTTTTAGCATTTTGTTTTCGAGTTATGAGCATTTGTAATGAGATTATACAGGGTGTCCCATTCAAGTGGCGAGCAGTGTATGTAAAATGACCTGGACTCCTAATTCAAATGTGATGGCGCTTACTTGCGAACATAGCGAAATTTCTAGACACTCAGAATTTTTCTTAGTATTTAAAAGGGAATAACGATGATATAATACATTATGTATTATCGATTTCTGTAATCGGAAGTAATTGACTTCTTCAGGGAGTGTCGAGCAATTAATCATAATCATTCTAGAAGTTGTAATCTTTTATTGAAAGTAAGTTCATTTTAAGTGTGCTCTTGAAAAATTTGTAATATTATTTGGAATGATAATGAATTGTTTGACAAATCTATACGGATGTATAGTCTTCGTCCCATCGAAATCAGGGTACCGAGAATGCGACTACTTGTGTTTTTCTTATTGCTGTTTATTTCCACTGCCCTTTGTCAACGTCATTTTTATTGCTTGCTTAATTATGAAGTCATTTTACATTGACCTGTAACTTGCGCTGCGCGCCATGAAACTGAAAATGATGCAAAATAAATAGCAATAAGTTCGCGCCAAGCCGCTTAAAAGTTAACAGACTAACAAGTTTCAACAAACTTTAACTTTGGCATAACCTCTTTTTGTCAGGAGCTTTGCTATTTTTTCTGAAGTTTCAAACTAAGACTTTTCCCCTTTTATAAAAGTATATATATTAAATGGTTAATTAGCAATGGAAATGAATAACGTACAATTTGATTACAATGCCTAAATAAATATTTTAAATGATAATAAAATTTCACATATTTTGTATCTCTATTTTCTTATTTGTATTGTTATTGCAGGAAATGGATCCGAACTAACATAATATTCTCTAGAACTGGCTATAAAAGTTTTAATGTCAATTCATAATCTTTTTTAAAATATTTTTCGATGGTCATACGTCTGAGTCTTACAATAATCCAATAAAATATTAGGTCTGCCCAAAAAACAAGTCTCCTTAGATAACATATTTTCACTCAAACTATTGACTCGAAGCCCATCGTGAATTGCCTGTTTATAAAAATGAGAACTTTTGGTAGGATATAAAGATAAAAATCCATGCAATCGAAAAAATGGTTAATATGTACAACAGAAGCCGTTTTAAGTATAGCTAATAGTATTTAAAAAATTTGTAAGCACTGGTATTAACCTATTCAAGTCGAACGAAACTTCTTGCCTACAGGTAGGCGAACATTTTCTCGCCATCGACCACTACAGAAAACCATATTTCCGGATCAACAGACTGCTATATCCGTCTTGACAATAATTTCCTTTCTAATATTGATTTAGAAGTGAAACTACGTCTTTTTGCCCAGAAGTGTTAGGCCATGAAGTTATGATCAAAAACTGTATTTGATTATAGCCCAATATAAATAGTACAAATTAAATTAATTTTAATCCGTTAACCAAATAATAACATATTTTTTATTGGCTCCGTTAGATTAAACAAAAGTTTTTTAGTTGAAACACGTTTCCCAGCTACGAGTTAAATGCAAAGTAACTGAAGCCCAATTACTAGATAAATGTTTTTGTCGGTTGAACAGAGTCAGCAGAAGCACCTAATGGATGCTGACATTATGTGACGACTAGTCCACCCTAGTCAACTTCCAACATTAATGAATAAATCAACATGAACATCGTTACCAATGCCAGATACAGCAAAAATTCAAGAGAATCCAAATCCAAAGGGAAAGTCCAGCCACGTCCTAGTGGTACTAATGAAGTCCCAGTCTGTGCGCACGTGCGTCATCATTATCATCCTTACCATTGGGAGAGCACAACAAATAGTTCAACTTTGGACAAATCAATTATGTGGTTGTATAACACAAGAAGAGCACAGTCTCGTTTAATGCAACCACTTGACAGCTCAGCTCTCTTAATTATGGGCCAATGTTGGCATTGCAGTTTCCATGACAATCCAAAGTTATTTAATGCCCAACGAGCAAATCACACATGCATGCCAAAACTTTGACTATTCAAAAAAAGGAACATAACATATTCTAACACCTGTTTACACGCAGTACAATACCTTCATCTCTCTTTATCCATCTTTTTTTCATAAACATTTGAATACGGAATTTTACATGATTTGTTTTACCGTTGACAATTTTAACATTTAACAAATTTCGTTGTATATGTTTAAAACATTTTAATATTTGATTAAGTATTGCAAATTTCTTTGATTTCTGTTAATCATTGTTATTAAAATTGGTACCTAAAACGTTCATCCTCTGACTCTAGCTGGGTCTGCGTATTATGAGCTCTTGGGTTTGCCACGTTCGCAAATTTTATTACCAAAAACCACAGATGTTGCCAGTTTTCTGTCCTCTTCTTTCAATCTTACAAATTTGTTTTCAGGCTTTGTTTAAATTTGCTGCAAACGAGCGATTGCAGACATATGGGCACACAGCACAAGTCCAACTTGAGCTCTTAAGTGGACTTTGAGGTAAATTGTCGCATCAGTTCCAAGTGTACGTATGTTTAAAAATATGTATAAATTCGCAATTGTGTGATCCAGAGGGTTTTTCTATTCCTTGGTGTGTTGATATTTCACAAGAAATCAACACACTACATACAAATAGTCAAACACACAAACAATTTCAAATCCTTTTGCTCTAGCTTTGTCACCATTTCCAGCGGAAATGAAAAATCAAATCGAAGAAAGGCACAGGAAATGTAGCTCTTCATGTTGTCACTTGACTTATTTGTGTATTTCTTGAAATGTGTGTCCGTGCATATGTGTGTGAGTGTGTTGTTTAAATTTGTTCAATGTCTGGCATAGTTGGAGTGCTTTCTCTACTGTCGTTTATTTATCTCTTTTTGGATCCATGGGTATACTTACCTACAGAATCCTTCAAAAAACATTAAATCGATTTATGTTTTGTTTATGTTGCTGTTTTTTTTAATTATTGATTTGTGCCGCATTGTTAGAAAGCAAGTTAAGCCTAAACAATTAAAATAACTGTTTAATCTGGTCAAAATAGTTAAAATCTACCCATAACAATATGAGTTGGTTAATGATAATTGGTCTTGACAAAAACTCTGGGACTTGTGCTCGACTAAAGTCTACCGTTGCATTTGGTAATATTATCACATTATATTCACCTGAGGTAAGAAAACATCTAAACAACTGCACTGATTCCCACAGGTCTGATTTAACTATAAATGATTTAATTAATAAATAAATAAGTGAGTTCGTGTAGCAGCAGTCTATGCAGTAATTGCTGATTCAGCATGCATTGCACAAGTGTGACAAACAATTAATTATTGAGATTTGATTGTGTTTAGCTTAGCTTGTCTTTTACTTTGCTTGTGCCGCCGATCTGAATGTGCGTTAAATTGAACATTGTATCTGAGACACTTGCTGATGATTACCGTTTGTCATTGCAGCTGTATTGAACTATTCAACTGTTATTGACTGCAAAATAAATCATCAAAAATAACATAAAAACACCAGGTTTGCAGAGGTTTGCTAGTTTATTTAATACTTACCGAATCTTTAGTTATATGTAATATTTCCTTCTGATCGGCTTTGGTACTCGTCCAAACTAGAATTTGAAGCCCACTGAATAATTTCAGATTTTAAAGTACAAGAAACCACGAGCCAGTTTGCCTCCAAATCTGTTCAACGTGCAAATATAAAGACGGATACCCACGCCGCCCGATTCTTCAATGTGTGGTTTGAGTTGAGTTTCCGTAGTAACCACAGCACACAGAGCACAGAAAGTTCCGCAATCGAAGATGATAGCTTTAGGGGCCCAAGAAATTTGGTAGCAAGTTGCAGCTGCTTCAGCATCTATCTACTTATAGTGTCAATTTGAAATTGTTTCATTTTGTTCGCAAACTAAGCTGAACTCAATTTAACCAAATCTTTTGAAAGTGTTGCCATGTTAGCTATTTTACAGAAACTCCAGAATTTTTAAATGGGCAAATATTTAAAAATATTATTAAATTGTTTATGTTGGTATTATAACAAAAATATGAAAATTACCAGCTAAGTTATCAAGCAAAACTTAATCTAAATAGTATGCAATATTCTACATAATGAGCTTCATTTAATTGTACCTTGGTAATATAGAGCGTCAATGAACTAAGTTAATATCAATTTAGAATTTTTGGCCTGACAAATTTTGTCAACACTATTTTTTTGACGTCTTAAGCATTAGTAAACGATAAATTTGAATAGCAATCCTTGAGGCATTTCATTAAAATACCATTAATGCCGATTAAAGTATTGAAAATGAATACACTATAAGGCTATTTGTACATTGATATTTCTATATAGAGATTTGAAGACTTATAGTCAACTGGCGGCATTTTGACAGTGCAATAACATTTGAAAATTTAGTGACAAGATTTTGCTTTACAGGTGAACATAAAAAGTACGAATTCAAAATAAATAATTTACCTGATTTTTCAAAACCAAAAAAAAATTCAAGCACTTTAGCAATTCACACTTAAGCGGGTCAATCAAACGTGAAATTTGTTCATTTGCGCCAGCCAAGTGCATAAGCATATGCATGATTGAGTGCGTCAGACTCGCTGCGAGTATTTCTGTGTGTTTCTCTGTGACCACGACAGAGCTTGCGTCGTGATGTTGGAAAGGTATTTTAAATTAAATTGAAATATAAATAGGAATGCATTGGGCGCATAAACAACGCAATCAGGCGCATATTATTCGAATAAAGAAAAGGCAAACAGAGCTTTTTCTGCAGCCGATAAAAGCGGATAAAGCTAGTATTAGAAGTGTCGACGCATAGTATAGAGACTCAAAAAGGTTTCCAAATGATGAACGAACTTGTTGTTTCACGGTCCTAACTTCTATATCGAACACGGCTGTAAAACTAAAAGTGGCCAAGCGGAGAGCTGAGTTGTGATCAAGGCGTTAAGTGTGCAGTAAAAAGTAAGTACCAATATGTAAATGATGATTTTTTAGATAGACATAACATCTTTGTTAGATCATTGGACATTTGGAATGCATAAATTTAGTGCGATTTTTATATAAAAGCCATTTAAATAATTTTAGCGTAAACTAATGTCAACCCCGTTGAAATTGACAGAGTGTATAAACTTTGCTGCAGGTCAATAGCAATAATAAAGGAAATGGCAACAAAGTTTAAAAAGTGCCACATGGATGAATAAGAGAAATTCTGCTCAGACTGATCATTGTACATTTAGCTGATATGAAAAGAGCCAACGTACTTTGGTTGTGTCGGCGGGTATGACTGCTTCTGTGATTGTGATTGTGACTGTGAACAATAGAAGTAAGTGGGTGGCGGTTGGTACGTAAAAGATGCTGAACTAAATGAAAAGTTGAAAGCACCAAAACGAGCGTCATTGACATTGCCTTATTGCCATTTCTTCTGGCAATTGCTATACAACTTGTTAGCCAATTTTAAATACAACTGCTGCTACTGACAGTAATCAAGATTGCATGGCGGTGGTAGCTACAACAATGCCAAATGTCATTCGGCGGGGGCCAACAATTGAAAAATAAGTAATTTCACAACTGTAGTGAACTCAGTACGCAGCAACTACCAGAAGGAACAACAGCAGCTGGGGCAAACTGAATCACGAGTACAAGAAAACGCGATTTTCCTCCGAGTCCGCACTCACGTCCGGTTGCAAACTTTGCCGTCCAATTCATCGATGATTTCTGTAGACCGCCTTATGACATTGCCATGGCCATTGCCATTCAGAGTGTCTGCCATTGATGGCCACTGCCGGGTTTTGTGGCCAATGTTTATCTTTTGGTTTGCTTTGCTTTACTTTAGTTTGGTTTTATTTTGTCTGTGTTTGGTGCTGCGCATAGTTTCTTTCTTGATTTTACTTATGCCTTTAGGCTCCTGGCAGCATCAGCAAAACGGATGTGCAGCTGCACAAACGTTGTCCCAGAGGGACAGTGTAATAGGACAGAAATTTGTGCTTGTTGTATAATTTGGAAATGCTAATGAAATGGCTCAGTAATGAAATTACTGTCATTGCTGCTAGAAAACAGTGAAAGCCAGCAAGTTTAATACCGAAATGAGCTGAACAAGTGCAAAATAATGATGATATTGTTTTAATTTGAAAAACTACTTTGTACATAAATATTTAAGACGAAAATTTTCCAAATAATAATTTTTAATAAACCTTTCAATTGATAAACAAAAAAAAAATAACTTTGCAATTGAGTGATTTTGCAAAACTAATATGTAAATGTATATCCTTGTTACGCATCATGTAATTTACAAACGCCATATAGCACATCAATAGCTGTAGACGGAAAATTTAATTTAAAATCAATCAAATGCATCCATATGCAACATCGGACTTCAAATGCCAGCGGTCATAAAATGCATTAAGCATCTTCATTTGACCATCAAATCCGATTTATTGGTTTCTCTCTGTATCAGTTGAAAACGCACAGTTTGTCCAATTGAAAGGCTCACTTATTTGCCATACTGGCTCTATTAACCCTCCAGACCAGTCTGCATTGTCCTTTGATATGCTATGTATCTATGACAAGACAACATTGGAATGTGTTATCTATGCTATTGATCTAAATATTATTTTCCAGACATTTGAATGATGTGAAAAAATGCAACTCCTAAAGATTCAAATCAAAATCCGAAAATTTACAGATGGTTGTAGACCATGATCTTGACAGGGTGTTACAATATTTATATATCATAAAGAAATTTGGCTTAGATCTACGTATAGCATATTGCTGTCACTGGACAATCCGCTCGAAATAAGTGACTTTTAATTGTGTAATATTAATAGATATACGGGGTGTGATCTAGTCGACTTGCTCGAATGTAGCTTTTTTACGCTTCTTTTTTGCCTTAGCTGTGGTTTACCAAAAGTTTAACATTGCTTATCACTCAGTTGCAGTGTAAACACCGTTTAATCCATCACAGGATGAATGCATCAACTACAGCAGCCTCTGCTTACAAACCTGCACCACGTGTGTGTGTCAAACCGTGAAAATTGCTGCCATGGCTTGATAATAAGTCGTCATGGGACGCTCCACGTTTTTAAGGAGAGCTCATCACTATGCGTGCAAAAGTTTTCTTTTAATTTTAAATGCATGGCAGCAAATTGCAAGTCAGATGCGCTGTCAGTGGGAAGAAACTCGTCCCAATGACAAAATGCTGTAACAACAAAAAAACTAAGACCCAGTCGGAAAAGTCGGACAGGTGATTTAAAACCCATTTGTCACCAGCATGCAAAATGACGATGACGACTTTTGTTGCCTTGAATATTCTGAGTTTGGGTGATTGGCTTGGTCAGTGAAATTATTCAAATTATCTTTAGTAAAATTTTACTGTCAGGTGCCGTCGGGCAGTAACAACAAAAACTCTGGGCCAAAACCAAGCGGTTGAAACCGTTTCCCTCAAGCAGCAATCAAACTGCTTTAGTAGCATTCTTTTATCGCGCAACCTCATCCAGACTCCTTCAAGTTTGAGTTGCTATGTGGCATCCAAAGAAACACCAACCAGCAGTTGACAGTCGGCAGCCTTCTGAATTTTGGTCTCTGTCGTGTTCTGGTCTTCATCTTGTCTCTCAACACTCGTTGCTTTTGCTGTTGTTGGTGCTGTTGTTATTGTTATTGTTGTTGACGACAATTGTAAATCCCATCTATTATAAGTGCTTCTTACCACTTCGTCGTTGAGCATTGACATTTGGCTAATGGCAAAAATGTCACCAAAATGCAGACAAACAAGAAGCTGCCATGACAGCAACCCTAGATGTAGCGACGATATTACACCAGCTCAACGAAGTGCTGTAACACTCTGTTTTCTAGCATTTATTATTTCTTTATTTACAAACATTTTGCCATCAACTTACAAGTGATACCTTATATCTTCTGTTCTTGTGCTGATTACTCTAAGCCCTGTTTGCACCCAGGAAAAGAAACGGTCAAATGCTGACAAAACATTTACCCCATCTATTTTCTTATTATCAAAAAGAAATCAACGAATTCAATAGACATAAATAGTAGTACCTAATTACATATGAATTCGAGAAAGTAAAACAATATTTTAAATGCAACACATAATTTATTAAACAGTTGGACGCCATCAAATGCGAGTTGCAAATCAATGGTAGTCATAAATCAAGCACAATTTGATTCATTGATTAGAACGTTGGTCACAATGAACTTTTAGTGTCTGGGTGTGTGCGTGTAAGTGTGTTAGAGGCGTTTGTCGGTGTGTCTTCCTCAGCACACCTATTTAATCAACTCAAACCCCAGTAGCAATTGATTAATAACAAAGCACAGCATGCTATGCTATGTTGAACTAAATTAGCTCATCGAATGTGTTGTGTTTAAGGATTATCTGGTAGGAATTATAAGCATGAAACTAAAACAGATTTCAAACCTTCGATTGTAATGAATACTTTAAAGACTAACCGATAAAATACTATTTGCCATTTAGCAACAGTTCAAAGTGATTTAGTCTATTGTCTAGGAGCACACAAAAGCAATTAACTCCCACATTTGATAAAATCATAAATATATAACATATACACATGTGTATTTGGGCCTTAATTGAAAAGGACATGTTATGGCTGCAGTATCCACCTAAAATATACAAAACACTTACACAATATATAAAGTGTCATGTCCGTGTCGGTGTCCGTGTCAGTGTCGGTGCCGGTGTCAGTATCAGTGTTTGGGTCTGGGTCACATTTGTTATGACAAGTGATGTCGACATCGTTTTAGTTTGCTTTTTGAATATTCTCAAATTGTTTTCGTAATAAGCAACACAAGTGTCAAATTAGAAATTTTTAAAGACAAATGCAGTTTATCCCATCTTTAATTGTATTCGCAACCATAACTCATTAGCATAACATTTAGCATTCTCTTTCCCATCTGAACTGTCGAGTAACATATGCGCCAACATTTCATTCTGTCAATCACTGCAAATTTGGCGACACGCAACAAAACATTTGACAGTTGCACATGACAGCATCGGATGTTGAATGCAAATAGCTTCTTCTGTTGTTTTTTTTAATCTGTTAGACGGGTTAAGGAAACTACTTCGCATATGTCAAACTTCCTTCCAGTCAGAATTTCAAAACCAAAACTAAAAAAACAATTGCGAAAAATGAAAAATATATTTTCAATACTATTTAAATATTTTTTTTATAACAGCATCTATTAGTCGAACGGCTAATTCTGAACACTCTACTTTTCAGTCGTTCTTATTTGTCATGTACATATTCTATTTTTATTTGCAACATATAAAAATGCACAAGAATAATTGTATGAAATAAAAAAAGGGATTTGCATTTTAGATTCACAGCATTCACCTTTTATATGTTGTTGATTTTTGTATGTCATTAGGGGAAAGCATAGGGAGAGGTAGCAACAGCAGACACAGAAGCAACAATATTTTGTTGTGCGCTGACAGACGAGCTGTGGGACTTGGAAATAACCTCGGAACTGGGACCTAAACCTGGACGTACAGATAAGAAACCCTCACTGTAAATGCAGCAGTTGTGAGTGGACACTGAATGAATGTCAGCAACGGTTGGCAGCTTGTCACAGACAAAAACTAATACTTAAGACAATTTTTTATGACAGCATAACACCCTCCACAATACCAGACATGGCATGGCATGGCAAGGCAAGGCAACAGCATCAACGAAATCCTGCCTTCTTGTGACGAATGATTTAAAGTTTTGGCCATTTTGTTAGAACGCCCATGCCACTCTCTCCATGAACAAGGACATGTCTGGCTGTTTTTCGGTGTTTAGTTACATTTTTGTCTTTACTTTGTTTAGAGAATGAAAATGCGGGAATACAGGGGGGTGCGAGGCGGAGAACAATCTGATGAAGTGCCAGCATTGCTTTAAAGTGGGCAATATATTTTTATGATTTCCTGCCTCACTTAATGAGATTTGGCTACGCAATGTTTGTCGTAACTTTTGTACGTCACTTTTTATTTGCGCTCATTTTGAGGTAATGCGAGAAGTTTTATGTGTTGTGATTTGCTTTGATTAATGCTTCATATATATTTCATTTTTATTTCTGTAGCAAACAATATGAGTGTGGAATGTTGAAGACAATTAGCTAATTAGCAAAGAAACCACATCCGCAAAATCACCAAAAAATATATTTGTATTATGGAGAATATTTTTTAAGAAAAGTTATTAGTAAGAGAGCACTTTAGGGGTGAGTTGCAATTGTAATGTGACCATTGCTATGCGTTTTTTTACCTTTAAATTAGTGTAATCGGGACATATACAAAGTTTTTAACACGAGACCACAGCGTAAATAATGCATTCTTTGCGTTTGTGGCAATGTTACAGGCAACATGCAAATTTTCATTTCGCGACTCTAACATAAAATGCAGCAACTATTTGCGCAAAACAGTAGCGCAAAGCGAACAGCTTGTCTAATTGTAATCCAAGTTGTAAGTCGTTTAAAACAGACAACGAGGACGATTGCGATGGCGAGTACTCGAATTAATTACCCTCGGAAGTTGCTTGCTAACAACGCGCAACGAAACGGAACGGCATACGGAAATGCCAGAACGGACTATACTGGACTGGACCGGAGAGAACCAAGCTCCAGGCTCCAAGCTCCGTTACAGATTCAGATTCGCATTCGTACTTGGACGATCGTTCTCCGGACTGTGTGGACTTTGTGTTTTGGCAATGTCATCATCAACGCGTTGAAGTTTGAGGTTGAGTTTGGGTTTGTGTACACGATATAGTAGTGTTAGAATGGTGGCCAGGACTTGTGGCCGCAGAGCAATGAAATTGCGACCGCAATGTGTCTCTATCTGACCGTATTTGTATCTGTGCCTGTTACTGTGTTGGTGACGCGCAAATGAATGCAGCGGAAATGAAATGAATTCGTTAGAGGCTGCAAAAAAACCCAGCGTGAAGCGTTCAACGAGCTGCGAACATTGCAAACGGTTTGCAATTAATGAGCGCCTGCTGCCATGCAATAAAAAACTACATAAAGCCGTGAAAACTCTGCAAAAAAAACCTGCTTAAACTGTAAGTACAATTGGGCGTAACTTCTGGACTATATGATTTAAACAACTTCCCATTTGCAACTGACAGAAGCACATAATAAATATCAAATGTGTTTAGAAACGGAGACTCAATTTAATGATTTAAGTTTAGGATTAAGGATTAATTTGGAAAATAAAATTGTTAACAAACTTTAAATGCACTGGAAATTTATTAATAGTTTAAAATAGAGTTAATTTGGACCATTCAAGGAAATTGATATATAATAAATAAAGCCTAAAGGTAAGTTGAAAAATTGTGAACATATAGTGTTAATTGAAGTCTTTGTATCCTTGTGACTTTAAGCGGCTTATTATAATAAGCTCAAATTAAAATCTTGTTAGACTGTAGAAAAGAATTAAAGACCAGCCAAAAAGTACGAACGGCATTTCCTCAGTGAACTCCTTCTGATTTACCAGTCAAGTCAGTTAATCTTAAAAAGCTACTTAAAAGTCAATACATAAGCAACGAGAACATACGAAGTGCAGCAAGAAGCAAAAGAGCCAAAGAAACTTAATTAGAAAATTATGCGCGCCATTTCAAAAGCTGCTGGCACTCTGGTATTAGAGATGCGCCTTACGCTTCGTATGTGTCTGGATGAAGCTGAGTTTAGTGCTTATAATTTCCATATTTAATGCCATGAAGTGATTTTCTAATGAATCAAAAGCCATCAAGTTTGGTAGCTGCTTTGCCGCCGTCGACTTTAACCATTGCAGCTCATGCAGTTTTAATGAATGTTTTATATTAAGGGCTGTCAAATTTGTTGCCTTGACTGCACTTAGACACACAATTATAGCACATACTCGTCCTGCGAACAGCATACGGAAAACCCACATCACATTATAAGAAAAGTTAACTTCTATATGGCAGGCTTCAACCATCACATTTTTACCTGGCGCTGTATTTTTTGTGAATTAATTTTTGGCTACATACTTGTTGAGGGGCATTGCCACGTTTCGGCCTTGTTTCTTTGCAATGTTATGCTCAAGTTTTGTGAAGTGTTTCATTGTTGTTGTCGCTGCTTATAAACCATAGATAAAGGCCACTGCATCCATGCGAACTTCCCTATTAGGAGTACCAACATCTTCAGTTAAATTGCAAACTCCTCGGAGTCATGTTGATTTGCAGGTAAACTTTTTCCAGATCTACAATGTACATGGAAACGATAATTTCACACATATTTGCAAAATACTCGCATAGTAATCATAACTTTATCACGCGCGTTTTCGCCTTCTGACGTTGATTAAGTTGTGCTTAAAGTTTACCAGAGGAGCCGGGAAACCAACGCATAATGAAGACATTTGCGCGTACTTGTGGCAAAAACTTTGCTGTCAAACTCAACATCATATGCGTGCTGCGCTCTGAAGAAGGAAAAGGAAAATTAGACGATGCTGGGGTCACACCAATAAATGTTTACGCGTTAAGAAAAGTATAGACTGTTGAGTCAAAGGAATAGAAAATGTATTCACAAATAAGGATTCCAAATGTACGATCTGACATATGCATATACTTATTTCCAACAGAATTCAAAAACTTGGATGCGCCAATGTTGCATTAATCGATTAAAAGACCTCTTTCATTAATTTGACTACATTTGAATTTTAAAGTACCCAAAGCAATCAAAGACTGGTCTGATTCTGACTGCAACGCTGACGATGCTGACTAAGTTTTAATTGAACTTTAGGGCGCTACGGTGACAGCTGAAATTGCAATCGCAACAAAAGCTTAGCTTTAAAATAGACGGAGCCGTCTTCGTCGGCAGAGCCAGTGTGGAATACAAAGTGAAATAAGGGGAGTGAAGCGAGGGAAGAATTTTTAAAAATGGAGGCGAAAGCTCAGGTAGCTGGAAACTGGATTATTTTAATGGAATAATTAAGAATGTTTGCATCCCTTGCAAGGGAATTCGGACATAATGTGCAGCGCAGCGTCTCAATTTGATTTTCTTATTCTTCTACGGTATTGTATGGCTTGTAAAGAAAAGGTTTTGGGCTCGCGGCTTCTTCACATTTCACATTTACATTCAATATGCAACGAACATAATAGTAAACGCGGTTGTCAAATACCAAAACCAGCAACGAGTAACCAGTCAGCCTTTCCGTAATCGCATTGAATGACAAATAATTGAGGTTAGTTCAGCTATTGAGTTGTGGGAAAGGAACTACTCGTAAATGTCAAACACGTCTCAGGGCTCATGAGCAAGTGTTGACGGCTCTAGCTGAGAGTCAAAGAGTGGGAGTATAGCTAAGATATAGACAAACCAACTGACAGATCGACTGACAGTCAGACCGACAAAGCACACGTGCTGATGCTGCTATTGCCAGTTTTCCAATACAAAAGCGCACAATTTTCTAAAGAAAAACTTTTGTAACGGAAAAAGCAAAAGTTTTGCCTTCGACACCGCAACGGGAATTGTGTTTAGCAGCGCACAAAGTGAAGACACCGCAAAGAAAGAAAAGAATAGAGACGAGAAAGAGAACTTCTTGCTACTTGCTATTTGCTACTTCAAGCCAACTGTTAATACATAGACATTGCCATAGTCACACTCGGCTAGTGATAGTTTTAGGCGTACGTGTGGAACGTTTCAATTTAGCACTGTTTCTGCATCGCACCAGTCGCGTGCACAGCAAAAATTGAATTTATTATTATTGGAATTGATTGTGAGAGTGGCTCAGCTCGTTGCAGACCCCCTTCTCTACTCTTGCAAGCATCGGGCAACTCTGAAAATTATGCTGTTATAAGCTATGTCTACTATCACGCATTTTTATTTTATCTATATCTTTAAAAAAATAATCAAAAATGAAATCCGACTTGAATGCCATTTAAATTGGGATTATTCTTCATTAACTTTAAATAAAACTATTGACTTTTTTGGCAAACGTTATGAGGGTCCAAAGCTTTCAAAGCCTAGCTCATGACATTGAAAGACTGCTGAGAAGAAACTCAACACCTTCAACAGATTGATGGACTAGTCATAATATTTTTATTTTAATCATTATTTTATATTTTTTTGAGTGTAAACAGTTCAGAAGCTTTTTGAAAATCATGCGTGATTACAGCACACACTTTCATTAAAATTATTATTGCAGAAAATGCTTTTTGCTTTTGAAATTCTTTCTGCTGTCGTACTTAACCAGAAGCTGCACACATGCACATACTTCCCCACACATTCAAATATATACATAAATATACACTTTGGCCCATACTGGCTCACGGTGCATTTACATGCACCCAGTTATGCTGCTCTCTGCTTGCTGCTTGCTGCTTACCACTAGCCAAAGGCAACAAACTGAATCCAGTTGAGGCTGTTGATGTTCGTGGTTGTGCTGTAGGTGGTGCCACCACCTCGATGGCATTGCCGGTATTTGTCTGCGGTGCCGCGTGTGCTGATTGCTTGGCTGCCAATGCCAAAGGCGGTGGGTTGGACTTGGGTTGGTTACATGAAAATGCAATGTGCTTGAAATGAAAACATTAAAAATTTAATTGCGATAATACAAGCGCATAAAATGTTAATGGAGTGTATGTAATCTGACACAGCAGAGAACGCAGGCGACGCCGCGAAGGACGAGAACTACGACGCGAAACACAGCGAAATAGCCATAGGGAAGCAGCTGTAATGAAGGATAAAAGAAATTAAAATGC
This sequence comes from Drosophila acutilabella, assembly GCA_035046005.1. Taxonomy (NCBI): domain Eukaryota; kingdom Metazoa; phylum Arthropoda; class Insecta; order Diptera; family Drosophilidae; genus Drosophila; species Drosophila acutilabella. The sequence goes on along the minus strand of JAWNOK010000024.1, from coordinate 19,504,851 downwards.
TTTGTGTGTTGGCAGCGCCAACGATGAGCTGCCTGCTGCAGCTCAGAGTCACTGAATCTCCGAATCATTGTATCAGTGTATCTGTGAATCCGGATGATGTGCCACTTTCAACGCCAAAACCAAGATCGCAAGCAATGCATATTAAAGTCTCAAGTGGAGAGAATTGATACTGAAAAACTCAACAACATGAAAGTGGGACGACATTGCAGACACAATAGCAGTAGCAAAATACAAAATACAAACAGGTAACATAAGATGCTTGCATAAAGAACTTTATAGCAGTGCACAAACTGCAAAAAGCAACTCAAAAACAACCTGAAGCTAAAACGTAGAGTTGCCAGAAACTGAAGCATTGTAAATTCAACACGACGGCGAAGTCGCAGTTGACGCCGCTTTTTGTATTGGCAAAACAAAAACAGGAAGTGCTCTGCGTTGCTCTTAAGTACTTCCTGCTGCTTCAGTGCTCATTGTTGGCGACGCCATTGCTCCATTATCAAGTTATTGGAGGTATAGAGCCCCACAGTCAGCAAATAGTTCTCGCATTCTCCCTATAATTGCTGCAGGCTGTTTTACCTTTCTTACCTGTCAGAACAGCAAACGCAACAGCAACAGCAATCAAAAAGTTATAAAAACACTCACAGCACAACGACAGATACATTATTTACTATATCAGCTGCCAGCGGCACTCTGAACAAATCCATCATTTTTTGGATCGCTCTGACCACACACATACCGAGGAATACACTGAAACCGAGTCAAGCATTTGATCAAGCTTTAATAATATTTAAGTTAAGATGAGCCTTAAATATTGTCTTTCAGGAGATTTGGGACATAAATTTGTGATCTGAATTATAAAGATAGTTCGCATCATCAATATATGATGACTCTCCTTTCATCTCTTAATCCAACTATGTAAATTGCCAACTTTATTTGCCATATGCTGAGTTTGTTGCTGCTTTGAGAAGGGCCACCTTTTTAAAATGCAAAACAAAACTTTCGGTTAACAATACTAATCCGGCAATTTATGCAGGGGATTTCGACAGCTGGACCACAGCTGCTTAAACAAACTTAGTGGCTTGGCGAGGCAGGACAGAATATAATAGGGCGGAAAGGACAACCAGCTAGAGCACAAAATGCGGCAAATACATTGCAAGGAAGCAGCTAACAGCTACTCTAATATAATAAATAAGTGTCTAAATGGTTACAGTGCCACAAAAAAAGCTGAGCACCGTCGAAAGAAGCCCAATTATTTCAATAACAAAAGTAAAACAAAAAAACAATGAAAACAATAAAAAAAACAAAAAATTGTTTATGAATGTTTTTATATTTTTGAATTTTACAGATAAACAGTCAAAGTACATTTCCATTTCAGCTTGATGCTGCAATGCGGTGCGTATACATAACTTTTGACGCCGCCTCAACGTAAATTTCCTTCGTTAGCCGACAAAAGCAATTCATTATAGAATTAGAAAGTAATTCAAACGGAAATTTTACTCGTGGACCGCTGCACAACATAAAGTTGCCAAACTGCTGGAGGGGCACAAAGTGCTGCACTGGGCTGTGCGGAAGAAGCTGCATGTGTTTTTAGTGCTAGTCAGGGTAAGCGAGTCGCGGGCATCTGGGTACCCCAACACAAAATTTAAGGCGATTATAATGTCAAACACGACAAAGCGTGCAGTATTAAAAACGCCAACGGCAACAACCACAAGCAAAAACAAACATTTCTCGCAAATGCTGGGCAATAAATGGCATCAAAACAATATGTACAAAATGTGGAAATTTATAAATATTTTGTAACTTTTGATATAATTTGTAAGCCTATTTCTCAATAATAAACTACAATACTTCGAATATATTCACTTATTGAGATCTATTTTTACTCTTAAGTTATTGTCAGTTGCTTTTTATGTTTCATCTAGCGTGGGTCCATAAAGGACCCTGCTTTCCTCTTGATTTTCAGCCTTTGTTTGCTGTAGCGAATAACATTTGCTAACATTTTATGCTGTTTGCTCCAAGAGTTAAATACTAAACAGCATTTCAGCATTGTTTGCAAGCCTCTGATTTGTTTTGCTTGACTTTTTACATTTAACTCAAAGATATATGGATTATAATATTAAAAGTAAACAGTGGTCGCTTTTCCTGACAATTAGCTCTTGGCTATTTACGGTTACAGGCAAAATTAATTTAAATAAATTTGAACACTGTAACTTTAAGAGAACATTGGCGGGGAACTGTAAGTCTCAGACTTACTATCTATTTCAAAGTCCGTTTGTCTGTCTGCTTGTCTACCTTGAGAGCGCGCTCGTCGTGAAATTGCAAAAGAAATTGCGCAAATTGTGTGACAGCGTGTAAAGTTGGCACTTTCACACATAAGTCATAACTTTAGTGGTAAAACTTTCGCTCATGTTGGCGGGTGGTTAGATCGACCTGAAATGGGGGATATAAGCCTTACATCGGCGACTATTTGGACGCTCATGTAGACTATTTATCTCTCCGAGTGAATGGAGGCGAGTTTTGCTAGAGTTTTGACAGCGCATATAAAATACCATAAAACAAAAGTTTTTGCTTTAACTTTCAGCATAGAAGCAACCTTAACGCCTACAAAGCATTCCACAAACATACACTGGAAAACCATTTGAAAAGTAGCATAAACTCTGTGCGGCATTGGAAACCCTGAAACGCTATTTTACACCCAGTACTTTTTGGCCAATAAAAAGTTGTGTGCTATATTTCTCTCGATTCCAAACAACCGTTAGCAACAAAACTATTGGATAAAAAACAAAAGACCGAAAGCATTTTTTAGTAGAACTTATACTATATTATAAAACATTGCGATGTTATCGCAAGGAGACTTTGTATGGGCTCCCGAATGTTATGTTTTAACTTAACTGGAAATGATGAAACTAAATTACAAAAAAATCATGTTATTTTTACTTTATATTGGTAAGTGGAATTTCACTTGCTGCTTCACATTCTACAACTACCACCTAAGAAATATATGTAAGCATTTAATATGCATGCAAATATGTATCCTGCTACTATATACAAATTAAAAGCAATTTAAATTGACATGAAAATGTTTTCCATTGCATTTTGATATAATTTGACTGTTGCGACAGAGCTCCCTCTTGCCTTTAAAGTAATTGCCATAAAATGTTGCTTTGTCAGTGCATTTTGTTTGTGCTTGCCCGTATTATGTGTAATAGAAAATGCAAAGTGCTACGTAAAAAATGATGTAAAATTAAAAAAAAAGTATAAAAAGAAGCACACTCACAATTATGCTGGCAGTGGTTCCCGTAACTGTCAGGACACCAGTAGCAGGCAGTTTAAAGCATGACGTACGTTTAAGCTGACTTCATCTCACCATCATAGTCATCATCAGCGTTGCAATTGCAGCTAATAATAATAACAGCTCATGAGCACTGACGCTTGACAAATAGCCGAGCAAGGCGGACTTTCCGACTCCGCCCACATTCATTTGATATGCAAACGCAGCTGCAATGGCTAAAATATTCTAAAGGCATATATTCTGTTTCCGACAGAAAAACAGCAAAAAAGAGAGACTAACTTAAATCAGGCAGTTGGAGATGGAAGCAGTTTTAATTCATCAAACAAATGGACAAGCTGACTTAACTTGATTGGTTACGTAGACAATAACTTTCAATATCAGTTGTTTTCATTTTCCCCATTTTCCCGTTTCCCAAATTCCTAGATTCCCAGAATCGCAGACGAGACAAATGTCGATTCATCGTCCGAAACCATCTTTAAGTACTTGACAAATCAAACTGACAGCTCAACAACGCAAACGGAAACAGTAACAGCATCTCCCTCTCATTGTTGGCCTGGTCAAAACTTCTGCATTGATTTTCTTTCCCTGTTTTGTTTTCTGTCTATGTACGTATTAAAAAACTTTTGTAATTACAGCATTGCGTCTGGAGAGGTGTACTAGCATTACCCGAACTGAACAGAACCGAACCAAATTAAAATGTTCACACTTTTTTACCAGTCTGGCTCTGTCGTCACATCACGACAAATTAAAATCAAACAGGGCGAATGGCACCATCTAATGCATTGTAGAGGTGATGATTAGTTCAAAACCTCATGGAGCAGACCTTATTTCTAATGTTTATTTTTTATGATGTGAACTATTGTAATTATTTTTAACAGCCAATAAGTTTTTGGTCACTTGTACATAGAAATACGTACAACTACTGCTAATGGTCAAGCGTAAATGACCTCTACTGCTTTTGGAACATGGGAACAAATTTAGAGACAGGTACTGTTGCGTATCGTTCTCTCTATTCTGCCCCACATCCTCCAAGTTTTTGTCCCTTACTGAAGCCAAGTATTCGTGTTGCAACATGACTGCCAAGTTGTGTTTCGAGTTAAGCTCTGAACTCCCTGACTACCATCTAGTCTGCTTCATCGTGTTGTTGCCTTCTAACATGACACTCTCTGTGTTTGGCCATTTGGTGAACAGCATTTTGTGCCACAATTTTGGGTAAATTACTTAAACAAATGCCGACGCAACCTTTGGGTCCCTGGACAATGACCTGTTTGTATCAGATTTTAGTTCCAGTTTCAAATGCCAAAATAGTTTGCAATTATTTTTCATATGGAATGCTTTTATATCAAAGGGTATCAAAACGAGTTTGAGTTCCACTTTCACACATACAATTAAACAAACTCATATTACATAAAAACGTTCTTATCCACAATTGCTTATATTTTGGAGAAAGACTACACATTACTAAATAAGACAACACATAAGTACCATATCCAATTTTAATCCTTTTATCGATAGTCAAATCAACATCTGCTTTAGATCTCAAACCACGCAATTAAATTTGCTTCCATACAAAATAGAAGAAACCTACATATTACTTGCGGCTGGCAGACCACATGCAAAAAGAACAGCAGCTAATTAATTTTAATAAATTGGCCGCAGACATACTCTCACAAAGGAGAGAGACTGCTATTTCCTAGGCTCAGGACTTGCAGAGTCGCCTCCTTTTGTCTACTACCTAAACCGAAAATTAAATAAATCCTGCGCCGTCAAATTAACACACGCAAAGCCTCACAGTATGAACATGTGGCAACAGCGTTTCCGCAGCCATGACCACGCCTATTTTCTATTTTCTAGACTTGTATCTGCACTAGCTTCAACTTCATCCGTTGTCGTTTGCGACTGATAAAATGCCGCATATGAATATTTATGTACATGAAATTGATGCCGCTACAATTACCGTTACCGCTAACTACACACCCAGCAAACACCCCATACACAGCAGCTACAACAACAGAAGCAACATAACCTAGAATACAGCCACTGCCAATTTACAGCACTTTTGCTTTAGAGTTTTGGCGGCGAATAAATTATTGACAGCTTGTAAATTTTACTAAAGTCAGTTGTGGTTCCTGTGCGTGTGTCGGCCATAAAAGTTGGCAGATGAATGTGCATATGTACTTATATAAATACATGCACTATATGTTAAGTCACTTTATGTATTGGGCACGCGTAATACAGAAATGTTACAAGGATTCTCTGGACTGGTCGGTCAAGAGATATAATTTTTATAAAAATTATCACGACAAAAAATATATGTTTGATCAACCCTTTAATGTCACTCCAACCGAAGGAATTTGCATATTACACTGTGCAAACAAGGTTAACGGAAAGGAGTGTAATGGACTTATGGCCAGGGATCACAGCGTAAAAGAGCCGTCACTGACTGAAAGCGTTAATTTCTTTGCACTTTCACAGAGCTTCACTAATTTTTTATTTTACAGGCTTCCGTTTTTAGCACACTTAATTCCATTTGTAAGTCTCATGGCGAACGCGAGCGAGCGGCGATGATGTCGCTATTAAGGACACATTAGCCAGAACACTCTGGAATTATGTATGGGCATGACTAGACCACCATAGAGCGACAGTGCAGGCATGCATGCTAATGATACGGAAACAGATAGACACCGCGACAGACACAAAGACACACAGTTTCACTATCTCACAAAAGAATTCATTCTGCATATTTATATATGCACACTTATATTTACTTATACTTAGTTTTATTTTTAACTCGTTATCAGGAATTTAAAACAAATATGGAAGGAAAGAAGCTGCAAGCTGCCAGATGCGCTCCTGATAATACTTTTACTGCCAGTGCATACAACATAATGTCCAAATTACAAATAAAAAAATTACAAATAAAAAAACAAAAAATATCTATGATAGTTCCCATTGGGCAATTGCTTTCGATATTGCCAGTGTATTTAAAATTGAAAATGAAGCAGCTTCAATATAACAACGTGGTCGTGAACAAAGAACTTGAAAAATCATCACTTTATGTTCTCCACGTGAGAGCCTGAAAAGGGATACACGAAGTATAAGAGAAACACCGGGCGCTCTCCTTAAAAAGTTCCCATAAAATGTGTGTATAACAGTAGCACTAACAGTTCTGTTAGCAGAAGCGAAGGCAATTCTGTTAGAGTCCTCGTTTAAAATAATTTGTGTAGTAATATTGACTTGCAGCTCATTAAAAATATTTATAAAGCCTGCTATTGAAAATTGCACTTTGAATGTAGAGAATAGTGAAAAAAAAATGTTCCAATGACGCTTCTAAATTTTATGTAACTTCCTAAATTTTCAATCACCGAGTGGAATGTTAAATAACTGATAGACTAAGCATCAAGTCTAGTAAAAATTTACAGAAAAAAAACTCATTTTCATAATAATAATAAACAAGAAATACTTTGGCTATGTCTATGGCGAGATACGACAATGTTTTCATTACGTGGAAGCTGTCAGAGGAAGAGGATGAGTCTCTGTGTATGGGCATGTGAATAGGTATGGGTATGGTTGGGTGTATTAACATCAGCATAACAAACGAATATGCTTGATGAATACTCGACATCACGTACGCTTGAGAAATGTACGTGTTTCCATTGTGAAAAAAGTCAAACCCAAAAGCATGACATACAAAAGGAAATATCTACTACGAACCAGCCAAGTCAGGCTACAAAAAACAGTGATGCAAGCAGGAAACTAAGTATCTGAAACTCCAGCTATAAAGACGCTCGTGGTTATGCGACTGCTATGTAAGAGATCCAGAGTTGAGAAACCGCCACCAACAAGACTAAAGAAGAGAGTAGAGCATAAAAGCTCAAGAGCATTGCGCATAATGTCATTTATCATATTTCTTGGTTCGCCTTTTATTTGTATTTTTCAGGATCACAAGTGTTTTATTGCAATTTATCATTAGACGACTTCGTTCCACACACACAAAATGTAACAGCACGCACATGTTTATTGTACAAGTCCTTTCAACAACCCCTATCGGCAAAAAAGGTGTTCCTGCAAACGGAGTTAATTTGATAAACTACACTTGCCGCCTTTAACTGTAGTTGTCGCTTGTGCTTGTCTTCGGTTATGTGTATATTTGTGCTCCTTAATTTCTGGCTTATCCGCACTATGGAATTAAAAAATAGTTAATACTCACATAGCTATGGAGCAACTTTGATTTTAAAAGCTCTTTTATTGAGCTCCACTGCAAATAAAATTCACGCAAATTGCGTATACGCGAAGTAATTGTAAGAAAATTTTATTTAATGCTTAAGAATAACTTTTTATTAATATATCAAAGTTTATCCTAATGAGTACGAATATAAGAACATTTTTTATATTAAATTTGCTTGTGCGTATACGATATATTAGCATTTCCAAGATGGCGAAAGACAATGAAAGGAATGAAAACAATATAAGTATATCAGTCATATTAAAACATACGTTTATAGGAAAAATTGCAAGAAAATTTTATTTAATACTTAAGAATAACTTTTTATTAATATGCTTAACAATGTTTATCCTAATGAGCACGAATATAAGAACATTTTTTATATTAAATTTGCTTGTGCGTATACGATATATTAGCATTTCCAAGATGACGAAAGACAATGAAAGGAATGAAAACAATAAAAGTATATCAGTAATGCATTTTTCGTAAATTAAATTCAGTGTTCAAGAAGTTGAACAAGTAAAAAAAGTTTCAGGGCAAAAGTTGAACCGAGAAATAGCAAATAATAGTGACATGACGAAATACAATCATAATCGTAGAACACTGCAACCGCATAAAAAGTTTCAGCATCAAGAAAAAGCAACGGAGTGCTGTAACAGTGCAAGATTCACTACCAGCGTCAGAAGAAAAAAAATGAAAAGAAGGAGTAGCGGAAGTTGAATTGAGGCAAAAGGAACAACAGAAGGACGAAGAAAAGCAGCAGAGCAAATAACAAGCAACATAATGGGAAGATAGTTGTTGTTTATAGTAAAGGAAAAACGGAATAGAAAAGGAAGGATAGATGAAGAATAGATACAACCAAGACAACAAAAATAATAATGGCATATAAATGAAGTAACAAACATTGTTTTCCTTTGACATAACTCATTAACCATCAGAGGCCACAAGACGAATTGACGCAAGCCTAAGCTTGCATTGGAGTTGGTTCGGCTTAAATGAAGAAACAGTGTGGATGAGGATTCACAATGGAACGAGATGAGAACCAGAGCGCATTCCTAAGCAGCAGAAAGCTTGCTGACAGCTGAAAATGAATGCCTTGCATCCAGTAGCCAGGAGCAACTGAAGCAGCCTGCAGCGACTGCTGCTTCAACTTTACCAGATTTTAATAGACCCCAAGCTAAAATTTCTTAATTAAAACAATAAGCAGGCGTAGGACCAGGCCACAAATGTCTGCAATTATTTGCATGGAACTCATTGAAGCAACCACCACAAGGCAACAGCAGCAGAAGCAACAACAGGAACAACAAAATCAGCACCAACATCAACAGCTGCCAGTTTGATGATGCTCTGCCAGCGTAGCAAATCTATCCGCAGAAACGCTACCGCGACCACAACCACAACTCGGCTTTTACTGGTGTCCTGTCAGCAATGTCGACACGACAGGAACGTTGACTATGCTTGTGTAAATGAAGAAATTCCGCTGTCGTCTCTTGTCTTCGGGGCTGCTGCTCTCGGCGCACCACCTTCTGAACTCCCCTGTTCTCTGCCTTATGACTAATGATTGAAATTTCATGCTCCATGCTCCATATGGGTGCCAAGCATCCCAGTTGGCAGCTCATTTTATCATTTGACTGCCATGAAATGGCAAAAATAGTCTACGCTTCCACTGCTAATTACACACTAAAAGTATTCACTTCTTCAACGAGACGAATAGAACCAAACTGAGAAATTTAATGTTCACAAGCAGAACTTTAGACGCGTAAACACGCGCACAAACGCCGAATTCACAATTGGCAATCAGGAATTGTCGATTGGTTGTACGTGAGTTGGCAGGAGTTGTACGCACGATGTAGGCGTGGCAACATAATCGATTTTGAAGTGCGAATTCGTTGCCACGCCTAGCCCACATTCCGGCCTCTGTGTCTATATGTCTCCGGCCCTTCTTTCCCTATTTAAACACCTTTAACCCAAAAAAAGTACAAGGGTCTTTTTGATTTGTCAGAAAAAATTAACAAAAAATGTACAAAATGTACATCTTTTTGGTTGGTATTAACAAGCGAATAGACACAGACTTGTCCAAATATAAGCAGGGATCTCAAAAATATATGAAAGTCCTTCAAAACTTTACCGTGATTAGTAGAGAAACTACTAGCTAAATTGGTTTTATGATATTACGGGGACTTTTACGGTCGGTTCGCTCAACTCTAGTTCATTTTTTCTCTAAGAACGCCTGGAGTTATTTGTGGCCATTTTTTAATCTACACTTGAACGCCAGCCTAGCACGCGGCAGTATTTGCGCAACGTGATGAGATTTTGCGGTTGCTAACCAATACGGCCCCTTTATTTACATTTTTCTCGGGTCTTGCTTATCGATCCCTCGACTTGACTTTAGCTTTAGCTTTCTGCTGGTTTGCCGCACATTCGATGTGGTTTAATTTCTTTACGCTAGGCCCAAAATCAAGCAGCACAGCACGAAGGCAACAAATACGGAAGCAAACATGTTCTGAAAGTGTGAAGCTGGTGAAAACCCAAATCGGAAATCAAACATTTTAATCCAAATAAGACGCGTAGTTGAATAAATGAGCATACTATATACAGTGATTTTTGGGACTTTACTTATGTGGTTTGAATGCCTATTAGACCAAATCCAAACAGGTGAAAATGCAATTAAAGGCAGTACGCATATCAATTTGTAAGTTTTAAACTCTTGGAGCTACATTGTGGCGCCCCTGATCCATGTGGTTTACTCAAACGACCATTAACTTGGTTAACACTGTGGTTGCTTTTAGGGTCTGGTCATGGATAAACCGTGTTCTCAATTGGTTTTTGCGTTTTCGCTTTTCTATTGCAATTGTGGCACTTAGTTGATGGTGAAGCGTTGGTAAGCAGCTGCTTCAGCTACAACACAATGTTGGAACTCAGCTCCCACTCCCATATATGTGTTTGTATCTGTGTATGTACGACTATCTCCATAGTGTGGACATTCACACAGAAGTAGTTATCCTACGTTGATTTGAGTAAATGACGCTAATGGTCGATCGAAGGTAGCCCACAAAGCGTCGTCACAGTCCACTCATCTGCATTTCGAGAGCAGTTTGCGCGGCAATTATTTTGCTCAATATTCGCACTTGACTTTAAATTGTCGCTGGTACTCTCAACTTTTATCCAAAGCATCCTTTCTCAAAAAAGGCATTTGCCCCAACGTTTTTAATTTGTCGCCCTTTACCAATTGTTGAGCAAAAGTGGCTAATTTGAAATTCTTTTGAGCGAAGTGCGCACATTTTTGAATGTCAACTTGACGACGTTGGTGGTCCAACTGCTCCCACTGCAGTATGGGAATTAGTAATCTGCGAACAAGGAACTGGGAACTCTGAACTGGAAACTGGAAGCTGAGAACTGTCTGTCGTCCATGCTGCTGCCTGCCTTTGTCTTTGTGTCACGCGGCATGAAATTGAATTTTGGTCCGTGGCAGTCGGCTCACGACAAACCCAGCCAATTGGTGCAAAACCCAGACCGAGTCCCCGCTTGCCACTTGTCGCTTACCCGCCTTTCTTTTTCCCCATAACCCTTGCCTTCAATTATGGCTTACGGCCAAACGCCGCCATTTTGTCACTCATACAGCGTAATACGAAATGAATGAAAATTCTTTATAACTACCGGCAGTTTTTCTGCTGTTTTCTCTGTTGTTTGTGCTGCTGTTTTGTGCGCTTGAATTTCAATTTACATAAGTCTCTGCATCTGTAAAAAGCGCCCAAAACCCCGTATCCAACACCATACCCTCGTCTCAGTTCCAGTCTCATCCTTTTGTAAAAACTTTTATCTTAACTTTATAACTCTCTTTTTTCCATTTTTGTCGTCGGCTGTGAAACTTGAGTTGTTTTTGTGGTTAAATGTAAATTTTATTGAATTTAACTCATTTATGACCAGTCCCAAAGACTTAGCGTTCAGGGGAAATTCACATAATTAGGGCTAATCTTGAGACCTATTGTAGACACTTAAAACTAGAAAGAAAGGCTACAGTTAAATAAATCGGCTTTAAAAGACCGCGTACTAATTATTGTGCCCACTTTCCATTTAAACAAGCAACTTTTCACATACAAATAAACATCCTTCGACTTATTTGGTGCGGAGTCTAAAAGGGACAAATAAAACTGTAAGAGCCCACTTTAAATCGGGGAAGGTATAAGTTTCATGCTAGATGTGTAACATGAGCTTAAACGGAAGTTATTCAATTATTATCTTTTAAATTATTCAATCCTTTTAAAATAACAATTGAAGTACTTTAGACACAAAGAGGAATGCAAAAGCAATAGTAGGAGCAGAATGAGATTAATAAAAGATGAGAAAGCAGAACACATTTATTTATGCAACATTTCAATCATTAATAAATCAATTAAAATAAATTGGAATTTTGTGCGCTGATGTTGAACACACAGCGACTTTTTTCACGGTCATTTCTTCAACTGTAAAGCTCTTCCCTTTTATTTCGTGATGGGTTCGGTTCCATGCCATTTAATGCAATTACGTAAATCCCAGTCCATCCGCCATTTTGGAGTTGGTTATCGAATTGTTGCTGATATTCATAAATCAAAAAATGAATCATTTGATATGTTCAACATATCAGCGAGCCAGGCCAGCAGCTTGTACTATTCATTTGATTTACAGCGACATAAATTTGTGACCAAAATTTTGGGTAACCCAAAGGAAAAGGAAATGCGGAACTGTTTTAAAGCAACGCCAAAGAGATTGCATGTTTGTCAGATAAACAGACAATTACAGAGTTAGCGTAGAACATGAGTTTGAACCATTTTTGACATAAAACTACTTTCAACGTCTTACAAGACAGACATGTCAAAACTTGCACAACGCCTGTCAATGCGCCGATGAAATAAGTACGAATATAAGGCGCTCACTTTTGGAGACGACAAATCCCTACACACACTGAGACACCCCCACACACCCACCGGCAAGCACACACACACACACACACACACACACACACAACATACACATATCGCTAAGCGGGCGGTTAGACATCGACGTTAAGAGCATTAAAAGTTTGCCTTTAAGTATGGAAAACCTACTCTAATAGATGCCATACCCAGACAGCCGAATTCATTTTGGTTTTCAGATCAAGTCAAAGTGCAACTAGCTACTAACCCACTGTCACTCTGAAATGGTAAGCAGCTTGAACCAAAGTCTCAGTGCTACATCTTTTACCAAATCTCTGATTTTTTTTTTACTTCAAGATTGTTTTACTAAGAAATGGGAAGTGTTAATTTCAATTCAACCAAGTTTCATATTGGTCCAGGAGCGTTTTACCCTCTGCAGTTCACTGCTTACTAATTTGTCTTAGCACGTCATTATTACAAGAACTAATTCAGAATATCAATCCAATGAGCTGCATAAACCGCTTAGCCAAATATTTGCGTTCATTGCCATTGCCAAAAATGCTCAAAGTTTTCTGCTTGAAAAGTTTAGCCGCAGTTTTAATAATGCAAAGTAGTCGAATGCAAACAAAATCAAATTGATGCCAATGTCGATACTTGAAGAGCGACTTCAAAAACTGCTGTTGCCTGAAGAAGTTCTGAGTAAAAGTTGCAACAAAATTAAAACAAAACAAGTTCCAGGGGAGAATGCTTTTAATGCACAACGAAGCAAACGTACACTTACATAAAACGCAATTTGAAATATGAAACAATTACATAGAAGCAAAACAGTTGAATGCTTTCAGATATTTTCAATATTCTGAAATAAGACACAGTTTCAAAGAAAGTTTCATTAGCATTGCCCGTAAAACATTATCTTGAAGCCCTTTGCTATTTTTAAATTCTTGACCATCGGAAGAATTAATAAATTTTAATTTTTTATTTAATGTTTTGATAGTTCTGCGTAGTTTTGATCCATATGATCCCAATTATCCCAAATTATTATTTTTATGAAGTCTCAATATGAATTTTGGTTAATATATTTTGTATTTATTTCTTTCTTTCAAATTGCTAGCGTCTTCAGTTAAAAAATCTGGAATATATGATTAAGCTAAAAGAGCATCACTGATATATTGTATTCAAATACATGTATGTGTATCTTGTTCATACAATTTCATGAGTAACTTCCGTTGCCGTTGCCGTTGATGTTGCTGTTGTTATGGACTGCGACTTTTTCCACTGCTCTCGCATTAACTGCAGGCGCATAACTTTTCCAATTTGCTTTCGGCAATTATTGATATAAGCCGGCGGCAACAACACTTGAGCTTAGTTTTTCTCCGGTCTCTCTTTGGTGTTCAGTATTTCGAGTTCGGGCATGTGAGATGGCCCTATCCAAGCATATTTTCTTGCATTTTGCGCATATTTGTGCAACATTTTGAAAATTCTTGAGCAAAGTTTTGTTATTATTGCCTTTTTGCTCGAGACTGAAGAGCCGGCACTTGGTTTGGTTATGCTGGGATGGGTTGGGTTCAGTTTGTTGCTGGCTACTATTTTGATTACTTTTGCAGTTGCCGATGCAATTAGTTTGTTCATTAGACGAGGCAATAAACAGCTCATGACAGAGAGACAGAAGCACAAACCGACAAAGAGTGAGAGACTTGAGTTGATTGGAATTCACACACTTAATTAGTTACATGGCCAGTTAATTTGGCCTTTGTTTCTAATGCAAGTGCAAGTGTTATTCTGATTGTGCACAGCATTTCAAATAGTGTATCTTAAAGTTGTACATGCTGATTGTATACCGCCTGCTGGGGATGCAAATAAGCAAACAAAGAAAAGTTCACTTGACTATAGTGATTTACAAACTGTTTGGTGTTGCAATCATTTTTATAATACTACCAATCTTCAGTTACAGTACTTCAAATCCAAGTGCTGAAGTCCTGGCATTCAATACAACTCAGAACTCCTAGGTCTATGTCTCGATTGTGACTTAACCAAAACGATTTTCTTTACCTTATCCTTGGCCTGCTCATCCAACTCATTCAACTCACTCTTCTTAAGTTTGTATGCATTGCATTGTACACATATTTGTAACAGAATGTAAACTTTTCAGCTGGCACAATGCTGACCAGTTGTCCTGCATTCTGAGTTGAGCCTCCAACTCTGATCCTTTCTGTTTATATTATTTGCCGATAGTCTAATGCTAAAGCGTTTTAGTAGAAAAATCTACAAATCGCATGCCGCAAAACAAAAGCAAATTCCTGAGACAAGCTCGTCAAGATGAATGACAGTAAGCAAATCCAGCGATTCCTGCAGCAGACTAGCATTATTTCACGTCCGTTGTCCTTCTGACGGACTGAACATTTCAAATTGCACATGTCCAGACCTCCAAAACAAAGAGAAAGAATACGAAGCACAAAAAACTTAGAGAGTATGCATGTATGTGTTTGTGACTTGAGGCAGTCGTTTTGTGGATGCAACTTGAAAATACTCAAGTGAATTTCATTCGAAAAAGAAATAAATAAGTAAATACTTGAAATAACTCTAGAGTTCTCAATGCTGTGACAATTTTCTGCACCGCTTTCAATTTAATTTTTTCCCCTTTTCCAAACCAACTGAATAAAATGTGAAATTCAAATTCCTTTTAACATGCAAAACACATCGAGAGCAGCATTTAGGCGTTTTCACTTGACAGTGACTGAAATCAATAATGAAGTAAGCCGACTTCAAATCCGACTACGATTCCCAAGCAAAAGGATGTGTGGCCAAAACAAATACAAGTATGACAACGAAAGCCAAGTAAATAAATGTTAAAAGGCACAAATGAAACGTGCCTAACTCTGTTGACATAAAATGAGTCAACCACATTCGAATTTGTATTTACTAAGTTGTTTAATAGCGATGAAGCTGATAAAAGAGCTTTACCTGTGAGAGTATGACATCTTTCCAGTTTTTTTGTATCTACATAATTGATGAAGCACATTCAATTTTTTTAAACAAGATACAGCACCACATAATATCCTTACTACCTCCAACGCAAGTGACTATTCCATTTGCATTCTTAAGAATTGTTCTTGTACTTCATTAAACGAATTAAATCTAAAAGGAAAGAATGCAGTGAAAACGAGCTTTGTTGTCTAATTCGCATTCCCATCTCGGACCCTGACAACTTTCCTTATGCCAATGGAAAAGTATCTGACAACTCGAGAAAACCATTAGCATAAAAATCGAAATATCGCCGTTCACTTTCACTATCTGCCTGGACTTTACTCAGCAATTTATTTTCATAATAAGCGGATATTGACAATAGTCACCATAATCCATCTTTTCTGCCTAAATATATTGAAAAATAATTTGTAACGAGGCAGCATAAGCAACACTTGGCCTAAAGACGATAATCATAGCAACGGCTTTTAGCTTCTGGCACCATCGTCTTTTCTGCATTCTTTTGGGACCCAGACATGATCTCATTTGTTTGGCGCTTGTTTAGCTGATTTCCTCTGAATGAAGCCCACTGCACTGATTGTAAATTAAGTTTTAAGCAACATGTCTGCAAAAATCATGCCTAAGGACAACAGTCAAAGCTTTAGTTATACTCACCCTGTTCCCCATTCCCCATGCCCCATGCCCCATGCCCCGTTTACCAATCTCCACTCACCACTCCCCCTTGAATGCTGTCGCAGTCAGCTCCAAGATTTCTTTTCTCTTCTCGTATTCCTATTCGAAAAATGAAAATTGTGTTTTGTGTGTTTGGTGCAGTGGTCGCTGCTATCGTCGTGCATTTTCTCGAAGAGCTGCCTTGCTATTTTCGCATCTTGTTTCCTAACTTACTTTCTATTTGTTTTATTATAGGATCTTTTTATTGTATTTTTCCTTGCAGTGCTATTTACACTGCCGCAGTCAACAGTCGGCGTCGGCAGTTGCTTTTCGTCTGCCTATTTATACATATATAAATACTATATACGCTATACTTACCCTGCCAGGAACACAACAGCAAGACGTCTCTCAGCGTTACGTATACGTTTTCGTTTACGTGTACGTATTTTTATTCTTATTCGTTTTCGCTTTCGTGTTTGTATTCGTGTTTGTGTTTGTCTTTTAGTCTATAGGACTGGGTCGAGGAATACAGAAGAGCAACGAAGTTTAGCTATAAGTTTTGTGTTTGGGCTTCGTTGTAGCAAGGAATTCAATTTTAGAATCGCAAAGGACTCAGCGCAATTGCTGTGGCTCGTTGGCTTTTGACTAACTGGCTAAAGGACTCACTGACTCACTTATTGTCTGCCTGCATTTGATTATAGCTTTTTAGGTTTCGTTTTAAATGATTTGTGCATTTGATCAGGTTACGTGCACCAAGAAGCCCTGTAATTAATCACAACTACATAAGATGCTCCAATCTACTAGGGATGCTAGGCCACCAGGCACTCTATAATAAGCACAATATGTTGTACACAAAACAATTTGAAAACAAAACATTGTTTTCAATTGTTTAAATTGGCTTTAATATTTAATACCGTAACATTTTCACTAATTTATCAATACAAAATAAAATAGATACAGCAGCTCCGAGGCTATGAATTTATATAAATTGGAAATCTACAATAGATAAGCTGAACAACACTTGCTGGGAATTAATTAAAACGTACGCAAACAACCAGCACATACTGAGATACTCTAAGGTAAAAGAACACAAGAGAAAGCTATTCTGCTAAATATTCTGCAATTAAGGACAGCCTTAGGAAGTTAGATTTAAAGTTTAATTGTTTGAACTGTCCCTCGGATATCATCTACTAGCTGACTTATGGCCACAGTGCATCCGAAAATGCCAAATGTGACACCAATTATTATAAGCACAATGTCACGTACTAGCTTCCAGCGCAGTCTACCATAACCGGCTTCATAGTTGATAAACATGTCAATAAGAGCTGGACAAATGAGATTTAAAGTACACAGGGAAAACGCTCCCTCCAATTGGGTTAAAGCGGCTAGGTTTGGCACCACAACTGATACGATGCCTAAAAAAAACAATATCAGAATTTTTGTAGTTGAGTCAATTACAATCTTACATACCAGTTAGGAGCAGAAAACAAATTCTGACGACGAACTCCATTGAATAATGATACTTTGGAGCTGGTTCATTTCCGTAGTCCTTGAAGACGACTGTAATAACCACGAACCCGTTTAGAGGATAGCTTAGAAAAATACCAAGGGCTATTGCTATTTTGATGATCTGTGAAAGTCTGAGAGGAGTAAATGTGAAGATTGATATAATCAGGAAGCTTTTTAAAAAAGTTTGCTACTAACACCTCATTCTGCGGTATATTAAGTGTTATGCTGGCTTCCACCTTCTCACCAAATCGCCAATAACCCATGATGCCAAAAAATATATTCGTGAACAATATGAAAAAAACGGCCATGTTAAGCACACCACAAAAACCCAGATAGTTTTCGGGATGTTTCATGTTAGCCTCTACGACAAGCATCTAAGTAGACTAAGATGTGAGATAGAACTATTTAAGGACAATGACTAAACGCACCGAACCCACAGCTGTAAGTGAAAAGGCAGCAATACCAAAGAAAAGCATCCAATCAGCAGGTGGTTTAAACATTTCACGGTCTTCTGGTCTCGGCAGGCCCCTAACAAGATAATACATAATACAAATGAAGCCCACATAGAGCATTAAGTTCGAGATGAGATTCAGTGGTACTAGGTATTTCAGTTTACGAATCATAAAGAATGGCAGCTGAAGCAGACAAACACCGACGACATAGTAACGCTCGTTATAGTCCTTCCAGTAATAGTCACCAATTTCCTTAAAGTTCTTGGCCACGAAAACAATATAGACGCAACAAAGGCCAAACTGACCAATAACCAACACACAACTGGTTAAAAATCCAGCCACGTGGGCAAAACAATGCACGCATCCGGGACCCAACTGATAGGCAATCTGTACGGCTTCCGGCATGGATACCTGTGGCACATGAATACGTCGACAGCACTCGGTCATGCCATTGATCTGTGCAGGAAAGCTAAATGCAAATAATTCAAATTGGACCGTGCAAAGGCAACGGCTGCAGATACACACCAGCAAATGGATGCAATAGGTGAGGAAAAGCATTAGCAACACCGAAAACAGTACTCCAACCACAATACCAGAGTAACGAATGGCCAAAGGCATGGCGAGAATTCCTGTGCCCATCACACACTTTAGAAGTGATATGAAGGCATCTATGTTGCTATTTGAAGAGAACGAAGTCAGTTAATTATTGGCAGCAGAGCACAGACCTTAGGCAAAGCTCACTTCAGGGGCACTTCCACTGTGCGTTTCTCATAGGGATCGTAGTAGTAATACGATGAACTGGATTGACTGTCAGGAAAATGAAGATATTTTTAAAGAATTGATAATTACTCATTGTTGTTGATACTTACACCAAGGTCATTTGCGCATGCTGAGACTCAACCGGTGCAGTGGCCATTTTATTTCTTCCTATTATAAAATCAGCAAAAAACATCCACTAACGACAGGCAATTTTGACAAAAAATTCAAATGAGTTTCGTTGTAGTATCATACGACTCGATCTTACAGCTGCGCGCACACATTCAATTCACTTTAATCTGAGATTGGCGGCAACAACGAAAGATGGTAGACACACTCAAAATGGCTGCCCATGCGCGTCCGACATTACCATAATGTACACAAATTATTGCCTACTGCGGCACTGCTCCACTGTGTGCTGCTGCGACACGTCGCATAAACTGCTCCAACTCTCTGAACCCAACTGTGTTAACAAAGTAACTAGATCGACAAAAATAAACAGCCAAAAGTAGCTAAATGTTTCTGTCTTTCTAACACTCATTCTCTGTCCTTGGATCTCACTGCAGTATATGCTTGGACTTTTGTCAAATAGCTCAAATGGCAGCACTGGAATACAGGGATAGCTTTAAAGCCAGCAATAGCGCAGTAGCAGAAGCAACCACACAACGACTTACAATGCCATGGTACAGTGGTTACTAATAAGGCTAAAACTTATTTAAACTACTTACATAAAAAAAAATTTCCTTTTAGTATAATAGAAAAAAAATTTTAAATAAACTTAATATTAGTTATTTTAAAATGAACAGTACTTGATGAACTAAACTTAAAGATCACAATTTATAAATATTATCTTTTTATTGGTTCTAAAAGTTGAAGAAAAACTCTTAAGTAAAATTAAATATATCCAATGTTGGTTGTATGAAAAAGATAAAACTCAATAAAAAAGACAATCAGATTTTATCCGCCAAATTAAATAAGGAAATTTCCACTGTATCTGTTATCTAGATAACCAGCTCTATGGCTCAAATTTCAATTCCAGCTGCAGACTCTGTCGAGTCCACGCTGCCAAAGGACGATTGTCATGCCAGAATGTGCACTTCCGCGTCTGTTTAGTTGTGTGAACTTAACAGTAAATTGAATTAAAATTTATTGTGAAAATTGCAAAATTCCAAAACGCAGCAGAAGCAGTAGCAACAGCAGCAGCAACTATAGCTACAAGAAGTGAGCTTCAAGGAGACATCAGCGCAAATCCAATACAAATAAAATTAAGTAAAAATGCACACACTCCCATCGTTGGATGGAATATAGGAGTGGAGCTTGGGTCTGGGGTGTGATGGTGGAGGCGGAGGTGGAGGTGGAGGCCGCCGTGTGTTTGCACAAAAATATGCAAATGTGATATTTTCGCTGGCGACATTTACAACAATTACAATAACAACGAGGACTATGTCGGACGGGGCAGTGATGTGGGAGTGAGGGTAAGAGAAAAGAAGGGGAGTGGTGGATAAGTGAAGGAAAGTGGGAGGGGAGTGGGTGTGGGCGTTACGACTAACTGCGTGCGACATGTGACACGATATTCAGATAAAGGCGACCCACAAGCACCAGAAGAGATGTAGGTAGGTAGGCGTGGCATTCATAGCATACATGTATAAGTAAGTACGCACACACAGGGATACGTATTCGTATTCGCATTCGTACATATGTACATACTATATTTTGCATAAAAAGAGAAATATGCTGAGAGCACCAGAGCAAGAAAACGAGCGAAGGAGCACAGAAATCAAATAAAACAAATTTGGAATTTCACAGCAGACGAACAGAAGAATCTTTTATCCACATAGTATATACACATGTGCATGAAGAAGTCCCGCAGCTGACTTGGAGTCTCAAACCGTTTCCTAATCAGTCAGCAGTATGTAGGAGTGTACTTGTTGTCTTTTTTCTTCAATGGAAACAAACAGTCTGACATTCAATTTAAATTCCTATACAAATAATTGCGTGGCAGTTGCAATTCGAAACATAGGTATAAGTTTGAGTTTGAGCACATCTGCACATGCAGTGTCTTGTTTTCCGCTGATTTTCAAACTGCGACACTGCTACATTAAACTCAATTTGCCTAGCGATTGCCTGGATACTTCGATGAAAGATGCGCCGGACACATAATTACACAAGGCCTTGACAACGCCCAGGTAGACTGTTGACTTTATCCAATGCCTTTAACTAAGGCTCATCATCCTTGATAAATCGTTAAAATCGGTTCAGAATACCCTGTAAAACTGTGTAATGTTCGAGAGTATATTTAATTAATGTTAACTTTCTTCTTTTACGTCTAGCTCGCTCAAAAAAAAATCACTACCACTTATACGGTGAACCTATCGAATTTCGATTTAATCATTTTTGATTAGAGGGTACAAAATCAAATTCCAATTGAGTCATATATTCAAATATTGTCAATGCAGAGCACGCAACTTACCTGTCTGTCTTTTATCTTCAATGTCCTGAGAAGCCTTTAGCCTTGGCAATTGGCTGGCGCTTACCTG
Source organism: Drosophila acutilabella (assembly GCA_035046005.1). Classification (NCBI taxonomy): domain Eukaryota; kingdom Metazoa; phylum Arthropoda; class Insecta; order Diptera; family Drosophilidae; genus Drosophila; species Drosophila acutilabella. The sequence goes on along the minus strand of JAWNOK010000024.1, from coordinate 19,483,558 downwards.
ACTGTGGCTTCAAACATTATCATTGTGGTTATCTATTTCCTCCTTGTTCATCCTACTGTCGCTATCATCATCAGTGTTATCAGCAGCTTAGCTAAAACTTTGCGTCACTAAAAGATGCACCACGTTTAGCGTTTCCACGAAGCAACTTCCTCATGCTTCTTGCATCAATGATTTTGATCAGATTTACTGACGTTGTCCAGCGTTTTTGCTGTTGCTGCTGCTGTTGTTGATGATGATGACGATGCTCATGATGATGAGACTGCTGCCACAAACTGCGTTTACTAAGTAGTACTCTTATCTCGCTGGCCACAATATATTTTTGCATTTATAATGAAATTCATCGTCATTTTTCATACTTGCACAAAGTGGATTTTTATTAGATTTGCATTCCTTTCAAACCTTTTTATCTATGAGTGTATGAGTTTGGGCGTACATATATATTTTTTATATATCAATCTTATCTTAATTTTGCATACCGACCATATGGAAAAGTTACTATACAAGAGTTCGGCTTAGTTGTTGTCCAAACAAACATTTATTTTTTGATTTATTAAATATTATCTATTAAGTACAATATCAAAGTTGTCCGGAACACTCAAACTTTGAAATCAATTGAAATGAAATAAATAATCGGTTATCTTTATTATTCTTACGAAAAGCCATTCTCATGCGTATTTTCCACGTAGTTTATAATTTTCCGTAACTTTGTACAAACGTGTACATTTCAAAAAGCATAGTGCAGAAAATATCCCATTCGAAAGTGTCAATCATTTGCGGTGACATAAGAAGTATTGGCTTTGGTGAACGTGAGACGAGTACGCTCAATACGAAAAGTCATCCAGTGACAATTGAAATTATGGAATACCCTAATCCGAAAGTAAATAAATAAAGCCACAACTTGCATATACCTCGCAATTAGTAGTACTTTAAAACGCGCAATTTAAAGTAAACAAGAAACTTTTTTTATTTTTCCATTACAAAATTTTAAACTATTTGAAAAAAGGTGGCTTATGGGTATACACATTACCAAATATAGATCAGGGGTAAGGAACCAGCAAAAACGACCGGTAACTCAGAAACATATATTTATTGTAGTGCATAAATGTGTAGGTGTTAATGTATGTATAAGGGCTGTCGTCCATAATTGAATGTTACACGTAAAATATTGAAAAATACAGTGAGTTCATTATATGCGGTCACGAAACGTGCGCCAAGAATTCATCTTTATTTTGTGTCAGCGAGGCCAATCAATACTTTTCCTCATGTAGCTACTGTATGGAAGTAACAATGATAGCAATAAAAGTATAAAGTAATTTGAATTTTAAATTTTACCCGCGCAATTGGAGGGTGGCAATTCTCTCAATGTTCGTAAACACAGGATTGAGTGTTATGCAACACTGTCACAGAGGGCTCGTATGCTTTCAGTATTTTGACAATCGATAACTATTAGCCAGCAACATGTGGTATTTTTTAAAGCTGGTCACATTTTATCATTATAATATATCAAAATAAGGACGCCGCGTGCTACAGTTAAAATTTGCTAAATATCAATAAACAATGGATGACGAAGCAGAAACATACAAATTGTGGCGAATTCGCAAAACCATAATGCAACTAAGTCACGATCGCGGTTACCTTGTAACGCAGGATGAGCTGGACCAGACATTAGAGCAGTTCAAAGAAATGTTCGGCGACAAGCCCAGTGACAAGCGGCCCTCGCGCTCGGACTTGATCGTATTAGTGGCCCACAATGATGATCCCACCGATCAGATGTTTGTTTTTTTCCCAGAGGAACCGAAAATTGGAATCAAAACCATTAAAACGTACTGCACTCGCATGCAGGAGGAGAATATTCATCGTGCTATCGTTGTGGTGCAAGGTGGCATGACGCCATCAGCCAAACAATCGTTAGTAGACATGGCTCCAAAGTACATCCTTGAGCAGTTTCTGGAATCGGAGTTGTTGATTAATATAACGGAGCATGAACTGGTGCCTGAGCATGTTGTTATGACAGCAGAGGAAAAACAGGAACTATTAAGTCGATATAAGTTAAAGGAGAACATGTTGATGCGAATCCAAGCGGGTGATCCGGTGGCACGCTATTTCGGTCTCAAACGTGGTCAAGTAGTAAAAATTATTCGATCCTCAGAGACAGCTGGCAGATACATCTCATATCGTTTGGTATGCTGAGTGGCGAGAAGTCTTAGCATAAGTTACTATATTTACAAAACAAGAGCAATAAAGATATATTTTGCCTTAAAGTGTGTGCATATTTCTTTCATAATAAATACAGATATTTTGAAAGGATATTTGACACTATCGGATGAGTTTTTCTCAATCCGCGCATAGAAGTTTTGATTTATTTTAATGTAGTATTATTCCCTGTAAACTTTCCCTTGTAATTGAACTTATTCTAGATTCTTAACATTAATCGTTTAATTTTATTGTTTTTTTAAAACGTATGTATTGTTATGGCTTCTATAAAGTAAAGTCAGCTGTGCGCAGTATATTGACTCACATGAAGTTGGCTGCTAACGCAAAAATGTACTCATTTCAGTGTGTACATCTTATTTAGAAAATAAAAATGAGCAAACATACATTCTCAACATTAAATTTATAATATTCGAATTTTAAAATCAGATCTATCTTCCAAAACGTCAAGTTACGTCTACTCATGTCGGCAACGGAGCCAAGTGGCGTTGAGCTAACCGGGGAGGAAGCCTTGGCACACGATTACATAGAGTTAAAATCTATGGAAGATGTGGAGGCGCTCGAGCTAAAGCAACTTTACTCGTATATTGAAAAATTACACGGAATTATCAGGAAATACGACAGCAAAATAGCAATATATAAAAAGAAACTAAAATACTTTGTGAGAAAAACATACATATACATATATGCGCCCTTTCACCGTACCTGCATGCCAATATAGTGATCTATATTTTCAATTACAGCTAAGTCAAGAATCGAAGTATCAAGGCGGCAGACTCTCGCAAGCAGCTAATGGAGACCTGGATGAATCAGAAAGGAAGGACACAAGTGAGCAGAAGGAGAACGATGGACAAGTCTCGAATGAACGTGAGTATACAACAATATCATTTTATTTATGAACTTTTATTTTATCAAATCATATAATTTGATGAATTGGTAAATTCTCCTAAACTTTTATTTGGTTTTACTTGCTACGGCGGCAACAAGTGCTGCTCCACGGCCAGAACCGTCCTCTGATAACATAATATCAAATTCCTTGTCAGATTTGACCAACTTTTGCATGGTTTCGCGTATGTAAGCATCGAATTTAGGATGATATCGGTACACAGACCCGTCGATACCGACAACAACTCTGCGTTCACTGATTCTGTTGATTAAACCGCTGACTCCAATCGCTACCAATGTAGCAGCCCGTCGGGAGATACACTCGCAGATGTATTTGATCTTTTGGCAGTCTTCCACGGAGGTCTTCTCCAGTCCGAATAACTGTTTTGTAATGCGTCGGGTATTTTGAAATTCAGGAAAAGTATCGCTTTCAATTTCCGATATGTGTTTCGTTTCAAAAATATCTCGCCTGCCCTCCAAGGCAGCAGCAAATTCTCTATGTTTGGGGCTTCGTTTAAAGACTACATTCAACTCAAGTGCGCGCAACAACACGAGTCGCACTAGCTCTCCCAAGTACATGCCAGAGGTCATCTTTTCAAAAATCTGCTCGGAACGATTGATTGATTTTAGGTCGATTTCCTTATCGTATGAAGTTCTCACGAAATCTAGTTGCCCACTCTCTCCAAAGGCGCCCCACTCGACATTAATAATGACCTGCTTGTGTCCTTGTTTAAATTGTGGATCTAGCAAATCCACATTGTCGACAAGCTCCACATAGCACGCATTACACCCAGTGCCCACAATAACACCCACACGGCAATCGGGATTACGATGCGCACATGACATAAGTGTTCCGGTTGTATCATTAAGTATGGCCACCACAGCAATATCTGCATCGCCACGGCGTTGAATGGCTTCATGTAGCATGCGACCTACATCTTCGCCTTCAACACCCGGGCAGTCGAACCCCTTAGTCCAACGTGTCAGCATTGCTTCCTTCAGACCCAACTGCACGCAAGGGAATGAAAAGGTGAATCCAAGTGGGAGATAGGCGCTACGCATCTCGTGCTTCTCTACAAACTTTGAAAGACATTCAGCTATGTGATCGAAGAGTTCCACGCCAGGTCCAATCATTAGGTCCTTGGGCACAGCATAGATCTGTGACTGCACCGTAGCGTCGTGGTGACCCTTGAGAGAAACCAGAAGCACACGAAAGTTTGTGCCGCCCAAATCCAGGGCCAGATACTTTCCCATTTCATCGCCAGTGGGCAACTCGTGGACGTACGTGGGAAAACATTTTGTATTGGCCTGTGCGTGTGTAGATCGCTTTAAACCCTTAGCGATCTCGTTGCAGAAGCGACTGTACACCTCTTGCACCTGATAATCGCTTAGTACAAAGGGTTGCATAAGTTCTCGCACCTCTACGTCCATAATTTTGCCTCTGGATGTATTTTAACCGACTGATTCAAGCGATGAGTAACGACTAATCCGGCACCTGTTTAGAACGTCTTTCTGTAGTAGCTTCTGTTGCACCTGATAAGAGTTAGCTCAAAATGTTCTATTGCTTTTATTATATACATGGTGCGAACTGTGCAATTTTGCAATCAATTCAATAAAACAACTAAACTTGTGATATTTGTAAAATAATTTAGTTTATTCTAGACAGCTAAGCTTTGCTCAAATATTCCCAAAGATTAAAAAAATGTTTAGTTGCATTGTTGAAAACTTACTTATTGTTATCTAAATACTTAATTGTAAACGAAGTATATCCGCTCACAAAAGCAATGGGGATTTAGTCAAATTCACTTTATTATAGTTTTACTGCTCGACAATCGTAAATCGCGAGTGAGTGCGTCAATCAACGAGCCTTCAGCGTATTCGATTGATTAGCGCCAGTTTCCGTTAAAGGTTAGGGTAAATCATGATGTAAGTAAGGTGACATTTGATCATGATAGTGATGCGATTATTGATAGCCTTTATGTTTTTGCTCGAACAATTTAATGATGCTCTTTTTTATCTGGTTTTCAGTTCTGGCCACTGATGCATTCAGCTTCGTGGATGAAATGCGTCAAGCTGCTAGACATGCAGAAAATTTAAACAATTTCGTCTATGAGCCGACATCGGGCATGTACTACGATCCAAAGACGGGGTACTACTATAATGCGGTAATTAATTTACAGCAGCGTAATCTTTATAACGTAACTGCAAGTGTTGGTTTATTGATGTTGTGATACTTTTGGAGGTTATCACTAACGATGAACCTGTATCAAATGGCCAGAACTGCATTGCTTTTGTAGTAGTAAGTGAAATCTTAACAAATCTCTGCCTCTCTCTGTAGGAATACGGGCTTTATTACGACGGTAATACGGGCTGTTACTACAGCTATGATCATACAAAGGACTCGTATGAATTTCATTCGCAGGCGCAAGTGCAGGTGAGTGCTGGTGTCCCAATTCTTTGATGTTCTGTACATGATTAACCATGATTCTTTTCCTCCTTGTAATTACAAGTGTGCGCAGCACGAGCGCCTCGATCAATGCGAAAGTAGTAGCCTCTTGGCAGAATTTCGCAAACTAAGCATAGACCGAATGCGTAGCAATGCATTAGGTAAGAGTTGTAGCCCAGAATGTGTGATAAAAACGCGGATTTCTTTTCTTTCACTGGTTTCAGGCAAATACTGCGGCAAGCAAGAGTAAATCTGTTGTTAGCGATGATGCAGACGCCCATGATGACCTTGATGTTGAGTTCGATGAATATGGCGGAGTTATAACAGACATCAAAGCCTTAAAACAGATTAAAGCTGACAAGGAAAAGGTAAAGGAACGTGCTGAGAAAAGCAAAAGAAAGGCGAAAAAGAAGCACAGCAAGAAAAAAAAACACAAAAAAGAGCATCGTCGAAATTCCAAAAAACGACGCGGACACAAGCAAAGTGACGAAGATGTTAAAACCGATGACACCCGAGGGACGCCACGTAAAACTCACGATGTGGAAGACGGTGAGCTATCGCAATCATCAAGCAGTTCCAGTTCCGATTCTATCTCCAGCAACAGTGATTCTGGTGTACCCGTCTTTAAGACCTCAGGACGCTTTCAAGGTGCTTAAGAAATCTGCAGTTTTATCACACATGGCTCCGATATGGGATTAATGTACGAATGATTCTCTATAACTACAGATATTGCCAAGAAATATCCACCCTCACTGCGCATCATTGTGCAGGAGACAAATGTTCAGGAGTTGACAGTTGGCAGCTTGCGATTGATAACCTTTAAAGGGGGTTCCCTGGGGCGCGAAGGAACACACGATGTTATCATTCCTGACGTGAATGTCAGCAAGTGTCATTTGAATTTCCACTATGATACTAAGCAGGGAATATACAAATGCCGTGATCTCGGCTCCCGTAATGGCACCGTTCTGAACGGGGTACGTATGTCCGAGTCCAAGATGCCTAGTGAGACTCAAGATCTGGTGCACGGCAGTGTGATTGGTATAGGGCAGACCAAGTTACTCTGCCACGTCCACGAGGGAAACAGCACCTGTGGACTATGTGAGCCAGGATTATTGATTGAGACAACTGTGCCTTCATGCACAGCAGTGCCATCCAATACAAATGTTCTGTCCCATAAGGAGCAGCTGAAAAAACTCCAAAAGAAGTACGGTCTTGAGAATGAGAGTAAGTGGCATAAAATAAAATTACTATATTAGAACTACTGTTTATCTAGAGCTTGATTTTTCTTTTAGAATTCTTGGAAACAAACACTAATTCAAATCCTAATTATAATGATCGTAGTGCCCAAAGACGTATTAAAGTGGGCAGCAGTTCGGATAAGGAAAAGACCGAAGTGGCATGCGTTCACACGTAAGTAAAATGACTGTCAATTTTAGAGTACTTTTAAAATGATATAATTTGTATTCCAGAGAGATTGCTAGCTCCAACAAAGGTTTTAAAATGCTAAGCAAACTGGGATGGCAAAAAGGCGACACTTTGGGTAAAAGCAATCAGGGTCTGCTAACTCCCGTAAGTGTAAACATCTGTAACACATTCACCTGCCACTTTTTAAACTTATTATAACTAATTAATGCAGATTAATGTAGTACCTAATGAAGGCACTACTGGACTTGGCAGTGGTGAGCCAGCGGTGGCAAGTGCATCTCGACCTGTGGATAATCGCAAATTGGCCAATTTGAAGATAACACAGGCACGATATCAGAGGGCCAATGATATATTTGCTTTATCGGATGAGAGCGATTGATATGTAAGTTATTTGAAATACATTTTATTAACATTATATTACTCATACATTTTATGGTCATAAAGTTAGGAGTATGTTATTAGAAGATGTTGCTATATAAAGTTAAGCTATCAGTCAATTAATTAATATAGCTTCACTCACTAGCAGAATGGAAATTATATCCAAGAAAAAAAATTATTTTCTGAGTAATTAATAAATTAAATACATTCGCTTAGCTGTAGGCTCTTAACAAATCGTAAACGATCGGTGTATGCCAACAAATTTGTATAAAATAGTTATGAATTAGTTTAATGTTTAATACAAAAGCCTCTTAAGATATGTTGTTTTCTCTAGCCACAAATGGGTATCGATTTACATAAGCAATTATGTGTTATTATTGTTGCGGAGTGATCGCTGCTACTAACAATGATTTTGATAGTGTTAAAAAACTAAAATGATCTAATACTTTGATCTCTTACGTGCACATTAAAAAATATGCATATGTAAATGTGTTCCCTGATAAAAAAGAATATGTTCTAGAATCATGCTCAGACATCCTAAAATTGTGGTCCTAGACCCTATTGTGAGAACTTTGGTTTTTGAAATATTTTTACATTCTGACTGTTATAATGTCCTACCAATATGTTTATCATATCGAAAATATTTGTAAATTCTTTTTAGCACTCCGCGATTTTTTAATCTTTTCTTTTTTTAATTATTGGTCTTTTAATCTTGGTATTATTTGGATTTGGACCTAATTCATTATAGGACAGTCTTGATTTAAGAACATACTTTTTATCAGAGTATCGCTAAATGTTTAAGTTTATATGCTTATTACGCACAACAAGAATCTTTGGATGTTGAAACTACACATAAATGCGCTATATATGCTAATGTGATTTATAAGTAGATTTCTCTAATTTGATCTAACAGGCACCCGTCCCTCGGACGCCAATGAATAAGCCCGTGGCACAGGAATCCTTTCGCATCTCGCACCATGAGTTGTATGTGTGATTGTTGTGCCCACAGATTTTATCTGCCCGGAATTGCTATAAAGAATGTTTGATAAAGTCAAAATGCATCCTTCACTTGATTATAGACTATTTATTACTCACCACCCGCTGTTGCTTACGGGAGCATTTGTAGCGGCAAGAGACGCAGCGCGGCAGGTGTGTTTGCAGGTCGACAAGGCAAGTGTCCTTTGGTCCACACTTAATGTCCGCACAAATGACGTGCTTAGCTGAAAATACATTTTACGAGTCAATCACTTAGAAAATCCCCGCTTTATTTTATCAGAAACTTTTGTGCAGGTTTTTTGCTTTATGTCTGACAATTTCTTTTTTGAATTAATGGCTCTTCGAGCATGTCTCAAACAAAATTAAAAATCTTGCGAACTTTGGCTCTTAAACTTTCAAACTTTTTTTTTGCAATATTGCGACGTGCACAAGCAACTGGAGGTATTATTAAATTTAAGAGCATTGATGTCAAATTATTTTTTTTCACTTGTTGACATTTGTATTTAGCATGATTGCAGAGCATTGCATTGTGCAGCATGATCGTTAAGTCCCAACTCTTCCATTGGTGTTCAGTTGTTTTGTCATTTAAATTGGGTGTTGTCCTTGTTGTCGTTGCGGCCTGCATGTCTGTCCCAGCAATTTTACAACGTTACCACATTATTCAGACAGGCAATACCAATATGTAGATACCTGTACATACAAGTAAAATGTATAAAGAGCCCGCCCCACTCTTAACATGCGCAAGACGGTAGCCACCTAAAGAAGAGTAACCAGTAGCTAGCATATGCAAGTTAAGGCAATCTGCATCTGCGTCAGGCAGTCAAGCGAAAGACACGCTTTGTGAGTGAGTGTGTGTGTGTGTGTGTGTGTGTATCGTTTACATGATCTTCGGCTTAAAACTTGGCAACAATGTTGCAGCATGCCTTGAGGGCAAAGTGGTGCACAATTGCTTAGCGGGCAACGTGGTATCTCTGAAAAGAGCAGATGCCGCTGCCGTTGCCGATGCTTATGTAGATTACCGACAACGCTCCCAAAGAATGATGATGGTTCACCGCCCGGCAATTCGTAACCGTTAAAATTTATTAATTTCAACTACCAATTTTAGCTGCAGGCTTTTGCATCCATTTGGACAAAGCAAGCAATCGATTGTCCGTTTCCACATCCCGACGCCCCTGTACTTGTTGATTATGATGGATATGTTGAACTTGGTGTAATGGCTTCGCCAGCTGATAATACCGTCACATTGCAAGCCAACTGGAATTTGTTATGTTGACGTGGTTTAATCAACTTCCCAGACGTCCGTCCATTCGGCTTAACGGGGAGCAGCAGACACCGATACGCTGCTGCTGCTCGCAGGCGGAACTTATTGCAACATTGTGTGGCATGGCAAAAGATTCGTCGTGGTCGTGGGTCATATATGCGTTTTAGTATGTGCGTGTTTGTGTGTGTGTTGCCTGTCGCAGTTGCAATAGCTGGGCTGTCTGACCATTTCGGCATTGCGTGTTGTTTAAGGTGATTTTAATACGATCGTAAACTTCAGTAGACGTTGAGCCAGACAAAAGTGACGTCGTGGAGTGCATACTCAAGGGATAAGAAGAGGGGAGATGGACAAGCAGACTCAACCGGACCGAACAAGCAGTTGCAATCACAGAACCAGTGTCCTTACCCCTCTTCATCCCCATTGCGAAAATGGCGTTTTTAATGGCTTGTACGTGTAGTCATATTTCTTGGGGCAGCAGTCCAATGTTTGGTTGTAGATGTGTGGCTGGTCTTTTTGGGGTCTTACAGGCTCGATCGCGACGCACATATTTATGTGAAAGCACATATACACACATACGCATATTCGAAAACCATAAACTTACTAACCATAAAGATAAAATGCTCAAAAACCAACAAAAAACACACGCACATAAGTATTTGTACAGCGAGTGTTATACTCGTTATGTGAACGTGTAATATGTATGTATGTGTATCGCAGACAGAAACAGTAACTGAAATTTAAGCACAGACAGCAACAGCAGTATAGACGGATAGTTTGAGGAGCACGCGCAGGAACAGAAGCTGGCTTACATTTCAAACCAACAAAACCAAGATCTTCAGGCAATTTGGCTACCAAACGCACAGTAAATACGGGCACGTGGTTGTACAAAAAGCAAAAGTGAACAATTGTTAATGATATTAATTTATTTTAATATCCATTAATGTCATAGCTTCCATAGGAAAAAAATTTCCTTATATTGAATTTTGATAATCGAAGAGTACGTATTCAATTGATAAGTATTGGGGAAAGCTGCATTTAATTACCATGTTTCGTATTCCTGTAGTTGCAAGGGGCATATTTTTGTGAGCAGCTGCAGTTTCTGCCATGGTTTTCAGGTATTTGTGTCTCAAGTGCTTTTAACATTAATTACAAGCTGTAATTTGCAACAAAACACTGCAATTAGCACGCAATTGCAGCCGGCAACCGCCTCTGACACACTAAACCAGTTTGGTCAGTCGTCTGTCAGCTATGTGTAGATATGGCGCGTCAGAATGCAACACCCGCCACGCCTTTAATTGGTTAGGAGACTGACAACATCTTGAAAGCTCTGAGGCAGCGCAGCAATAGTATAAGCATCTGAACGTAGGCGGTCAGTAGCGGCGGTAGCGTCCCTGCGTATTTAATCAATTGAAAATTGGACTCGATCAATCGTATTGTAACTACAAAATTAGTAAGCATGAATTATATCTAAATCCATCGTAGTTGGTGTGGAAGCGTTATATAGAATGCATAGCAATACTGACAGCCACAGGGACAACAATAGCAGCACCAATAACTATAACGACGGCGACTGCAACTGGCTAATCAAATTGCTGGCAATCATGGAACCGTATAAGCAAATGTAGCAATTTCAGTCAACAAACACCGAGAGCAACTTAATATGGCTTGGCAGTTAGTTGGTAGGCTACAGTGCGACAACTGCAACAACAGCAGCAACAACAACAGCTATGACAACAACTTGTGGTTAGGAATTGGCTTGAAGCCTCAGCCGAGTCAAGTCAATCAAATGCAAAATTGCGGTTTTGCGTTGATTGTAGTTAATTTTGCACAGCCGCTTGCGTTGCCAGCAACATCAAAAGCAGCAACAAAAACTGCAGCAATTGTTGCCAATAATTTACCAAACCAGCAGTAAAGTTTAAAAGATACTTTCAATTAATTTGATTGAGTTTTAAAGCTTATCAATCATTAAAATACAAATTACATACCTCGACACGGTCCCGGATACGCCACAGCAATGGATCGCCCAATTTTGCAAATCATACGATTTATATCACAAGTGCTCCTGTAAGTCTTGCCATCCACCCCGCACACCGCACGCTCCTCATCGATTGATGCCTCATCCGGGTCGTAAGATCCGTTCCCATCATCCCATGGGCAATCAATTTTGCATGTAATACAGTGGGGCATCATATATTGATCCTCCACACAGATTAAGCCGTTAGCACATTCGACGCCGTTGCAGCTAGCTAAATGTTTTCGAAATTGAGTAAAATATTTAAGTTTTAGTTCAGATATAAGTTAAGAAATATTTTTTCTTTTTTAACTATTTTATTACCAAATTTAAATTAGTTTTGTTTTGAGATAAATCGTATTACGATTTTTTTATTTTTTCGTATTTAGCTTTGCCTATAAACTGTCAAATTTATCAGTGCACAGAGCCCGTTTAAACGCCTTGGCGCCAGCTCTGACACTTGCAAAAAATTGCTAACATTTTTTCGCTCAGAATTACGAACTGGAAAGTCTTATTAAAGACGATTGCCGCGGGGAGGAGTGTGTGGGCCGAAGTAAAAAAAAAAATCTGCATTGAGCAACTTTAGCCATGGCTAAAGCCAAGATTGCCGATTTACCACTGCACATTCCAAAGCGCTGGATCTACATCTAAAGTCAGCCGAAGCAAAAGCTTGTCGTCATTGGCACGCGCCAACATTAGAACGTTGCTGTTGCTGTTGCTTTTGCTGTGACTGATGCTGTTTCTGCTGCTGCCCCTGCCACTGTCTGGTAACAGTCAGTAACAGCAGGCGAAAGGCCGCTGCTTGCGGCTAATCCAACAAGTTCTTTTGGTCATTACAAAAACACTTGGTTCCCCATCGTTCTTGTAAATTTTTATTGATCATTTGAGCATGTTTGTGAGTGCTTCCTGTATCATTAAATTATTACACAATATTGCGAATCGGTAGAATGGTGGAAAGAACGTTCGATCGCTATAATGATCGGCAGTCAGTAGTTGAGTGCAGAGCGACAAGATATTGGCCGTAATTGAAATGTGCAGTAATTTGTCATCTTATCTTATTGTGAAGCTGCAACGATTTGACATACCTTCGTATACGTACTCCAACTTTAATCCAAAATTTGATACTGGTATTCATTTACTATTAAATTAAATAATTGAAAAACAAAATCTCTAAATCTTTTCAAAACACTACTAGTTAATAATGCACTTTTAAAAAAATTTTACATTAAACATCTGCTGACTTAGAAATTAAGATTTTCGAGTTTTTTTTTTAAATCTGTGTACATACTCTTGCAGTGTCCGCGATAAGCCACCTCCAGTTGGGCGTTGTTTGTGCGACAAGCACGCTTACGCAGCTGGCATTCAGTGTTGTAGGTGCGACCGTCGTTGCCACAAACCGGATTTGTATGCTGTTGTTGTAGGTGCGACTGCGCAAGCCAATGAAAAGTAGAATAAAGCATTTGCAAAGTGTATGCTTTGCGCTCAACAGTATGCAATGAAACATGCTCACTTACCACAGGCGCTGCCTTATAAATTCCAGTCAGAAATGTTAAATCATCGGCATTATCCAAGTGACGGTGGTGGCTGCTGCTGGTACCCGATGACGCAGCCGTTTCACTTCCGTGTTCAGTCAAATACAGACGTCGACGTGCACCAGTCCCAGACGTTGTGTTATTCACTGTCAGCAATATGCCTGTTCTTGCTGTTTCAGCTACAGCTGTGCGAATCTTATCCTTGTGGTTGTGCCTATGCTGCTGCGATCCATTCTCGTATTGTTTCTCGTGATTTAGAACATGTTTCTGATGCTGATGCTGATGCTTATGTTGGTGTTGGTGTTGGTGTCTGACTCGAGCGGGAGCATTGTCTTTCTTTTGCTGTTGCGACTGTCTGCTAATATCGTTGGCGGGTTCATTAGCATTTGCAAACTTCTGTCTAGACTGAGCTGTCTGCGCAGGCGTCGTGGACGAGTCATTGGCTCCTGTCGCCGACGCCGACGCCGTCACCTTCGCTGTTGCCGACGTTAGCGTCGTCATTGATCTTGTTAAGTGTTTGCCATAGCCATTGTTGTTGCTTTTGTTGTTTTGTCTATGTCTGCGTCGTTCGTATGCCGCTAACGGCGCCAACCCCTCCACCTGCATCTGTACTTTGCCACCGTTGCCCTCCATTTGCAAGCGTCTAGTTGTCGGTTGCTCTTGCAAATTGCTGCTGTCTATAATCAAAAGTCTTCTGTGCTTTGTTTCGCCGACCATTCCTTTTCTATGATTCGCTCGCTTTGGCATTGGCTTCTCTCTTTGCTGTTCATTTCTTTGGTTATCAGTACAATTGCTGTTGGTATTGTAGCTTCTGCTGATGTTTTCGCTTTGTTTTTTCTGCCACTTGGTGCCTTCTAAACCTAAATTAATATTTGTAATTCCGCTAATTAAACTACGTAAACCACGCGGCGGTGTCGATGTTGGTGATTCCACCAGCGTCTGCTGCTCTGAGGCATTATGTTGTTGTTGCTGCTGTTGGTGCGTCCGTCGCAAAGAAGCGCCACATTCAGGCGCACACACACACTTAGGCCGTCCTTTACGTTTAACGCACTTCTTGTTTGGCCCACATTTAAATCCTTTGCAACTTTCTAGATAGTGAGTAATTGTAAAATATATTTGATTGCATTTCGTTTTCAACAATATACGTATATGACATTTTGCAAATCTAGTTGACTTACCAATGCATGGCACACACTCCACGCCGCCCCCTATTGCTGTGGCAAAGAAATACTCCACACTACTCAATTCGCGATCCGTATAGGAGAATGTCTGGCTAACACCACAGCAATCAGATTTGGTGAAGTTTGTGGCAAAGATCTGATTGCATTTACCACTACCAAGATGAGTCTGCCAACAAGTACCAGCTGAAGGAGAAATTCCATGCATGTTATTTGATACTTTGATATGTAAATCTCTGAGAAATCAAAACACTTTCTAATATTCCCTTATTTACTCAGCTATATGCAGAGTATTAACTGGACGGATAGATTCTTGCGCCTATTCTTTGCCGCTAAGAGCATCCGACCGAAATTGATTTCGCACATGAATTAAATGTTTAGCAATGTTTTGAGGTATTGCGTCATTTTTGTTAAATGTATCACATTTATTGTTCACTATAAAATGAATGATTTTCCAACCGATCTGGCAATCTGGCGCCACTTTAATAATATTCGGTAGATTGTATCAAAATATGTCTGTGTCTTTAGCAGATCAGTAATCACGAATTTAATTATAGAATGAGCAAAACGATGTAAAATAATAGAATAAAATGTGACTTAAGGCTGCCCATTGCAGTTACTTACCCGAAGTGAGGCGCATAGTCAGCAGCAGTGCAATTAACAAAGTCATCAATGGAAGTCTAGACTCAGACGTCGGCAACATAATGAGTTTAGTTGTTGTTTGTGATGTTGATGTTGTCACGGAGTGTTCGCTCTTTTCTGGACTAGAACTAGATAAAGGTGGCTGTTGTTGTTGCCGTTGCCGCTTATGCTGCTGTGGCTGCTGTTCACGTGCCGTTGACACATCGTCATTAGCGTCATCCTCAGCGTGCGTAGTGCGTGGATGTGAATGTCTCACTACGACGGTCGCATTGACGTCATGGTCATGGCCAACGTTCATACACGCATTCTCATGATCATTGGCATTGGCAATAATGCGGCCAGCATAACGCAAGCAATTGGCTACTGCCTTCAAAACCTTCCAAACGATTACTATAAATAAACTTAAAATTGTTCTACATTTGCGGACAGTTGTTGCTGCTGTTGTTGCTGCTGACGTCTTCGTCTTTGACAATGTTGCCGCTAATTGGTTTGGTGTTCGCGCTTCGCAGGCAGGAAGTGCGCGCATTGTCAGAATAGTTCTGCGCTTATATTTGTAATTTGATTTTAGAAATGTCAAGCTGTTCTGACCGTTTGTTTGATGCTGCAACATGACAAGGCAAACGGCAATTGATGAATGCTGCAGAAACAATATGAGAAAATATAATTTTAAAACAATCACAAAGAAATAGAAAAGGCTACAGTCGACTGTAAAACGCCCTGTACCTTTCTAGACTAATTAATATGAATTTTTTTTTATTTTTTTTTTTAAAGCCAAGTTTAGTTATTGTTATAGTTTGCCGATTGCGTTTTCTAAAAATAATCAATTTCTTGATATATAAATAATTTGTGAGTTTGGTTAGAATTAAAACAAGTTTTCCATACTAATCATATGGATGGCATTTTATAAAAAAGGGTCCAATTTGCCTTACCAATAGACTGACTTTTGAAGTCTCTAAGGCAAACGATTTCTTACAAAATAGCATACAGTTAACTGGACGTGACGCTTTTGAAAATTAAAACTTTATGGGCTTTACGTCCGTTTTTCTCTAATAAACTTCTTACGGTCTAAAAAACGTTTACATATATGTATGTACAAATTTCAATTAAATAATTCACAAACATGTAAAAGTACTTTAGAAGCAGGGCTACGAGGTAGACCGTGCACTTGAATGAAGCACTTGCTTCAAGCAACATGATGCAACCAAAGCAGTACGACAACACAACAACGGCCGCAGCAAGCTCAAAGAATTTGCTGAACAAAAAAGTATGGCAAAGCAGCAACAATTAAGTCTGAAACGTTGAGTTGACATTGAGCAGGCGGTTTTCAAAATGCGACTACTAAAAATAAAGAACCTGTTGCTGTCTTCGTCTCCACTGTCATCGCTGTTGTCGGCAATGTGCCCGGCTACAACGCAGACAAGCCGACAGACTGACAGACCGACTGATCCAGGTGGAGCTGGTGGTAGAGTCGGAGGTTGTGGCAAAGATAGAGGTAGAGGCAGGTTGGCGAGCTTTGGTAAGTTTGGCGCATATTGCAATCGCGTTTGTCTTCATCTACATCGGTGTCTTAGTCAGAGTATCTGTCTCTGTTTCTGTCTGTTGTCTGTTTCTCAATCGGCTACACTGATAAAAAAAAATAATAAATCTAATGTCAACTGCAGGGATCGATAAAAGTGTTTCATATACAATTTACAAATTTTGTGCTAAGCTAAAAAAATTTTTGGTTTTTTTTGAAATCTTATTTTATCTTGAAATCATATAATATTTATAGAAGAGTTACTACAAAGTGCTTTGTTATTAAATAAGTGGAATAATTCCAATTTCGTAGACCAAAAGAATTTTTGATCGAAGAAAATCTTTCTTTTGAACGTTCCATTTTATCAGTGTATTTGTGACTTGCATTTTGTTTGTCGCGCTAGTTCAGTATTTGTTTTATTTTGGCTGCTTCTGTCATCGTCACGACATTAAGGACGTGCTTAAGCTAACATATGCAGACAACCTCAACAAAGTGATAGACAGACAAACAGACATGCAACAATTGCATTGTAGTAACAAAACGAAACGTGACTGGAGTGTGACTTGTGCAAGCGACTGTTAGTGGGCTTAAGCATCCTAATTTGGCCAACTTGGCAACGTCCTTGAGCTCAAACAGCAGTTGTCAATGCCTTTTCATAAACATGAGTGCGGAGTGCGGAGTGCTGAGTGCTTGTAGCCAAAAGAGAAGTTTAAGTATCAAAATTAGCCCCATCTAGTAGAGAAAACGAACTTGGGAATGTTTCGTGCTTATTCGCTGACTGCGTTAACTACATTAACTAATTTTGTAAGTCGCCAGACATTTCACATTTTCTTGTAAGCAATTAATGACCTACTGCGTCATGGTTCATGTTCACGACCAGCAAACGCGTGCAGTAAATGGCAAACAGCGGGCAACAGGACACATCGGGTAAAGAGGTACCAAAAATTATTGAGTTAACATGCGTTACGACATTTTATACGATGGTCGATTCATTGGACGGTCGGTCAGTAGATTTGTGCAGTCATTTCCAGGTTACCCAGGCTTGCCAGACGCTGTCTGCACTCACACACACACTCCGAGTGGACCTAGAACAGCACAATGCACTTGCATTGGAGCTGCATTCCTGTCGTACCTCGTGTAAAGCGCTTGTCTATTTTTAGACCCGGCGCAGTCAGTAGGCTTTATAATTCTTGCTGTTCCTTGCTATCAGTAGGAGTGGAAGTAGTTTTCCACTTTTAAGCTATTTTTTGTTTTGTTTCGACTTTTGTTTTTATTGATTTAGCTTTAGTTTTTCTATATCATATGGTAACTTCTAGACATGAAGGATTTGGCCGTCACTTGGCGCAAATATTTCAAGTGTTTACTGTACTCGAATTTTTTTCGTCAAGATGCTTGAAATTCCTTACTGCTTACAATCCTCAGAAAAAAATTAACAAAAATTAGGTTTGAAGGAGCAGAGGAATCGACAAGAGCAATAACAACAGCACCAACAGAAACAACAAAAATGCAAGGAACAGGAACAGCATCTGCAGGAACGGCATAAAATGCATTCACCTCAAAGGCAAGCAAAGCTTAGTAACTGCATTGCCAAGCCCCAATAACAACACTCACAGCTGAAAGTATGTACAAGAGTTATATATGTATATATAGTATGTACATACACACATACATATGTTTTCTTATATAGCCAGTCTTTTTCTTGATGCAGTTTGACCGTTGGCCGACGTCGCCTTAAAGACCTGTTTTTATGTTTTTTGGGCATTTATTCTGGATTTTCGCAAAATATTTTTTCTACTTTGTTGTTTGTATTGAATTGCATCCTCTGGTGTCTGTTGTTGTGGTTGTTGTTGCTGTCGTTGTGTTTTGCTGCGCTGCACTTCAGCAACAAGTGCAGTAAATGCTTGACCAAAGCCAAGACAAAGCAGCACTAAAATCAAAAGCAGAATTTGAAGGTCAAAGTTAACGTTCTTCGGAAACTACAATGGCAATGTATGATAGTTCAGGATATTCTTAAACTGATTATTTATGAAATATATAAAATTCTGAATTTGTGCTTAATCAAGCTAAAATCAAGAACTTTGAGAAATTGTGCTATAAGTTTTTTCTCTGTGTACGGAAACAATTCCAACTCCAATCTCCAATTTTGTTGGCATTTCTTGTGTCCAAACGACATAACCCCGAGACTGTAACCATTTGCGCTGCTTCCTGCTTCTGGTGTGGTAACAAAGTTGCCGCGATTGCGCAATAAGCGAGGACGTGAATGGTGCAGACAGACGTGAACCCAACATCGTCTCCCAATGCCGACCCAAGTTATTTTTAGCGCACTTCGCAGTTTTACGAGTCTCTGTCTGAGTCTGAGTCTGGGCTTGCGTCTTTCCCTCTCACAAAAAAAAGTATCTACCACAGTGCATAGCAGTGTGCGTGAGAGAATTAATGCTGGATCAGACCAAATTGTAGAGTTTGGCATAGGATTTAATCCGAAAAAAGGGTTAACCGCGTTTGTGGTTTCATAAATAACAAATTAAATCGGTTTGGGCAAAAGCAGTGACAGTGCTTCTTTGGAAATATATTTATCATTTTCGGCGGTTCAAAGTCCATGCGTTTGTTCTTGTGTTGGTGCGAAGGAATAACAGGAAATTCCTTTCAGCAAACTCATCAAGCTAAAGTAAACGGCGTGTCAAATGATAAGTCTTTTGGTTTTTGGTGCGAGATTAATGACTTTTGGATAATGCTCCACCTCTCTGGCAAAAATCAAGTCTTTCCTCTACCATCTATCAAGCAATTCCGCCCACTTACGCATACACATTTGCATATTTCAGCAGCAGCAGCGGCACCAACAGCAAACCGTCAACGTCGTCGTTTGTTACGCAAGCAGTAAATTTTCAATAAATATACATAAAGCAGCAAACAAAACAAAACTGAACAGAACAAATCAAATCGACAACCTCAAAGCCACACAGAGACGCGACGGTCAATCGAACGGGCAGCGAGGCAACTAGGCAGCCAAACCGACGCTGTTGGTGCCGCCGACGCTGATTTTGACTCTGACGTTGCCAGCGCATATTGTTTGACTACGTTTGTGTGTATGCGAATCAGGCGAGCCTCCCACAGCAGCCAAATACATACATACACACACAGACCACTCACATACATGAATACAATATATGTATATGCAAGTAGCGGCAGTTGTCGGTGTATCATGTGAGTCTGGAACTCTGTGTGATCCATTGGTCGATTGTTTGTTTTCTTTGCGCTCGAACGTCACGCGTTCGTTTGCATTACACATACGCAATGTTGCCCGAAAACCGACACTCCAAAGTGCTGGGCACATATTTGTTGTTTGTGCTGTTCCTGCTTCTGTTGTTGTTGGTGATCTAATGCACATATACGACAACCACAGCGGCTACGACAACAACGCCTCATTAACGCCAACAACAACATCAAACTTAACTCAAGTAAACAGGAAATCTGCAGGACTGCAATAGCTGCTTTAAACTTTAGAAAAACGCGCGTTGTCTTTCTCTCCCTCAAGATTTTCTTCTTTTATTTTGTTTTTGCTTTGCTTATGTTGTTATTTGTTCGCTTAGTTGCGTGAAATTGTTGTTGACGTATAATGTTAGCTTTTTATCCTCCCATAGAGTTAACAAGCTGCTGCTTTTTTAAATTTTTTTTTAGGGTTTTAGCTTGTTTTCGCCTTCTATTAGGTTTTCACTGACTGTCTGCAGCCAGAGAGCATAACAATACATAAAAGAAATAAACCAACTCGTCGACGCGGCAAATGAAAATAAATATGGTCGCTTATGAAATTGGATCTGTTATTGAGTCTTTCGATAATTTTGTTGACAACTATGCAAGAATTTGTTATTGTCTGTGACTTTTAACTATACGTGGAAATATTCTTTTTGCCTTTTAATAAATTGGAAATTTGAGTGAAAACAAAGTTGATTGAGCCACTTTTATGAAGTCTGGTCGCCAGATTCCTGCAAACTTCCAACCATTATAACCACACAGTTAAGAGCAAGTAAAACTAACTGCTTTTTTGGGATTACTAATTAAATGTAAATTAAAAATTATAAACGCCTTCTTACCTTCTGCTCTTGCAATTGTTGAGAATTGAAATTTGTTGTTTAAACTTTAAAAGCTTTGCTTGCTTTGTTATTAATATTGCAACTTAATATTCATAGAACAAAAAAGTATAAGCATAGAGTTTCTAATTAGTGATATTCTAAACACATAAGCAGTGGGTAATCATAGATGCTAAAGAACTTCTTTCATAGTTCTTTAGCCAAGCGACTGACTTAATTTGCAAGTTAATACTTCTTGTTGTAACTGTTAATTTAGTTTAAATTAACTTTAAAAATCGCACTCTTAGCAATATTTTATGTACTTGATTTATGCTTTGCACTAATTTCACGATACAGAAACGTAAAAATGTATATTTTAAAAGTATTTATTTACGAATTTATTTAACTGTGCACAATTAATATCAAAACATTGTATACGGTTCATTCCGTTTTCTAACCGCGACACTGAAACACTGAAGACTGTTAAATTTATCCGTCTTGGGCAAAAGCGAAACATGCGCCCCAACTGATGGTCGAAAGCCGACTGAAATTTGAAATCCAAAGTTCTCGTTTAGGTAGGAAAAGAGCCAACATGAGGGTCGGAGAGAGAGAGCAAAATATTGAGAGCGAGAGAACGTTTAGTGGAAATGTTTGGGTGTCTCCGAACTGGACTGTCTCAAAATGTTTTTACTTGTTGCTTCATTTATAAAAATATTCTTTAGTTAAATCTTTTAATAATTTAGTTTTTAAGTTTTGGTAGCAGAGAGAACGAAATGAGAAAAGTAGCAAAACACAAAGAGAGATAGAGAGAGAGAGAGAGAGAGATGAAACCTGCCTTTGTTGCTATATATTTGTTGTTAAGGTTGCTAGTGCTCTTGCATTTACTTGCATTGTTTCTGCATTGCTGAGCAACAGCTGATGTTGCCTGTGACTTCAAGTTCTTTTATCTTACATATTACTATCCCATTGTGTATATGTATTTCCGGCTGTGTTGAGAGCAACATTTTCATCTGTGTGCGGTTGCTGGAAAGCCATGTGGCTCATGGCTCTGCTGCAAACATTTATACCTTACACTAAACATAAACTTTAAAATATCTTTGGCATTAACTATCTATTGTTAGCAAGCAACAAACGACTTTTAACTGACAACTGTCAACTAACATCTGTTAGCCAAGCAAAGCAATTTCTTTATGGCACACACAGCGTCATAATTTTGATCTAATTGCCAGATATTTGCAAAATAAAAATAAAGCTGACCATTGTGTAGTGTGGATCTGTGGGTTCAGTGGCAAAAATTAAGAAATTTTGATGAGCAACGGCAAAGCAAAGAGACATACTGAATTGAAAACTCGCTCTTTGGGTCCTCTGGTATGAAACGTCGTTAAGCGTTTTATTGGCCAATAGCGTGCCGGGTTCGCATTAAGACCAAGTTGCAACTCACTGGCTGTTGCGCTTAACCTTCCCTTTGGAATCATTAATGACATGGACTTCAATAGCCAAAGAGTATATGTCTGTCACAATTAAGTGCACTATAGGGAAACTTGAAAATCAGATAGAATACACACCACTCAAAATAATGCATGTAAAATAAACTGCCCAATTGTTGTTTAGGATGTAGAATAGCAAACAGTCTAGCAATTCAAATTTTTATTTTTAAACAGACTGCAATAGTCAATTGCATCGATATTGCAGCTTAATATTGAAAATTGTAGTTTTCTTTGACGCCTTAAATTTTTATTTATGGAGTGACATTGCAAAATTTCTAATTTATGAGCGAATTTCCCATTCATCACATAATTGAAATTGCTGCTTCTTCTGTTTGTTTTGATTTCCGGCCCTCGAAATAAATCAAAATGCAGCGAACGCAATACATTGCACATCAAAGTGAAATATTTGGTTTATTCTACAACATTTGAACTGAAACGGAAATGAATCAGTGCTGAGTAACGATATTAATACATTTATTTCAAAAATATGGACTGTGTTGGGGATAAAGTAAATTCTCTTTGGGTCACTTACGTGTGTGAACCGAATGTATTATATTAGTTAATAAAGAGAAATTTCCTTAAACGATATCTTATAAGTGATATTTATATCTTATATTAAATAAAATGGATTGTTAACATCAAAGTGGCTTTAACCACATGCTATTTGTATTTGAAGGACCTTTTTGGTTTCTCAATCTCTTTGACCATTCAGCTTTTATCAACTTGAGCACACGTTTCTCACGCTAATTAGTGCACCACACCTGCAATGTTGCACGGCTGCATGACAGAAAGGAGCACGCAGGGGAATATTGGGCAGTTGGGGGCAGCTTAAGTGACGACAATTTGCGGTGCCTCAAGGATATTCGATGACAAAAAGAAATTGTTTTGCGTTAAGCTGTCTGCCTGTTGTCTCGTCTAGACTGATTTCTATGTAACACCCTATGTATTTGCGCCTCTGTGCATGTGCATATGCATGTTTGTGTGTGCCTTAGTCCGCTTAGGCTTGTTCTGCTGTCGGCAATTTACATCAAAGCGAAAGCCATTGCAATTGGCTAGACAGCGTCATTATAATCCTTGTTAGTCAATTTCGAGTTGGACCATCAATGTCTGTATACATATGCAAATACATACTTCAATGCACACGTATGTACGTAAGAATATCTTATGCAACTGTCTTCATGTGCTGACAATTAGTTCACCTGTGCATAAATGAATATATCCCATTTTGACATGCGGCAGGTAATTTTGCATGAACATCTTATAATAAAATGTTTTGCTTATGAAATGTAGAGCAGAAATCAACATAAGCTTATAATAAAGAAAATAAATGAAAGTTTAATAAATAAATATTCCATAAAAATACACTCTTAAGGACCAAAACTAACTATGTAGTTGATAGCTGACTGAGTCTAAAAAAAAAAAGGATTTTTTTGTTAATGCATAATTCGAATCTCAGTTTTTGTGAAGTGTCAAGGGGAAAAAATAAATGCAAAAAAATTATATTATGGTTTGTACCTTAATCATGTTGCCAAATTAAATTATTTCAAAATAATTTGTAGCAAAACTCAATCTTAACTGCCGTTAAAAGAAACAAATGTATAACTTTTATAATCTAGGCCTAAGCATCTATTTTTTTTATTTTATTAATTCTATTTTTAATATCTTTTCAGGACAACATT
Source organism: Drosophila acutilabella (assembly GCA_035046005.1). NCBI lineage: Eukaryota > Metazoa > Arthropoda > Insecta > Diptera > Drosophilidae > Drosophila > Drosophila acutilabella. Next base: position 19,459,847 of record JAWNOK010000024.1, on the reverse strand, counting down.
CTGAATAGCCGCTTATAACTTATTTTAATTTAATGAACGAAATGTGTAAAAAGAATGCAAGTTTTTTTTATTATATTTAGCAGTCGTTCGTTTTAAAGAATAGTTGCACTAGGTTCCAAATAAATACTATTTGAGTAAAAAGAAATAAAGAAATAAAGCACTCTAATTATTAAAAATGTTATAAGACTATGGTACGATTAAAGAACAAATGAAATTCAAAATAAAAATCGATTCGTTTTATTTTATTACAAAGGGTTTGACTAAGCATGTTGACAGCTGGAAACAACATATATTTCTCCTAAACTACCAGGCAAACAGAAATGTTAGGAGGTCGGAGGAGGCTTTTCAAAATATGCACAAAAGTATGCAGCAAATACATTTTGGACTAAGCACTGCTTGCAAACACAATGTGGTTTGGAACTTTGCTAAATCCAAAACGACGTTCCTTATTTAAAAATCTGGCAACACTGCCAGAAGCTTTTTATAATGTGCACAGAAGTATGCAGCAAATATGTTTTCGACTAAGCACTGCTTGCAAGCACTCTGAGTGGGCTAGAACTTTGCTAAATCTAAATTGTTGCCGGCGCACCCACTCCTCCAAAACTACGTACCTAAGCCATCCAGATAACGATTATTTTATTATGATAATTACAAGCAATAAAAAGGGTATAATGACAAATTCTATAAACTGCGTGTTCTCATATTTTAATAAAAAAATTAATTTATATTCACTGAAGTGATTTTACGTCTACATTTTATTATGGTAATTAAACAGAAATGCTGAAAAAAATTACAAATAAATGTGTCTTAATATTCTATGAGCACATTAAATTCTCATAAAAACCACAATTATGCAGATAATTTATATATTTATTCTAAAAACACAACGAGTGCAACAAAAGCCAATTACTCCTTATTGCGCCCCTCACGCCTCACCCACAGGATATTTTTTTTTTGTTTAGCGATTGCCTGATATGAATAATAATAGCTAGATGCAGATCTTACAAAGTAACTACTGCATAAGCTATATGTGAAGTTTAAATGTTAACGTGGCAAACGAAATAGACAAGTGCCATTGCACCCAACAGACATCATCAGCATATGGGACAATAAAAATCTAAATTTGTATGAATGGTATATAATCCCAATGAGTCGTTTCAATAATAACACTGGTACTTGGTGTAATAGAAATAGAAATAGCTCTTATTTCTTGATAGTAGTATGGCCATGAGTTAGATATTGTTTTATATCGTAAACATAATTGCATCTTCAATTACAATGAGTAATTTGCAAAAAAAATGTTTGATTATGTCTTTGACACAATAGAGACGCCAGCTCATGGCCGGAAAGGCAACCAAAATGAAAACAAGTATGAACACTGAGTGTATTACTTTGGGCTTTAGTCAATATTGTTGCTGGCAGACAGCGAAAGTATTTTTGTAAATTATTTCACTTGAAATGTGACATTAAGTAGGCGTCTTGCTTGCAAATGCCAAATGATTTGGTAAACATTAACAGATATGCATACCACGCACCTGGGCCTGTTACACTTTCAATTTCAATTAGTTCAAAAACAACAGTGACAACAACAACAAAGGTTGGTTTTCATTCTTTTACCATTTATTTTTATGACTGTCTGCTGCTAAAGGGGTTGTTCATTTGGTTTTATGGCAAGGGTTAAAGTGTCTGACATTGATTGGCATTGCGTTCTGAACAATTTGTCAAAACTGCAATGCTTTATTTACGGACAACAAACACAATATTTTAACTCAATACTCGACCAAAACGGTGACTCACTTAGGTAGATTTTGAGTTTATAAAAAAAATTAATTGATCGTGAACATCTGAAAGCGATACAAGCATATGCAATAATTTATTCAGTTTGTTAAACAGCTTACGCATTGTATGAAACCATATATAAAAATGATCAGAAAATACAGTATTTTTTTGACGTCAGACATCCGCGCACCTGCATTGATTTCACTTCATAAAGTAGACGACACTTCCTTTATATACAAGGCCCCCATGGCAGACCAAATATGGTACCGTTCAACAATATTATCACAGCTGCATCGGAGGGCTACTTCCATCATGTGAAAACATAATTGAGGAGTGGTCGATTTAGAAGTCAATATTTAGTTTGATTTAGATTAAAGTTTTATTTAGTGTACACATGCACATATATAAATGTTGATAAATTGATAACATTTCTTTAGTAAATATGAATCGGAGTTGTACATGTCTGAAACTTCCGTCGCGTATGGTGACAGATAATTACTGAGAAAGAGTGAAACCCATTGAAACCCTGATAAAATCGATAAACACCAGTATTCAGCAAAACAACAGAACAAAACGAACTCGACAATAGCAACATTTGTAAAGAGAACTGGAGTAAAGATCATCTCAAGGGCAGTCCAAGAAGCGAAACGATGCTCCCCCATTTAGACATTCAAAACTCATTTTCAACAGTTCAATTTGCGCCTGTTTTGTTGTTTGCTTGCACATGTTGCAGTTGTTTCAAAAGCAGCAATTCCAGCAGCAGCAACAGCAGAAACTCCAGCAGCAGCAACAGCCACATCAAGGAAAGCGAAAGATATATGAGAAAGACGCGTGCGAGGGTAACTTTCGGGTCATGAACTTTAATTATGTGCCGCGATATTGTTCCCCGCAGGTGCAGTTGTTGTTGCTGGTATAGTTTCTGATATAGTTGTGTGGTGAAACAAACTGTAATTCGTGCCACTTAGCGTTTAGGGTGCTCTGCAGCATTGGCAAGCGCGTAATTGCCGTTAAATCATGTAACGGGTTCACAATTATGCATTTTATAATGGGGGATCAAAGGGCATGGCCAGGTTTTAAAAAGTAGGTAAGGCGCACTAAAATATCTCTGTCGTCGCCGAAAAGAAAGATGCATTTATAGCAATCAATATGTTTACTTTGAAATCATTTTATTAAAATCCAATAGGAGCCTTTAATGCGCCATCCTAAACAAAAAAAAAAACACAGATGTTTTTATGGCTTTTAACAGAAATTTGTAATGGATTTCTTGTTCACGTTTCTAGGCTGAGAACGGATATTTATAGAACGATTATATTAGCTTATCAGCGCCTACTACAGAAAGGCTGAATTCTCTTAGACTTTATTGTTTTATAATTGAAGTTGATAAACTGTAAACCTCACTAAGGCCCATACATACAATCACATACACGCCAGAAACAATTCAATAATGTAAATGCAGCTTGTGGCTTCTTATCATGGGCATGTGTACTTTCTAAATGAACCAATGACCCTCCTCATGTCGCCACACACTCGTAACTTAGTTCAATTTCGTGTCACAGAACCATTTAGTAAGGCCAGCATAACCTACCCTAATGATTTCGTGTGCTGGCTTTTATATACATATGTATCGCTCCCGTTGATAAGCTTAATTTTATTATCAGAGTGTAAACAGACATACTTGCATATGTATTGAGAATGATATGAGGTGGACCTGGATCTTGTTTTCAGGCACGGCAGGCAAAAACATTCTAAAACGAATCTTTTTTATTATTTCTAATTTTCATTATATATTAAGTTAAGGTTTCTACGATATAAGCCATTCTTTTTTTTCATTTTATAAAATCTGGTGCGATCCATCTCCAATCAGTAAACCATGACAATTATTTAATAAGCCAACGAAATTCCAGCACATCTTCTGTGCATATTAATGACATGTGCTTTTCATTTGCATGTTTATTGATTTATCAGTTTACCAAGTGTATTTAAAATGCTTAGTATTACTTTCAATTATACACAAATATGATTTTATGCAAATATCAAAATAAAAGCAAACAAGCATCCGTAATTTCTCAAAAGCTTAATTAGTAAAAGGAATACTTAAGCTATAAGATATACACTGTGAAAATCATGAAGGCAACACTCTTCGATTACGTCTGTGTCTGTTGGTATATCTGTACTTTTGTCTGTTTATGTATGGGTGCCTTTATGTGATAGCGAGAGGACGTGCAATAGTATGGGACTGTATTTAAGTGGGAGTGGTGATCACAAGGGAACGAACATTGTCTTGCATTCAACGGACAAAGTTGAAATGACGACAAATTGGACTAAATATATATAGTATATAGCAGAAAAGAAAATACTTTGTTATAAGCTAGTTCGAAATTGACAAATTTGTCGGGTGTGTCGCAACACATGCACAGCAGTAAGAAACAAAAGCATAGCACAGAGAGCAGAATGCAGAGAGCAGAGAGCCGAAAGCAGAGCCAATTGAGCGGACGCCGACGCGCATTTCATTTCACTGTGAGCGGTCTTCGAGTAAACACACCCGAGTTTGAACTCAAGCACATACGCGGCGGACACAGAGACAACGGAAACGAAATCGTACTTGTAAAGCACGCATGATCTCTTTAAAACAGCAACAGTTAAGACTTGCTGCTTTAGCACAGGCGCTTACAACATATGAAATATTTACGAATTTATTTTATATAAGTGCAATTACAGTGAAACAGTTCAAACGTGTTGCGAATTCAACTGGACAACGAGCAATAACAACAAATTAAATCAAACCGTGACAAGTTTTGGCTGTTTACAAACGAGTAATTCGTGGTCGTTAAAATTTAGTGAAACATATGAGAACAAGAGGAATGCAAAAATGCGTGTTAAGCCATCAATTAATTTCAATTTATCATAAATAATTTTAATTTAATTGTGATTTATTAGCTTAATAAAGTAATTTTCGAGAGCACAGAATAAACAAATTCAATTTATTCTTAAGTGGAATTACGCATACGCAAATTAAGTTAAATGTATTTGAAGTCAAATTGAATATTAACCACAACTACAACATAAAACTACAACCAAGATGTGGCGATTATTTAGTTTGCCAATGATAACACTGTTGCTGCAGCTCCAGATGCACCCCGACACTATTGTGAATGCCTTCAATTACTCACCACGGGCAAATAAAGTTATACGTGCACCGCAACATTTGAAATTCTATTTGCCCCAAATGCGCAGCTCATATTTCGGATACACGTTGGTTATGCGACAGACCAGGTGAGGTTCTATCGACGCCTTGTTCAAATATTTCAAAAATTATTGGCAAATATTTTTTCAATGAAAGAACAAGAAATATCTTTTAGTTTTTATCGTGCGATTCAATTGAACAGAAGTCTTTATGGAATCCAGGCTGTTCTCGCTTAAATACATATACATTCTTCAAAATTTGCAGCTGTGACTTTTCTGCTTTATTTGCTTGCTCTCTTAAATTGAGCAATCAAAGACGTAGCTTCAGCTCACAGAAAAAGCACTTAAATTGATTTTTGTCAATTAGCATGTGATTCGTTTGGGTCTTCCGGCATTTAACACATTGACTACCTTTTTCACCAAAACTAAAAGAGTTGCCAAACACTGAGATAATTTAACAACAAATGCAAATGTGGAAAGATAGCTCGATTTCCAGCCAACCATTTTAACTTAGCAGCTGCACAAATAAAACAACTACAAAAACCAAACGAACATATACCTAATAGTAAAACATTTTTTTACCACTTGAAAAGAAAAACAAATTTCTAAAAATAACACATTTCAACTACAATTGCCATCAATTTCAATTGCAACAGATCTCAACTCTCAGATCTAAGCTCGTACCACGGGCAATTGACAAACTCCAACTCTCTCTTCCAAGCCGAATCTCAAGACGGTACGACCCACATTTTTTATGGATATATGTACTTGAATAAACAACACTCTATTATATACCCCTGGCATTTACTTTGGCTTAGAATTTGGGTCCGACAATGACATCACACCGAACTAAAGCTGCAAATAAAATGAAATCAAGTTTTAAAATGACGATAAAAAAGACTCTAGAAGGAAAGTAAATTTGGGCAAGTCTAAAGAAGAATGACGGTAATTTCACACTTACACCTCTGCTACTCTTTGCACTCTTTGCAAACTTCAAAGTTTTATTATCCATTATTATTACACATGCTAATTTCAGAAGTGTGCACGTGAATTGAGTAAAAGTAGATCATTCAAGGAAATTGACATTTTGAATAAAAAAATATATACTAAAAATATTTCACAAATTGGGAAAGAAGATGAAGGTACTAAGAACAGTAAAATAAGGTTAACATATTTTAATAGCTTAAATTGTTTATAAAGTGTATTTTATATTCGCTAGCTTTAAATAAGCTTTTCTATGTTTTTTATTGTTATTAGCCGCAGTCCACTGGTCCCTGAAATTAAGATCAAGTACACATAATTATTTACGGAAATTACCCGTAAAATCACGACAACCTGTAATTTATTTCACAACAGTTGACGTAAAGTTAATGTTATTTAAATCTGCTAAAAACTATGGGCACTCGCCATATTCATGGGATTCTCATTTGGGCTAATTGTCAAAACCGAAAAAAATTTCAAATTCATGACTTCTTATAATTCTGATATTGACCAACTCGTTACCAAATTTGTCAACATTTTTCCAAGTAAATATTACCTGAGTTTCTAATTGCATGATAATATTTCTCTATAAGATGTGGAATCAATGTGATTAATTCAAATTATCAGAAAAAGTATTGCGCAATGGAATAAATTTCAATGATTCTTGGAGACATGCAACTGCAACAGCTGCACTTTATAATGCATAAGCACATTTTGGTGTAAGCACCCGCGTGGCATCAGGAACTTGTCAGCAGAGTTAGCACCGCAAAAATATTTTTAGACTCCTTTTTCTTGGTCATTAAACCCAAATCCCAAACGAACATGAAAAACCACAACGGGAGCACAAAAAATGCATTGGCTGCTTTTGTTCTTAACCGTTTGTTGACCTAAGTAGCTTTTGCCTTTGTTGCGTTGGATATTCTTGGTGATGGATATGGCAGAAATCACAGCACGAATAAATGAAACTTTGTGTGGATATAAGTATATTCTTTTTGTTCGCTTACTTGTCCACATAAACTGTTTACATTACCACTTCCCTGTTTGTTGCCCTGCTCACAAAATCAAAAAATTACATGAATTCAGACATTTATTTATTACACAAATACACCAACTATCTCCATTTGAATGCTAAGTTTATTCCAAGTATGCAAATAAACTTTTGAAACTTTCTGCACGACCCCATAAAAATAATTTATTTATTTAATTTAAACTTTTGAGTATCAAAACTCATTCTTTTGATTCAGATTTTGAATAAGCCTTTAGATTGGATTTTTGGACTCGGAAGGACTTGAATAATCTATCAAAAACTTTAATATATTTTAACTAATTTCCCTTATATTCAAAAAGACAAGTTAAACTTGGTGCTCACAGCAAGAGAGCAGTAAAGAGTTTGAGAGCTGAAACTCTCAATGTATAAATTTTAAATTCAAAACGATCCCATTTACGTGACCAGTAGTGTAAGTAATCACGGATTCCCTTTGGCCGGCGTCTTGTCTTGTGTATCTGGGTGACACATTACATGGCTTTTGCGTGAGTCATTCATTTGCGCTGCCTTTATGTTTTTGGGAAATACTTAAGCTTGAAGCTGGCTTTTGGATGGTCAGTTACGAATGTGTTAACAAAGAGTACTTAAACGAACACAAATGAATATTATATTTGTGCAGTAAGTCTTAAGCTGTTAAGCTGTTTTAAGTAAAATCAAATATTTGTTGAATGTTATGTTTTGTATGGTTTTCGCGTTAGAGTTGAAACGGCAGTCAAATGGCATGAACTTGTTATGTGGTCCAAATATCTAGTAATGCCTGCCAATTTAAATACATTTGTTTATTTACAAAGCGTAACATTTGACTGTAAAATTGTTGTGGTTAATTGGGTGGCTCTAGCCGGTATCACATGGATGAAAAAATGAATCACCTCACTGACTCAGCAAAACCAGCAGTCAAAGGGAGATAGATGTAGTACTTATAACAATTTGTCACAAAATAGGAGTTTATTTGTATTAAATAGTATAAATAATGAATATAAAATAAATAGTATAGAAAGCTAATAACAATTCATATTCCACAGTCTAACAAAGAAGCTGATTAACCGGTTTTTTAAGCTTCGATTGTATTTTTTTATATGTGCTCTCTTATCAGCGAAACGCAGCTAGTTGTTTTGCATACAGAGTATTTATGCTTGCAGTTCATTTATGTATGTGTAATATGCAGTTGTGCCTTAAGCAATAAAAGCTAAATATTAAAATTAATTTAAAAGTTATAAATAACCATAAATGAAGCCTTTCGTGTCTCACTCTATTTTTTATTCGATAGACAACGGTAAAGTGAGTAAGCTGCTCACGCTTTACGTGAATGGAACGGGAGAAATAGATATAGAAAGAGAGCGAACAAAAACGAGAGAACAAGAGAGCGAAGTTGCACTCGTTAAAAAGCTACCTGTAAGTTGCGGGAGGCCGCGTAACGCAGTCAGATTCCAGTCGCGCTTTGGCTTTCGTTCGAGACGGTTGTGGTTCCAACAAATTTATTTTATCGCCCGATTTGTTCGTGTGCGCGTGTGTGTGCGTTGTGTAGCAGTTGTGATAACATAATCGAAACTTGGCAGCTAAGCAAGCAGCTTCAACATTAACCCGTTTATTAATACATAATAATGGGAAATTTAAAGAGACAAGGTCATAGGTATTTGCCTTTCAGAGTAAATACACTGATCCTACTGGTTATCTTTCTCGCGGGCAATGCAAGTGCCTACAACATGTCACCCCGCCCAAACAGAGTGATTAAAGATCCACAATTTACCCCCGTAATGCCTAAAGTGCGTGCGTCATATTTTGGATATACCATCAACCTGAGACCGCACGGGTAAGTGCCGTTTCCAAGATCAGACTTCGACTTTCAAAGCTTCAGGCGGGTCATCTCCCTCTCTCCCTCACCGTTAGAGTAAACAGGTTGTCTGTGTACGTGTGCATGATTGTGTGCTTGTGTGTGTGCGTTATGCGAGCGGAGTGAAGTGGAGCCATGAGCTCAGTGATGATTCATCCAAATCGAAGTGAAGATCAAAATGGACGTAAAAGTGTCGCACAGAACACCACCTCCTCCTCTCGTCTTTTTCTTTTTCATTTACTTTCGACAAGCGCAATAAAAGTGAATGAAATAAAACGTAGAGTGAGAAACTCTTAATATGTTGAACAAATGAACCTTTATTTTTAAGGCATGACGCAGAAACACTGCCGAGGAGGTGATGACGAGCGAAGGGGTACTTAAAGATACTACATATTAATCAATGACAGTTACATTCACTTATACATTCCCACATACAAATAAACAAAACTGAAGCCGCAGTTATGCAAAAGTTTTAGTCATTTAATATTGCACGTTCGTTGCCTTTAAATATAAATGCAATACGTGAATAGTCAGGAAAATACATATTTGGTTTCGGACTGTATTTCTAGCTAAAAGTTAGTCAATGCCAATTTTTTATCAACTCGATTTTGTGATAAGATTACCGTTGTGTGTGTAAGTGTGTTTGAGACTGAAGTCTATCGTTATTGCAAAATGGAAAAGTAGCGATGGGCGCGTACTTCAACTTGACACGACACGATGTTCTCAGTTAAAACGAACAGATTAAAACTAAACAGAAAAAATATCGTAAGAGTTTTCTAAAGTGTAAATACAGTTAAGTTATTTCTTTTTTTTATAAGCATTTCTGAAATGCTAGTGAAGCGTTGATAATTTAACTTTGTTTGTCATAATGTTGTTTATTAAGTATACGTCAGGTATGTTCCAGAGATAATGTCTTTATCTGGTTGGTCACCGTCTAACAACACAACACCGTTAAATGAACACTGAATTCTATTTATTAATAAAGTCAACTAATTTTCAAAACAGATTCTTTTTTTTGATGATGCATTCTTAAAAACCAATTTCCTTCGCTATGTGACTAATGTAACTCAACTGTTTTTGCCTTTCACTTACGTCTAAGATTATTTTTTGCCTTCTTTCTTCTGCAGTGTAATTGTGGGTGCTCCACAAGCTCAATCTACATTGGAGGCTCAACGCAATGTGAATGAAACGGGTGCCATCTACAAGTGTTCACTCTTAAACGGAACGTGCAGCCCATACGTCATCGATGGCCATGGAAACCGAATTTTTGAGAATAGTGAATACACATTTGACTCGGAACGAAGGGACTACCAGTGGATGGGCGGATCAATGGATGGAGGAACCAAGGACACAGACAAGCTACTCGTGTGCGCGCCTAGATTTATAGCACCTTCCTCAAAGGATTACCATATGCACGGAATATGTTATTGGGTGGCAAATACTCTGGCTGATCAACCACAGAATGTAACAAAAATATCTCCGCTGCGACTCAAAACGGAGCAGGTAAAGGAGGACAACGATCACAGATACTACTACTATATATTGGCAGAGCAGGGACTCAGCGCCCATGTTTCGGATGATAACGAACAGTTTTTAATTGGTGCACCTGGCATCCACACCTGGCGTGGCTCCGTTGTACGCTATCGAAAAGTATCTCTGATAGATGATCCCTCGGCAAGTAGGCGCGACACAAGCAGCCAACGACGTCGAAAGACAAGGCAGGGAGGCGATTACATAGACTATGCAAGCCAAGAATCCTACCAGACGGACATACCGAATCCGGATCGTTGGAACCAGAAAGACGATTCTTACTTTGGCTATGCCGTCAGTTCGGGTCACTTTGACAGTACCGATCTGAAGCGGCTTCTGTACGTTGCCACCGCCCCACAGGCTAACGACCAGTCCGGAGAAGCATACATTTTCGATATCCGAGGCTCCAACATTGAGAAATATCATGTGTTCCGAGGAGAACAGTTCGGAGAGTACTTTGGCTACGCGGTGCTTGCCGAAGATCTCAATGGTGATGGAATCACGGATGTCATTATCTCAGCTCCGCAATATTCATTCGAAGAATCGCATGATAATGGTGCCATATATGTGTTCCTTAGCAAGGGACGGGTGAGTAACTATAACAAACTGTCTACTATCATTCACTTATCCTGACTGGCTGACTAATTTGTGCTTTAATCAACTGCAGTTCAACTTCGAGTCTAAGGTTATCCATTGCCCATTGCCTATTACCGCCAAGGCACGTTTCGGCACTACACTCACCAGACTGGGCGATATTAATCACGACGGCTACAACGGTGAGTTACTTCATATATACATAATGTATTGATTTGGGAATTCTTGGGTGGGACAATTTGTTTACCTGTTTCTCAAAGTATGTACACATAAAGGTGCCTCACTGATCGGATTCTGAAATATTCCGACTTTTCAGATATTGCTGTTGGTGCTCCCTTTGCGGGCAATGGCTCAGTCTTTATTTACCTGGGAGGACAGCAGGGTATACGGGATCAGCATAGTCAGCGTCTAGATTCACCTCAGACTGAATTCTCAAAGTATGGCACTCACATGTTTGGACACGGTTTATCACGTGGGTCAGACATCGACGGAAATGGATTTAATGACTTTGCGGTTGGAGCACCCAATGCTGAGGCATTGTTCCTATATCGGGCGTATCCGGTCGTAAAGCTACAAGCAAATGTTAGGTCACAAAATCGAGAGATAAAGCCTGATCAAAGCAAGGTGCAAATCACAGCTTGTTATGGACTAACAACCACATCCACAGCAAACTCTGCAAAGCAACAGGAGATGGCCATGAGGATTGTCATTGACAACCAACTGAAGCGGGCCAAGTTCTCACTGTCTCAGTCCAATGAGCTTAGTTTCAATGCTACAGCTGGTACAACACAGCAATGCCGAATCTTTGACTGTGATGTGCGATACAGTGAGAAGGATATATTCCAGCCAATTGAACTGGAGATGCACTACGAGCTAACTAAAAAGGTTCCTGATTCAGAAGGTAATTTTAGATTCCAGAGATGATTCTCGACTCGTTGCCTAATCCTCCTATTATCCAGAATTCTGTGAGACCTGTGTAGCTGTGGATCCTGAGGATGCCAAAATATTTACTGAGAAAATCATATTTAGCACGGGCTGTGCCACAGAAATTTGTATTGCCGATCTGCAAGTGACGGCAAAAGATCTCAGGTTAGTCCGAAAAATGTAAACAGCAGCTATTTTAAATTTTACTTATTTCCTGGATGTTATTGAAACTTTTGCAGCTCAAGCTTTATACTGGGAAGTGAAAAGGTGCTGCGACTGACTTATGAGGTGACCAATCAGGGAGAATTCGCTTACCTGCCTCAACTTAACGTAACCAGCTCCAGCCGCTTAGACTTTGCCCAAACTCCCGGAAACTGCAAAGTCAGTGAAGCTGTCATGATCTGCGATTTAAACAATGGACGTCCTTTGGGTAAAGGTGATAAGGATAGCATTATCATAAGCTTTGATGTGAGCAGTCTATCGGGAAGCGCACTGACAATAACTGCTGAGGTCTTTAGCACTGGTTCTGAGAAAACTCCTAGTGACAACAAACTGATAAGTTTGATTTCCTTAAAGGAATACACTGAAATAGATGCCTCAGGGTAAGAACTTCATTAAATTTAATAATTAAGATTACTTACACACCACTTGTATTCTTGTAGGGGCCAGAGTAGTCCACAGATCGACTTGGAGCATTATAAAGTCTCGGCAGACATAACGAACAACTACGAGATTAAAAGCAACGGACCCAGCATTATAGATGGTCTGGAAATAGTCTTTAACATTCCCGTTGCTTACAAAATATCGGGTTCCATGGCAACTATTCCGATCATCAGTGTGAGCAATCTCACGATGCAGGCTACCTATGATTCTCAGCTGGTGAACATTGAGCTCTTTGATCGGAACAACACTCAAATCATAACGAATCCCATTGAAGTATCGACCACGCGCAGCAGTCCTGAGCGGAGTCAGAATGGAGCTAATTATGATGCCAGTAGTAGTGGACATGTGCACGGAAACTTGCAGGACTTGGACCCTGATTCCGTAGCAACTGCTTCAATGACTCGAAAGCGTCGCGATCTTAAAGCTTTAACCGCAAATAGGGAACACTATGCTCGTATTACAAACACGAAGGCTCACGATTTGCTAAGTGAGGATTTCAAAGGAAAGTTGCCAGTAAATCGCACTATAGTATTCAACTGCAGAGATCCTGAAATGACCATATGTTTAAGAGCCGTAATGCGCATCTACAACTTTAAGCCGGAGAAACCAGTCAATCTTAATATGCGCTATAGCGTTGATCTTAATGAGATTAATTCTATCTTAATTGATCCTTGGGAATTCTTCGCCATCCTGATTGACGTTAACGTTAACAAAGAGGGCGATCTTCTTGGAAGCTCGTTATCTATTAGGCGCAAAATTGATCCAAATGTCATATCAAAGCATCAGGAGAAGAGTTTACCGATTTGGATTATCATTGTGTCCGTGATTGGTGGCCTTCTATTGCTGGCAGCCATGACCTATGGATTATACAAGGTAATTAATTAAATTAATTGTCAAGTTTTTAATACATATTAAATATGTACCATTTTAGCTGGGTTTCTTCGAGAGAGCTAAGAAGGAGGAGCTGGACAAACTGGTGCAACAGAATCCAGTGGAGCCCGAGGCAGAGAACCTCAACAGCGAAAACAACTAAGCTAAATATTGTGATAACATTTGCTCATAAAGCAATGTCCTTTAGATACATTCGACTTTGCGCATAAACATCACATTTAAAATGGTTAGAAGAAGATCGATACCAATACCAAATACAAAGATAATATACGAAACAGATCATCTAATGTATAGGTCATTAGACTGATGTGTTTGACGCAATAAATAATATTTATAATAAAAAAAGAGTAGATTAAATTAAATGATAATCTAGGACCGCAAGGCATTGAATGCACTTGTGGAAAATATTAAAGATGATGGTAGTAAGTGTCTTGTAATTTGTTATTTCTCCGTAAATAAGGAGCTTTAGTCCCATTTAAGCCACATTGCCATTACATGTAATTATTTATAAAATTGTACCAGTAAGAATCGTTGATTAAATAGTTTTTCGTTAGTATTTAGCAGAAGGGCCAACGAAAAAGACTTGAAACTTGTTTATATTATAAAAATAAACCGAAACCTAAAAATATCCAATTACGTTTGCTATAAATTGTACACAAAAATGTATCCTAGTATAGTATAAGATCAAGTATTAATAAACGACAATTTAACTAATTGAATAGAAATATTTTCATTCCATTCTATTACTCAGGGAAAAAAAAGTCCCACTGCAGATATGCGAAGCAGGTAATACCGAAAATGCCGGCATATATTTACCATAATTATAATAAAATTTATTTCTTAAAATCAATAAGTACATATTCTAATTCTAATAAAATGCAAATATTTCATAAAATTTTTAATATATTGTTTTTTAAACAAATAATGAAAGTAATTTATAGCAGCACTTAATAATAAGCAAACTGTTAAGAACGATACCCGACTTGGTATTTTCTTCATAATAAATATTTGTCTCTGTTCATTTATATATACAACTAGATTTGTATAGCATTCCCTGTAATGGGTTGCTATTTGCATTTCTTCATCTACAAACACACATACACAAACACGTACACATATATATATACATAGACAAAGACGTACATATAAATAAGTAAACTGGACTAACTAATTGCTCTGATAGACATACAAAGTACTTATCCACTCACAGAAATATACACAGTAAGTTGACATAGCTATTAAATAACAAGGACGTACCGATTTGAGTTTGTCTTGAGCTAAATATCGAGGTTAATGTAATCGTTAGTTAATATTTAAGTTAATTAGTTAAGTTTATAGGTTAAGTAAAGATATGTGAAGTTGCATTTTAGAAAGTATTTCATATGTATAACTGACTAAAGCTAGACTTCGTAAATATTTTCTGCGATGGAAATATATATAGCTTAATTGGTGGTGTTTTAAAAGGAGATTTATATGTGTTTGTATTTCCTTGTGTGAAAGAGAAATGCATGATTTTACCATTTAACAATTTTAACCTTTAACTTTTAACACTCTTGTTGTATAATAACCTCAGTAATATATATGTAACTTGTAAATAAATACATCTTATAAAAATACAGAAAATCTGTGTACTATGTATTGTCAAAAATCATTAACACATATGTAAATTGCGTTGCATATACCAGGATCTGATCGTGTATAGTATTTATCATTTTGATATGCTCTGAATGATGACATAACTCTGAATTACATATATATATATATATATATATATAGGTATAACAACAATTTTATTACAACTCTTTGCTTTTCACTTTCAAAGAGAAAATCGTTGACTAGTCACTATATTGAGCACAAGGTGGATTCACATTCACTTGTACAACTAACTTATGCTATTACACAGAACAAAAATCGTGCCAAAGTAAATCTGGCTTTAGCTTGCCTTAAGGATATCATATTAATCATGAAATCACAATTATTTAACAAAGTGAATATTAAATTAAGTAAGAGTTTTTATCTCTGGATCTGGAAGGTACAAACATAAAAAAACACATAAATCTAATATTCCATAATCAATGTATGAATATCCTGGACTATCCTACATCTAACATCGTTAGCAATAGACTGTAGAAGAAGATAATTTTTTTGGTTGTGTGCTCATTAACTCGTACAAATATGTTTGCAAGAGAGGAGGCAGGTAGCTTCACAGCAACATCAACTTTTAAACTCTGATACAACTGTTTAACACATTGTCTCATTATATGGAGGATCCTTCTCTGATTCCGTGCTACTTTTAATATTGGATGACAGCTTGGCAATTTCGTCTTGAACCAAATGAGTACTAATTTGTGGTATCGCAAGAGCGGCATGGCTGCTCTTTACTGAGGAGGATGTGGTGGATAAGGCTTCGTAGTCACGGGATTCCTCGGTACTGGAGCTGCTCTCCTTAAGCACATTCATTCCCAGTTTACTGGTGTAGGGCGGCTTAAGACTCGAAATCAGTTTGGCGCCAACCTGTGCAGGCACAGCCCCACCAGCAGCTGCTGTGCCCACCGCTTCAGCTGCAGTTGTTTCTGCACTAGTTTGTGCCGAGAGCGGTTTGCCTTGGTCCAAGCTAAACTGTTTCTTTAGTTGCATTGGTCGCGTTGGCAGTGCTGGCGGTGCCTGCGACGTCACTGGCCCTGCACTCAGATCCAAAGAGCTGGAGCTGTCATCTCGCAGCCTTCTGCCATCGGCAGCCCCAACTGATGCTGTACGCTTGGGCTGGTAACGCGCCGTGGTCGCTCCGCCAGCAGCACCAACACTCATGATAATTCCAGTCGCTGAATGTGAATCACCAGCATCCAGTGATGGTTCTGCAGTCAATGAGGGTGTGTCTATGTTATAGGAGCCTGTTTGCGAGGTATTAGTTTCATTGGAGCTCTGCTTAATAAACCGATATGGATGCGCCGAGTAATCCGTGTCCGTGCTGGAATTCTTCTGTAGACTCTCGCTGGACTTTTTAAATAAACGCCCACTGCTATCGTAGGGAGGATTCAGAAAGTCGCTTGTGGCACGTGTAGGCACCAATGGCGATTGATAAGTTTGCTGTTCCATTGATGAGTTGCGCTGCCAAGGACGTTCGTGTTTCAGCTGAAATCCGCTATTTGTCACATGACTACTGCCTGCTCCACTGGTATCACTGCTATCACCTCCACCACCAGCCCCGCCAACAGCACCGATGAGTGCGCTCTCAGCTGAGGGCTTTGAAGGTGACAGCTCAATGGCTGTTTCCCTCCGCAACGGATATCGATGGCTATAGTCCACGGAGACACCGATCTAAAAATTAAAATGTCAACATATATAATTTAAAAGCTAATTAATACTGAAATCTTATTCGTACGTACCTCATAGGGCTGAACGCCCGCATCGATGGAACCACGCGCCTCAAACAGTCCCTCAAGTATCCGATAGTCGTTTTCTTCGCATTCCTTTAAATGTTTCTTCTCCAGCAGCGCAGCAGCCTCGGCACGCGACATTTCTGTCTTAGGACGATCCAAAGAGGCTGTTGAAATTGGAAGGAAAAAAGAAATTACTTCAGTATCGTTGCAAAGGGGCATGCGGCAGACAAAGTAATCGGGGTATTATGGTTTGGGCACAAGCAAAAGGCAATGAATTGATTATGCATTGGCCAGGTTATCTTTTAGCTAAAAGCTATAAACACATTTCAATTACGGTACCATATTTGTTGTCTTTTTTCAATTGTTTAAATAGTGTTGGGGCGTATGGCTTTCTTGAGTCCTACTTGTGTGTGTGTGTCAGCCTGTTCATGTTGGACGCAAGGCTAACTTACCTTTGTTGCTCTGAAGCGAGACCGTCGGAGAGGCAATCAAATGGCAGACGCTTTCCAGTTCGTCCGTTATCGATGTGTACTCGCTGTGCAGTTTCAGCAATATATTTCTCGAGGGTTTCGCATGCAATACTGATTTACCTAGAGTTCGGGGTTATGTTGAGATCAGAACAGTGTGCGGCGAGAGAGAAAAAAACGTGTACCTTCATACATGTTCAAAATTGAACCGCGCTGGCTCATTAAAGTATATTAGAGCATATATACGACACCACTAGCTTTATTTAGATCTAGGTAGCCCTGTCTTCATTTTATGGGTAAAATTTTAGAGGTATCCGCAACTTAGTAAATTTTTTTTTGAAAATGCACTCAAAATGTTGCAGAAAAATGCTAGTATTCGTTATCTTTCATACAATTAATTGATTTGGTTAATATTTACAAGAGAAAATAATATTGAAGAACTCAATAATTTAAATAACTCTAACTGCATTTAAAAAGAAACTTTTAGAGATCACCAAGGCTTATTTATGACTATTATCGACAAAAGTGTGGATATTTAGATTGAACAAATACTTAAAATAAATCGCAAAAAAAGTTTAAGGCCTTCCGAAAAATGCCAAAGATAAAACGCGATTACATTGAAAAATTTGTTGGAATGGTGAGAAGGGAAATATTTCATTTTGTTGAATCAGTTCGGTTTAATTTTGAACAGAAGGTATGTATTTATGCAGTATATTGGATAAGAACAAACTATACACAATGAACTGGTTAACATTTGTTAATAATAATTTAAAGGCCAATTCGGTTGCTTGGATTGGTTGGTTGTTTGGATTAAGGAGTTAGTTAAAGGGGTGAAGGAGTGAAGGGGCATGAAAGGGTTAGTAACTAGAATTTTGAGCACATTTCTAGCAGCTACTGCAATATATTTTTTACATCTGTCTTTCTTTCTCTCTCTCAATCGATAGAAATGTATGTACCTGTAGGAGGAGCTCCGCTGGTCAGTGGAGTGTCCTTATCACTGTCCGGCTCAGATTGAGTCAGACTCATCTGGCGGCGTGAGAGCGAGGCCAGCTGATTGAGGCTTATGTGAGAACGGTTTATGTCCGCACCAGTCAGCGAGTACGTCTCCGAATTACGGCGGCATAGCGAGACAGTGCGCTGTCGTAACGCTCGATGTCTGGCAGCTGTATGCGAAGAATGATACTTTTATAGAGGTTCAAACAAGGCGATGTTTCATGCTGATGCGACATAGAAGCGAGAACAGAACACAGCAAAGCAACACAACAGAAACAATAATTAATTGAAACAAGAAAGAAAAGCTATATTTGGCAAGCCAAAGATTTAATAACCTTGCAAATTAAACATTCTAGAGTTACAGTCTAAATTATATCACATAACAAATTAATTTGGAAGAAATTTGGTCAATTGGTAATAAAAGGGAGTTTTTAAGTGACGTGTGAATTTACAAATTTACTATTAACGACTATAAACTCATTTTAAACCTATGGCATGCTCTAGAATTGAGTAACTTCTTTGCAGATGAACTAAAGCTTAAACGGACCAAGAATTTATGTATGTACTTGAAAGGTCTGCCATGCCTTCTTCGGTGCATTACAAAATTAAAATAAACGCAGCCGCATAGATATAATAACAGAAAGCTAAAAGAGGATTTATTAGAAAAGCAAGTTACCCTCAAAAGTCATGTCCGGAGCCGCATCATCGGAATTATCACCACCGACAAGCGTTTGATCGTCATCGATGGTGCCCATGGGAGTGAGCGTGTCCTTGCTTTCCGTACTAGCGCCTGTGTCCTGGCGTACAGTCACATAAGGAGTTCGTTTTACCGTCTCACAGGTGGAGGGACGTTGCGAAAGGGGCAAGTAAATATCAGAGTCTGTCTCGGATTGCATTGAGATCTTGCGAACCACCTCGTTAAGGGTCTCCCGTGACTTGAGCACCTCGTCGGGCTCCTCTGGCAGTGGCACCACCTCAAAGTGTGTGCCTTCATCCAAGATGTACGCATCCGGGCGCACCTCGGTCAGCGAGCGATTGAAACGCCGTCGATTGTTTACCTGTGGGTCAGCACAAGAAGAGCAGTTTAAACAGGGAAAATGAGACAAAAATAACTGAACAGAACTCACCTGTAGCGAATTTAAAGTAAGTGTTGCACTCAGACCCAGTCCGGCGGCAATGCCACTGCTTCCAACTCCCAGTCCTCCTCCGGCAACACCACCACCACCACCGCTCCCAGCTGCGCCACCTCCGCCCTCATTATCGGACATTGATATTGTGCGCATGCGATGCATTTCCCCCGGAATGTTCATTGCAGAGCCACGTAAATCGTCGGTGCCCGTAGTGTGTGTGGACATGAAGCGATGTATGACGCCTAGATGAGACAGTATCTGCTCAGCTGATTCCTCCATTTTTCGCAAGCGAAATTCAATGTTCTGCAAACAAACCGTCGGTGAAAACATTTCAGAAACTTTGCAGTGGAGCAAGCTGACTGAGAAATACCCTTCTCCCACACAATTCAAATATGAGATTATCTAACACTTTGGATCTTGTTAAAGCATTGTCAAGATCACACAATACACAATTTGTTAATTAAGTTCAGATGATTTAGTGGACGAAGAATGTATACAAAATGAGAGGTCGTGCAGACATCCAAAAGACATTTTAACTCCTGTTTTTGACAAACCTGGTATTCTATTATATTTCATGTTATAACCATTTTAAATGACTCTGCTCTCGAGTATATTTAATTCTAATAAAATCATCAAATTAAATTTCAAATGCAAATCCAAATTTGCATAACAATATCTTACAAAAGCAGAGTGGGCCGAAGGGGAAAATGAAAAAAGTATTACGCACCTGCACCGTGGCCGTCTGTATATTTTCCTTTTGATTGATATCTTCGATTTTCTGTGACATGGTCTCGACACGCTCTGTAGTGTTCTTGACTCGCTCATCGGTTGACTGATTCAATATAATTTCCTGTTCATGAAAAAATCCTTCGACGCACTCCTCCTCAAAGTCATAGAGTCGCTCCAGATCGTCCTTTTCAAGGAAAAGCTTGAGACCATTGTCCCGCTGCACCTCCAATCCTATTTAAAAAGGACATATATAACAATCATTAAGCATTTGTTGATAATCAGATAACAATCACAATAGTTGCATTAATTTAAAAATACAATTATCAAGTTGGAGTTCATTTTGAGTGCAGTCGACGACATTGCAGCAGGAAATAGAATACAGAATACAGAAATTTGTACATTATTGCTGTTCAATGGGGCAAAGAGCGTTGCTCGGATGATTCACTCACAGGGAACAAAGCTAAACTTGCTCATTCCGGGCTCACCTTTCGCTTTGCGTACACAATACTTGAGCAATGAATAAAAATGGCAAAAGGCAATGAAGGGAGGCGGGAGTACGGGTTTCTGTTGGTATTCCATGACCACAGTAAAGCGCTGGAACATCCACACCTGCAAGCAACATTAGGTTAGCTAATTCTTCCTTTCAATCGGTTTAGATCGTTCCCTTCCTACCTGATGTGAAACCGAGTTTACTTCATTAAAAATGTTATTGAATACGGCGATGAGCAGATTGATTAGCAGAATATTGGCAATCAACAGATACATTGACATCGTAATCGGAGTTACCCAATGGCCTGAAATTATGTTAAAAAATGTATATATTCAGGGTCCATACAATTATAAACAAAACTTGTTTAAATCCAAAAAACCATGAATTAAATAATACAACAGAACAAAGAAAAACATTTTTTTTTAGGAAATTGTATTATAATGGTAATTGATATTGAATTAGTGCCCAAGTAAATAAGGTAACCCACCCGTCACACACGCCGGCTGACGTGGATCCTCGCCACAGGGTGGATCGATATCATCGGCAAACACCTCTCCGTATAACATAAAGTAGGGTTGATAGGTCACCTGTAGGACGATAAATTAAAAACAGGCATCATTTAAGGCCAACTGCTGCGAAAAAATGGCCAAGAGTAATTGAATTTGGGCCTTTACCGGCCCTACCAACTGGGTCAACATTTATGCAAGTTTTACACATCAACACAGACAATTTTTGCTGGGAATTCTGACAAGCGAGTGTAAATGTGTGTGGTTTGTGTGGGATGGGGTAGCTCACATTAAACCGTTTCTTTTAGTTTTTCATTAGCATTCGAAATGAGTTGGCCAGGCTAAAACAGCGGGAAACGATGTTCACAGAATTTACATTAAAAAAATTATTAATCTTTAACAAATAGCAAATAAAAAGCTGGTGCAAGTTAATTATTTAAAACTTAACAACTATCATATTATTTAAATTTAAATGAATGAGTAGAAGACACAGGTGCCACGGCAAAATAGCGAAATATAACTGATTTTGACAATCCTAATATAACACCGTATTTTTTAAAGCACCGGGTCCCAACAAAGTTTAGTTGAACAGTTGAATTTACACATACCAACTTAATTGAAGTCAAATTACAGTTAAACAAGCAGTATTTTGACTACTACGTAATATGAGAGTGCATAACCCAGGATTTTAGCTACATTTATGTATATTTTTGCTTTGGAATGCGATTCCTTGTGTTCGGCAAGAGCTGCAAAGGATTGTGTAAACATAGAAAGCATTTCGCATGCATAAATTAAAATACTGCATTATTCAAAATTTCCTCAAATTAAAATATTGAAATTTAGAATGCTTCAACGTGAACAAAAAATAAACAGGTAAGAAAATAATAAAGAGAAATGTTTGCTAATGTTTTTTTTCACTGCAAATTATTTGAAACTGAGTACACACATTTACTTCATGGGATGCAATATCTAATAAACTCTATATTGATTCCAAACATGCATATAAATATTCAAGATTCGAATGCAAAATGAATACTATTTAAAAAAATAATACGTTTTTGGGGAGAGTCAAAGGAAAAGTATGAATATTTGAAGAGAATCAAAGGGACAACGTAGCTGTTGTAAATCGAAAGAAAAATCAGAGACAGAGAGAGAGAGAGAGAGAGAGAACGAGAGAAAGGGATAGAAACCAAAGAGAAGGGACACTCCACAAAAGGTTGGGTAAGGGTTACAAATGTACTTTATAAAATAAGCAAGAAATCGATGCGAAATCAATTAAGACAAAAGAATTTTTAGCACAATAAACAAATATAGTCACAACAATAACTATAGACATCTATAGCCATAAATTGTATATACATAAACATACTCATGTATATATTTAAAAATATTTTTGGACAGCGAGCTCAATTCTACACATTTTTTGTAATTTCTCTCTAAATAGCAAACCAATTTTGTTGTACGTTTGTTAGATTTCCGGCTAAGAAATTGTGAAGTTCTGGACTATCAGTTTTATGTTCTGTTGTTGTTGTTGTTGTAGGCATCATAGTAGGATCTATATTAGGCGGCATCGTTGTAGTAGTTGTAGCTGACATTCCTGCAGATGCTTGATGACTTCGATGAAAGCCAGCAAAAGCACTGGACCCAAAGCCAGCAACACGTGTATTGTGTGAACGACTATTATGGCCAAGAGCGCCTTGAAATCCTGGCGCTACAATGGAGCCGGCAATAACCTGTCACATTGCATTTTAAGCGTATTCAATTGGGGTATTGCAAATGCACGAAAATGGGAATAGTGAGTGGTGAACAGTGAGCAGTGAAGAGTGAATTTGTAGAGTGTGAATAGTGCGTTTAAATGTTTCGTTCGAAAGTCATTTTAGTTGGTATTCAGATGAGTTCAAGATCAAGGGAAAGAAAGAAGAATACAATAGATGTTAAAATGGAAAATTGTCGTTAGTCAATCAAATTCTCAATAAATGCTTACATAATCGACTTTTGAGCATAAAATCTACCAACTATTTATCGAACTAATGAGTATCAAAACAAAAAAATATATGAAATTGAATTCTACTTAATTACGAGTATATAACTACGATTTGGATATGAAGATAAAAAACATTTGTTTGCTAGTTAAGTAAATGCATGTACTCCGTTTCTCCAAAAATACACAATTCACAATTTAAGCTGCAATAGAAATTGTCAGTGTACAATGTACATAAATCATATACACACACACACACACTCCAGGTACACACAGATTTTTACCTGCTTCTTTTGTTTATACACTTATTTAATTTCTTTTTACAATTAATTAGAGAAATGTTTACTTACGCAGCTCACTTTTATAAATGCGTCTATAACTATATTTAGTTAATGGACTTACCTCTCTAATAAGTCGCCAGGTGGGTTCATTGTTCGGATAGAGTATGGCTTGACGGCTGACTCCGAAACTCATGAGCACAACAGCCAAAAGCACCACAAAATAAATCATGTTCTTGACCATTTTTCCCATCATTGTGACCAGAGGTCCTGCAGCAAATGAGACGCGAGTTTCGTGACTGATATATATGTACGTTCTTGGTGATTACATACCCAAATACTTGTTGACGCCAAGAATGTTCAGTATGCGTAAATACCAATATATGCTGTCCACGCAGTAAATAACGCGTCCAATGTCCATCGTGGCTGGACGGAAGCGAAATGCCAATCCGATGTGGAAGAGTATTATGGCAGCTCCATCGCAAGGATTCCACATGTTCCACGCCCACACCGAGAATTTATGCCTGCAAAAACAGCAACAAATGAATAAATGAAGCAACCCCGAACGATTCGTATTAATGAAGGCTACAAAGCTGTAAATCAAGTGGGAACAAACTCTGAATTAAACCACAAGCAAGCTCTCCATTTTTAGTTTAAGATACAGATACTGCTTAAGATGCGTGGGGCATTAAAACGAAGCCATGTAATCAAAAGGCAGAGACCCAGCCACAGGGACATATAGTATGTTTTGATCTTGGACTCATTTATAATCATTAAATTGAATGCAATTAAACATACGAAACGAGCATCTGGAGAAGTGAAAAGTTCAAGTTGTATTCAATTTGTTAGATACTTACGTAATCGCCACCGGTTCGGAGGATACAATCTCGCGCACCTTCTCAAACCCGAGAGTCGTGATATATGCTATAGAATACCATTCTTGCCAGCGGGGCATGGGACCCATTTTAACCAGTACAGTGAACGAGAACATTATCAGAAAGAACATGTACGCAATCTAAAAGTAAATGCAGCACTCACATAATTAGGTGTTAGGAAAAATAATTAAGTATGTAATGAAAAGCGTAAAGAGCGACAAGGAAAGAAATAACACCAATCCAAGACAAGATCGACAGCGGAAATTAAAAGTGGCTGCTAATTTCCGTTAGTCGTTAGCTACTAAGTAAATACTAATAGAACAACTTACCGAATCAGCCCAGAATTTAGTTATGGGCGCTGTGTAGAACTCGTAAAATTTTTTCTTTAATCGCAATGGTTGATGTTGTTTTATCTCATTTGAGAACTCCGACAGGTGGAAAAATTCCCGGAACTGGGAGGGATCCGAGTCTGTCAGCGAAACCTGTGTCCGAAAATGTCATTTGAAATTTTTATAAACTTTAGTTAAAGCGGCTGTTAACGACTGTGAAATGCATGTGAATTACTATAAGATGAGAATTTAAATTGGATTAATGTAATTATCATTAGCCAAATGGAGAAGCATTCAAAGTGCTTGATAAATACTATAAAATGTGCAATTGCCAAAAGACTACGCATACGTCGAATTTGCGTTATATTTAATGATAATTTATTTAATAATCAAATTCTTGCATATATATAAATATAAATATTTCAATATATATACCGGTATTCAAATTGAATGTGCTATGCGTTGGAGTGTGATTGAGTTCTAATAGAATTACTGCCAATTAATTTAAGCCTCTCTATAAGCGAATGGAACATGCAGAAAAACGTTGCAATCAATTTTAGTTGGCGCTTCTAGATAATTAACTACAATACTTATTTACTAGTATATGCCGATTATCTGTACAACAAATTGACATAAGTTTTAAGCATTAAAGCAAATCTAAGCCCAACTGTTGATTTAATCCAATAATTTCTTTTTATATATATATATATATACAAATCAATGGAAATAATTATGAAAGTAAAATCTAACTAAAACATTAACTGGGGTTCAACTAACTTTGGAGGGTGCTTCTTCCGCTCCAGCAGAGAGATTAACCTGCAAAATTGTTTGTTTTTATAATAAACGAGTGACATGAGTAGCAATTAAGAGTTTATTGTTGTTTTTTAACGGGACAATAACAAAAATCAAAATTTATGACAGGGCTAAGGAAAACAATGGGAGTGTTATGCGAGTAAAGGGCCAAATGTTTTGTCATACGCTTACAGTGGCAATATCTTCTATGGGATTGTTAGTTTAAGGGAAAGTATTACAAGCATATATGTTTGTATAACAACATATATGATTCTAACTGTTTTCTATTTATGTATGTATGTGCTAAACGACTAGTTGTCGGTCATTACAATGTTGTACAAATTATATGTTGAATAATAAATTTGAGCGCATTCAATCAAAAGTTCTCAATTAAATAAATCTGTGTAAGTGTGAATGTGTGTTTTTGTAGCGATATATATGTGTGTGTATTTGTGGATAGTTGTGAAATTACTCACTTTTCCATTTTCGTGTACTTTTGTATCGCGCACTGAATAAGTATCCGCCAATAGAGCCTGCAACAGTTTCGGGGATTCACATGTATCGCATTTTAAAAGATAACAATTTTTGGTGATTTTATGTTTTATGTTAAATCCTCTAATGGAGACTATAAAATGAGAATTTCAACTCAAGATCTCAAGATGTGGAAATGATTTGAAGAATTTTTTAATGTGCGCAAATATATAGAGTATAGATTCATGAGACTTAAAAACACTTAACCAATCTCAATGCTGGACACATGCATTTTACATTGAATAAGTTACGTACATACATAAATATGTACAAATATGTGTGTTAAATTCTTGTACGTGTAAGCAGAAAACTCGTCTGTCTACTACATAAAAACTGAAACGACAACTTAAATAAAATCTCCTTAAATTCATGGCATCACTAAAAAAAATAATATTTGTAGAACTTCAGACATCGGGGAAAATTCCAAAACAGCGTTCAGCTGTTGACACCATTGTTAAGTATAAAACCATTGAAAGTGCCTGTGTGTATCAGTGCCCATATCGTTTATAACTTAATTGCACTTTAAATGAAGAATCAAGCGTTATGGGAATTATTTAATGGATAATGGTCATTCGCTCTTAAGATGAACTTAACTTTGTGAATCAATTATGAAATGTGTGCATTAGAAGCTGTTAATATCTAATTCATGTGGCTAAGTGAAAACTTACATCTGTTGAGTTCTTAATACTGTGAAACGATGGTGAGCTCTTTTCAACTTGTATAAGTTTGCTCTTGGAGAATGGAAAGTTATAAAAAAAAAAGAAAGTGAAGAGGCAGAGAACACAAGAGACTGTGTATGTTAGATTTCAGATTAAAAATCACACTAATCATCTGAAATACATTACAATTAGGCACAAAATCACTTTTCAAGCATGTTTAATTTGCCTGACTAAATATAAAGTAAAATAATCAAATAAAATCAACTGAGTACAGAACAATGTATAGTAATTCCATAAAATAAAGTTAATAGCTTACACATAGGGAATTTCAAGTACATTTATATAAAGGGGAGATATATAAGAGAAAAAAGAATTATTATAGAAAAGAAAAAACAGACAGACCATAAAGACTGAAAGCACATTGAGTCAGGTAATATACATATATAACATATACATTAAGATACACATACGATTTGAAATTTTAAATATTAACTAAAACAATTTACTGATTGATTGAATGATTTTGGCTATCTATTCAATTTTACTACCTTGTCGCGATTATTACTGCTCGCACCCATCCTATATCTCAAGGAAATGGATCTTTTAGCTTTTAAAAGGGCGTTCTAAAACAAACAGATTGGGTAGATGGTTTTTATGGCATTGGTAGGGCATTTGTTAGGTACGAGTATTAAGATTTAAATATTAAGTTAGCTGAAATATGTAATAATTACACAAAACGAAACAAAAAATCAGACAAATTGATTTAAATAAATAAAACACTGGTTAGAATATAGGATTAGCGGAAGGACATCATCAGCATCATCATAATCAGCTGCAACAGCAAATAAATGATTTGGTCAATGTGGAACTTACTTCTGCATCGGGCTGAGAACGATCTGAATCATCGTTGTCTAAATTTTGATTCTCCAAATGCTCTTCTTCAGTCTGGGGCATTTGTTGCAGCTCCTCTTTTGATTTAAAATCCAATTGCCTTATGTAGAAGGGCATTATCAAGCCGAGTATGACCTGTAATCTCAGATAATTATTAAATAATTACCTATATTAATAACACTATCAATTTGTGCAGACCTTGAAGTTAGTATTCTTGCGAGTACGCAGTCCACCCATCCAAAGATCAGCCAGGATGACCTGGCTACAGGGATGGGCCAAAAGGGCACGATGGTTAGCAGCCACAGCCAGGGATAGACAGCTCTGATTAGACCAAGAGTGCAGCTCACAGGTTAATAAACGTTGCGCCTTTTCCGCATCCTGACGATAGCTGAAGTCCAAGAGTTTGTTACCTGTCCACAATTCAGCAGCAATTATTTAACCACATACGTCAGAGGTCAGTTAAATTTATGTAGTCTAATTAAGGCCACTTATCAACGCTTACCTTTACTCTCAAATTCTTTGGCATAGGAACGCAACTCCTCATAGATTTCCGTATCCAAGTCATCCTCGGCCGCCTCGTGAGCCATGGCCTTGTACAGCTTACAGGCTACCAGGGATTTGGCCAAGGCTTCCTCGCCGTGTGTCCACATAAGCAGAGCCATTTCTTGTCGCTTCGTTAGCACGGCCCAAATCTGTAAATGTAGCTCGATTAGCGGCTGGCATTGACCATGACCACTCTGGTCATACTCATTATAATACTGACCAGCAGCTCATTGAAGGGAAACTCGAATAGGGCCATTTCGGTGGTGAACGGCAAGAGTCCTGTGATAAGGTTAAGAGAATTTGCACCTGCATAGCGTTGGTATTGATATGTCGAGGACTTCCGGCAAGCATTTGCATAACTGTTCATCACCTTTGCGTAAATTGGACGAAACTTGCGACGCGTGTAATACGATCTGCGATATATAACGTGACAATAAAGTAAAGTAAAGTATTTTCTCCAAAAAATTTGCATTTAAACCAAATTTGATTATGCGCCAGCCATAAAATAATAATATAAATACTTCTAAAAAAAAGTATGTCTAGGTTTTGTTTTGTTTGCAATGCTTTTCTCTTGCTATTTTCATGGTCCCAATGCTTTTGGCATTTATCACATTTTCTGTTTGTTGTGCTCTCTAGAAGGCCGAAACGTCTTAAGTGATTTCCATCCGGGCTAAAAAAACAAAACTCGCTCTGAATTACATCATTTTTTACTATGAATTCCTGGAAGTTATTACCAAAGATCCGTTTAACTTTAAGCTTGTTTTAATTTTCTTAAATAAAATAAATTAGCTCAAAAGCATATTCAATATGAATTACTTATGTTGTTGTAAAGAAATGTGGAATTTGTTAACTGTAGTTGCACGAAATAAATTTGTTTTTTTATTTGTTAAAGCTGCTGCTGTTTAATGGCAGCATAAAATAAAAACAACCGAAAACAATTGCCGTAAACAGTTTATGACACATAAACGTGCGACAATTGAGTTTGTTCCGTTTGCTAATCAATGCAAATTGTATGCTGAGTAAAATCAAAAGCTCGAACGTTTTTAATTACGCACAAATTGGCAGTTCTAGGCCCAAAGTCTGTAGCCTGTTGCTGATGGCTGCACTCAAATGTCTAGAGTCTAGACAATGGCATCCAGGGCAGCAAACTAATACATATACAAACATCCAAAGCTAGTCAGTCGAGCGAGAAAAGGACAAACGAGAACCGTAATTTAATCTAAGCAACAGTTTTGTTGCCGTTTTTCAGACTAAACAACATTTAGATGGTCATTTGACAGATAACTTGTAACCTTTGATTGAAGCACCAACAAAACCCAAATCTCATGCTCTTCCTACGGAGATATTTGCACAAAAAAGCAAAGAACAGCGACAGTTAAGTATTAAATTAAGTTTGTCTAGCTGAATAACATCAATGAAAACAGCAGCAGTAAATGCCAAAGGCCAAAACAGGGAAAATAAAAGTGCCAAAAACAGCAGGCATTCTATTTATTTGGTTTAAAACTTATTTACATCGCTTGTTCTCATTATTTTATTCTCCTGCCTAATAAACTAACTTGTTTTAGACCTTTAATTTAGTACTTTTAATTAAATTGCCTAATTGTTGCATTTTTTTGGAACCCATATTGAATTCTTGAACAATTTGCAGCTGCTTTGAAATGGCAATCAATTGAAAAAAAAGGTTTTAAAGCTGGCACAAAGCGGCCGCAAAAGCCGCTATAACCACATTTAGGCCGCAATATTATTCGCTTCGTTGGCCAAAATGTTAATGTGGGAGAATTACAAATACAGGCATCTTTAGCTGGCGAGGGTTCTTTCGGAGTCTTTGACTTGCCGACTCTTGGCATTTTTTTACATTGCACCACGAGAAAAAAGGTCAAACAAGACCATCAACTTGTGCAAACTGATTATAATTTCATAAGCAAATTTGCCACGGACGCGTTGTATCGTGTTGTGTCGAGCGCATCAAATTTAATCCAGCAATAAGTTAAAGTTGTGAGTCCATGACAGAAACAGAACAGAACAGTACGCCCAAAAGCGTGACCACGCCTACATTCTCGTGCGTCCACTCACAATTTTGGCAGCAAGTTTTACAGCTGGGCCAGAGTATATAGACATTGCAGCGATAAACTAATTTACTCAGCCCACATTCAGCATCCTTAAAGGATTGCCGCCCACAAATCAGTACTCGACCGCCTCCGCCCACTAACCATTTGGGCAATTTTATCACAGTTACTTTTAATTGTCCACCATTTTTATATTGTACTTTAACCCACGATGAGCACTACAACTTTGATGTGGAGTTTGCCACTTCTGTTTCCGACTGTTTCCCGAATTTACGAGTTTATTTTCTGGCAACCTTTGCGAAATATCCTTGTCATTTCAAGTAAAACTTTTTCCTTTCATTCTTTTAAGAGGCCAAGTTTCATTGCTCTTGACACTTGCTGGAGTCCAATTTGGTTTACAGAGAACACACACTCTATCTTTATTATTTAATACAGTTGTGAAAAGAAATGATAGTGATAAGTAACATGTCTTTTAGCTAATCGATGTAGCCCACTTGTGCACTAAATGCAGGGTATTCAAAGGTAATACGTAAATTTGTAGCCTTAAGTATTCGTATTCGTGTTTGTGCCCGAATGTTTCTTTTTACTCACCGATAGGCGCCTCCCATTAGTTTATTGATGACAAGGCCAATGTCGTGCAGGGTGTAAATGTAGCCCTTGGGTATATGCGGGCGCACATCGCGCAATATGTAACTGCAATTGAGGAAAAAAGGTTGTCAAAAGGAAATAGAAAAACACACATATACACAAAACACACAGGGACACACGAACACATTTACACAGCCAACCAATCTTTGTTTATGTTAGCTGAAATTTACATGGGCTGAGGAATGGCCACAAAAGGTATGACTGCCTTTTAGAGCGATTATCTCAGTTACTCTGGTTACTTCGGAGTACGGACACTCACCCTAAAGTATTGGCTGGACCGTGTTTTGTATTGTAGAGTTCCTCGAGGCGAGGTATTGTTAAAAATTTCTTCATTGAAACGCCATTCTCCAATAGCAATTTGACAAAATCGATTCTATCATGTTCAAGTGCCTGCATCATGGCTTCATCCAGTGCGCCTAAAGGGAATCGCACAAATTACAATCGAAAATAATTAAAGAGCGTTGAAAGTGATGCGATACTAAGCGTAGTGAAAGCCACGAATTTAACTAGGATATAGTCATTGATTTTTCCTCACCATTTGGCCATTCCTGGCCATAGACAAATATCTCGCTTCGTGCTATGTCCACACGATTCCATGTCAATGCCAAACTCAATTGCTCCGGAGGACTAAGATGTTGGGACTTGAACAGCGCCGTTAAGATGGTTTGATCTAGCTCCTGTGCCTCGCCTTCGGGTTTCTCTTGTATGCGGAAAACAGTTATCTGCAAATTGAAGCAAATAATACAAAACCTTAAATACCGCTCAGTGTTTAAAAATATTATTTGTCAAGTCCTGAAGGAATACCGGAAAAGATAGAAACGTTAGGGAGAGACAGGAGTGGATGCTGCGCTATTCGAAAACCAATTAAAATCTTAATAACGACGAAAAGCTATTTGGATTGCCATCCCGACCAAAACGAACGGAATTCATCAAAATTCGAGTCTACAAATAGCACAACGACGGCACGAGGTGATTTAAAATTCATTACACGTTCAATTTAATTTTTGTAGGCTAATTATTTTTGCACTCTGTAAACTGGAAAGTTAAGTGAGACGAGCTAATGTACGAGTACTAATTAAATATTTAAATCTGTGCGCGTGAAAGTCTTAAGTGATTGAAAAGTTTACCTATAATTTTCATTTGCATCTTATATTAAACTGAAACGCGTTTCTTATGTGTAAAGGTATTTTATGCGTATTTAATTGCTGAGGGTCCCTGAGTTTGCTTTTTAACATTATTGTTCGGTATAATTAAAGACTTAATAGGTTACTAATTCCTCAATTATGTAAAGCCGAATCACAAAATCTTGTTGCAGCCTTTTCTACTAAGTTTGATAGATAACTAAACGGAGTTAACTCAAGTTTAAAAAAATATTTATTTTACACGATTTGTTACTGAATATTGAATGTAAATATCAAAACTTACCAAATTCTTATTTCGAGTGCACTCCAACAACTCCTGATAGAGTTTCTCCGCCTGATCAAGACCCACTTCAAATGTTTTTTGAATAGTTCCAATGAGATAGTCGCGCATAGATTCTAAAACCGGTTGTTCCTCGCCATCGGATGCATATCTGTATATATTAAATATATGTAAATGTTTAAATTTGTTGTACATTTGGGCAACTCCAGCTGTTGCCACAATTGCGTTGTCTAATTAAACACATTAAATAAAATAAAGCTATTCCAAAAAGGGCTCCCAAATTGTTAGGTAAACAAGGGCTAAAAGACCCACACACCAAAAGTTTTGTCAAAACAAGCAAACACTCAGTCAACGGGTTACACTGCGTATGCGTAGTTTTGAGTCCCACTTCCTGATGTTGAATTTAAATAATTTTGTAAATGTCGTGTACTTAATGAACTTGAAGCTGTCTTTTCTCGTTCGACTGCTTGCCTGGAGCATCAGCAGAGGAGAGGCCTGAGATACAAGGACCCATAACAATATTGAGGAACAACAACAGCACCGCAAATTAAATATAAGGTCTTTCATGGGAACACGTTCCTAATTAAATTTGTACAAACTGCGGTTACTCATTAATTAAAGTTAATAAGTCAAGCAAACTGTTTAGCTGTGGCAATTGGTTTTCCCTCAAATGCATTTCTCAAAAGGTGGCCCAAAACAGAACCGTAACCAAGTAATTGCTTCAACTTACTTGTGAACAAAGGCAAGAAGGTCGGCAGCACGGCCGGAACCATCGCATACAACAACTGGAACGGGCGGAGAGTCCGTAACATATTCCAAGACAGCACGTATTGTGTTTGTACCGCCCTCAATTACCAGACAGACGACCGGCGTACTGGAATGTGTGACTGCGAAGAGATAGGGAAAGAAATGTTAAAGAGGAGCAATAAGTACTTAAGAATAAATAAATTATGTTAAACGTGTAATAAAGGTGAAAGTCTATTACGGCACCAGTTTCATGTTGTCCGACGAAGGACTTCACTCTCTAGTTTAATCAACAAGGATAATAATATATATTGGAAGGAACAGTTGAACACGTCGACTGTAAAAGACCACGTACTGATTCTAAAGCAACCATTTTAAATTATTACACAAAATCAAAATGATCAGTAGTTATTGAAGCTTTAGAAAGAAATCATGAATGCTTGATTATTGAACTTGAACTTACATGGATGAAGCTTCAAATTGGATATGAATTTCTCCAGTTTTCTACGCAAAATCAATTCAGCGCCATACTTGGCCTGTGTGCCATTGTCTACCAGCAGGAAATAAGCATGTCGATTATTAAGAACAGCCAATTTGGATCTAAAAGAGAGTGAGAGTAGGAGCATGAAAAGGATAAATCAAATACCAAGTTTAACTGGAATGGTTTTAAAAAATGACAACAAGTCACACACATGAATATTTTATATAAAAGTCTGTTGAGATTGCAACAGGTGCGTCAACTTGAATGTCATTTGAGCATCTTATCAAATATGTATTAAGAAGTGTTTGCTTATTTGCGGTTAGCTCTCACCTGGGCGAGCTAATACTGTGGCAAGGCACCTCCCGATTGTGGCCCAGCAGCTCATGATTGCGCTCCACGATTCCCCAGGGGGCGATACCGATGCTGACCACACGTCCGGTTCGTTGTTGTCCCTCTAGGAGCAGCGCATCGCCGACTTGTCTGGTAACGCCTGAAAGTAGGCAACAAAAAATACAACAAATACAATTCGACAATGGCCGAAACAAGTTTTGTTCGTTATTCTTGGTTGTTTTTTAAGTCCAAGTGCCTTGACATTCACTTTCATTTTAGTTTTTTTCGTTCTAAGTAACATATAATTTGAAGAGAAGGACCTGAAGCAGAGTGTCTAAAATGTAATAAAAGTCCAGCACAAAAGAGAGACGACAAAAGGACAATACTCCCAAATGGAAACAATCTTTCCACGGATGTTGTTGTCTACCCTAACAATAGCGTTTTAAGCAAAGCACAAGGGCTTTATTGTATACTATGAGACCTATGATTCACTTAAAATTTCAGCCTCGTGTCTCTTTCAATAACTATTGAGTGAATCCGCCAATGATATTGTTAATTTTAGGCCATTTCATTGTTTGTTGTTCTTGACTTATTCATTTCAATCAATTTACCTTTTGTTAGGGTATTTAATTGTGGTGGCACTCAAAAAATAACTGTGCAATCACTTGGCTGCGCGATTTTCGCCAGGGATTTTCTTGTATTTATTTAATTTTCAACTCAGTGCTTTAGTGGATATTGCGTTTCGTTATATGTAGTATTTGTTTTGCTTTACTTTAACTTATTTAACTTTTGCAGCTGAACGCTTTTTATTTCTTCAGCTATTCTTCTTTAATGTTGGACATAAAAAAGTGTAGTGTCTGCCGTAAAACTTAAATGAAACTCACCAGTATTGGTGCCACCGGTGAATATCCAAGCTCCTGTCGTCTTCGCTGCTTTCAAAAGTCCCTTGCGTATCTCCTACAAGAAGAGAAATCAGTTTCAAATCTAGACGAAGCCATGGCCATTCAATTAGCGTGTGAAATACGACACTTGCAGTCGACGAAGGTAAAACTTTTTCGAATATTCGAAGCCTCGAATATACCATACATTTCACTCACCTTTTTCAGCTTGGCCTGCAAATCAAAGTTGGCTTTTCCTCCCTGCACGGTGATCAAAAGTTTTGGCAATTCCAGATTCCATTCCTTTGTGAATAGCTGTACCAACAGCTCTGGCCTCGTGTCGAACGACAAACGCACATACTACATATAAAATATACGCACACACACAAGCACACCCGCATTGTAAATGTGTGGGTGTGTTTGGGCCAAGTTAGTTTAAGTTATTGGCAAAAGTCATTGCGGTCGTGGCTCAATAGATACACGCACTAAAACAAATTTACTTTAAACGTGGCACGTGGTCCTGAAACGTGGCACATGGCACGTGGCAAGCAGCAATACCAAAGCCTCCATCTATTTACAGTAACCAAACTAATGAACTCACCTGTGCCTTTGTTGGATGTGCGCCACCCTGAAACTCAATAGTGCCATAGGCATCTGTTGGCTGTGGACGGGTATGCTTCGTCGGTAGCCACAAATCACCCGGGGACCCGCTCTCGATACCGGGTATCGTCTGGTGTATGATCTGGGCCTGACCACAGCAGCATCTGGCAAAACAAGCAGAGAGTTGTTAATGAATTAAAAATACTTAAGCTCGTTTTGATTGCTTCAACAAAATAAGCACAGTGGCTTGAAGTTCGAGCATTTATTAATATATTATAATTCCCATTAATTGGTTTATTACTTTAGAAGGGCTGTTTATGTGGTTAATTTCAAATCAAAAGCTTTTTAGCAATAATCAAGTGAAATCATGTTGTTGACAAATTAGTTATCCGATTTTGAAATCACGATTTATTGCCTACATGTCTAGACTCCCGCTTCTTGCAGAACTCACGTGCATTATGTAATGGTATTTATGCATTTTACCTTCTATTGTGATGTGTCAAAATCTTGTTCTTCAAACCGTTTCAGTTATTTATGCTGCTCACGAAAACCTGTCGTACTTATACGCATGTGTGTGTGTGTGTGTATGTGTAGTGTGGAAACAGATGTGCTTGTCGGCCTGTCACTATCACGAAACTTGTCTGTCTGTCCCCTTTGACAGATTTTCTTGCCGGTTATTCAAAAGTTTTCAAACAAAATAATAAATTCCATGTTAAATTAAAATTTAAAACAAAATACTTCTCAAGTGTGATCATTTTTTTAACATTGTAATAAGATTAAGATGAATGTTCAAACAGATTATGATTAATAAATAGGCATTTATATAAAGCTATTGAAGTAAGATAAAAACGTGATATCAAACTAGGTAACTGTAACTTTCTAAGGGCTTAACCCATTAACATTAAATTAATATTGCTAGTCTCTCTTTAGATCCCGTTTGTATATGGTTAAGGAAGTTGAAATTAAAGGTTTACTACTAGTTGGTTGTGGTAGAAGCAACACGTGCTATCAAGTGAGCTATGAATAACTCATGATTTATAGAAGAATGTGTAAATAAAGCAATTTATTTGTTCGACAAAGAATGGTGCTAGCAGGGAGAATAAGCCAACCACAGGGACAGTTGGCATTATTGTGTTAATGGATTTGACAAGTCAACAACTGTCACTAACAACAACAACGGCGAAATATTGCACAGCTCGTGGTTAAATGCAGCTGACAAATGGCCAAAAAGACTCGGTGTCTGTGGGTTAAACTCAGAGAGTTGAAACAATTGTTAACTGAAATCAAATATTTGAATAGCAAAAAGGCTGATAAGAACGTCAGCAGAGACAGAGCTATAAAAACGTCATAAAACTGTGTACGTAACTGAAAACTTTCACCCAAATAAGCCAAGTCGAGCGAACGAAAAGGCAGTAAGTGGATTGAAGAGGGGAAGTCTTAGCGATATCAGACAGACTCAGTTTATAAAGCATTTAACTCAATTGGTATAAGAACATCTTGACTGACAGAACAACATCGTGTTGACTCCTTGTATAATTCTAATAGTAAGGCAACAGTTGATAGAGTCGACTGTAAAAGACCTCGCACTTGTTCTAAAGCAATTATTCATATACACATATATTAGACAAGTAAGGAAAGTACAGTCGAGCAAGCCCGACCGTAAAATACTCTCTGCATTTTTTTCCCGATTAAATTATTAAAATCGGACTAGAGATATTACAATGTGTAGTACTTGCATTAAACACTTTGAAACAAAAACAATCTAAGCATAATCAAACATACATCTGTTTGTCTGTATGCGAATACACATACGAATGACAATATATGATGCATATACATGTATGTATGCATGTGTGTATTCAGCGCGGCCAGCGACTACGGGCAGCGCTGCCGCCACGCAAGCAACGAAAACATTCAAACATGTGCTTGTATGTTTCTGTCTCGCTTGCACTCATACATTGATATGAATGTGGCAGCGCTGCCGTCACATGTGCTTGTATGTTTCTGTCTCACTTGCACTCATACATGCTATTGCATTCGGTTATCAATATTGCAACGCTTCTAGTTTTCTTGTTTATAGTGCGATTTCAATGCGCCTTTCAGGATAGTTTGATATAGTAAGTCTTCACACGAATTATAAATTACAATACTGTACTATATTAACAAACGCCTAAAAACGGAGCGAAAGTTGAGAATTTTTATTTTATTAATTGTGGGAAAACGGGGCGTGGCAGTCCAAAAATTTAAATGTCAATGCATTAACGCTGTCGATAGGAACCCCCATACCAAAATTTGCGATCCTAGGTGCAATAGTTATTGGGATAATCGCCTAAAACACCATTTTTTTCCGAGGTGTGTCTAGTTTTTTGCTCATTGTGGGCAAATGGGGCGTGGCATCGAAAAAAAAAAAGATTCTTGTATTGACTGACTAAATATGTGATCGATTGAGACCAAGCTCGAACTTGTAGCTCTTACCATCTCTGAAATCTGTTTGTTCATACGGACAGACAGACGGACAGACAGACAGACAGACAGACAGACAGACGGACAGACGGACAGACGGACATGGCTATATCGACTCGGCTTGTGATGCTGATCAAGAATATATATACTTTATGGGGTCTGCCACGCCTCCTTCTGCCTGTTACATACATTTTCACAAACCCAATATACTCTTGCAGAGAGTATAATAATCATTAATCTTTATATAGGTTCGGTTGTTGATGCAGACCAAGAATGTATATGCTTTGTAGGCTCTGCCACTTTTCTTTTGTCTGTTACGCACAGTTTCTTTTGTTGGCAAGCCCAACAGACACCTTTACTATTTTTAAATACAGGGTCTTATTAACAATAAAACGCCAACGCCAAATATAAAAGTAAATAAACAAGCAATAATCTTATAACTAGGGCAAATAGATGCGGCTCACTGCACCAAACTAGGTCAAAAGTTTGGAGCAGAGTTTCAGTTTAGGGCTGCCGCATCAGATGCACTTCACTGGCTTAATTGGTAAATTAATGCAATTGGATTTTGCAGAATGGCACTTACTTTGTATCGTCCTTTGGGCATGGGATGAATTTGATGCACTCGCGCTTCTGAAAATTTGTCTCGATCCAACTCCGGGGCTGATGCTACGAATTGTAGAACACAGTAATGAAATTAAAAATCACAAACAACTTATTATTACTTATTTTCCACATTGGTGAAACCTGTGAACATCTAAATTAGTTCAATATACATATCAATTTTGATAATTTTTACGATCATTATCTTTAAGTTGAAAGAACTCGAGTTTATTGCGGGTATCAAGATAATAAATTCTACATAGATCCATTGAAAAACTAAAAGTTTCCAAAATATAGATAAATCAGAATCGCTATTTACAAGTGATTTCAAGTGTGCCACTGCATTGTTGTTGCTATTGCTTATAGTTGAAGATTATTACATAAAATAAAATCAATAGTTTATAAAACATTAATCTAACAATCAGCATTATGAAAAGCCTACTACTAGTTTACAAGAAATACACACCGGCTGAACTAAATATTTATTGTCTACATTTAATAATCGATTATTGAGAATTAAAGTATACGTTTAGCAACACAATTAACTACGTTGATTACAAAAATTTTCTAAGATTTCGACTGAAGATTTTCATTTAATTTTATGAGAATATCAAACTCCAATTTCATAAAGCATATTTACAACTATAAAGCGATTAACTCATGCATATAAAATCATGCTTAACTCCAAAATATTGGCATATAAAATAGAAACTTTCACCAAGTAAAAGCAAAGATTGTTACACAAAGAAAAGCCATGCAAATTACTTTTAAAGAACAACAAGAAAAGCCAAACGGGAAAAACTTACAGAAAAACAAACAGCAAAAACTATTCTCAATCCCTATCCCGAACTCATTCGCAATCTCAATCTATACTCGAATCAAGGTCTCTTGAAGTTGTAGCAAGTGCAACAGTTTGCTGTAGTAAATGATTCTGCCTCCTGTCACCTCCTACTCTGTGATTAGTTAGTGACTCGTTCTAGTTTCGAGTACCTCTTTGGATGGTTCGCAGTTTGTGTGCGCCTTCAGCAAATCACGCACATTGAGTATTAGAACTTTCGACAAAGTCGATGAAACTGAGGAGCGTTTTCGCGTCCTTTGGCGTTTGCGAATTCCACGCGGGGTACTTGGCAGGTCCTCAGCCACATCGGCTCCATCGGAGGCGGTAACACCCTGGGGCGCAGATTGAGATACTACAGCTGGAGTGTTACTATAGCGACGCACTGTGGAAAAGTCTTTAGAGACGCGTCGCAAATACTTTTGTGGCGAGAGCGGAGAATCAATAACCATTATGAGCAAACTAACATTTTCTACATATTTTTGGAATTAATTAAATATTCCATTGGCCACATTCCAAACATTTGTCTTAGAAATGTCGTGGTTGTTTTCTCTTAGTGCTCACAACACGACCGACGCAACTCAACTAAAACGCATTTGATGCTGTGCTGATGCAGTTAACCTGCAGACTCTTCTCTTTTTCTCCTCTTGAAGCTCGTGTTAGTCACAAAGTATTTCCAAGAGAAACAAACAGACAGACGGTGGGACAGAGACAGAGACAGAGAGTGACGAAGAGATAGAAAGCGAACAATTAGAGCCCATCTGCGATAAGATTAGATAAGCTGTGTTTCTACACAGTTGAAAATAGTTGAGTGAGTAGTGCTTAACGGCTACTTCCTTTCTTCCTTTCTTTTACCCTGACATTTTCAGTTGTGTATCTGCGGTGCATTCGAGTGCAATAAATCAATTTGGCTTGTGTGTCGACCAAGTTAGGTCCTTTGGGCCACATTTAACGTCATTATGAGAGCAGTTTCAAATTTAAATTTAATTCAACTCAACTAACATCAAACTCAGCTGCTCAAATGACCAATAGAGTGAATTCAATAAATGGCAAAGGCATTAAATCTTACGCTTCTCTTCATTGACGAATTTTACGTAATTAATAAGACAATGAAAATTCCCTGGATATCGTTACTTAATTAGTTTAATTACTAATTGAGAGATAACTCGTTTATGAGTAGCCCTTTACTTGGTAACAGTAAACATAAAATTCAATTACATTTGCATTGGGAAGTTAACTCAAAACTTATAAGCAAACTGAAACACCTGAGAATATAACCAAATGGTATTTTGTTAGGTAAAATATGTGCATGCTGAAAATGAATTAGTAGTTTGTACAAAGTAAACATAGGCAGTTATTACAATCTGAGAAGCAATGGTATATATTTACAAAGTCTGATTGAGATGAGGTACAAATAAACAACAAGTTTAACAAACAAAGTTACAAACAATTAAATTCTTGCACATATTGAGCAAATTAAGGTTCAAGTTGTACTTTGATAGCTTACCCTGGGTACAGTTATATTTATTAGACCCCAACAGATTTTTTTCAGTCCCCATGGTATCTTAATGTTTTTTTTTGTTTTATAGGTTTAACGTGTTTTACATTTTGATGGGATTTGTTTATTTGACATGTTTTGCGTTTTGTTATATACAAAAATGTTTCGCCATTGAGTGTATATAGTTTTAAATAATATTATATAACATTATTGTAGTTTAACACGCACATTTGTCATATTGTTAAATCGCGTGAATTTCAATGCCATTTATGTGCAAACAATTTTTAATTTATGTGAGCAAAACACACAAATAGGTGCATCCGTTTGTTGTATTATTTCATATTTATAATTTTTGTTTGTTGAGGTATTTGTGCGAAGACGTGTATAAATTAAATGGAGAAAATATGTAAACAATTAAATAATAAAAAAGATTATATTTAAAGAAGTTTATAAGTTTCAATAACCAATTTATCAAAATTTGCAACCAATTTGCGTGTGAGAAGAACATATGAAAAAATATACTCAACAAATTAGTGTACATTGTAAATATAGAATAAAACATAATTCAAAATATATATTGTATGAAGGTTGGGGTTTTGTTTGTGTTGTGCAAAGTAAGTAGAAGAAAAATATTATTGTTGTAAAATTAGTTGTAGAGCGCTATTGTTTTTATTATTAATGAACTATTGGTTGCTTTATTTTATTATCAGGGACATTTAACTGACGCATATCGTTAATGGACTTACTACCAGACCACTTTGCAGAAGCTGTAATCATGACTTTCCTAAAATGTTTAAACAAATAATAACATACAAACCCTATAGATAAAAGCAATTAGTTTCAAGTAGCAAGATTCAAACAAATATGGTTAAATGTTCAGCCTAAAAGTATGCACTACAACATTTTCTACAGAAACCCTTGTGCCGACAAGGACCATCTATGCCCGCAAAAAAATGTGGTTGCATGTGACTTGTGCATTCGCTGATCCAATCACAAATTGAGTAGCAATTTCCATGCTCTTTCTGTCAACAAGTTTCCATTGCAATGCCACACTGCAAAGCAAACTGTGGTATTCACCGGAGTGCTAAGTGCAATCACTGGTACCACAATCTGTTGCACCGTCCACATTTCGCACAGGTTCTCTTTAAAGTACTTTTATTCTCTCTCTTTTCCCCTGTCACACACATTTTCATATCCGAAAGTTAGCACACCAGTTTGGTAAACCATATTCACCATAAACACATTCTGTTCCTTCTTAAATATTTGCATTTTACCAACTTCTAGCAGTTTCAATCCAATTAAGAATTACCAAAATCGATGAAACCAGTTAAAGATAATACAAAAACATTCAATATTTATACGTCAAAAAGAAGGTCTTTGCATTAGCTCCAGTACAGAGGTCCTATTAAACTAAAGGTATAAAGATCTCCGGCGATGAGACCATTAAACTGAAAGCATTCCCAGTTTTTATGCACGACACAAATAAATATAAACTGATAGAGACTGTACAAAAAGAAAAGCATCCAGGGCACAAAAACTAAAAACAGTTCAAGTGTGAAAACCGTGTATACCTCCATTAATTGAAGCCACGCGCCGGATAACCAATGGAATTTGCATATTCAGATTAGCGAAAGTAGTTTAAAATATTGCACTGGCTGTTGATTAACTCAATTACTGGTCGAATTTAAAAACACACAGCAAATGACTATACTAATTTTGTGCGTGAAGAAATTTCAGATAAAACAAGCAATTCCTGAAACTGTTCAATGTTCAATCTGGGACCTGTAGGATACAATTAGCCTCACGCATGTTCACGCATATATGTGTGGATGCTATTGGGAATGAAGAAGCTCATTTGAATGTTTGGCAGCCATATGATTGGAAATTCAGGTGGTCATCAGATAACATAACAGATATTAAAGCATTGGGGTTCATTTTAAATTATTTAATTAAGTTACCACAAAACAGATGCAAGATATTGGTTTTATCATTACTCAAATAATGTACGTTTATCCTGATCATAATACTTTTCGTTAAGCAAGTCAAACAAATATCAGTGCCAACATTTCTGTCGTAACAGCAATGTTGCTTTACACTGACTGCGTTTTACTGGACTGCGAAGATTGCATTGGCAGGTAATCGTAACTAGAGCTCTACTTAATACGTACATCTAACGCCGCAGGACGTGAATAATGTAAAACAAATTTTCCTAACGTCTTTTCACAGCCATTATATATATAACGGAAAGAACAGCAATTTATTTTGCTTGTT
The DNA here is from genome assembly GCA_035046005.1 of Drosophila acutilabella. Lineage (NCBI taxonomy): Eukaryota > Metazoa > Arthropoda > Insecta > Diptera > Drosophilidae > Drosophila > Drosophila acutilabella. The sequence goes on along the minus strand of JAWNOK010000024.1, from coordinate 19,417,016 downwards.
ACCTGCTAGCTTTCACTTGTTGTCGGCATCTCAATAACTCAGTAAAGTGGAAAATTGAAACAAAGGCTTTGGTGCCTGATGAAGTGCAGCAACTTTTCCACTGAAGTATTGAACGCAATGATTTCTATGAGCTCTAAAGCTTATTTTTCCATCAACTTATAACACAAGAACTGCGGGAATGTTCTTGAGAGCAGAAAGCACATAAAGAGAACTAACAACTGAATCGCCGGTGAGAGGGAGATTCTGTTTGAGAGAGGGAGAGCACAATGAATTGCTGCTGATTAATAACAATGGCAAACAACAACAAAATGAATACACTCTGAAGCAACTGAATTTTACCCGTTTTAGCATAACAAAACAAGCCAATTATATGCACTTGCCACCATCGGAAAACACACAATATTTGTCAATGTATAAACTATTTAAAGGGTTTACTTACAAACACCCAATTGGTTTCAAAAAACATTGTCCCTTCACTCCACCTCCAGTTAACAGCGCCAAAGTAATATTATTCTTTATGTTTTTACGTTGTGCTCAACGTAAACACCAAATAATTGAATCGAATAATAAAACAAAAATTCTGTGGAACATAACTTAAACAAATGTTGCTTTATGATGACGCGCTTCATAAACAAAACTCACATGGCGGCGTCAAAGTCGCGTTCTACACTGAGTAAACTATTTTCCAAAGCGCTCAAACTGTGTCAATTAAAAGCGCAAATAATCGCACCAGCGCACACAATCATAAATACTTCAATACACACATACATAGAAAATCGAATGTCAAGCAATCGGACGAATGACAAGAAGCAGCAATGCAGATAAAAACTCACTCGCGAGCAGATAACCAGCTGAGCGTAGTATCACAAGAGAGATAGAGAGTGCGAGAGTCAGTTGAGTGTGCTCTTTAAATACACTACCTATTAAGGCTAGATCACAAAACTGCATAAGGTTAACTGTTTACCGTCATTAAAAAAAATGTTCATCGTATTTAATAAATAACAATAAATATATATATACTTTTTTTTATAGCACCAGCAAATGTCGAAATTGTTTGGCTACAACGGTGGTAGAGTGTTCAATGTTCGGCCATGTTGCTAATTATCTTTCTGATCGTTGGTTGAAAAAGATAACTTCATTAAAAACTTTAGAACTGTGGACGATGCTTTCTAAACTTTTAATGTACGTCATAAAAGTTATAACTGCAATGTAATGTTTATATTACGACCTACAACTCTAAGCAATTTAAAGTTCGTCTTACAATTAGTCAAATTTTAAAGTGACGTCACGGCAGTCGTGAAGATAAGCGACAGTCACTGATAATCGAGAAGAAAACTTTAAAGCCAAACAAAAAATAGTGCATACTTTTAGGCTTACCACTATATTTAAAATTGTTATAAATATCAATAGAATCATTAATTACTTAATTACGAAAGTTAATTTAAAAGCAATCTACCATAATTTAATTTTCATATGCAATTCAGGCAGCCAACTACAAAAATAAATTAACTACATTAGTTATCGCAAATAGTCAACTACTTAAAACTTGATACTGTTTACAAATTTAAACAAGGCCAGTGCCAAAAAGTTGGGCAACCATAGATTGAAATAGAAAATAGCAAATGTTTATTAACGTAAAGAATGCATTGACATTGGGAATGGAGAAAGTAAACGCTTTTTAGTCAAAGCCTTTTCTTTCTATTATTTTCTTTTTAATTAACTTATTCTTTTTTGCTCTCACAACAAAGCAGTTTGGCAGTCAGTCAATGTAGCAATTAGCAGAGAAAATTTTTTCGAGGAAGCAAGAAAATTAAGCGAAAATAATAATGTACGAATATGCGTCATAAAATTGGGGAGCAGATAGAAGGTAGAAAGCTACTAGACAATTTAATAGATTATTAGGGATTAATATAGAGTTAGAGTTTAGAAGTATTTTCAAATGTCTTCTTTTCTTGGTTGAATTAAAGTGGTTTGATTACAATATAGATTGAGAAGTGGTATGGATTAGCTTACCGGTTTCGCTTTGGGCTTCTGTTTGGTCAATCGTTTCGGCTTCAACATAGTCCACTATGGACGCTCTGGGACGTACACATACACAGATATATAGACAGAGATATTGATTCGATAGAGAATGAAACTGATGAACGGACACACTCCAAAATTTTTCGCGCCGTTGTTGTTGTTGTTTAGCTTTAGCTAATCCTTGCAATTCGGTTTCGATTTAATGAGCACAATTTGCAAATAGCCTATCCTGCACGAATAACGGTAGAGGGGAGGAAAAAATTGTGTTTTCAGAAAAGTTTCATATTTCTTAATATTGATCTAAGCATGCTCTGGATTAACACTAAATTAATATTTACCAAAAAGCAACCAAAGCTTATTTTTTGTGTCATTGGCATGCAAGCTAAATACTTCAAAAAGTAATTGCAACAGCGAGAAAAAATATTGTTTTAAAGCACTGTTAATAAATAATGAACAAAGCATACAAACAAAAAAGAGAAAAAGGACAAATAGAAGCCCCCCGAAAATCCAACACCCAATTATGAATAAAACAAAACAATAAGGGAACACGATGTAAATGAAGAATGATTGCTTCCATGGGGCTTTAACCCTGGAAGGCATTACTTAATGCATGTTATGTTAATTGTGTTTACTTAGGCACAAACATAAATAAATCTACAAATTAAATATGCAGGCAAAGCAACAAGAACTTCAGATTCTAACATTGAGGACATCACTGACTTACCTTCACTGGCTTCTTTACGGGAGCTGGGCGGGAGTATTGATGATAAACCTGGACATGGTTCGATGTAAATTTCCCCAACATATGGAGCACTTTTGCTGGTTGATGATTGAAGCTCTAAATATTCAGTTTGCTGTTTTAAGTTCCTGTAAAAAAAGAAAATTATTTAATAATATTGCTTACACAGTTTTATAAATCAAGAATAAAATTTAAAATCAAAATTAAGAAAGAAGCACTAGTCGATCAAGCCGGCCTGTTATGAATTAATCTTAGACACAGATCCATGTAGTTGTATTGAGAACGGGCTCTGAAACCAAAAAATTAATGCATCACTATGACCATTAAAATTTGAATGACTTAGTTTAATGTCGGTTAAGATCTCAGGTTTCTTCTTACTCTATTTTGTATAGTGTAAAATTAAAAACTTGCAATGCTAATTGAGCCCGTAGCTACGAAATGTCCCTCTCCGTGTTCAACCCTTCCCTTTTCCTCGCACATTCAAAGATGATGACGTCAGCAAATGTGCCAGACTGACAACACATGGCCAGTAGCTGGCTCAAGTTTTCACACACACTCACGCACACACATACTTGCACACAGCTTCTTTTACAGTAAGACGAGTACAAAGGGCCAAAAGAAAGAGAAATAGAGAGACGAGAGCAGGAACAGGCGACAAATGTTGCTCGACTGCTTCTGAATTTTGAAATAAAAGAAATGTTCGCTGTGACGCTGTGACAGACGTTAAAGAAGCAGAAGAGGAAAAAGAAGAAGCAAACAGTAAAAGTTATGCCGAGCATTTCAGCAGCTTAGCTTGAATCAAGAGCCGCAATACGAACCCACATTGAAAGAAGAAAACAAGTGGGAGATCAAGGGAATTGCTTAGTAGGACTATTGAATACCCATTCCGTAGAATTTATTTCTATATAACTTTTAAATATGATAGCTTAGCTGAATTAATTAAATAATTGTATAAGTCAACGTATTAAGCTCACTTAACAAATTTCTTATATAGTTAGTTGCAAAACTTTTGGCTATCCCAAGCGGAAAAACTCATCTCACCTTACATTCCTCAATTGCAGGGTACAAAAAAGTAAAAGTGAAAGAAAATGCCAAGTTTTCCCATGTTATGCTTATTGTAGCTGCTACTGAGCTGCCTTAATTTACGGAATTCCAGAAATTCGCTTTCATTTAAGATTATGTGCGTATTATAATCCACTGGCCATATGACTCAAGGATATAAAACAAGTCTCAGGAAGCTACTATAGAAAAAACCCGAAAACAGAAATAAAGTCGTAAGAGTAGAGTATCAAGCTAAAATCAATACTTAAATTTCCCTCTAGAGCATCAACGTATGTGATTAACTTTTGTGCAGTCAGTTAGGCACAAAATTAAGATAACAGGCCATTAAATTTATGCATGAACAAAAGACATTTTAATATTGTGCACGTAAACACGACGGCCACGTAATTTTATTTTTTATATATATATTTTTTTTTTGGATAACTAAGTTTGTTCCTTTTTGTTTTGTCCTACTCTAATGATTGCTCAAAGTTCTAATTTGACTTTAATAAGCAATTGCGTACCCGTCGATGTGTGAGACTGTTCCACAAACTGGAATTGAATCTCGAGTAGAGATAACATAAGCATGAAGGAGCTCTTGAGTTCAGCGTTAAAGTATGCTAGGGTTTTTCTATAGGCTGATGGTACTTCAATCAAGCTTTTGTAAAGGTGAAGTGAGCCAAGCCGCAAACCAAAAACAAGGAACAACACATGTGTGGCAGTACCATAATTCAATGTACAGGCTATTATGATTATTTTCTATTATATTATTTAAATTCGCTTTTCACAACTTAATACATCATCCAACGCTGTTCAAATACCGCATCAAGGCGACAAAATTGCCGCCAGCGAACCATGAATAACCTCCAATCCACTATAACTCAACATAAAGGTAACTTTTGAAAAACTTTTCAACTTCTTCTCACAATAGCTTTCATCGGAAATTTGCAATGCAATGTCGCAACCGCAGTTCTTCCGATTTCTGCGGGGTGAACGGAGTGGTGGGTGCGGGTACAAGCATGGGTGAGTAGTTAGCACAATCAGTCAACCGATAATAAGGACGAGAAGGTTACGAAGGACATAAAAGGAGCAGTAGCTGAGTGTGAAATTTATATACGAGTGCCTGTCGACACTTAAGTGGATGACAGACTATCAGAAAAGGCTACAGTTGAGTAAACCGACTGTAAAAAGCCACGTAGTTTTTCTGGAGCAATCAATAAGAGGGCTAACGAAATAACTACAAAGTTTCGTTTTAACTGATCGACCCTGATTAAGTTATTTCAGTAAACTTGGCTTTATTTTAGCAGATTCCTAAAATTATATTACTTAGCAAAGAGGGACGACGAACCGATGCTACCCGACTGACTATAAGTCAGAAAAGACGAAAAATACAGCCTTTGTCATCTGTAGAGCATGATTACGAAGTTAGAACGAATTTGAACCACATGTCATCAACTGTGAAGCATGCTTGACTGCCTGTTTGAATGAATTTCTAATTGAGATAAGACTCTGATGAAAAATGAGACGATCCAATTGTCAACTACAATAGTCCACAAGCAAACGAACACAAACAGACTGGCCGAGAGTTGTGTAGTTTTTAATAGCTGCATCATTGAAAGCGCTTAGCAGTGAATTTGTAGACTCAAACAAAGGTTCAATGGTAATGGATGTGTACTGCTGTCGAAACTTGATTACATATTGGCCAAAACAAGCAGAAGGGAAAGGCTAAATGGGCAAGTGACCCACAGACAGAGACACACACACACTCGGTCTGTTTATATTGGCGCTATCATTTAGGAGCAGACAAATGTTTAAGTGTTTGTTTCTGCTAACAAAGTACCCTTGTCTATCCCTTCTCCCGCTGTCACTTTAGCACAGTAGCTTCAATTTACCACCGCGAGTGGTATGCCAGAAAAATTCTGTCAAAGCTTTGTTGTTGCTGTTTTAGCTCTTCTATAGAAGTTCTAGCAGTCCGTAAATGCAACTGCTGGCCATGTTTAAGATATGTAAGGTGCTACATTTTAACAGCCCCATTTTAACAGTCCCAGGGAAAATACTTAAACATATTCAGATGTCTACTATTTTAACAAACAAATTTGGTAAATTTTGACAAAAATAGCTCAGCTGTGATCAGTTATCAGTGAACATATTATTAGGTATTCCAATTGTACTGAAAACTGCTTAAAATTCATTGCAATATCCGTCGTGATAATTAAATGGTAGCTAATGCTAAGAGACTTCTCAGTGTTTACTGTTTAAACTGATACTTTCGACGACAACGACAATCGCATTCATTCATGAGGCGCAAATGAGAGACAGCTACAGGACGTATACAAAGATAAGGATTGGAACAGAGGCATGGCCAAATTCTAGCTTCTCGAGTAGCCATTTACAACTCTGCTATTATTTTTTTTTGTCTCTGGCTTTGTTTGTCTGCCATTTTACTGAATGGAATCCGGATATCCGGTCAGGGGCAATTCACACAAAGACACATACATACGTGCGACTTTCAAATAAAGTAGAGCAGAGGATGCTGTTGGTAAACATGTGGTTTGATATCCAATCAATATGCAATTCATTTCCAATTCAAGTTCAAATGCAATTTATTGGGCAAATAAAAAAATAGTCAGAGGAGTCAGCAATCCTTGCCAAATTCTAGGATACGCTGCTCAACAACGGGAGCAAACTGATAGACTAGATCCTTTGCCATATTCGCCTGACTGTCAGATAGTGAACAAATGCCGGTTCCTCGGATTTTTTGCTGCATGCAATCCAGAAAGTCGATCATTTGTGGATGAGATTCACCTTTCGTAAAGTTCTTGAAGATTTGAGGAAACCAGACGGAGGCATCCCGACAATTTGTACACTGTTTACAGGTCTGTTTCATGTAAAACTCTATAGAACGCTGCATGATTAGCAATGGATCAGAATCTGCGCATATAACGATTATGCCGCCAGTGCCCATTTGGCTTCCCACCGATTCCAAACAATCGAAATCCATTAGGACTTCCTCAGCAGTAATTTTTGAGATCAGAGGCGTTGACAGGCCGCCCGGAAAAACGGCGAGTAGATTGTTCCAGCCCCCGCAAACACCCCCTGCATGCATCTCAATCACATCCCTTAAAGGCATGGACATTTCCTCCTCGACGGTACAGGGATTATTAACATGCCCGCTGATATTAAATAATTTAGTGCCGAAATTGTTATTGCGTCCCAGTCCCGACCACCATTTAGCTCCACGGCGTAAAATTGTGGGCACCACAGCTATGGACTCGGCATTGAGCACCAACGAGGGATGGCCAAAGTAACCCTTCTCATGCAAATACGGCGGACATTTGTGTGGTCTTCCTAGTTCACCCATCAAGCAATTTACCAGAGCCGTCTCCTCACCTGTGAGATAATTATTTCCTCGCTGAATATGCATATCAAACTTGATGCCCAAGTCACAGGAGTTGCAACCAAGCAGACCATAGCGGTATGCCTCAGCTAGGGCATACTGTAGGTTGCAAGCCTCGTTGTAGAAACGATTTCGACAATAAACGATGCACTTTTCGCATCCCGTTGCAAAGCCGGCGAGTAGGCAGCCCTCTATCAGTTTATGTGGCTCGTGACGCAAAATTTCGCGATCTTTGCATGTTCCCGGTTCCCCCTCGGCGCAATTGAGTATCAATACTTTGTCCTTGGCCTTCACTTCCTTCAGGGAATTCCACTTGTTGGCAGCGTAGATGCCATTGCGTCCACGACCGCGAACTCCACTTTTCTTCATCTCATCTATAATCCAGTCAGGACCCATTTCCAGCAAGTCCGCGGTACGGTACCAATCGCCGCGCTTGCAGGCTCCCTTCAAGCGCCAATCGTGTCGGCCGTACAGATTTTGAAAGATACGATCGCAGTCCTTCAGAGGTCCGTATTCTGTTTTTGTGTTCGTTAACATTTCCTTGGGTGGATCATTTGATTTTTTAACATTTGCCTGAGCTGCTTGATCAACGGGTTTGACGGCGCACTCCTTTGCATCAGGCACTTTGGCGGCATCTTTGGCATCAGACACTTTGGCAGCTTCCTTGGCAGGACCAGCCTCTTTGTTTTCCTTAGATACATCCTGGCTCAGCTGCTTTACATCTGTTACAGTGACTTTTTTCGCAATTCTTTCCAAATATTTAACAAACGCTATTCCTCTAAGAGATAACATTTCTATATACTTTTAATATAAATTTCTGAAAATATGTTTCAACTCAAACGACAACCAACTAAAAAACTCAAAGATGAATTCAATGATATATATAACTAATGAATACTTTGTTTTATCACATTTTATTGACAAGTCAGTGAACATTTTGAAATAAATTTAGTATAACCGTTTAGCCAATCATAATGACTTCCTCATGAAAGCAGCTGATGAAATATATGACAAAAGGCAAAAAGGAAAAGTAAAGAGTTTCTTTGGTATAAATGTATATCACTAAGGTGTGCACAAAACAGACGACGACAGGTTGCAGCACTGCAGTCTAATGTTCGACAAATGTTGCCCAAGCATCACAGAAAAACTCCCCTTACCATTCCTTGCACCCACAAGCACGCCCATGTGATTGTCATCGTAGCTATCCTGCAGTGAAAACATGTACGAATACGTATACGTAATTTTATCAGAGTCGACGCTTGCTCTCTGTGCACAATAGAAAGAGAAAAAAAGAGAGGGCGAAGGAGAAGGGCAAAACAAGAGAAAGGGAGAAGAAATACGTGGACATTCTCGACCATATTTTGAACCAACAATAATAACGAGAAAAAACAGCTCATTTAATTTATGCGTTCATGCGGTAGAGACTTTAATAAGCAACAAAAGGCATTTCAGTTAGATAAATGGTGTAAGTCCAAGTCGTCTAATAGCAAGGGTAAGCCCAATGTTGCTCGTGTGTGTGGGAGTTTATGAGGTGTGTGTTAAGGATAGATGCACAAAGAATAGAAGGCAGCTCCTACGCCCTGAAGAGTGCTCAATTAGTAGACATTGTAGTACAACATTATACAGCCACCTTTCCATTTAAAATATCTCAATTCGTCTAGTGAATTTAACTTCTACAAACTTTAAAATTGTGTATGCATGTGAACATTTGGACACTTTACAACCTTTGGTATTGAATTACTTTTATTTGGAGACATTTTAACACTTGTACCAGAACATAGTTCAATAAACTTTCTGTCTGTTTGTTCGTCGGTCTGAGCGTCTGTTTGTCTGAGCAGACGGTGTAAAAATATATATTGTCTTTGCGTTCTTGTCTGCAGTTTATTTTTGTGTTGATGTTTATATTCAAGTCATCCAGCACCAACCCAGTGGTGTCATTTTAGCTGTTTTATAGCAATTACATATATATCTCAATGGAAAAACGGCAAGTGTAATAAAATGCAGTACTCAAAAACTCAAGCCTTACTTTAAAATGAACCAGTTTTCCAGAACCCTCAAATTAATATTTCTTATTATGAATTAAACCAGCGATTAGCTCATTGTAGCTTTTTTTTCAATCTAGCTATTTGTGCCTGTTAAATTTCGACAGCACCGCTTCTGTCCTAGTCGTACCTCAATTCATAGTTGCGAAACTCGGCCTCTTGCTGTTTACTTTATGACCCATTTGCTTTGGTTTTTGCTGATTTCATTATTATCATTATTTTATTGTTGTTTCGTGATTTCTTTTTATTTCTCTTTTGTGTTGTCGCAACTAGATGTCTTTCTCTCTCACTCTCACGTTCTCTCTCTCTCAAAATAGGAAACGGTGCATGCAGCTGACGTAAAAAAAGCATTGCATACTTTTGTGAGCGCCATAAGAACTTCCACAATACACACACCTAGTGTACACAGATTAAGCCTAATGGAGTGGCTTTTTCCCTACCAATAAGCATTAACATCGTGGCTTATCCTTACAAAAAATAACCGTGCATTTATAAAAATACACTGAAAGAAAATAGTTTTTATACTAAAACTACGCATTCTTTACATCCTATCAATGTTTCAGTATACACAATATGTGGTTTATTAGTGGACTGGAAATGTTTTCACGTCAAACACGTATTTGTTTTCTGTTTAGTTGACTTAACATATCATAATCTTAGATTTGTTATCTTATTGTGTTGAACTATATTGGTTTTATTTCGTCCAACTCTAACTGGTTAATGATTGTGTAGCCCTTGATTCAATGGAAATGCAGATGTCCTTGTGGGGCATAATGTCATGTGTAATTAAGGTAAGGTTTATCGCTAAATAAACTTTGACTACTTAGCGGTGCTAAAAGCAAATTATAATGGTTTATATGTTAGTTTAACTAACGGAAGCCTTGTTGACAACTTTGAAGGGAAAACAGATGCTGCAATTCCCCGATAGTTTAGGCATTGATCAGCAGATGTGCTGATGGGGATTTAATAGCATTGTGGACAGCCTTGGAGTAGGCTAAATAATAGGAGTTTATTACAAAGGATGACTATAAATAGATATGTATATAACAGCAATCGAACATGTGCTGCAAGCAGCACTGTAAAGAATAGCAGCAAACACTTAAGGAACTGAATGCATTCACTTCACGTGTGTCTGAAGTATCTGCAAAGGCGTCAACTGAACAGCAATCAATAAACGCCAGCAAGGAGCAGCACCTCAAGGACCCTAAACATCGCGACGAGACGACTTTAAATAAGCTAATTTGCATATACTCTCGCACACAAGCACATGACGCTGGCAACAACATACAAAACAACAATTATTTAAAGTGAACCTTGTAAAACCCGAGTAATTGTTGGATAGATTAAACCCACCTGGTGCAAGTATTTGAATTTTAATCTGCTAAGCAAATTAACTGCTGATAAAATAAAAGATTGGTAGATTCGAAAGTATCTTCGATTGGTATTCCTCTTTAGACCCATTAGTTTTATGCTATGCTGGAGTAAAAGTCGGAAAGAGATTCAAAATAATGCTGGAAATTAATTTAAACAAGTAACCAGTTAAAAACAGAAAAAGCTAGTTTCAAAAGGTCTAGCAGTTTGCAATCTAAGTTACGGAATTGTGTGGTGTGAATGAAAGCATGTAAAAAGCGTTTAATTCGCATTCACGCAGAGTCGCGTACACCTGAATGTATAACTGGTGTTTTTGAGAGGGTACAAGTTCGGTGGTTGTGTATGTGTAATCTGCAAGTTGTTGGAGAGCCATAAACAAAACTAAAAGTATTTATAACATGCAAACATGCGGCGCATTGGCTCGACTGGACTTCGACCTGGTCCCTGGCCAAGTCATGGTCATTTGCATATAGTCAACACACACTCTCTCTCACACACACGCACACAAGTTAACAGGAATGGGCGCAGCGCTGGCATTAAAAGTCGTACAAGTTAATCATGTGGCATGAAAAGTCACGCACAGAGATATGTACATACTAAGTACAGACAAAGATGACCTCTGGCTGCTGTTGCTCTCTATAGTTCCGCCTTCTTATATATATGACGTGTTAAAAAGTGAAAACATGCAAATAAAAAGTGCAATATAGTGTACGGGATTTCAACAAACAAAACTGAACAGCCAGCAATGAAACGAACATTCAAATTTTCAAGGTTACCAAAAACACCAACAAATGAAAACCAATTCGGAATTTGAGGGTAAATTTTAGATTCCAAATTTGAATGCAAAATCGTTAGGAAAGTAAAACTTTTAATAAAATGGCTACACGTAAGCTACGCGGACAAGTAAGATAGGCAACAGCAAGGTGTTAAAAGAATCATAACTTCATTTTTACAATTCACTTAAAGGCATAAGTATTGTTAAATATAAATTTCAAAATATCTTACAAAGGGTAAATTGTAGTCGTGCACTTTCAACTGCAGTTTTCTCACAATTGTAAATTTTGTGGTAAATAGAAAAGTTTGGCACTTTTTGGCCAGCACGTAAATGGGCTAAAACTTCTTGTGCTGCTTGTTTGGGACAAGGAATTTTTCATATTTGGGCTTTGCTTTCTGAGTTTCGTGACGACTGCCTAATGGTTGTGTACAATGTGAGCTTCGGACACACACTCAGTGAACGCTGATTGACGTAATGCTTTAAGCCGGGTTGCTGTAAACTAAGCAGCTTAGACTGCTCAAAGTGCCAACAAAATGGAAAAAGATGTGTAAACATTCAATCGTATAAGGAGTATAAAATTTAAAAAGCATTCTTCTAGTATTATTATTTGTTAAGTTTCAATTGTATGTAAATCTGCAATGACTTGAAAATTCACACAATATATTTCCGCAACACCAACATCAGAGCCTAGCAACAGTTGCAAACTCATAACGTGGCCCAAAGGGGCAGGACCAAAGGACCCAAAACACAAAGAGCCAATTTGCCCGTTTACTAAAGTGGGAGGGTCCACACAGTTACTGTTTGCACGAGGATTTGCCCTCATATTTACAACAGATATTCATAACTCGAAATGTTTTATAAGCACACACACACCCCCTACCCCCTCTAAAGAAGGGGGCGGAAAAGCCATTACAAAATATGTTTGTGTTTCATTAAAAACTTAAGACTCGCCCCTGCAAAGGACACAATAAAAATGAATCTCAGTTTCGTGTTTATATGACATGCGACAAATTTTAAAGCGCATTTGAAAACGATTCAAGATGAAGTTGTAAATATTTGTTAGCAGCCGTAAATGTAGAGTAAACGTGTTATTTCATAGCTACCACATAAATTCACCGCATCGAAAAAATGTATTAAGCCAATATTAATGTATCATCTGATAATCGCATTTATGTGGCAGTCAAGTTAACGCTTTTAATCTAACACAAAAACAACCAATTTTAAGTATTCTTTTGCAAGCACCAACTGTTGGGCCAACATATCAGTTGCCCCAAGTTTAACCTAAAGAACCGTCTGTAATCGTCCCGATTTGTCTGAGCATTAAGTTTGGCAATAATACAGACGACTTTTCTCATTTTCTACATCTTTTTCCAGCCGACATGCGGCACAATGTGTTGGACACATTTTGGTGTTGACCTTCAGGGGGATTAAAATGCAACCAAGCAGGAATTTATACACCCTACGCCCTGCCGTATTCATTAACGTCAATGGGCATCAATATTTATGGGACTTTTATTTATTGTTTGCGAAACTGATACTCTAAATGGACAGGACGACTAAAGCCTAGGCGCTACTAGGTTTATAGGCATTTAATGTTTTTGTGTGCGGTCAGCAGTGCGTATACTCAATATGCTAATAACGCACAATCAAATTACGCATACGCTCAGTGTCACACTCAAATTTAGCATTAACTTAGCGCCCATAAAACTCTTAATTTATTTACAATTTTATACAGTAAACGAAGTGCTCTCGTATTTTCATCAGTTGCTCAATAGCCACAATTAACCAATATTTGTTTTGTTTTTATACATCACGAGATAAATGAACTCTTAACGTTGTGCAATGTAAACATTCTCATTCTAGAATCTAAATCCACTCGTGTTTAATATTCAAATAGCAATTGATGTCTTTCAAATTGGTCATGCTTTCATATTTCAGTGAAAGTTCATTTTCGAAGTATCTCAAATGTTGTTTCATCGCTGAGTAATAAATCTGATTTATTGCACATACGAATTGGTGATCGAGTCCGTTTAAAGCCGTCTGATGTGCCAAAAGAAAAAGAAAAGTAGTGTTAGAATTCTAAACTTTAAATATCTACACTGTTAAATATAATAAAAATTCAAACCTAATCAGTGCGCAGTGACGCAATTTAGTTAGAGATGTGATGGCACTAAAGACAAATAGAGGTGTACGTACTTACGTTAGTATCTACCTAAACAACATACTATAGTATAATATGTTTATATTATTATTTTTAGAGTTTTATCTAAATCACTAAACTGACTTTATCTGACATTCAAACGAGTGTATGTACCTTGAAATTTCAATGTTTGCTCTGTCAGTTTTGTTCTTCTGCCTCTGCCTTCCCCCATCGCTTCTATCTCTTTTCGTATTGCCAGTTTGTCTGTCTGTTTGTTTTTATTGCGCCCTGTTGTCGAGTAGTTGTCGCCGTCTCAAGTTTATCAGCTTGCATAGCAATGAGGCAACAAGCCATAGGAAAATGCGTTTGTTATCCCCCTGCTCTTTACTATAAACTTGGCTTAAAATGCAATCACTGAACTGAACGGTTTGAGCAAGTCTGGAGCAAAGCGACATTTGAAGCTTGACGACTTTATACAATAGTCTCTCTCATGTTAAAATTGCATACAACGTCTACAAAACCTAGTTAAAAGAAAAAGCATGTTTTAAGAAACTTCGAAATTTTGTTTTTAAGATATGATCATGCAAGGCTAGTGTTTTAAATAGATAGTTTTTTAGATTGAGCAATTCTAGCAAACAGACACTAACGTCACTGTTAACATCCCCGCACACCAGTGCACCGCAAGCTAGTGTCTGTGTGAGGTCACCTCTGCATTAGACTTTGACAAAGACATGGGCTGGACACATACACATACACCTACACACCAATATACCTAAGCACGCACACGCATTGCAAAACACACAGACCCACCTACACTTGTCCACAGCATAAGCTGCAAATGTTTGTTTAACGTGGCTTTTTGATTGAACGTGAGTGCGTTTGTTTGTGTGATAGATTCTATATTTAAGCATACGTAGGAGTCTACAAGACTTCGTCTTGAGGCTTTGACAATCAAACGTATTCTCGTGCTTCTTCTTCTTCTCGCCTTCTGTTGGTTTCGCGCTTCAATGATTTTTGCTGTGACTTTAGTTTTTGGCCAAGGATTTAAGAACTTGCTACCTAATCCACTTTTATACGCTCAATCAAATATTTTCGCCTTTCAGGCATATTGTATCTAAAGCTAGTAAATTTTATATTCTTTGTTTATAGGCGAAAATTAGTATCAGAAATCAATCAAACGTTAATAACGTGAACTGTTTCGTAAAATGTTGAAAAGTGAATATGATTTTGTACTTTGAAATGGATACTTGCACTTGAGGGACTGGAGTTCATAATTAATTGACAGGACTTTTCATTAACTGTCGCCCTAACACCCTACGGCCTTTATAATAATGAAAACTAATTAACTTACCCACCAAAAAATGTCTTATAAATCGAAATAATAAACTTTCAAAACAGCCTTTTACAAACTTTGCCCACCCCGGGAAAAGAAAGATAAGAAAAGTCAAAGGTCAAACTAAATTAATTCAATAGAAATTTTTGGCTTGTTGCTTTGCAAACCAATTAAAATCCTTTCAAAGTATTGATTAAACCTTAAAACCATGTCAACAGTCTCCTTCCATATGCCTGTGCTTAAATACATCAATATTTTTTCAGTGGCTCAATTTAAAGTTATTACATGTGTTATTAGGACTACAAATAAGCAAATCCAAACACAATGGATATGAGAGAGCCCCAAAGAGAAGTTTCCAAAAGCCTTTGTTAACAAGTCCCACATACACAACAGCTAATTTATGCAAATATTTTCAAAGGACCTTGGGAAAGGCTGTCTACAAAGTTTGAGCGCCTTAGAATATGCAATAAGAATAAATCACGTAGGAAAGTCGTATGTTCAAATTGTAACTGTTGCAGCAACTACAAACAAATTTCAGTACACAACTATTTGAATATTAAATTGAATCCAACTATTGATTTTCGAATAATATAATTTTCTCCAATTGGTGTATTTCATATAGACCTCAAAGTTCAAACTTTTAAAGGGATTTCTTTTTCTTTTAAGCTATAATTTATGTTTAAATAACAATTAGGGATTTTAAAACCGTTCACTATTGTAAGAAATCAATATTTAAATTTCCAGTAGGGGTAATTTTTAGTCAGACTCGTTGGAACTACTCGTGCTTTCCATTAATTACAGCTGATTAACTTAAAGATCCTTAACAACTCACAGTCACAACAGAATTTTTGAGTTTGCCAACAAACTTCAGTACTAATTTTAGTAAATTTACTACGTGTAGACCACAGACACATGATAAGTGGGGAAACCGTTAGTGATAGTGGTAGGGAAATGGAAAGGGAAAGGAAAAGGGAAAGTTGCTTCAACTTTTATTTTTGGCGACTTCAGCAGACGCTTATAGCGTGTTGTGTGTGCGAGTGTGCGGGTGTGCGTGTGTGTGCGCCTAATTGTATGCAGTAATTTATGTTGAAAGTTTTGCAAATTTCTCATTTCATGCGCTGCTGAGTGTGCAACACTTTCGCGTTATTAGAAAATTCCACCAGGTGAAAGATTTATGCCAGAGCCATTAGGCTGCCAATTGCTCCAGGAATATACTACGTATAGAACTCACAAGGCAGACGAGAAGAATATGCGAATTCTTTCGATTCATTTCACTTGCATTTACTTATGTAATCTTTTCAGACTATTTACTCACCTTTAAGATTTCCCTGGCATTTGGTAAATGGTTAATGGAACGGAACGTAGCGCCGGAAAAAGCTGAAATAGCAATTTTTGCTTTGTGTTTTGTTATTTTGTTATTTGGTCTGTCTGTTTATTAGAGATTCGTCTGAACTTAAGATTGAGCCTGTTGTTTATAATTGTTGTAATTGCTTTTATGGTTAATTTCACACTGCTTTAATTAAACGATAGATTAGATAAACAAAATAACTAGTTTTTACAACACTTCCGAAGGTTCATTATACCGAGAGGAAAGTAAAAACATACTCTAACTAATTTATATTTTAATATTCGTATTTCATTATATAATCTGTTTATTTCCACACGTAATTTGTGCACTTTATTATAATTGATTTTGTTGTTTAGAATTTCATTTCCATTTAATTAGTATTTACTTGTTTCATTGAAAATCAAGCATTCGTATGTCTTTACTTCAGTGTCCCAGTTCCCGGTAAAACGATTCAAATTGGATTGCTCTGGCTATAACCCGGAAGAAATTGTATTTATTTTATTTTGCCCAAGATACTGGATATATATACATATGTATTCAAAGCTTTACGTTTTGTTTCATAATAATAAACATCATGAATTTTTGTTTGTTCTTTTCAAACTTATTTTTCGCGTATTTGTTTGGTTTACGATTTTAAAGATTTACGAGATAAGTTGACGTGTTTCAAGATCTGTCCGTTAAATAAGACATATATAGAAGAGTGGATGTACACATACACAAATTATTCACACTCTCAATTAGGTTCTTGGCCTTGTTGAAAAAGAACTAGTTTAAAAACGGTAAAAGAACCAAAGGAATCTGAACATTAACCTCTTTTAAATAAAACATATACCAAAAGGGGTTATTTACGAGTAGATGTGCTCATTAACATTTTGTTTACTCAAACTTATGTATAAATTTATTATTTAGATATATTTGTATATGGAATATGTTCTTGTTGCCTTCAGAGGCGTACCTATTGTATTTTATTATAATCATAAAGGAATTGAATTTAAGTATGCATTTAAAGAACTAAACAAATTTTTAAAATTTCTGCTCTACTCCCGCACATAGTAAACGCCATTACAACAACACGAAATAAAGCAGAGCAATGACGTGGACACCTTTGTACTAACGGTACAAAAAGTGACTGACAACCAAATTAAGTCTGCAACATTTTCCTTTATAAACAATTTTTATAAAATTTCCGGCATGTTCCTCAAAGTCATTTTCACACATTTTCATGGTTAAATCTTTAAAAGTACAAAATTATTCTGTTGTTTTCTTACTGGCCCCCTTTTACGACGCCTTTCGCTGAACGAAACGCCAACACTAATATTCGCAAATTAATTTTAAGTGGTTTTTATTTAACCGCTGTGTTAATTTGGCAACATTTATATGTTTTTAATTAGAAGCAGTCTTTGCGGTCATAACTAAAATTTCCAAATTTATGAATTTTAAATTGATTGTCGGAAAATAACTAGAGTTTCCTTCATTTATTTACGCAAATTAATTCAAATGGAAAGAATAATAAATTTTAAATGCTGCGATCAGAGTACAGCGGATAAACTCTCTCTCTCTCTCTCTCTCTCTCTCTCTCTTCCTATCTTTCACTCTCTCACACTGCATTAGTTTTCAAATAATGTGGGTGAAAAAAAGAAACAGATTGAAAGAGAGCGCGCGAGAGACGTAAATGCAATGACAGAAATCAAACGAATTAAAAGTTCATGGAGAGTGAAGCGTTCGATCGCTCCGTAGGGCAGCTGCGGTAACAGATGCTGAGTGGGAAAAGGAGAGCATGCACTGCCTCTGGCACCGACTACTCAGAGATTTTGAGATAAAAAGCCAAGGCACAAAGTCTATAATGTAAACCAAACAAAGCACTCATACACACTAACAATTAAATGCTCTACGCTTTTGTATTTGCTACAGAAACAGAAATAAACCATAAACCAAAAATATATTGAATATTTTGCAACACATCTGAAGCACCCTGAACTCACACACAAATACACGCATGTGTTCCTACATGAACAATCTATTATGTGTGCACTCCATATATGTATTAGCATTTTTCAATTGTTGTCAAGTTCAATGCACACGACGCACGGGAAAAATCACATGGCAGCACCGACGCCAAATGCACAAAAATATTGTTTATGCCGCCGAAATATTATATATGCACGTCGAATTGGAATATTGTGGCAAATGGTAATTAGATTCGATGTGGTTATAATTCGTTTACTTTGTAAGATTTTCGTATGTAAATCAGCATACCTTGCTTTTCTTTATTTGATATATTCAGACAGAAACACTAACACACATACGCGACACAATCACTTTGCTAAAGCAAATACGAGCACTGCACAAATAACACAACGTCGACATAAGCAATTAATTAATTAAAAATAATAATTTCGCGTGTGCTTTTCCTCCAGCGGAGAATATAAACCGAACACGTTGAGGACGCAAACACAAATAACTGCAAATGCGACGCGACGCTAATGTTCTGAGCGCCAATGTGTTTTTTCCCTTTTGCTTTTACTTTTGCTTTTGCACTGCTGAACAGCTGTTGATCGAAACTGGGGTAACTGCCAGTGTTACCACACTAATTCCTGAATGAAACGTTATCGTTTCTATTTGAATATGGCTGCTTTCAATATTACACAAAGAATTTTAATTTGAACAATTGTACCATTTTGCACGCGCTGTTAAATAATGAATTATTCTTTTAACCGAGTACACAATGCTTGCCGACCTTCATAAAACAACACACTTCTTAACTTCCATTTAATTATGACCGTACATATAAAACTTTTCAACACGCAGCGACGTTATGATTTGCTAGTAACCCACAAACAAAGCAGCAGCGCAGGCAGCAATAGAGAAAAGAAGCCAACACGTCTTAACACGGTCAGAGTCCGAACGCAACTGACTGTCGCAATTCGGAAATGCGAGTTTTATATATCACGAGAGTTCTCAACGGCCCTAAGGGGTTAAGCTGGCAAAGCGCAGGCGCAAAGCGAAAATCGGTGTCAGCACAATGCTTGAGGACAAGCAAGAGCGAGAGTAAGAGAGAGAAAGAGGAGAGAAGAGAGACGTGACTGCTTTCGCTTTCGCAATCGCAACTCCTGGGCAAACTTCACGACCGACAAGACCCACCTCTGACCCCTCCTCCTTAACACTACACAAGCAACAGCCTGCAACGGTTTTGGCCAACAGCGTTTTTTTTGTGCCAATAACCAAATACATTGGAGGTCAGCTTTTCGAAGTGGCATTAAGACACGTGCCAGAAAATGTTCCATGCCTGTGGATGTCTGAGTGTGTGTGCGTGTGGGTGTTTTACTGCCATGACCTATCCAACCGCGAAAGTGTTGTTTCTACATTTGGCAGAATTACACCAGGACTAATGATGTTTAGACCCTGTACTTTAACACTTGAAAGACATTTTTTTAATGGATTTTAATTTAATTTACAACCAAACAAATACAAGATGTTCCATTGTTAGCTCAACTCATTCCGCAGTCGACGATCCCGTTTCCACTCCCGCAGCTTCTCGCGTTTAATTTCGTTGCGGTTCCGTCGCGACTGTGGGGCATTCATTTCTGGTTTCCCATTCCACCGCTGGGTGGCGCTCGTGTCAAAGGCATGAAAATGTGTCACTCGCGCCGGGAGTTGCTCAATTCCCAGTCCGGTACGCTGTTTGCGCAGCACAGTCTTTACGGGATAAAGGCGTCCGTTCTGTGTGGGTCCCAGGCCGTGCTCTCGGTCCCAGCCTTGTTTAACCATCAATTGTAGGCCACGATTCTTGGCAGAGATGTTGAACTTATGTAATTTATTGGCAGGTAAATGTTTGCTGTTGAATTGGTGTACAGTGGATGTTTGATGAGCCCGCCACGTGGACTCCTTATAGTCTCTTTGGCACTCGTTGCAGTAAAATGGTTTTGGAACCGTTTCCAGGCTTTGCTCCTCGTTGAAGTCTGATACAATTGCTCCATTGCTCAACTCAAGCATTTTCACAATAGATTCGTGTTTTTTCCGTCGTGCCAACTCCAGAGCCGTGTTTCCACTTTTGTCCGTAAGTTCAATATTTGCGCCAAGTCCTAAAAGGTAGGACACTGCATCCCCGGCTCCTTCACATGACGCCATCATTAGTGCACTCCATCCATAATTATCACAAACGTTTAGCTCCTCTTCACTGCTGATGCGCATGAAAGACAACTCTTCTACATTGTTGGTAGTTGCCAGGCGAAAGAATCGATTCCTGTCAAATGGTAACTCAGGCCTCACCTGCACTCTTCGTCGCAAGGTGCTGTTGCTTTTACTAACTTTTGGTTTTGAGGCTGGCGTCTCCAGAATTTTCTCGTAAAACTTTTGCACTTCGTTTCCACTAATTCCATCGATTGTGTGTTTCTTTACATGTGCCTTTTCTTCCTCTGCAGCGCCAGCGGGCACAAAGCGTTTGAGTGGCACATTTATTGTGGTAAGAGCCCGCCAATTTGGATGCAGCTCCTCGCCCGTAGAATTCATTGCAACTTTTTATAAAAGTATAAACAATTGCTGCAAAGGGCTGCCAAGCTATTTCAGAAATCATATGTAAAAGCAAAAAGTAAAGTATTTCTGTGATTGAAGCCTACGGTCACACTGCTGATATTTTGTAAACATTGTCAAACGGAATATCGAATAAGTCAAGTAAAACGTAATTTGTGTACTGTGTAAGGCAAAAATATAATAAAAGTATAATTAAAAAAAAAAATTCAATTGGCTTGGTTTTCCATTTACTTGTGATTGTTCGATAAGACACTCGATTGGTCAGATACAGCCCACCGCAATTTATCGAGCATTTATCGCTTCATCCTAGCCCAAACCGACCGCGGAAAATGTGAATTTCACAAATTTGTTTTAATATCCCGTCGATAACATAAGAAAGAGTCTGCGTATAAGCGAGAAAGCATTACCCCAATAAATAATACAGATGGAAATTAATTAAATCGTGTCAAAGGAACAGGAGAGTAAGACAAAAGCATTCCAAAATTGCGCAGTAAAAATCAATAACTGTAAGTGGCACACACGCACACACATGTAAAACGGTCCGCCCGTGAGCAACAAGCACACAACACATACAGAGGCACAAGATGTCCGACGAAGAGGAAGAATCCTTGTCCGAAGGCTTTTCGGCCAGCGAGGAAGACGAATGGAAGCCAGGAAAAGATGCACGCGGTGGCGAATCATCGGATGACGATGACAGCGAGTTTGAGGAAGTGCCCGGAGCCGCAACTGGCGTTGGGCCAACTGGAGGCAGTGGACGCTCTACCACTAGTGCGTCACACAAAAAGAGGTAAGCAACATAAGATTTAAAACACTTTCAAAGTAAAACATTCGTTTTGTGCCCTGCACAGAGAACAAAAGTCACCAAGTGGCATCAAGGGCGCCTCTGTAAAGAAGCGCAAGCCGAGCGGACAATCTCTGCGGTCTAAGCTGTATAATAAATATCGTCCGCCACCCAAGACCTTTCCCACATCCCCCACGCAGAACTCGCCTTCCGCTTCGGCGTCCGCTTCGGGTTCTGTGAGCCGTGTAACGGCCTCAAAAAACGCCAAAACGCCCAATGAAAGCAACAACGGTGACGACTCCAGCAGCGACTCCAGCATAGGTGGATATTTAGTTAATCCCGCTGATCTTGATCTGCGTTCCAACTTCTTTACGGCCTCCAAGGAGAAATCGCCCGTACCGCAATTTGATTGCAATGCTGGTATCACAAATCTAACCGACTCCGGATCCGGGACCGAGGACAACAACGATAGCAGCATGGAGGATAATGCAGAAAGTAACAAGCCATTTGATTTTCGTGATCTACTCGAGAATGCAAATAGCTTGGAACGGACCAGAGAGGCATTGCTTAATAAACGCACCGTCTCGGGTACTCCTCCAGGAAGCCAGGAACGACAGAATCGCACGAATAACGCTGCCGCAATGGATGTCAATGCTTTGCTTGCATTGGGCGAAAATCAAAACTACGCAGAGGACTCGGAGAAACGAGCTGGCGGAGGAGGCAATGCGGTAGAGCCGCCTTCTCTAGACGCTCCCTCGCGTCTAAGTAAAACCAAATCGACCCGCATTAAACGTCATACGAAAACACGTCCAGCCTCCACTGTGGTGGCTGCCGGAGACACGGATGATTCTGAATTTGAGGAAGTTGCAGGTAGGAAACGCAATTAGAAAATGATTATAAGATCTGGTAGTATAGTAATTGGTATTTTAAAGTTGTGGTTGTGGCGTCGAACTCTTGTTATAGTACATACAAACATATATCTCTTGTTGATGGTTAGTAAGAATTCTGGTATCTGATTAAAAAAGCTTCCAAATTGCTCCGTATGAGACTGCGTAGTATTTTGTGTGTTTGTGCAAACAAAATGATTCAAAAACTAACATTTGAATGATGAAAAACAGATATAACATATATTAATATATCCTATATTTATACAGTATGTTTAACTAAATGTATAATTACTACTAAGCCAAGTTTCCACAGTTTGTTTAAAGCAGTTGTGGCATCGATACCTAAGCTCATTTGTTGCAGAGCGAGCGATGGGATTGGTTGATAGCCAATTGATGCGATTGCAGGCTTCACAGGACAAGGCAAATTGTTAAACCAAATTGGTCACATTTCCTGCTTCTCGTTCTTTTACACTAATATATGCTTTTAGACTTGTACTTAACTAATATCTATTACTTTTGGTTTTAAACAAACTGTGTGGAACTAGTTCTTATAGTCTATTAGACTGAAATAGCGGTAACATATAAACGGCTTATTAGTTTAAACGCTTTAAATCTTCCCTTCCAAAGAAACTACTGAAAACTATACCTAGATATATACTAACTACTCCACTAACCAGCCAAATTCAGATCGAAGCTTTTTAAACCATTTTCAAATTGTTGAGTTTAGAAACAAGTAAACGCAGAAGTGAATATAAATTAATTTAAAATTAACAATAAATTCTCAATGTCTTTGCAAATAACATAAAAATAGTGGATAAATACTTGGGGTATTCCCTATAAAAGTTTCAAAACTTCTAAGTGTGTTTGAAATATTGCACAACAATTAATCGAATATTAAATATAATTTGCAAGACCACACACACGCACACAGACATGCAACAGTTGTATACTTAAAAATGCATTTATTGAAATGATTTTTTATTGTGTCTTTTAAACTCATTCATTTGTCAGAATTTATAGTAACAAGACTAAACGAATCAAAATAGAAATCAAAATGCAGATTTAACAAACAAAATTAATATACGTAAATGCACTTACTTTATTGCAATTTCAAGTGTTTCATTAACATTTAAACATTTGCAAGTAACTAATAAAAAAACAAAATGAATAGCTACTAAATTAGAACTGATGTTAAACGAATTTACTTTAGCAAAATTGTATTCATTTCACAAAAATCACAAAACTAAATCTAAAACAAACACAAAACAAAAAAAAAAACAAGTTAAGAAATAATGAATAAATGAGTAAATAATAAAATGCATAATTATAGCGCAATTTAGTAAATGTTAAATGTATTTAATTCAATACTTAATTAACGATTTGAAATGCACATAAAATGAAAATGATAATGGAAATAAATGCAACCTGTTTGATTGAAATAAACTAAAAATAAAATGTACTTTAGTCTATCAAGTGGTTTCTTAGTACCTCAGTAGTTCCATTTCTTCCAAAAATCTACACAGAACGTCTCCTCATTGAATCCCTCCTTCCCCGCTTCCATATTCACAGACGAGATCGTCGAGGACGTCACTCCAAATGTGTCTGGTGATCTAGAAATCCATGTGGGTATTCCCTCGCGGCATCCCACCAAGGAGGAGAAGACCCAGCTGGAACTGGAGAATGCTCTAAAGCGCCGCATGAATCGGGACATCAAGGATCGACAACTGCTGATGCACAAGACTAGTCTCCTGTGTCTTATTGCCAGGAGCATAAAGTACAATCGCCTCCTTAGCGACACATCCCTAATGCAGGCCTCCTTAAAACTGCTGCCGAGCAAGAATTCTTATCCGACGGAACGTGGCGTGGAACTAAAATATCTCCAGAGTTTTATTACCTGGTTCAAAGCTGCTGTCAAGCTGCTCAGTCAGGACTTGTATCCCACCAAAACAGCCAGCTCCAAACGTGGAATTATCGACGAGCTGCTGGCTCAAATCAAGCGCAGGGAAGCACGCTGTAAACAGGATATGATCTTTATTTTTATTGTACTTACACGTAGCATGGGCATGAACTGCCGCCTTATTGTCAATCTGCAGCCAATGGCTCTGAAGCCCCAGGCATCCGATTTGATAACAATCAAGCTAAAACCTCAAACTGCAGATAAGCAGAAGAGTCGAACTAATAATTCTGAAGATGATGAGGAGGATCAGGATGAGTCGGACCACAAGCCCATCAAGCCTCAGAAGACAAAGAGCTCCACAGCTGCGACCAAATCAAAAGAAGTGTCTAAAAGTGATGCCAAAGTAGTCACTAAACCAACTTCAAAAACTGTCAAGAAAGAGAGCAAAGAGATCGCACCCAAATCCGAAATCTCGCCAGCTGCGAGTTCAAGGAAACGTGTAGAAGCCAGCAAAGAGATCGCACCCAAATCCGAAGTCTCGCCAGCTGTGAGTTCAAGAAAGCGTGTTGAAACCAGCAAAGAGATCGCACCCAAATCCGAAATCTCGCCAGCTGTGAGTTCAAGGAAACGTGTAGAAGCCAGCAAAGAGATCGCACCCAAATCCGAAGTCTCGTCAGCTGCGAGTTCAAGAGTTGCAGAAGCCAACTCGGAGCTTGATGTCAAGCCAAGCACTTCCAGATCGAGCAGAAGAGCACCAACTGCTAAGGTTCCAGAGAAGCCTCAACTCTCTCGTCTCAAGCGGGGATTGGACCATTCGGATAAAGACGACAAGAAAAAGGTAAAGTTGAGTCCAGAAATTAGTTCGTCTCCGATTGCTCGACGAACTCGCAAAGCATCTACGGATGTGAATAGGAGGACGCCTTCCGAGTCTCTGGCTTTAAAAATAGGCTCACCTGTCATACCCAAGTTGGTGTTGCCCAGTGCCAAGATTAAGAATGCCAAGCACAGCGATGCTGAGAATGCCAATCCCAGTCTTCGGTCTCGGGAGACGCGTTCACGCAGCAAATCTCCCAAGGTTCACATATCTCCAGGGTTCCTCAAAGGACAGCAGAGTGTTATTCCCGAGGATCCAAAAGCTAAAAACAGTGCAAAGCTCAAAATTACCGATGATAAAGCAAAAATATCTCCCACATTTTTGAATACTGCCGGGACTTCTACTATCCAGCTGCGCACTCGTCGGCAGAAGGCGAATGCATTGGGCATTCCACAACTGGATGGCGCAGATGATAATCAATCAATGCCCAAGCCGAAGAAGCGGATCAAGTTGGAAAAACTGCACAGTCGATCCATCGAGTATAGTGATGACTCCACACCCACCAAGCCGGTGAAGAAAGCACCAGTGCTACCAAAAGCAGTGCAGCATTTGCGTAAGGATCGAAGGGTACTGTCGACTGATGATGAGAGTGTCAAGGATAAGCGCAAGACCACCGCCTCGGACATTTGGGTAGAGGTTTGGTCTGAGGTCGAGGAACAGTGGATTTGTATTGATTTGTTCAAGGGAAAGCTACACTGCGTGGATACCATAAGGGTAAGAGGTCTGGATTAGGGTTATCTTCTGCGCAACCATTCTGACCTCTATGAGCTTACAGCGAAACGCATCGTCGAGTCTGGCCTATGTGTTTGCCTTCCAGGATGATCAGAGTCTGAAGGATGTGACGGCTCGCTACTGTTCCAGCTGGACGACAACAGTTCGCAAGGCTCGGGTAGAAAAGTCCTGGCTGGATGAGACTCTAGCGCCGTATTTGGGCAATCGCACCAAGCGAGATATATGCGAGGATGAGCAGATGCGTCGCATCCATTCCGACAAGCCGTTGCCCAAGTCCATTAGCGAATTCAAGGATCATCCGTTGTATGCCCTGGAACGTCATCTGCTTAAATTCCAGGGTATCTACCCACCAGATGCACCTACTCTAGGCTTCATAAGAGGCGAGGCGATCTATGGCCGCGACTGTGTCCATCTACTGCATTCCCGAGATATTTGGCTAAAGAGTGCGCGGGTTGTGAAGCTGGGCGAGCAGCCCTACAAGATTGTCAAAGCACGTCCCAAGTGGGATAAGGTAATTTCAAAAGTTCGCTAGTTGTCTAGTCATTCGAAGATATTTTATCGGAAATTTAGGCATCGTAGTTACGACTAGGCAATATCCCAGAGCTGTACTGCAAAACTGAACGATTATTTTCCCTCAGCTCACGCGTACGGTTATTAAGGATCAACCGCTGGAGATCTTTGGCTATTGGCAAACCCAGGACTACGAACCTCCGACCGCCGAGAATGGCCTTGTGCCCCGTAATGCCTACGGCAATGTGGAACTGTTTAAGGAGTGTATGCTGCCCAAGAAGACGGTTCATCTGAGGCGTAAGTAGAAAAGCATCCTAATCATGGCACTTTAATAATACTATTCGTTCAAAACAGTTCCAGGCCTGATGCGAGTCTGCAAAAAGTTAAACATTGATTGTGCCAATGCTGTGATTGGATTCGATTTTCATCAAGGCGCCTGTCATCCCATGTACGACGGGTTTATTGTTTGCGAAGAATTCGGTGAGATTGTGACTGCTGCGTGGGAGGAGGATCAGCAAGAGCAGGCCCGAAAGGAGCAGGAGAAATACGAGAGTCGAGTTTTCGGAAATTGGAAGAAGCTCATCAAGGGTGTTATAATCAAGGATCGTCTCAAGCGAAAATATAATTTTTAAGCTTTGTTTTCTGCCCGCTTGTCTTGGTATTATAGTTTCTGTATTGTATTTTTTACTTCAGATTGTAATCGAAATATATTTGCCAGCAAAGAAAGTTATGTTTGGAATGCATTTATTTAGCGATTGATTAAAATTTCAATTTGCGTTTACTATATACACAAATACGGAGACAATAAGTACATAATTCTTATAAATAAATTCCCATCATCAGCTACAATGTACAAAATAATGCATTTTCAATCTGGAACAAGAGTTTAAGAGACAATAATACCGAAATGGTAACGATTACAGTTAAAAGTTACGAGTTATGCAATAATTAGTTCGTTTAGTTTAGACTCTTTAACTTTACTTTGCGCTGGATTAAGTTTAATTATATTAAGTACTTCGAAAGTCAAGTGTGGAATGCAGTTAAGTAGAGTATTTCAAAAGGAAAGGGAAACAATATTCAATTTGGCAACGTAACATTGTTGGCTTGTTCGCATCGACAGTTAATTAAACATACTTAAAAATACGCGCTAAATAAATAATTTCAAAACTTTGGTTTTACAAATAAGAAAATTCTCAGACGCATTTTGAGAAACTTTAAAGCCGTGGAACGGAACTCGAAGCTAATCCGAAGACACGATCGCTAGCGCTGCGGCTAAGCCGACCGACAAGTCCTTTAAAGCTTATCTCAAATAAGATCAACAAGTTTGTTTTAAATTCAATTAGAAAACTGTTCAGTTTGAGGCTTCTGCTGCACTGTTGACTCCTCCTCCTACTCCTGCTCCTGTTCCTCTATTGCTAGCTTCCTTCCGCTGTGCCTGCAAATACTCCGAGTACATGCGTCTGGCTTGATTGAGGACACGCGTGACGTCATGCTTTCTCACCATCTTATCAAAGTGCATAGCGATCTCATTGTAGTCCATGGCCGCCTTGATGATTGTGTTGCGATGCTGCAGCAGAAGCGTCAAGCAGAGGAACATGAGAAAGGCATTCCCGCCTCCAAACTCACTGGGCGGCGGCAGCGCTCCGGCTGTGCTGTTCACTCCGTTCATTGGGGAGGCGGATGTACCTCGTTGCGGTGATCTCGGATTGTAAGCGTAAGCACTCTCATCGTCCGCATTGGTAGCTATCTCCACCAAATTGGGCGCTTGAATCCGATTAGGTTCCGTTGATATGGGCATTATCACCTCCGGTAAACTGCTGCTATTGCGCATCCCACTGATTCCATCGATCAGAAGACTGTCCTCCACAAAAGGATTTACCGTATGCGTATCTGGAGGCTGCACACTGTTGCTTTTGGCTGCGGTCATACGCTGGCGACGACGCATGTGAAGCTCACTAACATCGGGACAGGTGATGATTTCGTTCTCTTTCAGATCGTCCACCATATCCAAAGTGTCTTTGTCCAGTTTCTCGTACTCAATATCATCGACTACCGTTGGCTTATCCTTATCCTTTTCCGTAAAGGGCAATCCAAACACCTGACGATCCAAATTCTCTGCCTCAAGTCGAAGTTCGCGCGTTATGGCGTTTGTCATAGGATAATACTCCTGATCTTGATCCTGCTCGGGTGTGCTCTCCTCTGGTGGCTGCACTGGCGACACTGCATTCAGATCTAACTGCAAACTGTAGCTACTCAGCTCCTGAGCTTGCTGTATAGCCGTGGCTGCAGTGGAGGCACTCCAACTGGTCTCCGGAATGGATGATGAATCGGATTCGTCCAAGGAACTGCCCAGGTGTCCACTCTTTGTCAGCTGTACCAGAGGCATGGTGACTTGCGTTTGCGGTTTCTCGCTTATTTGCAGCTGATTAGCCAAACGGTCCGAGATGCGATTCTTGTTAATCGTTGCAAAATTGAGGAATTCATTAAAGTTTTTTACCAATTTTGGTGGCGTTTTGTTGGCTCCACTATCCGCGTCGTTGCCCTCAAAAGACATTCCCATTCGACTTGTGGCTGCTATTTTCTCCTTGAGATCCTTAAAGTGTCCGCCACTGTTGCCACTGACGCGTCTAACGCTCTCACTGACTGAGCTGGCATTGGATGCCAATTGCTTGGCAATAATATTGCTTACATTGAGAATATTCTTCTGCTGCTGCAACTTGCCAAGGCCCTGGGCCTTTTTCTCCCCCACAATGCTGTCCTTCTCCTTTTCAACCAGGTCCACCTGATGCGATGTTGACGACGTGCTGGACAAAAAGGCTCGTGAGGGAGCTGCAATATTGTTATTATTGTTGTTGTTGTTGTTCGGTTGTAGTGCATCGTCCTTGAAAGGATTTGTTTCGTGAAATTGCGGCGGTGATCCAGATATTTGTTCCTTTCGATCAAAAACGTCGTCGTCGGTATCCTCACTGGCTGATAATTCCAGCACTGACCTCGTGTTATCCTCCAAAACGCCTCCCTCAATAAGCGCCAGCATTTTGGACTCGTCCAGACTCTGATGCGCCTTAGAAGAACCTCGTTTCTGACGTCTTGCCGCATGCCTGGACATATTATCATCCAGACTCTGATTTAAACGTTTTGAATTATCCAAGGCACTACTTCCGGCTGTGCCCAATGAGGAGCTCAGCGAGCTAAGCGATGCAGAGGAGCTTTGTCTCCTTAAAGCACACACTTTGGTATAAGGATTCTCGCGTGGTTTGGTCAGCAGATACGAAGGGCTCGTGGGCGTGGCGCTATACGATGTAGAGAACGTACTGGCACTGTTTGGAGCAGAGGTCTCCGCTAGAGGTACGAATTCCTGCGAATTAATAAAAGAGATTTAAATCGTCAGATTGCCATGTTCAAAATTTCATAGTGAAAAGAATTAAAATTAACACTAGTTTCAATTATCAGTGCAATAAAAACCAATTTACGCAGGAAAACACACTCAAACAGTCTTCAAAAGGATGAAACTAGTGACTTTTATGAACCATTCGTTTAACAAGTTTTGTACACGTAAGGAGTATACACGTAAAGAGTATAGAGTAAATCATAAATGATTTAAGGAGTGACTCTGTCCTTTAAACAATTCAAAAGTTAATGTTCTACTTTTTTTTAGTGCATTAACAAATTTGTTTCTTTTTTGTGTTTATAAATTTATATATACAAATGTATTGGTGAGTTCTCTACCGTTCACAGTTTACAAATCTCTTCATTTCATCAGTTCTTGGATTTGCCCCTTGGTTGCTTAGTCAGTAAAATTTAAGCTTTGTGCGACTGATAAGAAATCTTAGATTGAAGACAAACCTTTTCAAAAAGCGGCAGTTCCTTCGACCCATTGGTCTCGTAGCGAAATGAACTCCACTGAACCTCCAGCATGCGCAGAGCATCCTCAAAGGGAAACTCTCGCTTCAGTTCAAGGAGCAGCCAGCGATAACAGAACAACAAATCGTCGGCCTGCTGTGATTTGAGATAATCCCAAAACTCCGGATCGTAAAAGCTCAAAGCTTCAGTGAGATGAGCAAACTTCTGCGTCATGGCAATGCCGTCGAGCATGAAATTACCGCGAACTCTTGCCATAATTGCACAGAAGCAGATGTAAGCCTGTGCCTCGTCATTCATGGTGACCAGCAAGGGTGATGCGATGTCGGACATACCCTGGCAATAGCTGACCACAGGGTGATTCAGAGCGTATGTGGTCAGTATGTTAAACAGCGAGGCAATATTCTGATTGTCATCGCTACCCGCATAAAACGGATGCAGTCGATCCGTGCGTAACACATCCTTCTTCACCATACTCGTTACATACGCCAGCTCTCCGGCAACATTGCCTCGCTGAACAGCTGACTTCCATGTATCACGCAGCTTATAATATTGTTCGGATTTGCGTCGCATAAACTCCATACGCTGGTGTCCGTCCATGGCCAGGCCATGTACTCCACTTGGGTACACGTTTAGCAGGTGTTTCCACACGACACGACGCAAACTGGGCTCGATGCCGCCTAGAAAGATTATTTTGCGTAGCTCATCGTTGCGCTGGATTTGACCCAATGCATCCAGAAATAACCGAAACTCGCTATCACACATAGGTGGACGTGGCGGAAGATTGGCCATATGCTCATCTGATAAATTGAAGGCTTTTTGCACTATTGAAAACGTTTTTTCCATTTGATTCATTATTAAGCCAGGCAACTTTGTCTGCATGTGCTGCACATATTTCTGCGATACGCCCAACGATTGCAGTGGGGACACACTGGCCGAAAGGGACGCACTGTTGCCGGTGCTGCTTGTTGTTGCTGTTCTGCTTGGAGCTGTTGAATCTGTTTCGCACTCTCGTACAACGGTAAACGGTTTCACATCGATTTGGAGCATTAAGCACGGTTCTGTTGCGGTTTGTATCGATATATTGTGTATTCTTAGGAATGCAGCGTCCAAATCCCAGTCAGACAGCACAGCAAGATATATTTCATTGCCAGCTGGATCGAAGGCCTTGTATTTAATGGAGAAGTCCGATTTAATGTCAAAGGCCTTCGCGAGAAGCGAGTAAAGGACTTCTAGCGTTGTAATCTGTGGGTCCACCGAAAACTTGCGCCACTCCGGAGGTCTGGTTGCTTCATTTTTCTATGTACGAGCGTGAGAGTGGGAGAAAGCAATGGAGAAATGGGGGAAAAAATTGTTGTCTTTGTTGTCTGCTTAATATTCTGTGACACACACGACGGTACATACCTTGACTTTGACGCGAACCGCCTCTCTGGGATATATACCAGCCATATTAATTATTGTATTTGCACTTTTGTTCCTAACTTAATTCCATTATTATTCTATTATAATCATTGAGCAAACCAACTAATGCTCTTTGTTATTACGCCATCTATGGGAAGAAGTGCTGTAAAGCAATTACGGTTGCAAATAGTATTTAGCAACACTGAAATCCAGGGCTGCCACTTTGATAATTACCAGTGTGCACCCATTGACTTGACGAATCTGTATGGTGACACTGAAAACGAGAAAAACATCAGCGCATACAAATATGAGAACATTAGTGCAAAATTTGTTGTTGTTATAGTTTATTTTTTTAATAGTTTTATTTTGCAAATACGTTATTTGCACAAATAAAACGCAACGTGTTATCGCTTAATGGTGAACCAACCTCGGAGTGCGTCAACAGAAGCAGTGTAATCTCATCATCATCATTGTCGTCTAGAATTTTGGTGTGTATGTGTGACTCGGGCGTGTATGTGACGTGTTCGGCGAGCAAACAGACAAACACACTCGCGCACACACACACATAAGAACTAAAGCATTACTTTATAGTAAATGCTTCAAGGATCATAAGGAATTTTGGGCGCCAGGCCGGCTAATCAGCAAACTTTGCACAGTGAACAGTGGGCACTAAATTGAGGGTTATTGAGATAACTTCTGTTTAATTTATGATCACTCGCTTATGTACTGTTTATATGTGCTATATGCGTCCCAATTGTACTTGAGTTTATGCGCGCGTGTGTGTTCGTAGTTCGTGTAGTTGAAGCGATAAATTCTCAGAGAACTTAACGTTGTTGTTGTAGTTGTAGTTAAATGTTGTAGTTGTGCACACAATAATGTAAGTTGAATTATTATGCAAAATAATGCTCTTAACTTCCGTTGACGCATTATGTTTATGTACTGATGTACGTAAATGTATGTGCTTGTGTGTGTACATTGACTTGTTCGTTAGTATTAGTGCGCGCGCCTTGTAGCGACGTGCTTATATCATACAAATTTGATACGATAACTCCGGCAAAGTAATTTCATTGCAACTGACATTATCAAACACTTACGAGAGCAGAGAGCAGCGGCGAGGGGAGGATGATCTGAGGAAAAGCCCCGTTACGATATTAACTGCAATTTATTTAATTTAATCCACAGTTTGGGCAGCGTTTAATGGATGACACATCATCATGGGAAAGTTACTATCAAAAATTTTCGGCAACAAAGAAATGCGAATTCTTATGCTCGGCTTGGACGCTGCAGGCAAAACAAGTATGTATATAATTAACTACTTTTATAATACAAGCAATAATACCCTTTTTTTAACACAGCGATCCTTTATAAACTGAAATTGGGTCAATCAGTGACAACGATACCCACGGTTGGTTTCAATGTTGAAACTGTCACCTACAAGAATGTAAAGTTCAATGTTTGGGATGTTGGCGGGCAGGATAAAATTCGACCGCTTTGGCGGCACTACTACACAGGTGAGATACCCTGTGTAAATTTGATTCTTTACGTGTTGCCTCCTCCCTTCTTTTGCTATCGACGACGAGCACAACAACAACAGAATAAGCAATATCAATGAATGGGAATAGCGAAAGAGAGGAGAGAATAGTTGTAGCTTTTGAGCACTGTGTGTAATGGTTTTCTAACTGTTTATAATTCTTTCGTCTTTCTTTAGGTACACAGGGTCTTATTTTTGTTGTGGATTGCGCGGATCGAGATAGAATAGACGAAGCGCGCTCGGAACTGCATAGGATAATTAATGATAGAGAGATGCGGGACGCCATTATACTGATATTTGCTAATAAACAGGATCTAGCTGATGGTAATTATACAATAAACAAATCAATGCTTATATATTACTAATTGTAAGTTTGTTTTACAGCAATGAAACCCCATGAAATCCAGGAAAAACTAGGTTTAACTAGAATAAGAGATCGCAATTGGTATGTCCAACCATCATGTGCCACAAGCGGCGATGGCCTCTACGAGGGCCTAACGTGGCTAACTTCGAACCATAAATTATGAGACACATAAATCATAATCGAACGTATTTCTATATGGCATGTATTATTCGAAGCGAAGCGAAGCAAAGCAAAATTATTATATTTTTTATTTATACAATCTGCAAGACGCATAGTGAAAACACCCAACAAATCGAACAGAAATTAATAGAGTTGAATACAATATATATATAATATATATATATAGAAGAAGCCAATATATTATGCTGATAATAATATATACATATGTATGTATATATTTATATATGTATGTATATGTGTACACAATTAATTAACCTATATTCTCATTAGTAAAAAATACACATGAAAATGATGCAAACTCAAAATGATTAAAGCACAGTCGATAAAAGTAAAGCAAAAGCAAAATAATAAATTATAAATAAATAAAAGATCAGTATAACAACCGCAAATTTAGTATGTTAAGTAAGTTTTCTTGTAAATTATAATAATATGATGATGAGCCACGTAAGCAATTAAGTTGAATGCTTGTTTATTGCAACTGTTATTTGACTGGAAATGAGAAAGTCGTAAATAAAATAAATAAATTGTAAATAAATATTCAAATTAAAATCCACAACAACAGCAAACAAAATACTCCGATGAATTGAACAAACCTACAATATATTGATTGCTATAGATTAAAACGAATACGATAAAACGAAAAAGTAACAAAAATAGTCTTCAAATATAACGATTAGTAACTGTGCCTTCCTCAATTGTATATCGAGTCCAAGACTTCTTCATTTGGTTGTGGGATTCTCTGGTTGTCTTTCTTATTATCCATCCAAGCAGTGCTGCTACTCTAGCTTATTTACGGCTAGATTTCAGATGTGAACTTTAAAGCAGTTTATCTGCATCTCCAACTATTGAAGGCCGCTTAAATATTTCAAATTTAATAATAAATTAAATAAGTATAAAGATTTTAAATAGAACCAATAAACTTTTATTGGAATACAACATTTAAAAAAACCTTTTGTGTACGAACTTCTTTCGGCTGAAGAAGGCGTGGCTGACCACAAACAGTATTCATATATTATACTTCTAGGTTAGTTATTTCTATTAGTTATAATTTAATTTAGCATATTTTTGAAGACCTTAGACCACAGAGGCGGCTTGGTCTTCCCTCTTATGTTTATTACTTGAGATATTATTGTTGTTCCCTGCCACAGGTTTTGCTATTATTCCCCCTTTTTCATCCCCTACTTTGTCTGTCAATCAAAGCCGTCGATTGTATTAGTCTTATTCTGACTTCAGTTGCAGAAGCGTGTCCTTTGGGTAAGGAGACTTTATGAAAATTGAAAAGTAAATATGCCAAATACATGATTTATACAAATAAATGATAACAGACCGTGATGAGTGAATAAACTAAGCAATATTAATTGCTAAACGAGGCGTTTAAAACAGTTCTTTGTTTTGTAAACTGGTTTTACTGTCTGCTGCTGAATTTATACCTGAGAACGGCACGTGTCATTGACTTTGATTTGTATCTGTATCTGTATCTGTAGTTGTTTGATTCAGGCAAGCAATGTGTTGGCCGAAATTGTGCAAACTTTGTTTATATACATCGTCAGCAGATACTTGATGCGAACGGATTGGCAATTTGGGAAAACATTCAATTTCTGTAGAATTACAAATTTTTGTTTGTGTTTACGGAAATTAGAAATGTTGTAAGCAAAAGTTTTTATCAAATTCTTTTATCTTTAATATGAATGTTTATTCGCGGAAAGTAAAGTATATTCAATAACATCACTAGTCTCAAATTATAAATATTTCCAAATTTGAAATATTCTACAGTTTGCGAAGAACTTTTATATTTAGTATAATTAAATTGCTTTCATAAGTCAACAAATTTGACACTACAAAGTTAAATATGCAGTTCTCATTGAATTAAAATATTTAATTCAATTTTTGTTATGGGTGTAGAATTTGTCTTACAGTTTCAGGTCCTATTTACCACTTTACCTACAATTTGTTATAACGCACATTTGATAAACCTTTTCATATTTAATGTAAAATTTGATGGTAGTATACAAATTTTAGGGCTTTTATCACTTTCCATTTTAAAGTTTTGATGTACAGGGAGGACAAAAACTCTTAGATTCTGGTTATTTTTACTTTAAACAATTCCTAAATTTAAATAGGCATTTAACTGTGGAAATTAACTCTTGGAAAACAGACTTTCGAATTTTGATTGATTAAATAAAGTGTGCTGCACTTGATAACATCACAAAAAAAAAAAAAACTGAGTGAATGAACGGATAAAAAACGAGTGCAACTGTTATTCGCACACATACGTGTGTGTGTATACACACTGGTGTGCTGTCCGTGTAGTTGTGTGCTGGCAGAGCAGAGATGTCGCCCGTTCAAATGTCAAGAACCAACCCTCATGAATATAGTTGTCCTGCTCGCACCATTGCTCCTTTCTCGTTTGCGCATGGTGAACACAGTGACAGTATTTCTATGCTCTTGTTGTTGTTGCTGGCGGGCATTTTTGATGCACGGATATTATAGGATAACGCTCTCGCTCGCTCCTCCTACTCTATGGGCGTGGCTAGCGCTCAGCAAAGCGCTTTGACTTTTGCGTTTGTTTCACTTTTATCCCAAGCATAAACTTCTGCCAGCATTAGTTGTCCCACAGAGGGGCAGAGCTAAAGAGGGACAGAGAAAGAGAGAGAACTGGATGAGAATGTGAGTGGGGACTGTGGGGAGTATGGGGAGAGCGAGAGAGTAGGAGCTGGTAGGTGATTGTTGTATTCCGACATCTCATTTGTTACAAAGTTAATGTTGGCGTATTAAGCGCAGCAAAAGCCTCAGCAACAAAAGCGCCACAGCAAAAAAGGACACGTCAAGAGCATGTGGCTGGATGAACTTTTATCGATTATTGGATTTCCATTGAGCATTGAATACAGTTTCTGAAATTATGCTGATACTTGTATTAAACCAACAAGAGTGGAATATAAAGATAAATTATATATAATAAATATAATATTTATTTATTTTAAATAAGGGTTTTATTAGTACTAACATAATCTTCGATTTATACCTAGGGAATTTTTAAACTCAAATTCTTGTCAAGTTTTCAGTTCAATTCGGTGCTAAAATTAATTTGCTAATAAATTGAAGACTCTTTTAACAACCAGAGTACAACATACAGTAGCATCCCACTGACTACCAACAACACAACCGAAGAGACTTACGTTCAATTCAATTACAGTTAACTGGTAACTGGCAGCAACGGGTGCGAGGAACCATCCGGACCGAGGCCGGGTACGACGACGCCTCTGCCACAAGAGCATGGAGAGAAGGAGCAAATTCAAAAGCACTAACATCTCAAAGGTATTACAAAACAAAAACAAAATGTCAAAACCCAAGACGATTATGTGAGCGAGCTCCCCGCGCGCACCTGCGTCACAGCCTCTGTCGCAGTCACAGTCACAGTCGCCGTCGTTGAGTGTAGTTGAGTGGAGCATCGGGTGGAAGGCGGGCGGGGTAGCTGTTGCTGTTGTTGCTTCTTCATCTCCTTTAGTCATGATGGCGGCCAACATTATTGTTGTGTGCGTGCGTATGCATGAGTGTGCTAGAGCAAGAGCGCTAAGAGTGAGAGAGAGAGCGAGAGAGCAGCAGCTCTGGTGTTTATTGGAGATTGAGATTGCGGCTTGGCTTACCTACACTCAAACAGCAGCATCGAAGTCGACGCCGGCGTTGACGTCGGCGTTGCCACAGCATCAAGAAGGAACGAATCAAAGCAAGCCAACAAGCAAATGCGCCACCAGAGTTGCCACTAAAAGTCTTTGGCGGAATATGGACACACACACACACATAGCGAGAGAGCAGGCTGGACAAGAGGGCGGGTTGGGT
Organism: Drosophila acutilabella; assembly: GCA_035046005.1. NCBI lineage: Eukaryota > Metazoa > Arthropoda > Insecta > Diptera > Drosophilidae > Drosophila > Drosophila acutilabella. Next base: position 19,379,426 of record JAWNOK010000024.1, on the reverse strand, counting down.
GAGTGGGCGTTTGGTTGGTTGTGTTCACTGCGGGTGCGGTTATTTTTGTTGTTGCGTCGCTCGTTGCTCCATGCTCAATGCTCTCTGCTCTTATTGCTCTTGCTGGCTGGCAATGGTGTGTTCTGTTGTGGTGTGGTACAGAGGGGTGTGGTGGGCTTCTATGTTGTCCCTGTGCTGGTGGTGTGCTTTTTGTTCTGCCACACATACACACACGCACACACACACATGGCCGACTTCTGCCCACTCACCGAGCGCGGATTATATCTACAGATTTTTTTCCTATTTCGGGGTTGGCTGACTGGCTGGTTGGTTGCCTCACTGTCCCACTGTCCGCCGCCCGCCGCTGGAGTGGACACATGACTGTTTAGCTTCTGTCATGGTTTTATGATAAATCTGAAATCGTACATCGAGATGTTAACATCATCATCGCCGTTGCCGTCGCTGTCGCTGTCGCCGTCGTCGTCACCGTCGCCGTCGGAGTAGTTCGTCCTGCCTCAGTTCGTCCTACATTCTGTTTCGGGTTTCATTCCGGCCGTGTGCTTAACCGTTGCTTTTTGCTGCGGATAAAAACATTTAAATAACTACAGTGCTTCAAAATCAAAGTGATTAAATACTCTGAATAAAATCAATAATCAACAACTGTTAAGAAAGAAGTGAATCAATAGAGTTGGAATTTAAAGTGTGTGTTAGATATACCATTTGTATTAGTAGTTAGTCTTAAAACCGTTGCAATGAACAAAGAAGAAAGTCTGCCGGATACGCGTCCAGGTTCCCAAGGTAATACTCCTGTGGGTGTCATGGGATCCTCTAAAAGATTTTTTAAATTTATTTGGAAAGTGAAAAAATGTGACCTTAAGACACATTTAAATTCCACAACACACGTCCTCAAATTGTTTGTAAAAATACCCACAATTATCCTTTTCTGCGCATTTTTTATTTGTACAGAAACTCATTTTGGAGAAAATTAATTAGTCCTTTTTTTAAAAGGCGTTCCTTTTGAAATACATACCGCGATTAGCATACACTGATAAAAGTTAACGTGTTCTTAAATCAAGTACGCGCATTCTAAAATTTGTGGCATTCCAGTTCGTGTAGAACGTAAGTTTAAGGACCTAAGATCCTTGTTTAGAGAACAATATCTTAATTTAAGATATTTTCTACTAATTTATTTAAGTATTGTCTACATAAAAAGTGGTCTTCCTGAAAAATAAATATGGTTTCTAATGTCAATATTGGAGCTTTGACATTATTATTTGGTTGTATTCAAAATCAGCGAGTTCAAAGCAATCAAGTCGAGCAGAACGCACGAAAGGACAAACAAATTCAATTTACGATAATCACAAAATTGAATTAAATCAGAGTCAGGCTGCCAAAATTTCAAAATTCATAACACAAATTCGAGTGGAGGGGATGGGAAGGACCTTTAACACTTTTGTCGATGGATGGAAGGAAGAAAGGATACGCTAAAGTGAATTTCAACGAGCTCATAAAATTAACAAAGACGAACTCCGGAGTGCCGGAAAATGCAAGCATATGACGCTAATCCTCTGGTATTAGACCGCAGTTGGGTGTACCGAGTACCGGGTACCAGGCATAACTGGAGTCAGAACAGTTAAGAACAGACTGCATGAAAGGGAGAATAGACTAGAAAGAAGAATCGCTCCAGCGCACTGCCAAGTGGCGAGTGTAACAAATGTGGCATCGTCGTCGAGGGTTAAGTGCATCAAGGAATCACTACTACCAAAACTACAATCAAATTAGGGTGTGATGGCAAAACAATTGTCCCCCGAGGCAAATTTTGTCGAGCTCGAGTAGAAGCACGAGCTCGAGGAGGAGGAAGAGAACGAGGACGAGCAGAAGGCAAGTCCTCCGTTTGGCTTAATGGCACCCTAATTGAATGTGTAAATATATTTGCGGATTACAGGGCGTCAATGTCGGCACGCAGGGATTAGATCAGCAGGTTCTCCAGCTTCCACCCCACAAAGGCACAGCCACAATAACAAACTGGAGCGAGCCGACTGTAAAAGACCCCGTACTCATGCTTTTTAGTTGTAGTTGCTTGATTGACAACAAACGTGGGCAGGACCCACCAAACATTAGAAGTGATGCTGATTAGTAACATATATACCATAAATTTTTGGGACCTTCCACGCTCTCTTAGGACAGTTTCGCGAATATTTTCTGACCATCCCTTATAGACCTTACACTTTTTTGAACTCTACCGGGTCTAAAAAAAGGAAACCTTTTGACAAATTGCAATTTAATTTAAATGAACTACATAAGTGATTTTTTATTGCATCTTTCACTTGCAGAGCTACACAGTCCAGCACACCCCTCCTACACGCCTCCCCACGGACAGCAGTCGGAGAACAGGGCAGCTGTGCTGACTCCTGGCGCAGGCACAGGCACAGGAGCAGCCCCCTCGATGACCACGCCCAGTCGCCTACTAGGCTGGAATCACAGTGCAGCCGCTGCCGCCGCAGCAGCAGCGGCAGCAGCAGCAACAATCGCCTCCAATCAATCCTCGGGGGATCAGTCGTCGCTGGTGCCGAGACTGAAGGGCCAGAATCTCGGACTCATTTGTGTGGTGTGCGGCGATACTAGCTCGGGAAAGCACTACGGCATACTGGCCTGCAATGGTTGCTCCGGATTCTTCAAGCGGAGTGTACGGCGAAAGCTTATTTATCGGTAGGTGAAACATTTAGGAACACTTTGGCAAAGTAGGTGCAGGGCTGACGGGTATTATTTGCGGGTTCGCTTTTTTCCCGCCACATCTAGCCTTTTTTTAATGCCGATGCCGACTTTGCAGGAGCAGGAAATCTAGTATACAAATTAAAGGTCTAGTATTCCAGTATTATTTTGAGATTTATTTATTTTTCAACTCTTCAAAAAAATCGGCAACACTGCTCAGGGGAGGGTGGTGTTGGTGCTGGTGGTAAGGGGTGTGTGCCTCGCCCACTGTCTGGCGGATTACCAAATGTTTCCAAATTTATTACAATTATTCAAATCTTTGGGATTTGAGCGTCAACTTTTGAATGCGCACATTTGCCATCGTTGACTTCAAGCTCTGCCCAGCCCTGCTCTGAGCTCGGAGCTCACAAGTAATTCCCGTAGAGCATCATGTGCAGGCTCGAATCCATTTGCTGCCTTTTGTGCATAAAAATCCAAGGCGGCTTCACAAAATGTAATTGAATTTAAAGTGCGCATTTAATTTAATGTTTGTTTTTTACTTTTACTTTTACTTTTTCCCCCAGAGTTTCTTTTGGGGTTCCTAGACGCCATTTTGTGTGCTTTGGCATCGCTTTTGGCCTTGTTTTGTTCAGAGAACTAGCTAAATATTTAGGCAGACACAATCGGGCAATAATCGTATACTATTTTATGTCAGTTCTTGCTACAGTTTGCGTTTCATTTTCAATTATCATTAAATCATCTCTCCCTTTCCTCCTAAGACAACGCAGACAAATAACTTTGGCGACACAATCTTCGTAGTCAACATAAAATTATGATTCTGTAATGTGTATATTCGGTATTTGTGGGCTGCCATCTTGCACGGTAAATCAGAAATGTCGAAATCTCTATATCCTCATGGTCCCATGAGATTGATATGGAGGGCTTAAGCGCAAAACACTTGGCCAAATGTGACCGCACCCCTCCTCCAGTATTCCGACCATCCATCCACCCACAGACATCGGACTAAGCCGAATCGCAACAAAGTTAGGATGAAAAAAAAAATAAAAAGGGGCGGCTCAACGAAATGGCCCAGAGTCCTGTGAGTCCTGAGCACAACGAGGGTATGACACAGTCAAGGATACACACTCACACAATAGGCACAAGGCACTTGGGCCAGAACTAGAAAACGAGTTTATTTTCTGAAACGTGACGTGTTTCTCGATAGTCCGCGTAGTCAATGGGTTCCCAGAAGGATCTGAACTTTATATTTCTCCGCTGGTCACAAGAAAAACAAAATCCAATTTCAATTATAATCAAACTGAGTTCTTGAAAAAAGAATTCTTATTCAAGCTTGCCAAACTTTTTAAATATTTCTCCTACAATGTGTAGGACTTGTTCGTTTTCCCAGTTTTCCTAAACCGCCTTGGACAATTTTTCGGCTATATTCATTTGTTTTACAAGCGTGAAAACAGAAAATGAAAACTTGGTCGCCTGTAAAACAACAGAGTTAATAACTTATGTAATGAATATGGATTTCCTACTCACATTCAGGTTGGTGGCTACTGAAATGGTGAACACATTTCCGGCCATGAAAACTATGGGTTTCTGTAGACTCTGTAAGAATTGAAGCAAAGTTTTCTTGTAACGCTGATCCTTGTTGATCCAGTTGGACTCAAACAAGGCATCCGCCAGATTGAAGCAGTCGTCCATTAGATAGTTGCAGAGTATACAGAAGGGCGTAGTCTCCAGTAAAACAGCAGTCATGAATGATAAGGTCGCGATGCGAGAGGCAAAGTTCGCAAACAACACAATGTTGATCAAGGTAAAGCCCAGGACTAAACCCACGACCAACAGCTGGACAAAGATCGTGCCCGATATCACGGGGCGCAGAGTGTCACAGTAGCTGAAAGTATGGAAGATTAGTTTGAATAGAATCAGTTGTGGTTAATCAGTCTTATACACAGAGAGGGCACACTCACCGCAGTATAACTTTGTGGTGCTGAATGCAGTCGATGAGTTTATTGTAACTCTCCTCCGGAGTCTCCTCTGGATCACTACCTAACTGACGCAGTCGATCCGCAAAGTTGGCTAAGTGAGCCCGAAGTGGTAATACAAAGTTAATGGGATAACAGTCGACGCAGACGTCCTGAAAACAGGCTCCCAACATGGCAAAATACTCGAGACCGGCCTGGAGCCAGAAGTGGCCTTGGCTGGCCCGCCAGTCCAGTCCAGGATAATAGTTCTGATATGGTGGTCTGCCGCCTATAACTGCTCCCAAGAACGTCGTGGTCGCGTACACCATGTAGACTGTCATGTAGACAAAGAAGATGCGGTTGCTTATGGCCACTGAGCGATGAACCTTGCGGCGCTCTTGGTTCTGGGTGAGCTGCTTGTCCATTTCATCTAGGATTTGGTTGGCCTTGTCAAAGCGCTTTACTAGGATCCATACAATTATGACTTTGGTGGAGCAGGACCAGGCGTTAAATGACACCTGAAGTGAGGTGAGAAAATCACCTGGAGAAAACTCAGACAGGTGACTTATATAACCAGTCATGAAGCCAATCGGCTGATAGAAGGTCGAGCTCAGATTTAGCGCACAGGACCACAGGCAGTAGATCACAAAGAAGTTCCTCGGAGGCGTTCGTATACCCATTAAAAAGACGCACCGCAGCATATAAATCGTCGCATTCCGAGACTTGGCCGCTGCACTGTCCGGAGCCGTGTACATGCTCGGGAATATCCTGCGTAGCACCATCCTTTTTGGAGCTCTATCAAAGCGTATCTGAGACCCTATTAGTTTAACTAGCTCTTTATATGCCTTGATAGTCTGTGGAAAGCTTATAAACGCCACGTTATACATTTATTAATGTCCATCAAAGTTAACAATTCAATTTAACAAGTACTCGGCATATCCAAAATGGAGGTCTCCTTCGTACACAGGGAAAATATCCTGGAAATTTGTGCTCAACTCTCTCAAGAGTAGGTTAAGCTCATATATTTTTAAACAATTCAGGTTTAATATCGCATGTTTATATCCACAAATTAATTTTAGTAACGCAGCGTATTAACCGGGATCGAAAACCCTGCACCCGAAACCGCTTACAGTTTTAATTTCGTTGTTTTGACTTCTGTCACGTAACGTTTTCCGAAGCGTAAAAGTTTACACTTGGCAATATAAATAACTGATGTCCCTAGTTTACAGGCTGTTCTATTTCTCAGAGACTTTAGTTTGATTATTTGAAGCAACTTTCATAAGGAACTTATAAAATGTATTCGATTCGGTCTCCACGCTGATCAGTGAGTCACTGAGGTGTTTTCTACTGTATTAGTCCCTCAATTGTTATTTTGATATTTACATTTTTATCTTTGGCTAGAAGCTAAAACCAATAAACAGGTATAGATATATATATAACTTTATGTCTGAGTGGTCGTGAAAGGAAAAGAGAGGTAAAAAAGTGACTCTAAGCTTCAGAAGGCGCAATTTTCAATCTACGTGATTTGTTTACGCAATCGAAGCAAGAAATTTGCATATTTTCTGCAGAGATAGAGCGTGTGTGTGTATGTGCACACACATGTCTTCAGATACATTTGGCTAAGTGCTTTGTTAGTTAGTCAAAGTTTAGCAGCGGCGCCACAAAACACATAAAGTGCGAAAGAAAGAGTGGAAATAGATGGAATGAGAGATGTGAAGATACTTGAAGGAAGTCAGTTTAGAACCTTTGCCATTTTGTGCTTTGAATTTTGGCGCAGGCTGCGAGTGAACGAAAGAGACGCAAGTTAACAAGGACACGGACTAGGACCAGGACTAAGCCTAAGTGACAAAGCGATGCAGAGGGTGGTAATGATTTCATGCATGCCACTCAGCCAGAATCGTGATTTGATTAAAATGCCACAAGTGCACACAGACAGAGCAGACAGAACAAAGACCAATAGAGAGAATAGATAGATCGTCAGGCGGTCGAGATACTTTTCGGCCATGGTACTGAAGTGCTTTTGTCCTTGGCTGAGGTTTGAGGTCGCATGGCCTTCCGGTCTACTACATTCGACAAATGTTGCAATTTTTGACACGACAAATCTTGTTAACAGCAGCAGCGCAGATTTACGAATAACTTAATTATAGCTCGACTTGAATTAATCGGAAAACCATTTTCTATCTTTATTTCTATCATGCGCAGCTGCCAAGCGGGAACTGGACGTTGCATTGTGGACAAGGCACATCGGAACCAATGCCAGGCCTGCAGGCTCAAGAAGTGCCTTCAAATGGGAATGAACAAAGACGGTGAGTGTATTTGTAGATCAAGCATCTTCTATCTATGTGATACTTATGTTAAAATAAATATTTCTTAAGTAAAGTAAGTGCGAGATAATTTCCTATGTGCTTAATAATATATCTGTATGTATATTCATAATCACACAATCACTCTAATGAACTGAAGCACGTTTAATTGGTCTTTAGCATTTACGCAAAATGTTAAGGACACGTGCACGCGTCTAATGTAAATATCTGAATATTCTTTGGTTTCACTCCCTCCTCCCTCTCCAGCGAAAACTCTTCTCTTCACAACCCATTCCCTGGCGATGACAACAACGAATGAACAGCGCTGAAATATATATATTTTGAAAAGGTTCCCGGGGTTGATTCACCTCAAAGTGTGCTCTCACTGTGCTTTGCCCTTTATTTACATATTGTTCACTCAATTGATTTGTTACTGTTACAGTGTTACCTGCTGATGCTGTTGTCTTCTACAGACTTTTGAGCAGCTTCACCGCACTTGAATGAGCACAAGTTTCGTCTTGTTTCTTGTTTCCTTGTACTCTTAGTTTGTCACTTGTATTCATCCGATTCGCATTGCTTAAAAATCAAATGGGAACTACTGAAGCAACTGGGATTTTGGGGTAAGATCTTTCCTAGACAATCTAAGAAGAAGTATTCAACCTTTAACCTTTGGCAACTGCACTTAGTACTCCTATTTGTATTCCTCTATAAAGGTTATTCACTCTATTAACAACTAGCATTCAATTGCGGATATTCAGACTCTAATTATTTAGCCATAATTTATGGAAAGCATATGCAAAATGGCAACAGTTTCCCAGCAGTTAGCCCAGTTAGAGGCTATGGCTTGGCTCACTTCCATCCGGTTCATTCATAGTGTGGTAAAATTGCATAAACAAATGGGAAAACAATTTGTAGGCGTGTGTGGCACGTGACCACAAAACCAATTTACCATGTTGCGTTGAAGAGGGAAGGGGAAAGGGGCGGCCGATGATTGAGAATCGCAGAGAAGGCACGCGCTGATGATGCTACCTGCTGAACATTTAGTGAGGCGTCAAGCAATTTTGTCACTGTGACATTTCCTCATTATGCGGAGCGGATAGAGCTTTCCACCTCCATTGGTGGTGCGGGATGTATGGAGAGGAGTGTGGAATGTGGTTGAGTGTGATTTACTTATGTGTGCTAGTTGCATTTGTTTTCCAATTACAGCCGTGCAAAATGAGCGACAACCACGGAACACAGCCACTATACGGCCGGAGACACTGCGGGAGATGGAACACGGGAGAGCGCTGCGCGAGGCAGCCGTAGCCGTTGGTGTTTTTGGGTAAGTACTACTGTCATTTGCATAACTCTCTCGGTGCCGCCCTAAAACTCGGACCTCTTCAATTTGCAGGCCCCCCGTGCTACTATCTCCGCCCTGTTATGGCTCGAGTCTGCTGCCACCGCCCTGTGAGTAGATCCTTTAGTTGTGCTCTGTGTGAAAATAAAACTTATATGTCAACACATCTCCAGTTTTTAAAGCTTTGAGCTATTTTTATTATATTTTAAGAATAATTGGTCTATACTAAAAAATATTTAAATGTTAATACTATCAATGTCTTCAGAACTAAATCTTGATATTAAAACATTTTCTAATCGGAGTTTATGTTATCTGGATTTCCAGCCCTAAGCAGTTTGCCGGCGGGACGACTGCTGCACCACAACCACCTCGGCTCGTCTATGCAACTGGCCACAAATCATTTGGGTCATGCCAATGGATTTCCCATCTTTAATAGCGCAGGACTTCATCACTCGCCAAAGGATAAGACGGCCTATGGTGTCGCCATGGAACTATCCAGTAGCGGGAATGTCTCCCATTCGACCAACTCGAGTAGCAATCATTCCATTGATCCCAGCTCACCTGCTCCAGATGCAGCGAATGATAATAATAACGCTGGAGGCAGCGTCTCCTCCATTAGTTCTTCCAGCCCTATTCCCGAAAACGATAATGACGGTGAGTACAAGTTCTTATAAACAAGTTAGACCCTGTATTAGGATTGTCAGAGATAATTTAAACTATTGATTGTGATTGTTTCTTATACTTTACTCCACCCTACAGATGATTCGATTGATGTGACAAACGATGAGGAACCGAACACTGGCAGCAGATCCGATTCCAGCTTCATTATGCCCCAGTTCATGTCTCCCAATCTTTATGCTCATCAGCATGAAACAGTCTATGAGACCAGTGCCCGACTACTTTTTATGGCCGTCAAATGGGCCAAAAACCTGCCAAGCTTTGCGCGGTTATCCTTCAGGGATCAGGTCATTCTGCTTGAGGAGTCCTGGTCGGAACTATTCCTTCTAAACGCCATACAATGGTGCATTCCTTTAGATCCCACGGGATGTGCTCTTTTCTCTGTCGCCGAGCACTGCAACAACCTGGAAAACAACGTCAATGGAGACAACTGCGTGACCAAGGAAGAGGTGAGCTCTATAAAATCCAAGCCCACATTTTGTATAAAGAAAGACTTAAATTGGTTTTTCCTTTTAAATTCACTAGCTGGCTGCTGATGTCCGAACTCTGCACGAAATCTTCTGCAAGTATAAAGCTGTTCTGGTAGATCCGGCTGAATTCGCCTGTCTCAAGGCCATTGTGCTCTTCCGACCCGAAACCCGTGGCCTTAAGGATCCGGCACAAATCGAGAACCTTCAAGATCAGGCACACGTAAGTCCGATATAAGTAACTACTGCTAAGACTTTTTCTTAAAGCTGTTTTTTTCTTCTCATCCTTTACAGGTGATGCTCTCGCAGCACACAAAGACCCAGTTCACGGCCCAAATTGCGCGATTCGGAAGATTGCTGCTTATGTTGCCGCTCCTTCGGATGATCAACTCCCATAAGATCGAGTCGATCTTCTTCCAGCGCACTATTGGCAACACCCCCATGGAGAAGGTTCTCTGTGACATGTATAAGAACTAGAGAATTTCTCGCTTAAGTTTTGATGTAATTTAAATAAATATATGAATACGTTTTTATGTCTTGGATGTTAAACACAGCTTGTTTTTATTCCTCTTTAAAGGATTTGATTTGTATTTAGGTGTTTCTAAGTAACTGTATACGCTGAGGAAATTGCGTTTCTTAAATTTGTATATCGGATAACTTCTGAGATTGGTTATAGTATATATTTTCTTGATCAGCCTCAATACCTGAATGAATGCGTCTCGAATGTCTTAGGTGATGGCAACACCAAATTTGTTGCTTAAATTTGATTTGTAAGTAGACAACATAGGTTAACTTAAATAATTAAGTTGTTATTATTTGAGAACTTGACATTTGGAAGGTGCACAGAGTATGCAACAGTCGCGTGCGCTCGTCTGCTCATCGTAGTGCTTTTAATATTAATAGAATTTACAGTATCGTATCTTAACTAAAAGCTGTTTTGTATTATTTGTTTCAAAATAATGAAACGAAATTACAATTTTTCCAATAAAAAAACAATTATAATAATTAATTAATATTATAACATTACTTAAAATTCTACAAAGCACAGTTGGAAAGCCGTTGAATATTTATAATTATTGATGCTGTTTGTGTCTATGCTAAGTCGGTGCAAGTCTTCACTAACCAAACGAAAGTTATTTCTCCACACTTAACGAAGTACTCATTCACGGTACTCATTCAACGAATATATCGATTCGTATACAATTATCGAACTATCGTATCAACAAATAGATTATTGCTATAACACGCTGCCAAGTTTCGCCGTTAGATGACGCTCTACATATGTTTGCATATCAGTTGCATGCTGTAAAGTTTAGAAGCAGGTTGAGGTTGGCGTCGTTGCTGCTGCTGAGTGATGGCTTTGGAATGTGCTCCTTAAACAACAGACAAAAACAAAAGACAACAAACAACAGACAGCAAGGAAACAAAAGCTAGTGAATAATTCAACAGCAATACTAATTATCGAGTGCCTTTTCTCTAAGTTTAATGCCGGTAAAAGAGAAGCAAACTTTAAACCAAAGTGAAAACACCGTAACCGAAAACCAGAAAAAAACATTGTGGCTGCCGTTGTAGTTGTGCTTTTGTAACGGTGTGTCTGTGTGTGAGTGCTTTTGTGCTTGTGGGTGGGTGCTTAACAAAAACATAAATAAACGCACATGCATCGCCCGAGCGTCAATGTCAATGAATGAAGTTGATAAAAAGTGAAGTAAAAGGCCTTTAATTGCCGCTGCAGTCCATAAATCATCAAACGAATATATGAAAGCATCTCTGGAATTTAGTGTGTAAAATTAGAATCATAGGAAAAGATACAAAATAGTAATGCCAAAGAGGCGTACATCGTAAAGTGCGTTCATAGTGGAGCGCGTCGGCAACAGCTCAATGCCTCTTCCCCCCACTACCACTTCCTGCACATGTGCTGGCTCCAAGAACAAAACGTGCGGTCCTTCTATTGTGGATGCTGTTGTTGTTGCCGCTGCTGCCGGACTCTGGCAGCGCCGCTACGAAAAGAGAGAGCGCGTAAGAGAGCGCGCGTGAGAGCGTGTCGTGAGTTTATCGCAATGTGGTGGCTCTGTTTGTGACTTGCTGCTGGTGCCACAAGTGAGCAGCACAAAGAGAGAGCGAGTTCATTTCTATTCGTAACGTCAACGTCGTCAGACGTATCGCGCTACGCGTAAACGAGTTTTATCGCGCCAAACTTGAATAACAAAATATAACGAGGATCGTAAAGCGAGAGAAAAGTTTTATGCGGGAATTGGTTAGATGCTCTGCTGGAGCAGCAGTGTGTCCGTGTGCGGTTGCGTGTCAGTGTGAGTGTCAGTGTCAGTGTGTGTGCAGAAAAAACAATAAGACCAATAACAATAACAATAACAATGCCGCATTGCTGAGATGAGGATGATGTTATGATGTTGATATTGTGAGAGCGACACCAGCAGGATATTTGAAACGGTGTGCGTTTGCGTGCGTGTGCGTGTCCGTGTGCGAATACGTGTACGTTTGCATGTGTGTCTGTGTGCGTGCAGTGCGACACCACAGGCAACGACATTATGTAAAGTGTTCAATTTAATGAATAAATGAACACACTCGTACATATAAGTTTGTATGTAGTAGTCGCATACAGCTGACAGCAACTATGAAATATTGACATGCAGGATACGAGAGGACAAACAAAAAAGCTGAGACTAAAGTGAATAGCGATAAGGTTACAGATGCCCTAAACACACACACACACACACACATACACCCAGAGAGACCAAGACCCAGGGAGCACTGAAAGTGGCAACTGCTGGCAGGCTAAAAAAGGATACAACAGCAACATTGTAACTGGATACATGTTTACTCATAAGAAGGCACTTCCTCTCTGTCTTCACCTAGCACTGCCGCAGTGCAGCAGACGTCAAACAACCACAACGACAACTCCGACGACAACACCGACGACAACGACAACGCGTAAGTAGCCCTATTGCTTAACTATGCTATAATAAGACTCAGCCTGGACTTGGACATTTGTGGCCAAGACAAAAGGCAACTTGGTAAAGCAGTAAAATGTTGATACGCTGATACGTTCGTACTTTAGTCGCTTCCTTGCGCCGCTAAGTATGCAATTCTATTTTAAGCGCACGGTGAATTGCAAGCAAAGTAGGTGAAGTGGAGTGCAATTGGATGGGGGGAGTGTGGGAATGTGGGAAGTGTGCGAAGTGTGTGTGAAAGGCAACTACCGAAACCCACACACACACATACGCCTACACACACTCATGCAGGACAGTTGGACATACAAAAACGTATTCAAGTGTAACTAAAGACGACCAATTCACAAGCGAGCAGAACAAACAAGCGGCAGAACGGACGCCAGCGAACCATGAGACTCTAGAGGCGCACAGACCACAGCGAGGAGGTGTGGGGGTGTGTACATGTGTAGGAGGCAGAGGCAGAGGCAATGGTACAGGCACCAGGAGGGTCAGGGCAGGTCTGGGTCGCTGCGACAAAACTGACTGACTGAATGAAGGACGGAATGACTGCATGAGTGAATGACGTTCTGTCGCTTGCTAATGTTTATTATGAAAAGCGTGCCCTTTTGAACGCCATCGTGTATTTTCAGTTTTATTTATTTTTTGTTTTATTTTTATTTCTATTTGTTGGTGTGTGCTTTATTTTATGATTTCTGTGCCGCATGTGTATTTCAATATTTTTGTTTTTCTTGTCAGCGCGAGTGCGCTCAAGGGCCACTGGGTCGAGGGGGGTTGCGGGGTAGCCCTCATAATGAGTGCAGCGGCGGCGGCACTTAATGCATTGATAAAAGATGCAACAACAACAACCATGTCGTACACACCGCGACGAGGCGACGCTCGTGCAATTACAGTTATTATTTGGGCATGTAACCGTTATTCAAATTCACATTCGAATTCAAAATCATTTTGCAATTAACAACCCCCAAAACGAGGGCAGTTCCGTGAGTCAGAAACTTTCTTCGTTTCCAGCTATAACCTATTAATAATACTACACAGACACAAATAGTAGTAAAATTAGACAAATATTCTTAATCCTATTATAAATGATACAAATATTTAAAACATTCGAACTAAAATCCCAGCGTTCTCCGTGAATCACCATCATAAAATGGCCCATAAGTGGTGACCATTATTGCTTGGGGCTATAAAACTGAAATTGGGACATCTTAAATCAGTGGGCCAAAATTATAACTTAAGATATGATTAATGGTTTTCTGGATAAAATTGGAATGCGATCGTTTAGTCGTGTGTTCAAATTATGTAACTTTTAAATGTGTGTTCTGAGCCCACTGAACAAATTTCGTTCTAAACACAAATTGAGTTGTCATTCAAGAATATTATGAATAATTGTATTGGAATCCATTATAATTACGTAACATGAAGGGTATCAGTAATCAATGATCCAGTTTTGAGTAATTTCAGTGGATTTAGCTAAGAAGCGGGCACTAATTTGGCGACCCTCGCATGTAACGAGTGGGAAACAAACAATCGCCAATTGGCATATAATGATCCCTTTTCAAACTGGTAGTTAGAGCGGCACAAAGACAGAAATACGAAAAGACAGACAGAGAGACAGGCCGACAAGCTGACAAAACCAGCAGCGACTTTCAAAATAATTCTCAGGCTTTGACAAATGCATGGTAATGAATTGAACGCCTCACACTGATATTTGGCGTTTTTCGACCCTGCACTCAAAAATCGTACAGGGGTTTGACATGGATTTCGGAAAGAACTGTAGAAAAAAGCTCCCAAATTACGTATCTGTGAAAACCATAAGTCAATCAAATTCACATCTTGTCTATAAAGTTTTTGTATAGTTAAACAAGTGTGGAATATAGAGGTCAAGTGTATTTATAATAAAACTATGTTGACTTTAACGACTACGGGGACTTTTACTGTCGGCTCGCTAAATCGGCTTTATCTTTTTTTTTTTTAACAATTTACGCGAGCTGTTACCCTTTCTGATATCTTAGCTGCTGTCACACGTTCCCGTAGAGCCCAATATAACACACATGCAGTGAACATAATAATATACAATATAGGAAACTCAAAAAATGAGGCAGCCAGTCATAATTTTAGGGGTTGTATTGCTGTTCAATTTAGACGACCTATAGCTTACAGCTGTTGTTCTAGCTTGGCAAACAGGGGTTTGGTTTAAGGACCGAAGCCTATATGTATATAGATATCCATGGGAACGTGATAAGGAGTGGGTATAGGACTGGTACTGGGACTGGGAATGAGAACGGGAATGGGAACGTAGGAGCGAACATCTTTGACTCCTGCGGTGATTAATTGTCATTTGAAACCAGCTCCTAAGACCAAAAACTCAAATTGAAAGTAAGACGAGCCGAGAATAGAGAATTCAGGTCGGAGCCGGTGAGAGGCACTGAGCCTTACCTACGACCGAAAAGGAAGAGGGTCATTTGGGTTCATAGGCTGCGATTTAACATTGGATTAGATGTCGATCATCGATACGCATAGCTACAAAAAAGAAACGCCATACAAATGGAATAATTTTTAAAAGTAGGTAGCGTCTGTGGATTCACGAAGATGAAAGAAACGCATCATCATAAATTTTTGGCTTTTCGTTTTGTCGGCTTACCCAATGTATCTTATGAAACTATTGTACAATGAGTATTAGAATGCACCGATGAAAATCGAGCATTATGTTAAATTTAAAGACACCCTTTTATCAAAAAGTATCTTTTGTAACGCGGTATATACTTTCCATAGTGGTTTGAGTGCTTTTGTAACCAACAGATACTTTCTATACTAATGTCTTTTACACCGTTCAGACTCAGATACTCTTTTTTATGCTGAAGACGCCTTTGTACTTCATTGATACTTTTCTTTCCCCGAGTCCTTTGTGTGAGTAGATGCTTGTGTAACTCTGAAATACTTTTTTGAATCTTTTCAATGCCTCAGATACTTGCGTAACTATGTACCTTGAATGTAACTTGTTCTACAGTGTAAACTTGAGAACCAAGAGCTTGGATTTGCCACCGATTGGGGCATGTGGCATCATCAGATGGTTGCCATCGATTTGCCTGTTGTTGTTTTTGGGCGTCATAAATTTGTTTCGGGCCCAAGTGTGTGCCAAATAACTTTCGTTAGACCCTTCGACCCTACCACCCCGCAGTTCCTCTAGACCCCTCTGGCAACCAGAAATCGCTTCTAATGATGAAACAACTGCTGGTCAGCAGCAAGTTTGAGATGGATTGGAACTTTTCTAATGAGATACAAATGATAAGAGTCATCAGTTGTTGTTGCTGTTGAGCTTCTCTCGGTTTGTGCCACTTATTTAACTGATGGCATAATAAATAATTTGCTTATTGCATGCATATGGGGCTGTCCGATCTAATCTATTACGTTGTATCTTTGTATCTTGTAGCTACATATGTACAAGAGATACGGGACAACGCATCGAGCATAATTCATGACTGAAACTTTTGTTTCGAATTCAACAACAATTACGCTTAATTAATTTAAAGATGTTTGCCGTTTGCTGTTTACTCTTGTTGTCGTCAACTCTAATGTCTCTCACAGCTCTCGGCTCACAGCTTGTTGTCCTCCTACCCTTCAATCCGCCCCTTTTCTACCCTCTTAAGCTCCGCCCAGAAAATCGAATAAATTTTTGAGCAGTTATGACGGCAACGCGCGGGAAGCAATGGGGGAGTTTTGGGTTTCCGACCGAATGTGCACGTCGCGTCGTCGCTTCTAAATAGATTAATTAAAATCATCTTTAATTGTTTGATTACAAGACAAGCCACAGTTGGCACCGAAAAAGAACAAACTGGAGGAGGAAGCTCCACAATAGCTCAGCCCTAAAATATACATTAGAGACTGTGGTTGTGTGTGTGTTAGTGTGTGTGGGTAAAAATGCGCAACATGTGAAATCCACATGCGACAACGATTGCCACAGTAACCATCACTAGAACAAGACCAGAACAGAACAGAAGTCGGTTCTGAATCAGAAGGCAGCATAGCATGGTCCCTTGAGCTCTGAAGATTTCATTTGTGCTACAGATGTTCAGAGATTGTACAACAACGCTGCACTGTTAAAAATAATATGATGTAATCAAAGATTTGTTCCCAAACCTTAGACTTTTAGTCTAATCAAAGACTTAAAGAACTTAAAAATAATGTGCAAAGAAACAGAATCAATGACGTTCGTTTAGTTTGAGACCGGAATTCTAAATTTCTTTATCTTGATTTAGAACCTGTGGTGTTTTTATCAGTGTACGCACGCTCGCATTCACAAAAGTCACACGCAATTGAAGCAGAGGCATCTGCCAGATACACTTCAGTTTCAGATTCATCTCCATCTCCAGCTACGGCTTCGGCTTCAGCTTCATCTTCAGGCAGTCGCGTAGTAACTGCCGCTGAATTTCGAGTGGCATTTGATTTTAGTGTAGTGTGTACTTGAGTATGCGAGGATGTGAGTGTGTGTGCATGTGTGTGGAGTGTGTGTGAGTGCTCCAGAGGCATAAAAATTATTGCTTTCGAAGCCAGAGTAAGAGCAAGAGAAAGACGGGGACTGAGTCAGTCAGTCATCAATTATTTTATAGAATGCTCACTTGTTTTCCGCTTGTCGTAATCGCATTGTCTGACTTCTTTCTGTCCGCCCATTTGTCCGCTTGTCTCTTGTTTTGTACCACTGTTCCTCTGTCGACGGTCGTCGGTCGTAGGTCGTCGGGTGCCCAAGAAGTTTGGAAAGTTCTTTTGTGGCGCACAGGAAGGGCTTCGTGGCAACCGCAATAGTTGTGAAATTAAATTGAATGCGACGCAGATTATCCCACGCAATCTTTCATTCATTCATTCACTCACTCACTCATTCATTGCAGTATGGATGCGAGGAAGCAAGTGCTACTCCTCCGCTAAACTTGTAAGTTGGGAAATCATCAAAAGTTCACTCTGAACTTTACTATATTCCCCCTATTCCCCTCTCACTCTCTTACTCGCACATCCCACATCCAAACTCTATACTCCATACAATATAAGATGATTATATGCACACGCAATCTCTTGTATCTGGCTATAAATCTTAAGCACTCGTCGTCTGTCATTCTGTCACTCCGTCTCTCTCTCTCCCTCTCTGTATTTGTCCCTCTGTCCCACTCTGTCCCACAGTTTGACTGTCTGTCAGGATCCCCTTTGGAAGCGTTTGCGTGCCAAAATCAATGCAAAGTTCTTTCTTGTGCTTTTTCGTTGTCGTTTTTTTTTTATGCTTTGCCATCGAATAAATAAAATCCATTCGATTACAAAGTGCACACAATGAAATGCCGCTGATAAGCGCTTTACACAATCCATTTGGCCTACTTCACTTCATTAAAAATCTATTTAAGAGAAAAGCACATGAAATGCCAAACTGATAACGACATCAGACAGCAGACATCATTCTCTATGGTGCGAATCTCGAGTTTCCCGATTTTATGCGCCGCCTTTTGATTAATCTTTTTTGTACTCTGAGCAGGGGGTGAAATAAGCTTATTCAACAGGCAGTAGGAGGTATCTCCGATTCCATAAAATATTTAAATTCTTGATCAATATAAACAGCACAATCGGCGCCGTCTGTTCATCGATTTGAACGGTTGGACCTCAGATATGGTAAGGGCTAGGAGCAGAAAACTTGCTTAATATATTCCTTATGAATTCAGTCAGAACTGTTTTGTTTCAGAATCAATATTACTTAACTTCAAGGACAGGGAGACTGCCATAGCTCGTACAGTCACAGGGTATACTATGGTCGGGTGAACTCGACTGTGCTTTGCTTTCTTGTTATAAGTACGTACGAGTGCTTGTACCGCCGACAATTTTAATAGCCATTGATGTCTGATATATGCCATTATAATTGTCATAAATTTGCTATTAAATTTGCTGTATACAATTTTAAATACAAATTTCAGGCGAATCTGGAAACACAAACACACAACCGCATGCCCCCAAACATACACAACAAACACACACACATTCACACACTGGTGAGTGTGTCACCACAAGAGTGGTTTCAATTGCATTTCGACATTAATTAAGTTTAAATCTGTTAAGCAGTAACAATGTACACTAATAAAAATAACTCGTTTAGATCTTATTATAGAAATGTTTTAAATGTTTTACTTTTCAGCCCAATACCATGATTTTAGAACTTGATTTCGAACAGTGTAGGGAGATGATTGTAAACACAATAATGTACTAGAAATTGGAGATTGAAATGAGTTATCTAAATATCACACTTGATTGAGTTTTCACAACGAATCCCAGATACTTGTTTATGCTTGGCCAACACATTTCCATTCGTGCTCACTTGTCCGTGTAATAATTATCTTCACTTGCGATATTTAGAGCAGAGATTTGTGCTGTTAATATATCGATTTGCCTTTGCGATGTGCGATTTGCTATTTGGCACCTCAGGGCCCAAATGTAATTTAGTTAAGCCGCCTAGCACACTAACATATACATCACACCAGATACAGATACATGGCATATATCCTGGCTTACATATACTATACTCTGGACCAGGCTTTGTCAAACAATTGTCTAGACAAATCGAAAACAAAGCGAACTTCAATTTCCAACTATAATTGAATGCACACAAACAACAAGAGTGTGTGTGAGTGTGTGTGCATTACCATTGGGAATACTATTATTATCTGGTCAGTTATATGAGAGAATTATACACACACACACACACACACACACAGGCGCTGTGAGGATTATTGACATACACTCAAGTGTTCCGAAGCACCCTGTAAATCCAATTGAATTGAGCATAAAAGGCGCTTAAACCAAAAGAAATGACTGTCGTAACGATGACGTTGAGAATGACGATGATTATGGTAAATATACATAAAGTGGGGGATAGGGTAAAGAGGGGCAGAGGGGCGGGGCGACGGAGAAAGACAGTGAGTCGATGTCAAAGTTATTTCCTTTTAATTTCTGATTATCCGAGATTTTATGGGCACTCTTTGGAGCGTGGGCCACTATTGAATGTCTCTGCTGTCTAATCATAATCACATTTCACATGCTCATGCATACTCGTCATTTCCGTAACATTTACATATCGACTTTAAAGCAATGCGCCTCTTTGAATAGCTCCAACTTTGCCATTAAAAAGCCTGAAACTTATGCATGATTAATACATAATTAGAAAGACAAACACATAAACTCTAGCCGGTACTCGACAGTCGACAAAAGACAGGGGACACTGGACAGAGGACGGAGGACAGACAACACTCGACAGACAGTGGCAGTCCGTCTTGGCCTGTGTCATGGACTGATAGATAGATAGCAGTTGGGCATTTTAATACTTGGCCAACTTCGCTTTCAACAGGCCAACTAATAACATTTAAGAGACGACAAAAGACACATAAGACAAGAATGAAGAAACATCGTAGTACACCCGACTGTAGTATACCCTGTTTGACTTTTGTTATGTCATTGGAGGCGCCTCTTACATCTATATCTAACAAACGAAAGATACCTTCACCAAGGGTATAACAATAGGCGAAGTTCCCACACAGCACGTCCTGCGTGTCGGAGCTGTAGAGCTAGAAAGATGGAGTTGTAGGAATAGCAGGAGGAGGCGTGGTCATGCTATTCGACTGGGTCGTGTGTATGCACATTGCTGTTATTAATATTTCGATTAGGTTCCAGCGATTCGAAGAACGAGACGCATGACTTGCATAACTAATAAGAAGCATTTTGTAAGTTGTGGGCAATTGTGTTGCCCTACAAAACAATCTGGGCATGGGGCATATCGCTTAACAACGATTGATGACAAACTTAACTTGATCAAAATACATCAATGTAAACATCATCGAAATCGAATTTGCTAAATGGAGCAGGATTTATAATTTGATGAGTTTGTTTGATTGGAATTTAAATTCATTCATCTTAAATTCAGAGGAAATGAAAATGAAAAGTGTATCGCAGGTAATTAACAAGTTTCGTTGACTTAACAACGTTTAATTTCTGGCATAATGGTTATTAATGAACTGATAGTTTGTGGTGTGGCTTTGTGCTTGTTAGTTGGAGTGTTTCTTTGAAGATATGAACACTTTAGTCCATTCCTGGACACTTTTAGTGGCTTCTGTGATTGTCGTCAAGTGCCAAGTGTTTGCAATTTGCATGCCAACCTGAGGAAAGACAAAGAAAACAGAGGAAACTCAAGCATACTTAGTTGAGGAATAGCATTCGCAGCTGTATTTGTACACTGAGAGAAATGTGGTACTAAAATGCTTCCCCAAAATTTCTCATTTCGAACCTCTTACTTGAAACGAGTACAGGGTCTATTCGACAGATGGGCCCAATGTGTGCTTGATCGACAGCAAACCCCGAGTCGATTGTTCATGTGTCCCTCTGTTTACCGCCCAGTATCACCGGATTGATCTCTGTGATTTAAGTGCCTAGGGTACTTCTTGTTTTTTTAAGTGTATGTGTATGGAATGCAAGTGAACGTGCATATTTGTACGTGTACCCGTAAAAGCCATTTAAATGTATTCCTTATCTGACGTTCCAGATCGTCTTTGTGACATCAACGTAATCCATCTGCAGCTAATGCCAGAATACCACAGAGGCAACAACAACAACAGTAATAGCAACACAAGGTACAGCAGGTGCGGTTGTTGGTGCACAGGAAACGCGCCACGCAGAACAGGACAGTGACAACAGCAGCAGCAGCAACAACAACAGTGATAAAGAAAAAAGTGACAACGAAATATTAACGACGAGTCAAGTCAAAAGCAATACCAGCAACACCAACACAAACACCAACAACAATTCAAAGCATGACGTCATCATTGTCAGCGGTGATTAATAATGCCGGAAATGTGATTGTAGTTTTAGTGAGTTTACAGCTAATATGGCTAACACTGGGCAGCTGTCGTGAGCTGCCACTTGGCACTGATTATGGCAGCATGTCTGCATCTGTAGAGGATGTGGAGGCGGATGCGGATGTGCACGTCACCAGCTCACAGGTGACCGAGGAAAGTGCGCCGCACAGGAGCAGCATGGAGACATCACTTGGTCACAGTGCCGAGGAGGAAGAAAAGTCAGGAGGTCCCGCGGCAGCAGCGGGAAGCTCTCCGGTTATCGCTGCTGGATCGGGGACACTGCTAGAGGAGTTTCACGGTGGCAAGCACGGTGTGGGCGAGGTGGGCGTCTTGCTGCCCATATTTCTCATGGAGCCAGAGAGCGTATTTGTGGTCAAGAACCGACCTGCTGTGGTCAAGTGCAAGGCCTCTCACGTCCTGCAACTGAACTTCAAGTGCAGTGGAAGCTCACAGCCTCCCCCGTCAACCCATGAGCAGCATGTGGATCCGCACACTGGGGTTCATGTGGTGGAGGTGACCGCCACCATAAACCGAGATCTCGTAGAGGAGTACTTTGGTAAGGGATCCTTCAAGTGCGAGTGCCAGGCGTGGTCCTCACGGGGCGTGGTCAAGAGCCAGCCAGCCACAATTCACATTGCATGTGAGTATATGAAATAAATTTCAAGACTTATGTTTAAACTTTGTTCATTAATTTAAAGGCACTGTATTAAATATGCATACTCTTTCTGTCAGTGTATTCTTATACTTAAACTCCTTTATGCCACTTTCCCTCAGATATTCGGAAGTCCTTTGCCCAGTCGCCCACGTCATTGCGCCTGGAGCTGGGCAGCCGAGCGGAACTGAATTGCGAGCCGCCCGTTGGATTTCCTGAGCCGAAACTGACGTGGCACAAAAACAATGCTGTAATAACCGCCGACAGCGAACCGGAGATCACCGTGACTGGGAGTACTCTCACCTTGCGACAGGTGGCGCTTCAACACATGGCCAACTATAGCTGCAGTGCGGAGAATATTGCGGGCAAACGTGTCTCCGATTCGGCCGTCCTCATTGTGTATGGTCAGTATCAAAATGTGAGTGCGATGTCTGCGGTTTCCCCAACTCCAACCCTTTCTCTCTCTCTCCCCCTATGCAGTGAACGGTGGCTGGAGCGCCTGGAGCCCTTGGCGGGAGTGTAAATGCAGCGGTAAACCCAGCCAGGGACGCAAACGAACTCGCAGCTGTAACAATCCAATGCCGTTAAATGGGGGTGCCCAGTGTGCGGGTCCCCAAATACAGAAGTCCGTGGACTGTGCTGCGTGTCCAGGTAGGAAAGCATTTTTCTGGTTGCCCACAAATTTGCGGCTGGTCCTTGTCCACCCACTTTTGATGTGTGGGGTGGGGTACACACAAAGAAAAATATGCAGTTTTTCGTACTTGTATCAATTCTTAACGATGTCAGAAGTAGGCTTATTCGTTAAAGAATTTGGTAATTTTCATGTTTTGTGTAATATCTTCATTTAAGATACTTGGCCCTTTGCAACAAGTTTTGCTTGGCTTGTTCATCAGGAATTCTGTCCATTAATTTTAGGACGAGACATTTCTTTCGGTGTACCCACTTTGCGTTTGGCAACTTTAAAGTGTTACCGTAATTGAAGTGCCACCAACAAAATTGTCAATTTAAATGGCATTCCTGTGGGATGAGGGCGCCACTGGCACCTGCGTCCCGGTTGTGACCCTTGCCACCCTCCTCCAACTACCTCAAAAAATACAGTCCCTTCCCAGTGATTCGTCGAAAACGACGCACATTTTTCACACCCAGCAACGAGGAGCTTCCTTGACAGAATTCGACACAAAGCACTGCGACGCAAAAGTTCAAGGGGCGTTCCAAAAAAAGAAACAACCAAAAGCGATCAACTCAAATTTGTCAAGTCGAAAATGATGTACTCTTTCGTTCTGCAAGTGACACTCGTTGTTGATGTCTGCTGTGAAAGAGAAATGACAATTTCTCAGCACGTACATGGGAAGCCAGAAATATTTGATTTAAATGACACAATACAAATATATTCTAAAAAGCTGAGGTTAAGTTTATACCCCTAAATACGATATTATTTAAAATAGAAACGAATATCGACAAAACTATAATAAAGAGGTACTGTTTATCTACAAAGTAGTATCAGCAGATAGTGGAGTTGTAGAAGAAGTAGATGCTAAAAAACCATTCGGGTTATCTCTTTGATCCAAATAACTCAGATTAATGGCATGCTTTAACGACAGCTCTGACTTTGCATATTATAATATTTTTATTATCGTTGGGTTTACGCATGATAAAGTTGTAATATCCATTCGAGTTGAGAGTATAATACATTTTTGAGTGAGCTCTGAGTATTTCATTAAAAACACGCATTCGACTGCGGCTGTTCTGGTTCTGGTGCTGGTTCTGGTACTGGTGCTGGTTATGGTGTTGCCTTTGAAACGACAACAGATAGTATCTCCACATGAACGGGGGGAGTACGATATATAGATGGATAGATTGGACTTGGGGAGGTAGACCAGAGGCGTTGGACCCCGGGGGCGTCTGCTTGCTGGCGGCATACCAGTCACGGGCACTGACTAAATGGTGACAAAGGCATTTTGCCAGGCAAGGGCAGATTGAGAATTGGGATGCAGATAGAAATGGGAAAGAGGATGGGGAAGGGAACGGGAATGGCAACTGGATTGGGTAGGGGAAAAGGGAGCACTCTTTTTGACAGACGCACGGGCGGCATGTGTTTGAGACTCTTCACTTTTATTCATGTAAATTTATTGTATTGCACATTGTATTGTAGTGCTCTCACACACACACACGAACACTCACGTACAGACCAATACATGCACACCTCACCCACACTCCAACACACACTCATACACAGGCAGGCTCACAGCGGGCACAGCAATGAGCAATTGTTGACAGACATCCATAGAGACACAGAAAACGAGAGCGGTAGAGGGAGAGGGAAAGGAGCAAGCAGTTGCTACTGCTGAAGAAGCAATAGCAATACACTTCAAGTGGGCTGACAGGCGCTGGTGAGGGGGGAACCGAGTAGGGGGTGGTTGTCGCTGTCGCGGTGTATTGCCGCTTTTTCTATGAAAAGTGTGTCATAAAATTAATTTTAAATTTCGCTTCGGTTTCGCTTTTTTTCTTCTTCCTTTTTTGTCCAACGTTCAATCTACATCTTGTGACTTTTCATCCCTATGGAACCGTGTCGACCTTATGGTGCTTCATCTTCTGCTGATGCTTCTGCTACCTCCGCCTCTGCTGCCGCTGCTGTGCCTTTGTTGGTGCGCCTGCCGCTGCAACGCCCACATCGGTTGTGATTACGATGATGCTGCTGACAACAACAGAGGACACTCAAATTGTGAGCGCTGATGGATTTGACATTTCGTCGAGTAAGCGCAGTAAGTAGAATCAAACGCTTCACAATGTGCATCACATTGAAAAGCTTGGCCTAAAAGGGGCACAATAAAGCTACACGGAGCAAAACTATCAAGTATACGTCACGTTAAACAGCAGATTTTAAACTCAATTTACCCAGAGACTCAAATTACTTTAGTAGAGATGTTCAATCTTAGTTGCTTGATTGAAAATTCGATTCAAGCTTAAATGAGGATGCCGCAGATTAAATCAAATACGTTCTCGTTTAAATAATTGTATTAACTTAGCTTTGAAATTCGAGAAATAAGTGTAAGTTTTTTTCAGTGCAGTCAAGTATCAGCAGAGTTCAATATGGCATTGTTTGCGAGCCGTTAAAGTTGAATGCTTAACGAGCCAAATCCAGAAATTGTTAGCTGGAAGTTGGGAGTTGTGAGTTGGCAGTTAACAGTTAACAGCTGGGGAGGTCTGGGAGGGGCTGAGCTTTACAATTCAATAAACAATTGTGTTTAACTGAGCCGAAGGCCGTAACATCCGAATCCAACTCCAGCTCCGCATCCGCATCGACCTCCACATCCACATCCGCATTCGCATTCACATTCGCATTCACATTCGCATCCAACGCCAACGCCAACGAAGCGTGGAGTTATTCACTTATTTAAAGCGTTGTGCAGCTATTAAAGTGACTGTGAATCTGAATCAGAGTCCGTTGCTGATGCTGGCCCAACTAGGTAGTGGATTTAGTTTTGGGTTTCCGTAGCCCCCAAAAAAAGCGTGACGTCATTGTTGACTGAACTGACTGAACAGCGGACAGCAACTTAAAAATCACTTACCACGATTTACGCTGTCTGATTCATGCAACAGTCTGGCTACGACCCTTGAAGGGTAACAGGATGCGTTCATTTCAGTGAGTGTGGCACACACACTCACACACCCCACAAAAGCACACATACAATCTAGTCTAGGGGAAGTGATGATGGGGCAAAGTCGCCAGCGACTTTCTAGCTGTTGTTAACAGGGGTGGATTTGGGTTGCTGAAAACAGGAAGTGCCAAAATGCCGATATATATATATATGTAGCTAGGCATACATCTTACCACACTGCCAACAACATTGAAAACAACATGCACAATTTGCGCTTTTTGTTTAGTTTTCGGACTTTTCCCCGTGACAAACAAAGGGAGCATAAGAAAAAGAATAAAGAAATTGAGGGAAGAATTGAAATAAATGAAGCAAATGCGAAAATAGAAAAGCATTAAAATGACAATCACTTTTACTCACACAAAGCACATGATAGTGGGAGCATACGCAGATCAGAGAAATGTGGTAACTGTAATTCAGGCGGAGTGGGGAGAACAGCGGTGGGGATGTTCTGTTAAATATGATGAGAACATTTCAGGAATGCTCCCCAGGGATAAGAGCCGACCCATTTGCGGGCCCTTGACTGCCATAAATTGTGGAGCCTGCATTTAGTTCGAAAGGTGGCATAATTGCAGGGCATCTATTAGCCAAAGCAGCGCTATAAAATGTAATGTGAGGTACCCTCACCCACTTCTCCCATACCCCTCGGTGCCACGATTTAGGCGTACATTGAGCTGTTGTGCTTAGCACTCTCGTTTGATAAATGGCATTGGGGCATGCTGCTGTCGGGAATGTGTGCTAAATCATGTTAATATGACTTTTGATTTCTAAACTGCCTCTGTTTCCTCTCACACATAGATGCGCGCTGGTCCGCGTGGAGTGAATGGAGCAGCTGCTCCGCGGAATGCATACAAGTGCGTCGCCGAAAGTGCCTACCGAACGGCACGCCCCCTTCAATTGGCAACGCGGCGGATGAAGCCGTCGAGCTGCTTCCTGGAGGACTGCGACCAGCGGCTCAGAGCACTGTAAGCAGCGATGGCAACAGCAACAATAACAACAATAACGGAGGCGCTGATGTCCCAGGATATGGCAAATCATTGTGCGCCGGAAAGGATATACAGACGGCCGAATGCCGTGGAGAGCAGTGTCAGATTGGCAAGGATGGTAAGTGGGCTTATGACAACAGCAGAAAGTCAGTCACAAAGTCGGAAAGACAGTCAGTCAGAAAGCCTGAAAGTCAGACAGACAGACAGTCACACTGTCAGCAACAAAGTAGACAGTTAGACAACAATAACAAACGCAATCACAGTGGGCACGACAGACACAATCCCGCCCAGAACAGACGAGAACAGAACACAACTGAAGAGACGAGACCACACAAAAGCCGAGCACTCAGTTCTGATTGTCACAATGGAAAATTAACCGAGTGCATTTTGTTTGTGCATATCCGCGCCATCCTGTGGCCTGTGGCTTGCCCCAGCTCCAGCTCCAGCTCCAGACCCCGAGCCAGTCCTGCCCTCTTTAACCCCCCCCTTTACTCGCCAAATAGAAATGGTTAAATAAATAAGCCGAGCAGCCACTAGAAATGCCACTCATTCTGCACTTGTTCGCAATACAAATCCCACTGCGTTAACGTCCCATTACAACCATTCTAAAACTAGAAACGAAATGAATCCAAACCAAACCAAAGGATAAAAGGGTCGCAAATCAATGGCAGTCCACGCTGGGCGCCATCGAGATTAAGATTTAAGTGTGGGTTCCCAATGTTTATGTGCTTTGCCAGATAATTAGGCATGCAACAAAGACGACAACAGAATAAAATCATTCCACATCCCACAACTCACATCCCGCATCTCCCATCTCTCATTTCGCATCTTTCGTCCCAGCTGCCAATACGAGACCATTTCAAAGCTTTTTGCTTTTCGCTTTCCACTTTTCACTTTTCACGTGTTATTGTTGTTCTTTGGGCTTCGATTTCTCAACAGGGTCGTTGAGGGTGATTGAACCCAACTCAAATATAGTTTGGTCCGACGATTGTGGTCCATTGGGATCAATTATACGACTGTCACAGTGTGTAATTGAAAGGATCACGACAGCATTTGCACATAATTATACCCTGTACTGCAGTGGAAAGCGGCATGACAAGTGCCCGTGTGTGTTCCATTATTGGCTGCCTGAAGGATATTTTGTCAGTCGAGTTGGCTCTTGGGCTATTTTCGGGTTAGTCTTATTTGATTGCTGTTGAAAAGTTTCTGGGAATGAAGAGTGACACTTTGTTGGTTTTAACTTAAGTCCTTGGATTATTTCCCATTTTATTACATTTGCCGGAGCTTCACCTCGATTCCGGTTCCGTCTCTGTCTCTCCCTTTCACTCTGTGCATCCGTCTCCGGATCTCCGGCTCCAATTGCCCTGGGCTAATATCCCTGGGGGCAAGCATCTGTTGAAGCCGAGACTGGGGCTTTATTATGCGGCCATTGTGGCATGTGGCGTGTGGCAGTGGCAAGTTGTCCCCTCTAATCTCTTAGCATGACAAATACGCTTTTGATGTCCCAAGCAGGAGTCTACAAAAAAATCAGCATGCAAAATGCACATTGAATACTTTTAGTAGCAGGAACGGGTAAAAAACGAAGCGACAAATGAAACTAGAAACAAGGGTACAGTCAAGTTCACCCGACTGCAATATACTCTGTATAACTTGCTCGTACTTAACTCAAACTCCCTAGTAATCTGAAATGTATTTCCTAACAAAAATACATAAAATTGTCTCTTTGGGGTAAGACTACGATGCTGTTAAGGTTTCAACCGGTCTGACCACACCTGCTTCTACCTATTACATGTTCAACCTGTTACATATTTAACAAACTCATCATACCCGCTCACAGGGTATTAAAACGAAAACGCAAGAAAAACTCCTAAGTTTGGATAAGCAATGAGGGGGAGAGTCAAATGAAGAGTGGGCGATTGGGAGAAGGATGCTTCCGATGCTCGAGAAGCACTGTCGTTGATTTACAGCGAATATAATTGCTCATTTCATACATTGTATAATGCGTTCTCTATATTTGTATGAGCATTATACTCATATACATACTATATACATCGGGAGAGTAATTCCGAGAGTAATTCCTTGCGCTGCAGTGATTCCTTTTCGCCCGACACAGCGGCAACCATTCAACAACGTGCCACCAACAATGACGACAACAATCACAGCAACGGAAACAAGCAGCGCAACAATGGCGCTACTCCGCGACTGACAAGGGGAGTTAAGCGGGGTGGGGAGGGGGCTGGCATCAGCAGGGGGCACCGACAGCACACAATAATGCGAAATAGACGCCGGACTGAGTCTGATTCGGATAATGGCACAGGGGGATGGGATTGGAGAGGGGATTGGATTGGAGTTGGGGTTGGGGTTGGGGAGGAGCATACAAACATAAAACATTAAATACAGACATATACTATGCTACAAGGGACCAGTAGAGTCGATCCGATCCAAGCAGTAGCAAGAAGAAGCAGCAGCAGCACCAGATACGGATACGCATCGCTGCTTTGGATTGATGGCAACTTTTGGCGAGGATGGCACCGCGTTTGGTTTCTGGTTCGGTTCGGTTTGGTTTCATTTCGTTTCTGGCTTTCATTTCGTTGACTCAACTTTCCTCAATGTGTAGCATGCGAATTTTTACATGGACCGAGGAAAATGAGGGTGCGGATTTACGCAGTAACATGAGCAACTTTTCGCTGTCTTTCGATACCCTGTGTGAGGGTTCATTGCACTTGTTAAGCTAGGAGAAACTAGAACGCTAAAGGATTCAAAGAAATCAGTTTAGAATGACCTTGCAAATACTAACCAAATCGGTACATAGTCAAAAGTTAGCAATGGCCAAAGTTAGAACTCCAGCAACGCAGAATATTTGCACAGGGTACGCCACAGTCGGGTAAGCTCGACTGTTCTTTTCATTCTTATTTTTTTTATTTTCATTTAATACAAAAGACAAAGATTAAGATTGGCATGCAGGCAAAGCTGACTGAGCTGACGGAGTCTGAGCCTGAGTCTGAGTGGGTGGATGGATGGGGTTGTCGCACCCAAAGTGTATATTAAAAACCAAAAATCAGCAATTTTACTTATCATCCCCGATTGCCCCGCCCCCTTTCTTATATCTGCTCCACCCTTTTTCCTCCCTTTCAGAGTTCGATTGGACGCTTTACTTGGGCCTGGCCTTCATCACCGCTGTTTGCTTTGGGTTTGCCACTGCCCTCATCTGCTGTGCCCGAAGAGGAGTCCGCTCCAATCCCCACTACAACATGGCTCGCTCAGGTAAGTCCTTACCATCCTTACATCCGTCTGAGAAGCAATTGAATCTCAACGTTTCACTTCCGTTGGTGCAGTTATGGATGCGGATTACATGCCCGGAGTTGTGGATAAGAAGGAAATGCGAATGCACATCGAGGCAGCCAATTTGGGATACGATTATGTCAATCCCGGACATCGTTATTTGCCTGCCGACCACATTGTGGGTATGGGCGTGCCCCTGGGCGTGGCCATGGGCGTCGAACATCACTATGATGTGCCCAATCTGTCGGCCAAGTAAGTTTCGTAAGCTTTAACTTTAATCGATACTTTTCTTTTTGTAGTCAATTTATTCCTGTTTATCTTTTCCCTTTACTGTAAGTTTGAATTGCTGATTAATCAAGTTTCCATTCCCATAGTTACACGAATCCCATTGATGACCTTAGTGGGGACTATCTGTCAGATACGGGCGACTCCTCCACAGCAGATACCTGTAAGTATCTGTAAATGCGAAAGTAACTACCACTTTAAGTCGTATCTTTTTATGTAGCCAATTCGACTTTCGACATGAATGCAAAACTCTCCTTGCTCAATTCCTCGAAGAGCACCAACTACGAGCTGCTGGGCAGCAGTGGTGGACAGCTGCGTCTCTATGGCGGAGAACTGCTGCTCTTTGTGCCAGAACTGGCGATTGGGAAACATATGAAAAAGCACGTCTCCCTAATGCTTCTAAGTGATGAGAGCAGTCGGATTGCCAGTGCCACCGATAGCTCCATTCTGTGCAGCAGTGTGGTGCATTGTGCACCACGCAACTGTAGTTTCGTGAAACCAGTTATATTGAAGATTCCACATTGTCTGCTCTCACCGGAGCAGTGGCATGTGCATATATACCATGCGGACAGCGAGCAGGATGATCTCAATGTGAGTTGGCGCAGAGCGGTCTCTGTGGGCGAGGAGACTATTAACACGCCCATGTTCGTTCAACTGGAGCAGACGCATGTTTACATCATGACCGAGCAACTTGGACACTTTGCTGTGGTCGCAGAGCCACGGATTCAACAGCCTGCGATCAAGATGAAACTGCTGGCGTTCAGTCAGCAGACTCCTCCCAGCAACAGCAGTGCCAATTGCAGTCTGCGCATCTATGTAGTCAAAGATTTTCCCAACAGCAAGGACATCTGTGCCAATGTCGAGTGTAAGCTCGGAGGTAGTTATCTGGGCGAGAGTGAAGTCTTTCCCTTCGCTCTAAACCAACTCAATCTGAACATTCGTGTACGCTCGAAAGATACCGATGCAGCTCCCTACGAGCATGCGATTCCTTACCAGCACATCCTTAGCAACAACTCCATTCTGCATTGTGAGTTCTCTGTGCGTCAGCGGGATCAGCACTCGCTTTGCATAGACTTTGGTCAGGGTGAAGAGCTGGACATGTATAGATTCAGTATTCCGGGCCAGTCACTCTGTGGATCAGTCGAGGAGCTGGCCTCAACGACCAATACAACCATCTCCGTATCCGTCGATCGTCAGGGCAACTACGTTAACGAAAGTTGCGTAATGGACTTTGTGCAGCTGCCACATGCCACAAAGCGTTTGATCTGCGCAGCCCTGGATCCCCCACGTGCCGATGAGCGGGACTGGCGCCTGTTGGCTAAGAAACTAAACACCGACCGGTACATTGCCTACTTTGCCACCAAACCCTCCCCCACCGAACAGATCCTTAACCTTTGGGAGTGCCGTGCCAACAACAACAACATCAGTTCCACTTCAATCTCCCATGCCAACACCATTATGTCCCTGCTGCTGACACTGAAGGAGATGGGACGACAGGATGTTCTAGATATAATTGTGGAAACCTGTGGACCCCTTTGGATTTAAGAAGGAGTCGAAAACCGATGACAGCAAAACTAAGAAACGAAAATTGTTCATGAGTTGCCTTTTATTTGAAAAACAAAAAAAAACAAAAGTGTTTTTAGAATGCATTTGAGTTTGGTTGAATCGAAATGAATTAAAATATTGTAATCAAAGTACATAAATAATTCATAGGTGTAGTCAGTTATATATAGAGTGTTAGTTAAGTGTAGATTGTAGTGTGTTATGTTCATAACAATACCATTTAAACTAAGATCAACGAACACTGTTCCCCATGGGTGCCATGAAATTTTGATACTACCAGCATAAGAAGTTATGGATTACTCTAGAATTAAAGTTATGTATGTGGCTTAGCAAACTTATAGTTTTAAACACTAAATTAAAGTATTACAACTAAATATTTATATGAACAAGTATTGTATATTGTAAGCACATATATGTGCATCTGTATGTACATGCCTTAGTGGCAAGCTCTTAAACTTCTGGGCAAGAACGACACACCCCTCCCAATTAACCGACCCCCTCCAGCTAAGCTCCAGCATATATAGCCCGACTATATATACTGTCTGCCAAACCGACTCTAGTTATAGCCGTTTAGTATGGAGATCTAAAATATTATATATATAGTATACTTATAACGAAACATAGCATACCAGTATAACCATATAGTTTATGAAGTTAGTTGGTAGTTTGAAAAACAAACAAACAAAAACATATAGGAACCAGAAGAAAAAAACAAAAACAACAACAAGAAACGAGTAGTTTGTTAGACATACTCAAGTGATAATCTTTGTATTTGTCTTTAGTTCATAAGTCTTCAACTGTCGTTTAAATCGTTAATCTAACATAAATATTTCAACAGTAATACAAAACAAATATTTAATGGGCCAAAAACAAAGTTAAACACAACGATACAACACTTACTAATACACTACGAATAGGTACACAGTTTAGCCATAAATTTAGTACGCAACATCTATCATTAACTAACTAAAATTGTATATTTTACATCACATCGAAATTAAAACAGTCTTAACTACTGTTTAAATGTTTTTTTTTACAAACTGATAAACGACTTTTTAAACTGCTGTAGTTTTTATGTATTTAAATATGATTTAAGTAAAAACAATGAAAACAAATTTCAAATAAAGACGTTACTGTAAACACTTAAATACAGTTCACTTCAATAACAAGCACGAGACGAGTCCATACTAAATTTAAGCTTGGCTTGGAACCGCATATAATACAAAGGTGTACTAAAATAATTTGAGCTATAGGTGGCGCCAGCCTTCAAAAACTTTGTGGCGTTGTCAGTGTCTAGTCTTCTTTAGAGCCGGGTTTCAAAACTGGATAAGTTAAGTTTGAACACCAAATAAAAACATCGCATTTAATCTAAAAACGAACAGTGTTGTTTTAGCTATTTTTTATTGGAATATCTTGGTTTTAGCCCATGTTCGTAATCTACCCTTGCACGAAAAATATGTTCAAATAACTTGACTCACAGATGACGCTTTTTGCTTTTGTCGCTAGCGTTGCCACCAAAGTTTTTGTTTTAAATGAAACGGTTATGTAATCGATATCCGTTTCGCGCCAATGTTAAATAGAATTAATTCTAATTGTTATGATAGATTATCATGTTGTTAAGTGGGTAAAGCTAAACTGTTCTTACTACCAAATTTCGAGTACCCCAATTGAGATGAAGCTGAATCAAGAGTATTGGCACTTACGAGTAGTTTATTTCCGAACAATTGGCCTATGGCATTAATAACACAAAATTAAGATGCAATTATTGGGTTTTTTTGCACAATCCAAGAGTCTCACATACAAGCAAACATTTTAACAAGCCGACAAATAACAAATCAATAATTTCATGCAACACAAAATGATTGCTGTTGCAGCTGCTGTTGTTGTAGTTGTTGGTGAATTGGCGGCGCCTTTTATTTCCAACAGCATCGAACGAATAAATAAATTTGAACGATTTGGGTTTCTTATATACTACTTGGTCTGAGTTTTCGCTTTTTGCCATTGCAAACTACGAGTGCGAGCAGATGAAAAAAGGCAATCCACAAATGCAGTAAAAAAATGTTCCTGGTGGCAGCAAAGCAGCGGCAGCTTTGTCGATTATTGGCCCAACTGCGATGGGAACGACAACAG
The DNA here is from genome assembly GCA_035046005.1 of Drosophila acutilabella. Classification (NCBI taxonomy): domain Eukaryota; kingdom Metazoa; phylum Arthropoda; class Insecta; order Diptera; family Drosophilidae; genus Drosophila; species Drosophila acutilabella. The sequence goes on along the minus strand of JAWNOK010000024.1, from coordinate 19,345,609 downwards.
CAGCAGCAACAACAATAACAAAAACAACAGCTACAACGACATCTTCGACTGCTGTCATCGTCAATTAGTTTTCTCACCGCAGACATAACAATATATTTTATGTATCGTTGGATTGGATTTGTTGTCGCAGTCGCATCCTTGACCATCGCCAAGGTTTTTGCATTTTTCCGCAGAAAGGGCAACCGATCAATGTTTGAGAAATTTCCTAATTGGGTCGAAATTCCAATCTAACAACGATTTAAAAAGGCTTGACAATTTCTTAGCTGCTGTTTTTGGCTGGTTTTAGTGTTAGCATTTTTTGATAGCCAATAAAATTGGGATTCATGATAAGTTCGCTGTCGTTTGCTGCTACTTGTGGCAGCTGCAAGGTGCAAGAAGTACAATTGTATTTGCATTTGTTACAAGCTTTTAAACACATTCAAATAATCTCCATTGTTTTCAGTTGAACACATTCAAGAACTGCACAAATACGTGCTGCCAAATAGGACGGAAATGTCCTTTCACAAATACAAACACACAAAATGAAACACTTCATGTAATGGGCAAATAATGAGCAAAGCGGAAGTTGCAACAGCAACAACCACAACTGGAACAACAGCAACAACAATTGCAGGAATTTCAGCTGAAATCCACACTCAAATTCGCAATCAGAAGTTTTGATTGAGTTTCGTGTTCTATCACTTAAGCAAACTATCAATCCAATGGCTCCAAGGCAATAAACTACGAGTATCGATGTCGGAGGCGATATTACAGGTAACTAAGCTAAGCTGCAACAAATTTTGCTTGCCACAAATCACTTGCTCCATGCCAGTACATGGCATGCATGTAATTTGGGGCAAAAACAAATCCAAAACGTAATGCGAACCTTTGATTAAAAACTCAAGCTCAATAATTGTGCAACAGCTGCCTCTCAGCTGCCATTTTGAATTTGTCTGAACTTGCAACAGCAACAGCAAAAGCAGCAGCAACAGCGGCGTGAAACATGAATTATGCTGCCGGGAACGGTGGAACGGTTGGCCAGTTAGACAGACGGACAGTCAGGAGGAAAGACAGAAGGACGGACAGACTTGGCTGTGTTGCCAGAAAGCGTCGATGGCGAGGCGTTGAAAGCGCTGGATAAGCCGCAAAATACAAAACAATACAAAATGCTCCACAGCAGCAACAACAACAACAACAACAACAACAATAGTAGCATGGAAACAAAACACAAAACAAATAAGAAGAAATACAACAAAAATGCGCCACTGCTGCTGCTGCCACTGCCGCTGTTGTTGCTGCAACATGTCCCATGTCCCGAGTCCAGTGCTCAGATCAGACTTTGCTGGACAATGGACAATCGACAATGGACAATGGAGAATGGACAAGCTTCTGCTGCAGTTCACGTTCAAGTCGAATCCCAATTTCAAGCCAAGTTGCCAAGTGGCCAAGAGGGCTAAGCGGGCCAAGAAGGCCAAGGAGGCCAAGAAGGCAGTCCAAGTTTTCAGACAGCCGCAGTTGTATTACGAATTTATCTACCTGAGCAGCAACCATCGTCAATCGTCCATCGGAGTATTGTTGTTGTTGCTGTTGGTGTTGTTGTCGATTCTCTTCTTCTTCATGTTGCTGTTGTGGTTCCACAGGTCTCAAAGGAGCAACATAATGGCCACCGCACGTCAACTGCTGCCGCTGCTGCTGTTTCTGCTGTTGGTGTTGCAGTTGCTATTGCTATGGGTGTTGTTGTTGTTGCCACTGTGCTTCGTCTTCAATGTGCACCAAACAGACAGCAACAGTAGTCAGTGCAGGCAACTTAGCCTTTTTACAGCCACAAATGCCATTTTAATGGCTTATAGAAAATAAGATACTCAACTAAAGCATATTAACGTCTTAATGACAATAAATTATTAAAAACAAACGATATATTTTTTATATAAGTAAAATTGTTTTATTTATATGTAGTTAATACAAATGTTTATTAAAAATATGCCTCTATGTAGTAAATCTGTCATACTTAGTATACTAAAGGAGTTTCTAAAGAAACATTTGCCTATCAAACTTTAGCCTGGAGTTATAATAAACTTGGAGTTTAAATGAGTTATGCTGATTTTCTAATCGCGAGAGTTGGCAGCACTGACGCGAACTGGGAAACAGGGAAACTCACTTCGATGTTTTGCGGTTTTCAGTGGAAAAAAGGTCGGCTCTGAGTTGGTCTGATCTGGCGTGGTCTGGCCTCAGGGAGCCCAAGAGCGTAGGAAGGGGCTGAGGGGCAGGGGAACGTTGCAGGAATTGGCAGACAGAGCCAAGGTTTCTGCTTATCAATACATTTGATATCTGCGCTGCTGGCTTTGCAGACATTCGACTTCGAGGCATCCAATTGGTACGCTGCACATCCTCAGCTACTCTTCAATCCCCTCATCCCCCCTGCTCCCATCAGACCCCTCCACTGCTATGTTGGCATTTTTGCAGCCTTTTAAGATTGGCTGCGTTTGCGTAGGACTCACGTATGTTCCTTGTTCCCTGTTACCTCATTCATGTTCCCTGCCCTCAGCTCTCAGCCTTTTCTCTTACTTTGATGTGGATTGTTCGCCATTGTTGTTGTTGTTGGTGCAACTGTTGCTGCTGTGGCAGTCGCTGTTGGCAGTTAACATTTCGAATGCCATACAAATCGACTTAGCGGACATTGCAAATGGCAACAAACATAACTATCTGCGACGTCTGTTGCTGTTGTTGTTGTTGTTGTTACTGTTGCTGTTGCTCAGTGGCATTGTATTATATTGAATTGTAGCTGCTGCCTGAGTTCTGTTCAATGTTTCAATTCAATTCCTGTGAATTTCTACAAAAAACTAGTAGGAAATGATGCAGCTGAGCGAGTCGACTGGAAGAGACCCTGTACTCATTCGTAAGTACCCTTTTACTATTATGTTAAACAGTTTTCCACACTAATTACTTAATTTATAGGTTCTATTAAATTTCCAGCCTCGCTCTGCTTGTTCCTCGTATTATTTTCCGACAAATCTAACAGACCCTGTGCCATTTAGGAGCACGGGGTCATCTCCTTTTTTCTACAGTTGCAAAAAAGAAGCAAAGCTCTATTGAATTTGTTGCAAGCTTGAAAAGAGTTTAAAGACAACGCTGCGTATACGAAATTTAAGTGGCTTATGGTCCTAAGAAGCTTAGTGCAGCTGCCACATGCCGCATGCCACATACTACACACTTTTTCGGACAGGGTATGGAGTGGATATGTGGTCTTCTGCTTGAACTCCTCACACGAACACATATACACACACTACATTGTTGTTGTTGTTGTAGTCACGCTGCAACTTGCAACATTGCTATTGTTGCAACTGTCGGCAACGTTGCATTAGCATGTTGCATGCAGTTGGCCGTTTGCAGCCTGTACTTTTGGCCAAATGGTAGACAACAAAAGGTGCATAATCAAATTTTCAATTTCGATTCCTTTTGGCATTTGCATAATTCTCGAAAATGGCCAAATGAAGCTACCAAATGGCCAAATGGCTAAGAAAGCACCGATGACTGGCACAAATAGAGGCGCACAGAAAGTCAATTCGATTATGTGGAAATTAGAGTTAATACGAGTTTTGGCCCAGTCGGAATTAACAGTTAGAATATTTCATTTAGCCTTTAATGACGGATAGATGGATTGAAAGCCAAATGTCTTGGCCAATTCCATTTCCTGTCAAATGCAATGGCAGCTAAAACTGGACTTTTAGCCATACAGTCTTTCAGATACATTTGTAGATTCAGCTACAGATACAAATGGAGAGTTGAGATACATGAGCAGGTAGCACAGGCGTCAGCTTAGGATTGCCTTGGGCATTGGCCAAGTTGGCGCTGCTGTCATGCTGCGTATTGTATTTATTTATTTATGTATTTATTTCTAGTCGTTGGCAGCATTTCAGCTTTTTCAAGACCCTGTACTTACAACAGGCGCAAGGCTCCCTCGGTTTGTGGAAGCACACAAAACAACTGACACGGGAGAGCAAGTCTCCGTCGATGTCTTCCACGATATAGCTGTCCTACCGGGAAAAAGTAAGTATCTGAAGCTGCAGTAAGTACAGGGTCTTTTGCAATTGGCTCCGCTGCTTCCCGCTGTTTCTTTTTAGCCGTTTTCGCTGCGTTTGGCAGCTGCTTTTGCCTCGTCTGCCAAATGTCATGAGTTATGTGTGTTTGCCGCAATGGAAGGAAAAACTTTCTGCCTCCTGTAGCCTCGTGGTGCTTAATGCTTAATGCCCATTGCCTAGTTCCTCTTACTGCTCTGCTGCACAGATTCCAAAACCCGATGACGACGATGATGAGGTTAAGGATGAGGATGATAATGATGATGTGTTTTATTTGTTGTTTGGCGGCCATTTCTTGTTGCACTGCGCCTGTGCGCACAAATGTTTTGGTATAAGTATCAGTTATCTGTGCGTGTGTGTGTGTGACTGTGTGTCTGTGAGTGTCGCCATGGGAGCACAAGAGTTGGCAATGTATTGTAGTAGTTGTTGTTGTTGTTGTTGACGTTGTCGTATTGTTGCTGCTGGCACAACCACCGACAGCAGCATCAGGCAGCCATTGTTTGCCCCACTACGCTCCCCAGATCCGTGTGTCAACCCTCAGCAGGCACAGACAGCAGACCCAGTTGTAAATTGTAACTTGGTTGGGAAAAGGAATTAGAAATTAAATTCTTTTCTAAAATTATTTTCAGTTTACTGAAAATCTTAAAGGATTTTTCATTATTTGCGATACTTTTGTGATACTTTTCTGTGTGAAATGACGAACACGTCAAGTGCAACTGGGAACTCAACCATTTTCCGAATTTCGTATTCGCAGTCCATATTCAATATGCGATGTTGATTGCGGTGCAGCCGGTTGTTGTTGTTGTTGGGCATATTGTTGTGATTTCCATTTTCATTTGCAATTCCTTTTGTGTGTGTTTTCCTTTTCGGTTTCTTGTCGTTCATGTCTCGTTTGTCGTTTGTTTGCTCGGCTGCTGGAATTTATTTAGCCATTTTGCGCATGTTTTATTCATAACTTGCAATATTTGGCATACAATGAATGCCCCTCAGTTAAGTTTATGCAAATTTCCACAGCACAACTAACGTATTTACCCTAACAAAGTGCATACACAGCACCAACAATAAGAACAATCATCAGAAACATCCAATCAACAATCAGAACAACAAAAATACCTTCCTCGTCAAATGGGTACATTTCTCATGACTAAATTGTATAATAATGAATTCCATTCTGCATATTTCAATTTGCAATAAATATTATGGAGGCCATTTTAAAGCGGTGCCATTTTTATTTGGTTGAGCACTAACGGGATCGATAAAATCGCAGCGCCCTCCTGAAAAGTTCGTTGAACTGAAAAAAGCTGTGGACGTGGACTTTGGGCTCTGCTCTCTCGTCTCCCTCTTCTCTCTTCCCTACGCTTACAATTGACTATTTTGCATTTGTAAATCGGTGTTCGTATATGCGTGTATGTGTGTGTGTGTTTGTCTGCATTTCAAGTGCAGCACTCAGACGCACATAGAGTGCGAACGAGATAGACAGACCACTAGCGAGAGAGTGAGAGTGTGGGAGAGCGAGTGCGAGAGCAGCGTCTAATGCTCTTGAAAATTTGAAGTGTTAATTACTCGCATTTACCACACAAACACACACATGAGCATGTATGTGGGTATATGGAACATTCATGAATACGGATATGCCAGACCTGGACCCAGACACCGACACCGACACTGAACGCCCGAGCCTAATTGTTCAAGGTCACAGGCATGCGCATTTCTTCAGCAATGTATTTTAAATTAATTAAGAACAGCACAAATAATGCACTAAAATGAATAAAGCAACAACGACGTACACCGTAAGAGCAGCAGCAGAACATGAACCAATTACCAGGCTGACGACCACAACAACTACAATTACAACAGCAATAACAACAACAGCATCACTCGGCAGCTTAACTTGAACGACGATGACGTCGAGGAGGCTGCAGTCTGCAAATTAGCTCAATGGCCGCAATTGCTGTAAATTTCACTTTTAACAGAGCTTGTTTAACTTGGGCGTCGCGGCGAAAGTCTCAGTTGATGTGCTAATTGCAGGGTCTTTAAAGAACCAAAGGACACAGACAGAGACAGCAATATCAAAGCCACAGCAAAAAAGCTTTACTCAAAGTGCCCTAATTACAAGCAGCATTTAAACGACAGGGGCACAAAGCGCATAATTCAGCGCCGCTTTAAAGACTTAGGAAGACAGACACAAAGATTTGGAATTAAATAAAGCTTTGTACCTAAAGTTAACGGATCGAATTTATAAGGCACATAGTTTTGATTAAGATATTAAATCTTCCATATTATTTATTTATATCCACACTCACACAAGTGCAATTGGTGATCTAGTAACAACCCATTCGCCTGTAGTAGGACAAGTACTCCCAACTTACAACGCCCATTCCATTCGATTCCATTGATCTTACTTAGCTGACAAAGAGTTCAAGTGTGTTCGAGTGTGTGTGTGTATGTGTGTGTGTACATGGTTCCGGATTAATTCAATTAGTCGCAATTTACGTTTCGTTTAGTTATCATACGGTGCACGCTGTCGTTGACACTTGTAAAACGCAATGAATTTGTTTGTGTTTCCTCTCTTCGTCTCTCCTCTCTTGGGTTTGGCATGCCTCTCTTGCCTTTGGTCTGTGCTTGTGGCGGCTCGCTTATTGCTCATTCATTGGCGTGATTTACGCTCTCCCATAGACCTCTCTCTCTCTGGCCATCCCCACCCCACCCCACTTCGGAGAGGCCCGTCTGGCGGTTAGCGTGTCTCAATGCTCACTCGGTCTCTCTCTCCCCATGGCCCCCTTCCCACGTGCAGCCTACTCCTCCCCTCTTCACCACTCCCCTCTCTAGCCCTTCGTTGCACATGCGCCGCAAATGTTTATTCATTTTCATTTACATTGCAAATTGCTTTTCATTCGCCATTCGCCGTTTTAATCGCGTGCGTTGCGCGATTGTGCGAGTAAAACGCAGTCAACGCTTATAATATGCATGTTGTTGTCTTGTTCTTCTTCTTCTTTTTCTTCTTCGCCGCTTTTGTAGTTTTACATTTGCATTGTCAACATTTACAGTTATACACATATAAGTAGACAAACACACGCACTTAATAATCTTTTGTTTGGCAAAGCTCTCTGAGGAAATCATAAAATGTGCCTGTAATTTAATAGGTTAGTCTTAAATTTGAATTATTGTAAACATTTTGTGTTAAACTTAGTTAATTATGAAGTTCATGAATTAGAATTTCCACCAAGTGGACGCTTTAATAATCACTTTGCTTTGGCCCTCCCTGCCGACCAACCTTTCGTATGGGGTGGGTGGAGGAGAAATAACTAAGGCCAGTAGCAGTAAGCACTGAAATAAATGTAAATACTTGAGATTTCAGGGAACTGAAGTGTAGGTTGCCAACAATAAACAGAAACCAAATCGGAAACAGAAAAAGAAACAGAATTCCAGGTAAAGCGCACACGGAGCTGGACATAAGAACAATGGAACAACATTTCAGGCGAGCTCAGAGGGAATTGCCTCTTTTGCCTGTACGGGAGGGGAGTGGGGAGTGACTATGGATTGGAAACTAGAAGTGTGGGGGTTGCACAATTGTGTCGTAAGGTCGTTGCTGCGCAGGGAAAGCATTTTAATCGATGGCATCGGTCCTCTTACCAAAAGTAGTTAACTTTTTGCTGGTCGCGTTCGTCTCTAGGTTTCAGCTAAAGACTGCGCACATGAGGGCACCCTGTACTCTCTGCCATGTACTAGCTAGTCAGAGTAAGAGTCACAAACGCAGTTGTTGTTCTTGTTGTAGTCGTTGTCGCTGTTGTTGCTTCCTGCCCCACGGGCTGCCATTCGCACGCGTACTTCACACGTCGCCATTGTCCCCCCCTTTCCTTCCACTCCCCTACACACCGCTCATCTCCTCGTCTTTCGTTAAATGTGTCGGTGTCGCATGCTCGCTCTCATATTCCGATCATTTTTTCACACGCAAATTCTTATGCTTATTCTTTTCTACACGCCGCAAGGACCAATCGCATAATGGGGCGTGGTGACGACGACGACGACGACAACGACGTTGACGATGGCAACAGCAACAGCAGCAACAACGTCGGTGAGGCCGAGAAGGTTTAGCTCCCGCTCTGCTCAGTGCTTTCTCTCTTTCTGTCTCTTTCTCTCTCTCACTCTCTTTGGGACCCCCTTGTTTGTCGCTGTCGTCTCTCCACTCAATGTTGCTGTTTATGTTTCGTTTTTGCGCAACAAAAACAACAACAGCAACTTTTTCTCAAGGCAGCAACATAGTTTTTCCCTCTGCTCACGCGTGCATCCAGACGCAGACGTGTCCTGCCCCCCAGCTCCCCTGTGTCCCTCTCACTCGCCACGTTTCACCTTTTCCCTAGGCATTTGGTATCTCGGTGTCATGCTGGCTCTTTGTCTTTTCATTTTGGCAGCCATTTTCATCATCATCATCATCGCAGTCTTTTCATCATTATCATTATCCACTTCACTGGCTTGCTACCTCAAGTGTAGAGACGCTGGATGGGGGGAGGAGGGAAGGGTGCTGTATTGAAGCTTAGCGCGTGGAAAATCAATGCGTTCTCCGCAAGAAATAACAACGTCGCAACAGACATTGCGCATACGCCGCGTGGAACACACAACACAAAAGCAACTTCGATGGCAGCAAAGGGGGGCATCAAGGGGCACGCTGAGTTGGCAGACAATGGACTTAGCTTTTCTTGAGCTGCTGCATTTTAAATCTGACATTTTCCACGCCCAGCATCTGTAAATGCTTCCTTAACTTGGATCTTACTCAAACTGAAACCAATGGCAACAATTCACCTTTGAAATCTTCGAAAACATTTAAATACTTACACCAAACCTAAATACATTTAAATATCTGTAACTCATTTATAAACAGTTCTGAAGTTTTCAGTCCTCCCTAAAGTTCAAAAAAGGGAAATTTTAAAACGCATTGCGAAAAAGTTTAAAGGGAAAGCCAAAAGCATAAATAAATAGAGGATTGAAAAGGTCAGAAAGAAAAAAATCTCTTGAACCCAGCGATAATTGGGATAATCCGTAATGTCTTCTTCGCCTGCACAGTGGGCCTAATAGCCCAACAAGCTGATTAAAATTCATAATTGTTAGCGTTGCTACAAACTAATTCACAAGTTATTTACTAGCTTAAGCAGACTCCCACTCTCTGCGCTAATTGCGCTCAGAGATCTCTGCCGCTGTTTGTGTGATTGTTCGCGGACGCCAGCAGAGCGCACGAACGGTTTGTGTGATTGTTCGCTGTCATCTGTGGCGGTAACAAGGAGCACTCTCTGTTTACTGTTTACCTATGCTCCCTCCCTCTACTCTCTGTAATTGTATTTAAATAACAGTCTGCCGCTTGCTGCTGATTCTGATCGCCTGGTGTTTCACACAATGAAATCTTTGATTTTGGCCCTTCGCGGATTTTTTTTTTGCTTGACCGCTGCGATCTGCAGTGCACTGCAGTGCCCAAAATCGTTAGTAATTCTTGCTGAAATACCAGGCAAACAGAAAGATCAGCAGGTTGCCAAGCAAAAATTATTTAACATTAACATTTACTTAACATTAACATTGACTTAACATTAACATTGAATTAACTTTAACATTGAATTAACATTAACATTAAATTAACATTAACATTGAATTAACTTTAACATTGAATTAACATTAACATTAAATTAACATTAACATTGAATTAACATTAACATTGACTTAACATTAACATTAATGTCGCTTCCTGCTGATTCTGTTCGCCTGTTACAAAATCTTCACTTTTAGCTGATCGCTGATGTTTTCTAGGGAGCTCACGATCTGTACATATTTTATACAACATTAGCGTAAACTGGGCTTTGTAAATTCTGTTGTATCGTACTGTGGACTTCTTTTCGCCTGAGAATTCAACTGGGAATTGCATATTCCAGCTGTAATACCAAGCGAACAGAACTTTCAGTAGATCTATGTATGGAAAATTTTACACTAGAAGGAGTACGGGGTCTTAGCCTTTCTTAAATGTTTTTAAATTAATAACAAGAAACTTTGAACTTGTGCCCATCGTGCCGCAGCCTTCAGCTGTTGCACAATCCCAGTCCCATTCCCATTCCAAAATTCAATCCTCGATTTTGTCCACAGTTGCGTGCTCATGTTGTTCGTGTGCGTGGGTTGTGGATTGTCCCTGTCCCTGTCTCTCTCTCTCTGCCTCTCCCTCTCACTCAGTTTGTCTCTTTTTCTGTCATTGTCCCTGTGTCTTTTGCTGTTGCTGGGTGCAAAATGCCGGGCATTGTTTGCAGCCGGGTTACAAACTGATTTTTAAAGTGATTTCACGCCACTTGGACTGGCACAACACCCATACAGAGACACTCACAAACACACACAGACACACAACACTACATCGATGATTTCCAACGAAGCGCATTTCATGGTGTCGCATTATTTGCCATGGTTTTCATGGGTTTTGCAATTGGTTACAACATTGCAACCCAATCGCCCAAATGATACGCATACCCACAGGTTATTACACAGTACGAGGGTGCGCTCCAGTGCTGCTAATCTAAAAGAGGAAAAAGGCTAGGCGAGAGGAAAGAATTTATTACTACAAATAATAAACTGAATATAGCTCTGGCCAAAAATGGCTGATATGGCATCACTGGTGCCGTTACACTGGCAATCAGAGATGCGAGTCAAGCGACAGGTTGCCATATTAACTTTTGAGCTTTTCGATGGCGGCCATTTTACGATTTGCATTGCGTTTTAAAAACGGGGAACAAAGCAGAAACGAAGGACGAGTAGGAGGAGGGGAAGGGCAGAAGGAAGGCGAGAGAAGGGACAGAGGGACAACAAGAGCTGCAGCACGTGGATTGTTTGCTCATTGGATTATCCCTTTGCTGTCAGCTGAGGTCACTTTTCAGCTCGCAGTTTGCAGTGCCCATTAACATTAACATAAATTCAAGTTGGGGAGCGAATCCGAATCCGACTCGGGATTGGAAATGGAATTGGAATCCGAGAGCGAATACGAATCAGACTGCGAACGCGGCTTTGGCTTTTGAAGGGTTATCTCAGCAGCTGCACCTGCCACAACTGACACAGCAGCCGCATCCGCCACAAGTGTCTCAGCATGGATATGGCAGTGTGTGTAAGTACTGACCCCATTCATTGCAGACGCCTTTTTAAATGATTTATTTTAATTTAATCAGCTGCCAAACAGAGCAGTGATAAGCACCGACGAGTAGGCAGCCAAAGGCAATGGCAAAGGCAAAGGCAAAGCTCATAGCCCATATCCCATAACCCACAACACTGAATTACAGCAGAGAAGCAGGAGTCAAAGCAGCTCCAATTATAGCGTGCAAATCGGCAGCAAAAGCCATGAAGCAAACACACTGACATATGTTGCACTCATTTCACAAAGCAGGACACTACAGAGGGCGATAGGAGCTGTAGCGGAGTAGGGTTGGAGATGGAACTGAGGATTGGGGGCTGGAGGTTGGATTGGAAGCGGACTCGAGATCGGCGAGTCGGCAATGGCCACATAATTGAGGGTTCAAGTGGCGTGCCTCAATTTGTGGCAGCGTTTCGCTTTATTACACACTTTCGACACGGCAATGACGACGACGACACACGGGCCAAACAGCACTAAAAGAGTGTGTGCGAGTGTGTGTGTGTGTGTGTGTGTGTGAGTGCCAAGTGTACACCAGTACTCATCATCATCTTCTGGTTGCTCTTGGGTTATGAGCTAGCCAAGCATAGCGAACACCAGTTACTGTCCCTGCTCCCTTCGTCCCTGTGTCCAGCTCCTTCCTTCTACTTCCTCTTAAATCATGCTGTTTCCTGTTCCCTCTGATTTTCTACGGCACCTACTCCTTTACTGCTCCTTTGCTTCCTAGGTTTTTTTCAACGCCCTCTAGGACTCTTCCTGCTAGCCTCCTCTTAGTTCCTTCTTCCTGTTTCTTATACACATCCCCTACAAGCTACTCCTTTCTGTTCCTGTTCCTACCCGCAGCTCTTCTGCTCTAATGACTGCCTAATAGCAAAATTCGCCCGCTACTGCAGCTACTGCTGATGGAGTGGAGGCGTTGCAGCTTGGCTTGGTTTGGTTTGGCTCAGCTTCGCTTTCTTTGACTTGATGTGCACACGTTTCTTACGCCGGATTGTCGTAATAAACTTGTGTAATAGAATAAACGCCACACGACGCAAACAAAACTCCCGTCGAGTTCTCCAGTTTTGGGTGTGGGTTGAGTGGGTTGTTGTTGTGGGCTGTGTAATACTCGGAATGGGCGTGGTATGGGATCCTTTTGCCTGGTTTTGCCTTGGTTTTGGGTAGCAGTCAGTGCACGTGCAGCTTGTTTGGCATTGGAAAAATCTTTGCTTTGAGCACGTGCATGGGATTTTACATAATCAAGTACCGACAACTGCACAACACACACTCACACACACACATACACATATGCTATGCATCAGAGTTATGTCAGTCACGTCAGTTATACGCTTTATAGCTTTAGGGTAAAATATCATGCTTTGTACAATGCGCACACCCACCGAACCACCCGCTGGGCGCAGCTTAACCTCAGACCCGAACCCAAACCCAAACCCAAAAGGAACCCACCTGAACTGAACTGAAACGAACCGAACCGAACTGAACTGAGCGTCAGTCAGGCTTCTGTTTGCTTAAAAGATAGATTTTGACTTTTACAAATTTTCGCACAAGTTGCCACCACCACTAACAACAGCAGCATCCTCTCCTCTGGCTCTTCCTCTTGCTCTCCGAGCCAGCATGTGACCGGTATAATAGCCTTGCCAGGGTTGCCAACATCGCCGCAGGTATTTCCACGGATTAAAGCACGCAAACCGTGTCATTTGACACCACTTGGGTAATCTGAAATGCCGCAGCAGCCACCACGACAACGACGACGACGACGGTGATGGTGACGACGACAGCCCAACCATTTGCCCACCCACCCAACGTCCCGCCCCCAATTACAATTCCAGACAAAGTGCAAGCATATTTATTTTTAATGACGCAAATTCTCAGTAGCAATAAGTTACAGCATTTGTTTAAATACAATACTCAGGGGGGCGCTGGAGGCGAGGCTATGACAGAGTAACCGATAAAGCTCCCCTCACACTGTCTGTAATCAATCAAACATTTCAACCCATAAATACTTATCCCGAGGTTTTGATTTCACTTACTTAAATTTCAAGATGCTTTCGATACTTTTCTTACCAGCGAATTTCTGTAGCATCTCCAATCTCAGGAGATGGTCTAATCTGATTACCTTTCATAGGTATACCGATCTATCTTTGGCCACTTTTCGGCTATTTTCAAAACAGTCAATACAAAAGAAGCAAATAGGAAACCAATCATTTAACATCAGCCTACTCGTAGGTTGGTAGCAACGATCAAAGTATTTCACACCTCGAACCGAAGTCAGATGCTAACTGGCTAAGTAAGCCTCAAATTTATCCAAAAGTACGCCTCCAATAGTGGTAATACTACCGAAACTACCGAACTACACGCTGCGTTGGCGTCGCCCTCAAAGCTGAATTAGGTAGTACACTGAGAAATATTTGTGTTACTTCACTGAGTTGTTAAGAACAGTGAACGCTTGGAGTGAGTAGCATTTTTACAGTGTAACACTGCACGGCACCTACACAGCTATAATCGGAGAAAGACGCCATTGGCAAATATAGTAAAGGAGATAGGGAGAGTCGGAGGGAGAGACTGTAAGAGTAGAGTGACCAAAAGTAGCACCTACGCCTCGGGAGCTGTGTATGGGCATGCATATAATCAATATAAACAATGAAGATTCGATCTGTGTGTTGGTTATGTGCTCAGCTCATTAACAGTGCGATCTTAAATACTTTTTATGAACTCACACAGTCAAATATAAAAGTCAATCAAGCGCAGGACAAGCAAACAAATGGTTAAATACACAAACAGCAATGAAAACTCGAAGACAACATCATAAGGTTCCTTTGAAGTGCCTGATGAAATCACAGCTCCGCAATTCCCAGCTCTCAGTTCTCCGTTCTCAGTCTCCTTCTAAGGTTTCGATATAGGAATTTTTAAGCAGAACAATGTGAACATATCGCTTCCGTTTGTCAGCAAATATTCGTGAAAGATTCTCGCCGAATTGGTCCGTTTTGGACCCCAAAACGCCAAGATGATAAAAATTACCACTCAATTGGGGCCACAAATGAGGCAACCACCCAGAGTTATTCGTTCTCTGTCTCCTCCCTCCTTCTCAGGTGAGATAAGTATCTAATTTATGGCAGCGCCTATTCCGTCAGATCATGTGAGCCTCTAGCATGCAGGTAGGACCGTCTCTTCTTCTGCACACAGAGAGAAATTAAGTTCTAACTAAATAATTTAAGGCGATGAAAACTCTTTTATAGTTTTTTAATGACAACAGCAGTGAAGCTCATGATTTCGTTCTGTGTACGCTTCTATCCTCTACTCTCCTTGCTGTCGCCAGAGGACTCTCCTTGCCCACATTCCAGAGCAAAATACTTTTCGTAGATTTTTAATAAACGGCTACCGAATTTCGCATTTCCTGTCATCGCGGCAATAACCTTAAGTATAGAACGATTGGACTGAATATTGCTATAATTTGGCTGGCAATTTGGTTAGCGCATTGTGTCATTACGACGCCCTCAGAAGCAGAAACGGCATCAGGGGCTAAAGGAGTTACTCAATTGTAGAGCAGACGTTCGGTTTTTGATTTTCATAATTTGAGGCGTGCGTGCCGGCATTTGACTGGAAATGGGGAAGGGGAAGGGAAAGAGGAAGAGACAGACAAAGAGGTAGACCGATCAGTAAGTATGGGCCAAATCCCACGACAAGTTTATAGGAAATGCCCATGAAATCAAAAGCCGGCAATGATCATGCAAAAATTTCTTACCAAACCGAACCAAAAAAAATCAATCAAACTGTTGACGATTTAATTTTACGCTGACGCATGCAGAGATCACATACTCACAACCGTACTTGTACTCGTATTCAACCAGACATTCTATCTGACTTGGCTATAATGCTTCGAACTGAACGATGATGAACACAGCCGTCAACTGGTTTCGGCCTCCTCAGGTCTCGGGTCTTGGATCTCGGTCTCTCTGGGTCTGGTATTCTTTATTTCGGGGCCCCCAAAGACCAGTAGCAAACGGAAGAAGGCCTGTCTCTTTGTCTCTCTGTCTGTCGGTCTGTCCGCCGGCTACAAAGTAACTTAATTTACACTACCGACGCCCCAGAAAGTGCCCAACAATTGTTGTACCTCTTACAAGGGCCACTACAGCGGGTATGCCATACGTTACTACTATTGCTACCCTTTTAGGGTGCTCATAAAGGTTTGTAATACATCTCTTTCTACTGTGCATACTTTTCCCAGGTAAAGTCCAGGGTATTACTGTAGTTTATATAGACTTTCCTGAGCTATTTGCTCTCTGACGTGCTCATGACGTGGTCACAATTATTATTACGATTTCTTCATTTTTATTATTATACTATATCATTGTTGTTAGTGTCTATTGTTGTTAATCATTGTGCGCGACTTTATTCACACTTTCTTTCGCCTGTTTCGATTGTCTCCTCGTCTCTGGTTCTCTTGGTCTCTTCGTTCGTGATGTTTATTGTGATTTACTTTTCTTTGGCTGCTTTATCAGCCGTAATCACAACAAAGTTGTACAAATACACAAATGCGGGCTGCCAAACAATGTAACAAGCATAAATAAAATACACATGACCAAAAAAAAACACACAAATAAATAATAATAATTTTGTGTACTTTTTTTGACAGCGAGAGTTTCGGGACAGCTGTTGAGCTCCCAGGCAAAGCTAGAAAGCTCGTGTGTGTGTGTGTGTGTGTGTGTGTGTGTGACGTCATTCATTCAAAAGTCAGCGGGCCATGCCCACAAGAGGCGGTCGAGATACGCATTTAAGCCCAACTAATTACAATTACCACTTGTGTTTACCGTAAACAAACCAAATACTCCTGTGTGCCTGCCTTTTTGGCACTAAACCAAACATTAAATATTTTAAATGCAAACCAAGAGAGCGACCCTCGCACCCTACTCCCTCCCTCGAGCTACCAACTACCAGCTACCAGTGTGACCTGCTACCCCTTTGCTCGAGCGATGCATTGAGACATCAAGAATTGTTTTGACGAGAAGTGAGTATGACGTTTATTTAATTCGAAGTAATGATTTCATCGCGCACTCTGTGTAATCGATAACCATCTACAACAGCACAAATAAACACACACACACACACATACACACACGTACACTCACAGTGTCCTTTAGGGGCTGGGCGAGCACTTGAGATAATCGCCTTAGGGTTGTTTTTAGGTCGGGTACTCACACTGGGTGCTACGAGTGCCCGTTGCCACGTACCACGTACCACACACACCATGAACGATCCTGTAATTTTGGTCCTGCAGACAGAACAAGCAGGAAAACTATAGACGAGGTCAACCGACCGTTGTATACGCTGTGCGAGCAGTTTACTGCACTACACTGGCGTCTATAAAAGCAAATCAGGAACTTGTGTACTGTAAGGTGTGTTTTACGTGTTACCCTTTCACTGGGTATTCCTAAAGGGAGCACCCAGGCGAAGGACAAAGTACAAAGGACAAAGGCCATTGTTGTTCATGTCGATTATTATCGCGGCAATGAGCAAAACTATTGCCGACACATGTATCCGTTTATTTGTCATGACTTTGTTCTATTCCCTGGCGCAGTCCTTGCCCTAGTCTCGCAGGACCTGCCACCACCCAGCCCGCCCGCCCGCTTATGTCTCCATCGCCCGCTTCTGCCCTCAGTCGGAACTTTTTGACATATTGTCTGCTAATCAGTTCCGCCGCAAAAGGTTCGCTGCCAACTTGATGAAATCCTTTAGCGCTCCCTTGGCAATACGTGCGCCTAAACGAGCAATCGCATAATTTCAATTAGGGTTGTTTGCTCTCCCCGCGCTCTCCTTTCACCCTGACCACTCCCCCTTCTCCTGAACAGACCCAACTCCAATCAGAGCTCGAATCACAATGCTAAATGTGCTGTACAAGGGCGTTGTCGGCACGCTTCAGAGTGTATTATCGCAGTCATAACTCTATTTGACACTGCTACCGAACGAGAGGCACCGAAATCTGGGACTGACCACTTCATTACGATTACGGTACGTGTAAACAGAGACATCGATGTCTCCAATCACATAAAATACTAGACCATATGTCGGAGAAAGACAGTAAGACAAAATAAACGCATTCAGCAGGTATTTTAAGTCTAAGGATGTTAAATAGCACATTTAGTTTGTACTAGTGATAAACTCAAAACTAGTCCGAGCTCAGGACATAACTGACTTTCTTCTTTGCTTCAGCAATTTACTTGGCAAGCTGTAAAGTTTACCCACCTGACTTCAAATTAACCGTTCTCCTATCTTCTCTCTCCTTCGAACTTGCTTTGCTCCTCGGACAGTTGTCCTCTCTTCCTTGAAACCTCGAGACCCCGTTTTCATTTCCATTCCCCCTTCGAACTAGCTTTGCTCCTGAGTCGCATTTCCTCGCTGCTGGCGATCCTAAAGTGATATGAAATCATTTTTTATGACAACAACGCTAGAATTATAGTGGCCAGCACTTGGACTGTGCCTTGGGGACACATAAAGTGGCTGTGGTTGCTTCTGCTGTTGTTACGGATCTCGTGCCATAAGGACAAAGAGTCAATCTAGTTTTGCCGCTGCAGCATTGCCAATCGACATGGACATCATGTTACACAATACAGTGCAAGTCACAAATTAGGACCCAGGGGACCAAATTATTTAAAAACCCTCCGCAGTAACCATAAACAGGAACGAAGAGAAGCGCGAGATGGAGATGGAAGAGGAGATGAAGCGGGAGGAGGCACAGGAGACCAGACCAAGACTCGGTCACACAGTTCGCTGACATTATTGTAAATGATTCACATGAGTTTCCCATTTGGCTGGCAACTCGAGAGCAAAAATGGTAACCTTATTTGGCCATAATCCTATATGCTTATAACTGTTTCTGTTTCTGTGATTCGCATTGGAATTCTTAACTTAACAAACAATGAAACAAATTTTGATTGATATTTGTATATTCTTCAAGAATTCTACGTTAATAACTTCCTGTATGACTAGAGTCAAATTTAATGATCGTAGAATGTGTTTGACTATGTTTGTAATCCTTTCCGCTTCAGCTTAAATTGATTTCTAAGTTTACAGTTGGTACTAGCTCAGTTCTCACGTAATTTATCTAATAATCAAATAATCCACTGCTGTACCAACTGAATCTGTTCTGTTTGTGCACTCAAGCACTTGACTCGATTATCAGCACGTGTTAATTGATATCATCAAAGAGATTGGCTTGTGGGCAGAGCAAAAGTTAAAACCACAATCGGAACAACAAAGCCTTAAGGATCATAGAACTTATGATTACATCCACCGATAATTACAATATGCTTATGCGACTTTAAGGCAAATGATGAACCCGAATCCCGATTCGAGCATGTGTAGAACAAACCGAAAGCCGAAAACCGAACAAACAAACGACCAACCGACTGTCGACCCACGGCCGAGAACCGTCAACGACTCCACCTACCACCCACCACCCACCGCCTGCCGCCCACCGCAAAGCGTATTGCACCATTGTAGTCGGTATCAGCGGCAATGCACAGTGGGCCTTTCTCCTCATTTATCACAAGATAATTATTTAAAACGCTAAAATATAACTGAAATCTAAGGTAGTCCCAAGTAAATGAGAAGATAATTTACTAAGATTATTAATTTTCGTCCGACCAACCAGCCAACTGGCCCACTGTGCTTTGGCGGAGGGCGGGTAAGACCGACGGAGTGGAAGTTTAACGAGGCCGACACGTGCACGCCTTTAATTTGTTTACAAATCACTTCAGATGCGTTACACGCACGAGTACACGTTCCATTCTGGGCAGTGGCGTAGTGTGGAGCAGGGTGAACGGGAGGGGGGAGGGCGGAAAGGTATTACAACTACTAGAGGAAGACCTTTGAATGGTCACACGCACGACACGCCCGCTAGTTCCGCCCTCGTGGCATCTCCTCAGTGCAGTCTTCACAGTGTCTACTAAAAAATGAGCGACACACGCTCACGAAAGTTCACACATTAACATTGCCATTATCATTACCATTACCATTGTCGTTATCATTGACACTGCATTAATGAGGCTCTGTGGCAACGACTGCAACTGCAACAACGACTGCTGTGTTGCGGTGGTAATCAGTTTGGTAAAGTTTTGTCATCGAAACGATTTTTTGATCATTGAGCTGCTTAAAAGCGGCTTAAAACAACGCGTTGTCTGGGAGATGCATATTTTAGAGGTCCTTAAAAAGTGCTTAACGGTTATCAAACAGGTGATGATGCTGATAAGATCAATGGAATCAATTATCAGTCTTCACATGTCTCTGGATGCAGAATGTTTTTATGTATTCTCTCTTTACAAGAGAGTTCTTTAGTTGGTCAAACTAAAGTTCGTGTGTTGAATTTCCTAAGCAAGTGAAATATGAAAACTACCAAACGCATTTGTTCCAAAAGAAACTTTTTAGCAAAGTTTTCTTTGCCAAGAACTAACATAAGGCACATGCCACGCCACGCCCCTTTGAAGCTGCCTCTACCCCAGCCGGGCTCCAAAAGGCAAAAGTTCGCACTCAATCCACCATTGATATGCGCACATACCCTTCGATACCCATTCCTTTTCCGCCCCTCATCGGGTAGCTGCCTTCCCGCTCCACTGCGAGTCACCCTCGTGAATGCTTCTGGTGAAATAAATACAAAAATATATTTATATATGTATGTGTGTGTGTGTGTGTGTGTGTATACGATACGCTCTTTGCTTTCAAAGTCTTTCAGTAGTCAATGATGCTAGGCAACGAATTGAAAAATCCAAGCTCACAAAATTGTACACAATTTTCTGTCTATTTAACTTTGATGGTTATGGCAAAAGGCAAGAGGAGCAGACTGGGGGTGACGGTGGGGGTAGCAGGGAATATGGAAGCACGAAGTCAACATGGCGGCTGTGGAAAAATCTTTTTTTGCCCAGCGCCCACATAAAGAAACATAAAAACCATTTTGCCCTTTGAAACTTGGTTAAAAACAGATGGAGACTAGGGTGATGATGACGATGACGATGATAATAATGATGTAGCTGCTCTAAAGGAATTGAAGGCGTAGTTGCCAGTGTAGGGCCCGTGCCACACCCTCTCCCTATTCTCGTTCTGGTTCTGGTTCTGGGACTTCTCAGCGGCATCAGGATGGTTGTCAAAGTTTACGTTTCACTTCGAGTGCGGTGTGCTCCTGTTTTGTTAGCCCAGCCGGCAAAGGATACCAAGTGCGTCACTGTTTTTGAACCAGCTCCGAACTCATCTAAAAAATACTATTCTTAAAAGCCTCTTATATATCGTTACCTTTATAAATGAGTTCGCTTTCAGTTAAGACGCCTGTGGGTGTATAGAAAACAGGCGTATAACAGTCGAGCACCTCCACTGCAGCTTCTTATTCGTTCGCAGTTGTCTCTGGGTGCAGGACGAGGCAGAAACACAGCTCAGACCAAGAGTGTATCTGTATGTGGCTGTGTGTGTGTGTGTGTGTGTGTGTATGTGTGTGTTTGTGAGTGGTTATGCCCTACAAAAGCAACCTTTTGGTGTTTCAAAAGTACATAGAAGCAAAAACAAAAACTACTGCGACGGCAACGACTTTTTGCCTCTGTGTATGTGTGTGTCTGTGTGTGTGTAAAGGAACCGCAGTTACGTAAATACGAAAATCCGATATTACGTTTCCACTTCGCACTGTATGTGCATGTGGCTGTGTGTACTGGTGTGTGTGTGTCTGTGTGCAACGCTTGTTACACAAGTGCTGCGCTTTGGCGTTGCATTCAAAAAAACAACAGCAACAAAAACTTTGCACGCAAAAACTAAAGCCCTCGTTTTCGAATCCTTTTAGGAAATATTGTGGGAACACACGTATGTGCCCATCGTACCTCCTATGTGTGTGTGTGTGTGTGTCTGTAACCTGACTGCACACCAAAAAAAAAAAAAAACTTTGAACGTCGGAGCTGTTTCAACACAAAAAGTTGAAATGGCAAATTCAACGGCAAAAGACAAGTAAACTCAAGTCCAGCTTTTTCGGCGCGTGTGTATGTGTGTGTGACTGTGTAACTGTATGTGTGTGTGTGGATGAGTGGGTGCGCCTGCCACACCCAGTACAAAACGTGCCAGGAAGCTGCAAAGAAGTACCAGAAGCTCAACAAGAAACGATAACAAATAAAGAATGCTCGGTTTGCTATGCTAAGCTTATATGCTCGATCACAAGATACCCTAGAAAGCAGGAACATATTACCCCAGTTTCCCATTAACATATTTCTTACAAGCATTGAGACTGGAGTCAAAGTAATTTACAGGAGAGCACTCCCAATACATATAAAATAAGTTACAAACAAAAAGGGAAGAGCGCAACTAAAATTTATGCACTGCCAAAAATAGTTGGTCTACAAAGCACATCGAATTATTAAACACTTCGATGAAAACTCTAAACTTGAGCCGATTTGTGCAAGTGCAAACTCCTAGGCAAGACAACAACAGCACACGCAGAACAAAGATAAGAAACAGAATACGACAAATTGTTTTTGTACTTTGGACTCTCTCACACTGCGCGCAGTCCACCAATAGGAAATGCACCAATAGCATCGCTCGCTTTAGCTGGTCGTGCATGGGTATGTGTGTGTAAGTGTGTAGTAAGTGCGCCTCAAGGGCAAACGCGTGGGCAGCTCAGCTTAAGAGATTTTGTAGTCGTTTGAGTCGCATAAGCTCGCTAAGCTCTGCTCTTACAGGGTATTACAAAAATTCAAACTTCATGTACTGCAAAACGGCACAGAAAATGTTGAAGAGTGCGCCTCAGGCCCGGACTAAGCACGGCAGCCCAGTCTTTGAGAATGCAGAATGAGATATGGGTATGTGGGTGGAAGTGCTGCCTGTGGTGGATGTGGGGGAGGTGCAGCTGGAGGGTAGCGACGCCGGCGACGACGACGACGACACCACCTTTGTAACTTTCCGCAGACATTCAACACTTTCAAGCAACAAGAGCAGTGGCAGCAGCAGCCACAGCAACAGAGGAAGAAGCAGCGGCAATACAAGAAAAATCTACTACAAGAGCTTGAAAATAAATAAAAATATATAAAAGCAAATACGAGGACGAGTACTCGTATTCGTATTCGTATTCGTATTCCTACTTGTGTTCGTAAAATGAACTAGAAGTAAAACTAGGGTAGAGCTGATGGACTATGAAAGACCCTGTACTCGTTTAGAAACACTCGACTACCATTAACTTATACGTTCACTAACTTTACTGGATTTAAACCACATGTTTCTAGATTAAGTTGTACAAATGTTAGCATATAAAGGCAGGCCATAAACATTATAGTCCCTCTATTCGATTTGGTTACGTGGTCTAAAAAGAAAAGAAAAACAGAGAGCGACAGAAACAACAGCAACTTTGCAAAAGATTTCAGCACATTGTTGTTATACGCTGACTCAGTTGCTGTTGTTGTTGTGTCAGTTGTTGCTGTTGTTGTTGCTGCTATTCACAATTGCAAGCGCACACAACAAGCTAAAAGTCTCCTCTTTTGCCCTGTAGTACGTTGGTTTGTTTGTTTGTTTATTTGTTATATGCGCGTTGATGTACAAACATGCCACACAAACAGAAAGCAGGTGTGTGTATGTGTGTGTGTGTTACCCCCTTTTGAAGCTGCTGCATATGCCCAGCACTTTTGAATTTTTATTGTGAAATGCGAAACTCAATGACAGCCATCGACAACGACAACGACGACAACAGCAACAACAAACGACAACGTCAGCAACATGGGGCATGGGACTTGGGACATGGCGCATCAGGAGCTGTAGCTGCAGCATCCTCCCGATGACTGCCTCAGCGACAACAGCGCCATTGTGGCATAAAAATCACATTGTCAACTTGAGAGCATCTATCAATTCTTTTAATTGATCCTTCTCTTCCCTTTATTTCGTCTGCTTCTTCTCATTCGCATTCAGCTGGCATAAGAAATGGATGAATTCATATGGAAATATGGAAATGGAGGTAGTATCATTCTTTAAAGGTAACAAAATTGTATAATTAAATTAGTAAAGGTTCTCTAAACAAATATAAAATGACAATTGAGCAGCAGTAATTTAAATTCTTATCTGAAGCATGCAACACGAGTCGTATGCGCAATGTGGTTTTTGCACTTAGAGTACCTGCTGAGCTCTGATTTAAGATAGTTCACATGCATTAAAAGTACTGAAAATCATTTAAAAAGTGCTTAAAACGAGAAACATTTCATCTAAAGTCAAATCAATGTAGGACTTTTCGCACAAACTTTTACATAAGTTAGGGTACATAATACTCAATGCGATGCGATGATGGTACATATGTGCAACAGTATGTACCCGTGTACCTACTTATGTTTTATAAGAAAAATAAACCGAATAAGAAAAGCTGACAATGCGAATCCGATACTTACGACCGAACGCTGCCCTTTCCACCTCCTCCTCCCCCTTCACCTATCCCTGTCATTCTCCCCACCTTCATCTGTTTTTACTTTTATATTTTATTTTTTTTATAAGCCATCAAAGCAAGACAACAACAATGCAGAAGAAAAGGTACCAGAAAATAAATCGACAGCAAAAAACTTTAAAGCCAAGCAAAAACGAAGAAGAAGACGAAGGCGAAGGCGAAGCAGAATAATAAAAAAAGAAGCAGGCAGTAATAATAAAATGTATAAAAAAAATATCATAAAATGGCAAAAGAAAAAATCTAAATAAATAAGACCTGCTCGATTTTCTTCAAACTTTTTGCCTTTTACAACAACAAAGCCTTGGAGATGCCAAAGGCAAACGCATATACAACAACAACAGAAGGAAGAGCAAAAGGAGGAGACGCAGTAGGAGGAGGAGGAGGAGGAGGCAAGACAAGCAACGTCTTCGCAGTTGTTGTAGTTGTAGCAGCCAACATCTTTTGCCAGCAAGCGAAAAATTCCTGTCATGATGGGGTCCACAGTGATGCCACAATCGGCGGCTGCTGCCACCGCCACTGTTGTTGCTGCCACTGCTGCTGCTGCTGCTCCTGATGTTGCTGTTGCATTATTCATGTTTGGCAGCCAGCCATCGTGCCCCCAACTCTTCACCGGCGGGGGCAGCACAGCGCACACAACTGAGTGACGACGACGACAACGACGACGACACCACGCCCTCAAACGGCACTTGCAGTGTGAGCGCAAGCGAGATAGCCATACAAACACAAATCAGCTGAGAGCGCCGCCATTTGCTGTTGTGCATAGCAGACGAGAGAGCGAGTGCCGAGAGCCGTAAGAAGAGAGCGAATGCGCAAGCATTGCTAAGTGGAAGCGAGAGGCAGCGAATGGTGGTTGATTCAGTGCTCTGAGTGCGCGCGTGTGTGTGTGTGTGTGCTGTGTTTGCTGAGAGCGGCGCTGGCTTGAGCTAGTGAGCTGGCTACAGGCCACAAACACACAGTAATACGCTGCTACGCTGACTGGTTGTCTGCGCGGAAGTTTCGAATCTCGTAACGCAACGTAAGGCAACGCAGCACAACGAAACGAGACGCGCCGCGTCACGTCACGTCACGTCGCGTTAAGTTTTCATTTCGTCGTTGTCGTCGGCAGCTTAGTTTGAAAACGCGTGGCAACAACAACAGTCACAGCTGCAACCACAACGCGCTGATTCGTCGCTCGGTTCGCATTTTTCGTTTGTTTTTTCACACAACAAGAACAACAACAATAACGGCAAAAAAGCAGAACAAGAAGAAGCTGAAGGAGAAGAAAAATATTGAATACGAATTCTCCTCGGTTGTCGTTTGAGTTTGCCGCGGGCGTAACCTTTAACCTCGCTGATAACGGGACACATCACTTAAACTTTGCCGTCGGATTTTAGTGTGAATGGCATTGTATTGAATTCGCACAGGAAGAAACAAACGCAGCTGCGAGACCGTCCAAAAGTCTTATTTAGTTATCAACACAACAGAAAAACCGAAAATAAAACAAAAAACTAAAAACGGTAATAAACAGACGAGAAGCGAAAAGCAGAAAGCAGAGAAAAGACAAAAAGAGAACTGAAGCAAACGCTCTCTAATTCTAATGCCTTATCAGCAAGTCGCATCTGCTGACTCGGGGGCCGCTGCCGCGGGAACACACAGAGACTGAACCAAGTGGACCTTCCATGTGTACAACTCAATTCCCATTCGAACCGATCCGATCCCATTTTCATTTTCGGAGTGCCATTCTCGCGCTGTCTCGTAAATTAATGTCATAAATTAATTTTCGGGCCTCCTTGTCGTTGTCATTGTCGCTGTCGTTGACATTGCCGTTGTCGTTGTCGGTAGTCGATATCGGGAGCCGGAATCGGAGTCGGAATCGGAGTCCGTGTCGGTTTTAGCAAGTCTTTACTATACCTGCCGCTCTAACAAGTCAAGTGTGTGTATCTTTATGTGCATGTGTATGTGTGCGGTGTCATCTAAAACCCAAATGTTCCTTAAATTACCTTGAAGCTGAAAAGAAATGAAATTAAGTGAAATAAATCAATTAAATAAATGCAAAATACAAAATAAAAAATTCAAAATACATAGTACGAAATACCTAATATTTGTATAAGTAGCAGAAGATTCGTATCGAGAAAAAAGTCATAAAAAAAATAAAGAACCAAGCAAAAATTTGGTAATAAAATGTTAAACCAATAAATCGATGTTGCTTGTGGCCAAGAGAATTCAAAAGAATTGAGATCTAACAAGAAACATTCAAGTGTCAAGTGTACATATGCATATAAATATATTTAAATATATATCAATAAAACAATACTTATAAGTGAAACGCACAAAGGGATTACTGGACCAAACAAATCCTTCGCCTTGCGATTAATCGCTGCTCTCAATTAAAACCCAATCAGGATATTCCCCAAGAGAAAACACACACCAACTATCAACAACAACAAGTAAAAACAACAACAAACAGTAAACAACAATAACAACAACAATACTAGTAAACCAGACAGACATCATCATCCTTGGAAATAGACCTCGTGTCATTCCAAAAGACGCACATGGGCGTCTGCACCGAGGAGCGCCCTGTGATGCATTGGGTAAGAATCAAGGGTTCATAGTTCATACCCCTAATAAATCGAAAACAAAACACATGTTCAAAAGAAGAGGAATCTTAAATCAAGCACAAATTGATTTGGATCTTATAAGACAATTTTAGTTGGTTTAGATTTAGAGATTTGTTCTCTTTTCAGAACTTTTTATCCTCAATGCTTTCTTAGACAAAGTTCTAAGAAATATTGATTTTAAAGCATTTTGTTTATCAGTGTAGCTCATTGGGTTCTGGGGATCAAAAGTTCAGAGATCGCATCCTCCGATCCTCTGTGCTGTGCACTTCGCAAAGCATAAGTTCTCTGGCCGCTGATTAATTTGTGATTTATCTCGCACTCGGGTTACAAATGTTATCACTGCCAGACCGAAAGCTATGCTCCTCCCCACCCCAAGCCAGATCGGAGGCAGTCCCAGTGGCTACTGGAATAGGCGATAAGCAGAAACCCCTTGTGCATATATTTGAGAGCACGACTTTTGAGTAGAAGATTTTGTCGTTGTCATGAGTCGATAGCTTTGGCGATAGCAGAGATCAGTTAAGATGAGTTTCCAAGGCACAGATAACAACGATGACACATGATCATCGAGTTCCCAACAGTTCAAAGTCAATTTGTTTATTAGAAACTTGATTTTCAATTGATTTCTGTCATAATTTCAACGAAATGTCAGGGAAACAGTTGAAATATTAGGCATACGCACTGTGTTCCGCGAAACGGCGACGGTCTTGCGAAGTTTCCCAAAAATTTTGTTTTGAATCGAAAAGTATTCAAAAAACCCCAAAATTGAAAGCCGTTTATGAATTTTTTAAACATACTGATAACGAAACTAAGGAATTTCCCAGAAATCGAATTAGTCTTTTCAGTTGAGCATACAAATTTAAAAACAAAAACAACTAAATAAAATTGAATGCATTGAAGAATTCTGAATCCTTTATTTAATTGAGTTTTTTACACATATTACTAGCGATAGATAAAATCACTCTTATCGAGCACTTTTGGCAATGTTTCTCAATAAATTTCATAAGAATTATGTTGCTTAATTTTAGTTAGTTTTGGACAGGTTTGCAAGCAAATCAAGCCATCATGTTGCCATAAAAATGTGGTTAGATGTTGTCTGTTAGGAGCTGGTTAAGTCTGGTTGGTCAACAGGCAACTAAAATGGCTAGCAGAAATGTGCGCACGAATTCAGTGGCTTTTTCCTTTATGGCATGGGCTGTTGGTGCTGTTGTGCCCCTAAAGGTAATTGCGTGTTGCCAAAAACAGCGACAACATACCAATACATATACACAGACATAGACAGAAGACAGAAGACAAGACAAGACAACAAAATGGTTGTAAATTTCAACAAACAGGCCAAAAATACACAATGTACAAATCTGAAGTTTCAGATTTTATTTCTTGTATTTTTGTTGATATTTGATTTAGATTTTGTTGGGGAAACCTGTCATCCTTACAGCTTAAAAATCTATTTTCAACTAATTAATCAAAAATAAGTAAACTGGAGCATCGATGATACCTAAGCGAATCATCTACAGTGCGCACAAGTACATGTGCGACAAGATGTCTGCGCTCCGTTTGCAACTCTGTGCTCTCCTCGATTTTTTTTCCTTCAATGAATGTCGTCGGGGGGATTTTGTCGGATCTGTCATTTGGGTTTCCCTCACATGTTCATGGTCTTCAAATGTCGCGCATCGTTTTCGTGGAAAAACAACGCGAAAAGTTTCTTAATTGAAATAAACTTTTGTTGCGCCGCCATTGAAAATTTCATGCATCATTTGTATTGAGGTTCATCCTTTGAAATTTGTGAAAAATTTCAGAGCTCACTGAGACAGCAACGAACCATCTCCGCTTCCGAGCTCCATTTACAGGCTTTTAAACTGACTTAGAAGTGATTAAATTTGCACAACACTGACCCAAACTGTACTCAAACATTCGATTTGTGTCATTTTAATATATTTTTCATATTTTTAACTTAATTGTTTATAACTTTTACAGCAGCAGAGCGCAAGATTTCTTGGGCCCGGCGCAAGGGAGAAAAGTCCAACACCACCTGTAGCACATCAGGGGAGCAATCAATGTGGAAGTGCTGCAGGTGCAAATAATAATCATCCATTGTTTCGCACATGCTCCACATCCTCGTGTTCAGATATTTGTGATCACAGTACAAAGCCCTTTGGCAATGCATACGGCAGCGAGTCATACAGAAGGTAATTTCGGGTTCTACAAAAAGAAAACTATTCCTAAAATATAACTTGTATTTTCCTGCTCTCAGCTATGAAACCGCCGATCGCGCCACATTCGAGGACTCCACGGCTAAATTCTCAATTAGCCGAAGTCGCACCGATTGCACGGAAATTAGCGATGAGACCACGTCGGGCATATCATTTAAAACGGAGCCCTTTGGACCACCCAGCAGCCCCGAGTCCACCAACGATAGCAAGGTAACCCGCAATCCAGATGATTGCGCTGGCTGTGGCCGACAAATACAGGTGAGAATTCTAAGGGAGGAACCTACCGACGGGGAATTGGAAAATGAGCAAGTTATGGCCATTTAAAATATAGATAATTGGAGTAGATGAATGGCTTATTTCTATAGTTTTACAAGGGTTAGATTAGATTTAAACGGGGTGGAATAATAAATGTTAAGTATTTGAGATATAAAACGGTGATCAGGAGGGGAGTTAATAACGCTGTTTTTCGCAGAAAAAGAGTAGGAAAATAAGTGTTATATGAGTGGAAGATTACCGGAGATCTAGCGAGAGTAAACTGTGCTCCTCCTCACAGCAAAGGGAATAAAATCAAAGGAATGATGTTTAGTAATATTTTATATGATTACACTAATTGTGCAACAATAATAAATATAATAACAATAATAATAATAGCGATAGGTAATGCGGATATGTCATTTATGGCTTTGGAATTCATCGTTTCAGGATCGCTTCTACCTCTCCGCTGTGGAAAAACGATGGCACGCCAGCTGCTTGCAGTGCTATGCATGTCGGCAGCCTTTGGAACGGGAATCGTCGTGTTACTCACGTGATGGCAACATTTATTGCAAAAACGATTATTATAGGTAAGTCGTACTTAAGTCTGAGTGCCAATTCCACTGACTCTAATGTGATGGTAGTAGCTGTGGCTTCTGGGAATCAACTGGGTGTGGGTAGTGGGAAGGGGTAGGGGCAGGGACAGGAGCGGACTCTGATGAATCAGATAAAACCTCCAAACTGCATGCCAAGACATTGACTAGAAAATGATTTCCAAACACGCAAATGAAATATTTATGCATGCATTGTTTTGTTCCACTGTGCGAAGGCTACGTTAGTGACGACGCGACGGGGCAGGAAGCAGACCGCGACCGCTGCAGCGACCGCGATCGCGACTCCAAAGAAGACACCACAGTTCTTCCTCCGACTCCATTTCCACCCACCTGGCTTACCTAGCTACCCCATGTACCTCCCTCTAAACCCCTTTGCCCCCGACCCTGCTCCACCTGGTTGAATGGGTCTGCGTGTGTTCTGCTCTTTGCATTCCCATTCCACGGAGTTTCTCAAGAACGCGACTCGCGACTTGGCTCACCTCGGCTCACGCGAGATTCGCTAGTATCTGCACTCAAAACAAAGCAGCACGACCGCTAAAGACCCTGCTCCCAGCACACTAAAACGACAACTGATTGAACTAAAATTTTAGACTGA
This sequence comes from Drosophila acutilabella, assembly GCA_035046005.1. NCBI lineage: Eukaryota > Metazoa > Arthropoda > Insecta > Diptera > Drosophilidae > Drosophila > Drosophila acutilabella. Next base: position 19,315,700 of record JAWNOK010000024.1, on the reverse strand, counting down.
ATTCTTTATATATTTTTTTTAAGTTAGGTTCTTTTCTGGCACTTGGTTTCCAAGCTTGTGTATACTTGATTTTAGAATGGGCTTCTCTGTTCAGTGTAGGATTGATTTCAGCCATTAGTCCCCAAGATTTTCTGTGTCTTCACTCCATAGACGCTCACTACTTCTGCAAGTACAGGGTCTACAAACCTCGACTTACTCGACAGTCACTTTGAGGTTGACACTCTGCGCTTGGGTGGGTGACGTTGGCACTGCAGAGTTGCCAGGCTGCACGATTGCAGGGTTGCTGCCTCTACGGCTGCCACTTGCGAGGAAGCTGCAATGCAATGCAATTTCACGCGCCGCAAAAACATGCAGCAAACACGCGAGATTAGCACAGCAGCAAAGCAACAGCAACAACAACAACAGAATGAAAACTCGTTATAATTATGCCAAATTTCATGCACACCCATACACACACACTCCTACTTGGGTGTGTAGAAACATTTCTTTCGATTGTGCACAACAACGCCTACAATTTGTTAGGGAACCGCTCGAGCGGCAATTAAAGTTGCAACTTCCAGTGGCAAGTTCCAGTCGCAAGTTAACTGAGTCAAAAGTTTTTCCAGCTGCAACACCTGCCACCAACAACTGCGTAAATCAAAAAGTTTATCATTCAAGCGACCCCAAAAAACTGAAAAATCAAATCAAACTTGGTATGAAAAGCTAAAGGCGAGCGATGCGACAGTAGAAGACCCTGTACTTGCAATAATCAATAGTTTTCGACACCCGATGCACCTCTGTCAGCCCTAACCCTCTAGAGTACAGGGTCTAAAGGCAAAAAGAGCAGAAAAGTAGAGGAAAAAGCATGAAATTTGAACTTAGTGCTGTGCGGAGTAATCTACACCAAGCAACACACACACACACACACAACAGATAGTATACACTGTACACTGTACACCATAAATCCAAAGCAAGTCACGCTCGTCACTCGTATTTCCTCTCAAATGATTCTTGTGACATTTATTACCGCTCCATATTTCAAAATACGCAGTCACCAGAGTCCAGAGACGCAGATCGCAGTTTTGGAGAGTATGAGAGAGGGGAAGGGGGGCTAGGAGTGAGAAGGGGAGATGGAAATGGAGTCAGAGTCTGCTGCAGTTGCCTCGGTTGTGGCAATGACGATGCTGCCTCTTTCAATGTCTGATCCCCTCCGTGGCAACCGCTTCGCTCTGCTTAGGCGCACACACAAACACACACATACTCATCTTGGAAAGTGTTGCCACAGTTAAAAACAGCCAAAAAATCTGCTAGAAATAGCTAAAACAGTGAGAATGCTTCTAGGGAGATGCTCGGCTATAAAATGTCCAGTTTTCCTACTTTCCTCTTTAAGAAGCGGTGAAAATTATAGCTAAAGTGGCATCACTGATCTCGGGTCGATCTGCTTGCTTGGGAGAGCGAGGAGGAGGTGGGGGATTGGGGATGCGCTTGGCGGACGCCATGTCATGTCATATAGAGTCCAATCCACAATCCATTCCGCCGTAATGTTTCATTTCGTTTCATTCCGGCGGCTTTCGCTTGGCATTATCAATCAAATCGGAACCCCCTGAATGGAACCTTCCCCTCCCTTCGCTCTGCAGACTGTGCGCCCCCTCCAATGTGCCCTGCGCCCCTCTGGTGCCCTCTGCTCTCCTCTCGGCACAATGACAACGACATTCTTTGTTGATTTATAATGCTGATGTCAAATATGACAACGCCAAGTCGACAAAAATCGGGGGAGGTCAGAGGAGGAGCAGGAGGAGGAGCGGTGCTAGGAGGGTGGGCAATATTTATGCCCTATGCACCGTTAACTCTCTACGGAAAATATTGTGGGTGTCTGCCGACCCCATGAAAAAGTATGCAATAAATTCATGTTTTGTTAAATTCGGGAGGAAACGAGGAAAAACGAAGGAAAACACGACGTTTTTCATTAAGCATCACATAAAATACACAACACAAGCAGCCAGTGAAACATGTGTTTCATAAATACTCAGCATCTATTTAAATCAATTGCTCAAAAAGGAAGCTTTAAGCTAAAAACTCAAATTTAAACACATTTACAGCTACTCAAACTGGGAAAAATTCTCTTTAATTAGACATTTGAGTTTTCCTCAATGGAATTAGAGCTCACTTATTGTCGGCTTATTGGAAAATCTTTCACAGGAATTGTTTCTTTTGGAATATTCCACACACACGCACACACACACACACACACGTGTGCGGTCAGCGCAGGTCAAACTGTAATTGTTCAAAAATAATTACACAAAGCGAGACAGATAGAGAGAAATAGAGGAAGGGAGAGGAAGAGAAAGAGAGAGAGAATGTGTTTTGTAAAATATTTCAATTGAAGCCAAATTTGTATAGAAATTCAGGTGCACACCTGTAAATTGATAACATTGATAACAGTTTAACTAAAACTTTGGCACAGATCAAAGGCATTTTAAATGCTGTAAACAATTCAGAACTTGGGGCTAATTTTCTATTTCTGTAATGGCTTATAAAATGCTTAGACCCTGTGATTTATTTAAATAAATTGTGTCCATAAAAGAAGCTAAGTTTCCTTAGCTATTTCGAGCCAAAAGAACTTGGAGTTTAAGCTCTTGGTGCACTTAAAATGCACTTAATGAAACGGCCTTCAGTAAGCCAAAAGTAATAGCAATAAGCCACCGTCTAAGCCATATTTACAAACACAGCAACAAATTTGTGGCATGCAATAAGCCAAGTTTGATGGCAATAAACCTAAAGCAAAAACAGGTAACAAAAAGCATCTGATAAGCAGGAAAAACACATGTCACATCAGCTACCAACTTAGATCTATCTACCACTCGTTCGAGTATTCGTTATTCGTTATTTGGTTTGAGTGTATTCAGCTTTTTTGGTCCACTAATCTGGCCATCAAAACATATGTTTACCACCGCCGTTTGCTGTGGTGTTAACCATACTCACCTGTCTGTGTGCATGCATGTGTGTGTGTGTTTCTTTCGACCTGGTCATAATTCTGTTGTTTAGGTTTTAAGCTTGCAAAGCAAATAATTGGATTTTAGTGAATTACACGAGAGGGACAGAGAGAAAGAGTTAGAGAGAGACAGAGACTGACATCGAAACCGTTGCCGTCGCTAAATTGCAGTTGCAGTTGGCTTTTGGCTCTTGGCCATTGGCTCTTTTGGCTTTTAGTTGTTGCCTCTTGTCTCTTGCCTCGTGTTTTGTGGCAACACTCGCTGGCATTTTACAAGCCAGCAATGTACCTGTTTGGCTCTGTAATTCTGGTTTAGCAGTCAGGTGTAGCAACTAAAACGGATAGGGGATAAGCACGACTGTAAGCGACCCTGTACTGCAGATGAACACAGCAAAGAGTCGGTAGTTTAGAGTCCTCTTTTCTTGTAGTCCCTGAGATCTGGTTTGACCTGGCTTAAACTCCTTCCCGCTTCTGCAGTACAGGGCACTCGCCTGGAAATAATAAAAATTGTTAGCTGTCACCTCGTTTCTGCATATTTCTTGGTTGTTCCTCAGCAGAAGACATCGTCATAAAAGTCGCAGTCTTCAGTCCTCCGATTCTACGCTCTCCACTCCTCACTCTCCTCTCCCCACTCTTCTGCTGCCACTCTTATCTATCACGATGATGTTGTGCTGATGGCACTACGGATAAGCCTAGTATCTGCTGCTCTTGTAGCTCACACTGGGAATTCTCCTGCAGCGTCCGGAGAATGTCATAATTTTTATGTAGACTCCGGAGATCAGAGGAAATTTGCTGATTGGCTTCGTTATCAGAAGGAGCGAACGAGTGAGGGAAAAATCATAAAGAAAGACAAGAACACGCTAGTGACGAAAGCATGCATAAAATAAGAAAATAAAAAATAAAGAATAAAAAATATAAAATGAAGAACAAGATGACGCGAAATGTCTTAATCAACGACTAGAGAAACGGTCTGTCTTCGGTGTCAAGCGGGTGGGGATAAGGGAAGGGGAAGGGAGAGAGAAAGGGTCTGGAGAGACTGGGCTGAGGAGGGAAGGGGAAAACTTTTGGAATAAAATGTTTACAGTTTTGAAAGTCAGCCAAGTGCGTCCATTTAATTGTGGCCAAGATAGTCGAGCACCAAATTTATGGCCAACCTGAAATCGCGCGTTATGCAATAAAATAATTTCTCGTTGCTCAAAGAAGCGCACACCATGCGAAAAACCACACACACAAACACACACACAAAATATAGAAAATTTACAGAATTCATTAAGTAAACTGGGGGAAATATAAAAGAAAAGAAAAAGCAACAAAAAAACAGTTGGAAAAAACGACGAAAAGACAGAAAAAGTGGAAAAGCATCCGAGGAGACGAACAGCTTAACGATTCTATCTCACGACGTTTTTTATGTTCTAGCCACTGGCCACACCCCCTCCCCACTACGCCCACCTGCCCAACTACCCAACCACCTGAAAAAAACAACACTTTACTTCGTGTCGTCATCAAAAGTTGAGCAATGTAAGGAACAAAAAGAGCGACACTAAAAAGCAGGAAAGGGAGACAGAAAGAGAGACAGAGGGACAGGCAGAGGGGGTATAAAAGGTTGAGAAAAAAGCGCAGTGTTTATTTTTTATGAGCACTTGTCAGCGATCCCATGTAGCGCCACCGTCAGCGCCCAGCATCGAGCCCAGCAAAAAAGCACTAAAAAACGAACGAAAACATCAAGAAATAAGAAAAAAGCCAAGATACAATGGCTGAGAAACCCAAAAGATGCGATCAAAAATTATAAACCTATCAAAGTTAGCTATAATCTGTCGGTTATGACAGATGAAAAGCTATGAAAAGTGGAGGATTTCCTCCATTTAGTCGAGTCGAATGGAGTTGTCCTACTATTTCAAGACCAATTGCCAAAGGAGTTCCTCAGGGAACTCTTCTAAGAGCTCAAAGTTATCACCTATTCCTTTCTAATCTTAACCCTTTTCTACTCCTAACTACAATTTCATTTAAATGTAGTCTATTAAATCTATCTTTCTTTTCTCGAAATTTTGGTGCAATCTATCCACTGTAAGCCAAGTTTAGTTGCGGTGATGCGGTGGTGTCGTTGCATTCAAGACATTTTACCTAGGCCACATTGCAGGTCACTCGCTCGCTTCGCTGCTTGTTCCCCCTTTCCTGTTCCCGTTACCGTTCCCCCTCCCCTCTACCACAGCCTACTGCTCTTGGCCTGGCTTAGACACTTGGCCAAAACAAATATAAAAAGTATAAAAACTACTCAGAGCGCGATAATTAAAATGTTTAATGGGCATCTTTAAAAATCATTTTACGCCGAATTTATGCGGAGAGCGCATTGAGTCTGGCCGACACTTAAGAGCCAAAAACAGTCTCAAAAGGCCCAAACACACACACACACACACTAACACACTGAGAGATCGTTCCAGCAGCCAAGTAACAATGGGGCGCTAATCTAATCAGCTAAACTATAAAATAAAAATAAAATTAAATTATATATGCAATTTTGAGTGAGCATTTGAAGTTCTTGGAAGCCGGAAGAGTCCTATTAAAGAACGTTTAAAAATGTAAATTTAAATGTTAAACAAACCACACAAACACACACACACAGACACACCCCAAAGAAACTACACTCGTAGAAAAGTAGACGAAATCGTATGTAGAAAATTCATCTTGATAATCGAGAAATCTTAGACTGCCTTTTAAATTATAAAATAATTAAAGTTGTCTTACACTTTAAACTAAATTTCTTTAACTGATTTGTAGAACACTTCTTTTTATCAGTGTATACGAATATATTTGTAAACTAAAGCGATCTGAAGATTTTGAAGGTGAACTCAGTTAGAAAAAATTCGGATTAGGGTCTAATCGCTGGCCAAATAAAAAAACACAAATAGACCAAAAAGACAGCAATACAAACTAATTTTCCAGCGCATTTAACAGCTAAGGAAGAAACTGTCGGGATCACAGTCACAACAAAACAAAAACACAACACTCCACTTTCCACACACACACACACTAACACTCCTCACACTCCCCACTAAAAAACAGAAAAAATGCAAATAATGATTACATATGTTCGTTGGGCTGACTGGGTTGGCTGGCAACCCATGATCAGGGCCTAGAATCGAATTATCGCCATGGGACGTCCTTGTGCCCGCCCAGCCCCGCTCCTCCCCTCGCCTTTGCTGCATTACGCTCTCACGAAATCCCGTACCAGCGAAATGTATATGTATTTATTTAGTTTTTCTTTTGAGACCCTGTAGTTGAAATGAAGTACAGGGTTTATAGAGAAGCACTTAACAAAACTTTATCTAATCAATATACTGTAGAAGTCTGGGCTGAAATCAATACTACACGGGGTCAGAAATTAAGTTATTCTGAATATTCTTAAACCAAGAATGGAATACTTGACTAACGTACAGAAGTTTTGTATAAAGTAAAGATAACCCGTTACTAAAATCAAGTTAAATGCTTTTATATCATGTTTCATATGTCAAAAATCTGTTACATGTACAGGGTCTTACACAGTATGCTCGCTCGAGTGCAGCCCTTGCTACCAGTTTCGGTTTTTTTATTCTGTTGTGCAACTGGGAACGGGGTGGTGTCTGGGAAATAGTTGTTGTTGCCTGTAGTCTCGTATGTAATCGGAAGAACCGACCACAGCGGGTGGCACTCGAGACTGAAGCTGATCCTGAGACTGAGACTGGGACTGGGACTGGGGCAGAGGTAGAAACAGAGCCAGAGGTAGAGGTAGAGGTCGAGGATTCAAGCGCCGGGCGCGAATCCAAAACTGAATTCAAAACTCTACTCGAAAATCCCAGAATGCGTTACAAATGCTCTCACGTTACAAAACGTGGCTGGCTGCAGTAGCCCTTTGTGCAACAACAACAACAACAACATAAACAACAACAAGAGCCACTGCTGCGCCACACGTCGGTTTACACTTCAGCGTGCACACCGCCGTAGTCTCGCTCTGCTTCCCTCTCTCACCGTGTGCCGAGCGCGTTTCCGCCCTCCAAAACAGAGTGGTCTATTCAGGTTTCGGTGCAACACAGCCAGGAGGCAGCTACCCATCGAGTGGCCAACAGAGTGGCCAGAAGAGCAGCAGTGGAAATGGAGATGGAGGTGCAGAAAGGGGAAAGGGAAGAGATGGAGACGGCCGCGCGCCACTTAACCACGATTTTGATGTCTCTTATCAGTATCCCGTACCCGTTTATACCCTCCTCCCCCATTCCTCCACTCCTCGGCGCTCTCGTCAAAACTTATCTATTGGCGTAATCAGAGGCCAGCAAAATCTTGACTCTTTGCTGCTTTTGCCGTGCGGCGCAACAATAAAACTTATGAATATACACTCAGAAAAAGAAGAGGTTTAAAAATGTAGCATCCACTTTGGATATGGCTCCTTGAGCTGTGGATAACTTAAGGGAGTCACAAAGTCAATCCTCTCATTACTTTCTAAAGGAGGTAAAGGAAGGAAGGGTGATTTTGTTGCAATGTTTTACTAGTTTTTGTGCAGTGTATAGAAGGAAACCAAACCAGACCAGGCTAGAGACAAGAGTATCATGTGAGATTCATCTGCAGCTGCTGCTAATGTCGTTGCCGATGCTGCTGTGGATGCTCACATGTGTCATAGCTTCGCACGCTTCAAGTGGGCAACGCCTCCGAAACAAGTGCAGGACAACAACGGCAGCAGCAACAACAGCAACCTCGCTTTGAACGTTGCGGTTAACCAAGGCAGTCAACCGGGTCGGGTTTTCGTTTTGGGATCGGTTCAGTTCGGTTTGGTTTTGGTTTTGGGTCGTCGGGTGTCCACTGTGCGGTGGGAAATAGTCGCATCGTATACTGTGCACTGTGCACTGTGGGCAGCGTTCAACAGTCAGAAGCCAAAACAGCGACATCAAAAACAACAACAAAAACAGCGACAACAGCAACAACAACAACTAGAGCGACAGCGACAACGACAACAACACGTCACTGAGCTGACGTTCTCATTCAGACTCTGACTTCTGCTGTTTGAAGCTGCATACTCACCATGCACGTGTGTGTGTGTCTGTGCTTGAATATGAGCTTGCCTGTGTGTGTGTGTGTGTGTGTGTGTGTGTGTGAGAGAGTATCAGATTTCGGAGCGCACGAAAACATAATCATATATTAGGCGTTGTCACTTTGACATTTCGCCTGCTCTTTTACATGGCAATAATCATAATTCATTTTTCTCTCGCACTCGCTCTCTCTCTGTCTTGCGTTCGAAGGCGTGTCATGGGAAAGGGTGGGGTGGCGAAGGAGAGGGGGAACTCAGAATGAAATAAAGTGCCACAGCGAAATGAAGGCATCGCAGTGTCTGCTTTGCTTGTACTTCTTGGTCCCGTTGTTGTTGTTGTTGTGGTTTTGATGCTCTCCGTCTCTCTTGTCTCCTGTCTTGGAAGCAGAGTTTTATGAGTTGGTAGCAGGCAGAACGTCGCCGTCGCTGTCGCTGTCGCCGTCGGAAGATGTTGACGCTGCCTGCATCCATGTTTAATATTATTTATGGGGCTTACGTCTTGGGGCACAAGGTAGTAATATCTTGCCACAGTGAAAGATTGGGTGAGAGTCTAAAACTCAGACTAAGACTGGGAAGGGACTGGGAATGGGCACGACAGCGGGAAGGTCTCAGTGAGTGTTGCCAGCGACGAGTTGTGCCAGAAGCGAATGTGATTCTGAATGTGACAAAAATCTCGGCGTCACATCCCAAATAATTTTCAACGAAATGCAAATGGAGCTAAAGGAGCAGATGCAGTCTTTGAATGTGCACAGCATACTACACTGAGAGAAATCGGTCAGAGTGTTTGACTCTCTTCGGAGTTTAAATGTTTCCTTTGGTAAACTAAAATTCCTTTATAGGGGCAGTTTTTTCTCTCAGTGTGCTACGTATAAATATGATAAATTTATATGGAATTGTTTCCAGTTGTGTGTCGTGTCTGCTGGAGTTTATTTTCGCCAAACTCAAAATGCAAAATGTGAGAATGAGTCTGTTGAGCGAAGTCGGAGTGAAATGCGCCAATTATTTTGATTAATGTCAAAGAAATCGCGTGTCTCGAGCATTTGATGTTTCCTTTTTCTTCCCCATTCCCCATTCGACTCCCACTCCCCTTCCCCCTCTGGAAAATGCCTCTCTCTCTCTCTCTCTCTTGCTGGTGCATCCAGGTTCATCATTATATTTGGCACGAAACCGAAAAACTCCCCAGTGATTATGACTGATGTTGGTAATCTTTGATCTGTCATTTGCGAAAGTGAAAACAGTAGCAAACGTCATAATGATCGTCCCGAGACGACGATGAAGACGAAGACGATGACGTGGGCGTTTTGTTAACCAATCCATTGTTCGGCTCTAGACTCTAGACAGATCACCGTTCCCCTTGCTCCCCTGCAACCACTTTCCGTTCAGACAGAAGTTCTGCCAACTTCCTGGCTAAACATGTTATTAGTTGTTCCACCATAATTTGATCTCTGCTCTCTGGACTCTGGCCCAGACCCCGGCTCTGGGTTTGGGCCTGGCTAAGATTATTGCCTCCACACACAAATAGGCTTCGATTTTATTAATATCATGCCATATAATTGTGAGTAAGTTATTCGGCATTCCAAAAGCCACAAAACTCAAGAAGTGAAGGAAAGGGTATCTATTTTTGAATATACCCTACCTTTGTTGAGTCCCACCAGACGAAGAACCCTACAGCTAAATCAGAAACTATCCTTAAGAAGTGGCTTATAACTGTGAAATTAAACAGATCTATAAAAAATTGAAATTCTAATTTTATTTCTTTCCCTTTCAGTTTTTTTGGCACCCGCCGGTGTTCCCGGTGTCTGGCTTCCATCAGCTCCAATGAGCTGGTGATGCGGGCACGGAATCTGGTCTTTCACGTCAACTGCTTCTGCTGCACGGTCTGTCACACTCCGCTGACGAAGGGTGATCAATATGGCATCATCGATGCGCTCATCTACTGCAGGTACGAGACACACTACCAAACACCCTAGGGCGTTACCTAATCTTTCTGGTTTTCCTTAGAACTCACTATAGCATAGCGAGGGAGGGGGATGCCGCCTCGTCGAGCATGAGTGCCACGTATCCGTATAGCACTCAGTTTGGATCACCGCACAATGACTCATCGAGTCCACACTCGGATCCCAGTCGTAGTATTGTTCCTACGGGCATCTTTGTGCCCACTTCGCATGTCATCACTGGACTCCCGCAGCCGGCGCGTCAAAAGGGCAGGCCCCGAAAGCGTAAGCCCAAGGATATCGAGGCCTTCACAGCGAATATAGGTGCGTATATACCCATTATAGTGTGCCTGGTCTACCTGTCTTGTTGCGGTTATAAATACCGATGTAGCCATAAAACGACTTAATAGCCTAACCTGAAAGAAAACCCAAAGCTGCTCCGAGATCGCAGTTCGGAGATCGGAGTTCGGAGATCCAAGAGCTGGCACTAGGGACAGGAACCGGTGACTAGGGACCTGGGACCTGCGACTGGCGCCAGTGCAGCCGCTGTTTTTATGTGCAACCTTTACGAGTAACAGCAAAAGAAAATCAAGAAGAATAAGAAAACCGCATGCTGGTGTCATAAAACTTTTGCGACGCGCTGTAAAAGTCAAGAGCAACTGCACTGAGCGAAATTAGGCGCTCACTTCGTGCCGAAACTTGAAAATTGCTCAGGAGAACAATACTCCATTGTTATCCAAAGGGAGATGAATCTTTTTGTGGCTACATCAGAGGTGATCGACTGTCAAGTGCACTTTAACCGACTTACCACTAAATTAGTCTGCTTAGCTTGTATTGCCATAATTTCTTGGAGTGCCACACTACAACGACCGTTCTGATATTGCAGATCTCAACACCGAGTACGTGGACTTTGGGCGTGGCTCCCACATGAGCGCCTCGTCGCGGACCAAGCGGATGAGGACCTCGTTTAAGCATCATCAGCTGCGCACCATGAAGTCCTACTTTGCAATCAATCATAATCCCGATGCCAAGGATCTGAAGCAGTTGTCGCAGAAAACGGGTTTACCAAAGAGAGTCCTACAGGTGAGAGAGCAGCAACAACAACCACAACAAGATCAGTACTCACTGTGTGCCTCATTTTCAGGTTTGGTTTCAAAACGCTCGAGCCAAATGGCGACGCATGATGATGAAGCAAGATGGCAGCGGAATGCTGGAGAAGGGAGACGGGACCCTCGACCTGGACAGCATCTCAGTGCACAGCCCCACGTCGTTTATGCTGGGCGGTCCTAACAGTACGCCGCCCCACAACCTCGACTAACAGCAGCTCCGGGGAGAGACTGGAGAGCGTGGAGAGCATGGAGAGAAAGGGGAGTGCGGAGAGAGGGAGAACCAACAGCACACTGACTCCCAGCTAACAGCTGCCAGAAGCTCTGTCTCTGCCGCCGCCGCTGCTGCTGCCGCTGCCTACGCGATTGAGCTGCAAATTCTGTCAAGTGACAATGGATGTTGTTCTCCAGGGCTACTTTCGTTGGCGGACCTGTTGAATGGCCATGGCGATTAGCTTAGCAGCTGTGAAAAGCTCCACAGTTAGTCAAGTAATTGTTTAGACAAGTAGCCAAAACCAATGACACCAATTTAGCCTTTTTCCAACTAGAACTAGCCAGTTCAAAATACCTCATTTAACTAGAAATCTCTTGATTTTTTTAAAATTCAGAATTCTTTCCTTTCTAAAGCTAAAATGTTTGGGGCAAAACAATTACCTGGCTAACTGTTGTGCTGTAGTACACATAAGCGAATACTTTAGACAACTCGCAGGCAGTGTTGCCAGAATTCAGCTGGCTAAAACAGCTAGAAATAGCTAAACAATTAAAATTGGTTTTTCTTACTTGAAGAATGTTAACAAAAAATGGCTAAATTATTGAAAATTCAAAATCAGGCTTTAAATAAGCTAAAAGGGCAACACTGCTGCTAAAGAATGTTCATTTTGTAGTTGCTTCTAGCCAGTCTAAGTCCGTCAGTCAGTCAGTTAGTCAATCAGTCAGTTAGACCTTGACTGGGTTCCATGGCAGCTTCTTTTTCTCGGATTCGGAGACCTACGGGTCTCCAGATCTTACGCACCTCCCAAAAATGTTGTTTCTATATATTTATCTATCGTTCATTTGTAAATATGTACTAGAACCTTAGTAATTGCTTACGAGAAAATATATTGTTAATACTTATTATATATACAGATATACAGATATATATATATGAATATTAAAAATACATATAAATATTGTATATCTAGCATACACATTAAATAAACAAATCTAATATATAAATTTCATATTTATTGCCCAAATTATATAGTTAGAGATGAATTTAGTTTAACGAAGCGATCTATATATAATAACTGTCGTAGTATTACGCTAATTTACTTGCTTCGATCAAACACATGATGAGACGCTGAAATACATATATATATATATATATTTAGTAAATATATATATTAAAATATATAGACACGAATCAAGATCAAGTTATGATGAGCAATGGAAATGCAATTGAAGCAAAGTGAATAACAGAAATTTGTACTTACAAATAGTTTAACCATAAGTCGTACCATAGAAGCCAAATAAAAATGATTAAAAATAAACCAGTGATTATTATTAATGGGAAATGGCAACTGATTTTATTTAATCAACTCCAAATAACAGCTCTCTGAGCTTAACAGTAGTGTAAACTGTTAACAAGCAGCTTAACATAATCTGTAATGTGCATGCAGCGCACACACAAACACCCAACAAAAGAGGAGCGGAGAGATATAAAGCGGCAAACGGCAATAAGCGCTCTCTGAGCGTTCTAAGCTGCGTCTGTGTGTGTGATAAAACAGCTGGAACTGCTGTTGTTTGCGGACATGCATTTGGCACCATTCGCACCCGAAAGTAGATAAGTTCAGCAGCCGAAATACCAGGCGAACAGAGCCAGCAGCAAGCGGCAGCCATTGCTTTGAGCGCAATTTACATGGTGAGTGATTTTAGTTGAGTCTGAGTGATTTCTGTTCGCTTTCACTCAGCTTAGCAGCTACACAACCAAGCACTCCATTTCACTCAAACGATTAAGTTGAAATTTGCTAGCCCAACTAAATAAATAAGTAAAAGACGCAGATGATAAGTGAAAATAATTTATTACAAAACATTATAAATTAATTAAGAGTGAGATTGTTTGTTTTTAACTTGCATTAAACCTTACAAATTATTAAATCTCAATACATGCAGCTAATATGCCAAAAAATATATATATGTATGTATATCTGTATCTGTATAATTTAGATTCTTTTACGTTGCGTTCACAAATTTGAATATATTTTTAATACAAAATGTTTCATTGTTTTTTCTTGTTTTGTTTTTGTTTTGTTGTACTTAAATTACTATTACAATTACACAAAAATAAATGTCTTTTATAAATTATGTGTATGCATGTGTGTGTTTGTCTGTATTTTGTTTAAATAAAAGCATATAAAAAATTACAATTTTTGTTTTTTTTTCGAGTGCACAGCAAAATGATTTAACGAGCAAAAAACACGTAGATAAGGCAAATTTGATAAACAATTTACAACAACGAGTGGTTAACGATGATAACTTTAAATTGTTTAAGTTGTTGGTGTAAGTTGTTGTTGCTGTCGTTGCTGTTAATGCGGCTGTGGTTGTTGTGACGTTAGGGGTACTCCTTGTGACACTTTTGGATTAAATTATTATGCAGTATATGTATTAAAAGCTCCACACCGTGTTTAGGTAGTTATATATATATAATTTTTTAGTTGGGACTAGTTAAGGATTAATTCAACTAGAAATTCCTAATTTTTTTTGCTTTTCTTCTTTTCTTTTTTTGTTTTTGTATAAGAGTGGGGTGTATGTATGTGTGTGTGTGTGAGAGAGTGAGTGAGTTTTTCTAATATTTATGTTGTATACCTAGAGAGCATGTGTGTTTATTGCTTTATTGGAGAGACAGATGCGGAGAGCACAATTCAGCTGCTGTTCTTAACGGCATTTATAACGGTATCACCGATTGCTGCACCGCAATCTGATTGGTTGTTCTCAGTGACTAAGGCAGCGGCAGCGACATCGCCATCATCCGCGCCACCAGAGGCAGCAGCAGAAGCAGCGGCCAAAGCTTCACGACGCTGACGCTTCATTTCCAACAACTGTTTTCGCTGGGCCTCTCGCTTCATTGCAGCCACTGAACTGGAAGCAGCTGGCTTCGAGCTGTTTCCAGTGGCTCCTCCAGTTGGAGTTCTCGCTTTCAGGTTTCCAGTCTTTGGGGTTTTTAACGATTTCGTCGGCACCGAATCCACTGCCTTTGGAGCTTCAATAGCACGCTGTAATATATGGTAATGTGGGATAATAAAAAAACAATTGAGGCAATCCAGATGTTGGTGACTCACCTGCCAGTCGTTGCTCTTGAGTGTCTCAATGTCAGCGAATATCGAATCGACGTGCGTCACCTGCAGATAAACCATGTCCCAGAAGCCCTGCAAATCGTCCAGTGTCGTGGGAAACGCATCCTCCGGTGACCGGTTCAAGTTGTTGTGACAAAGACCTGAGAGTGAAAGATAGAAGAGTTAGGAACCAAACAAACAGTGGGTCAAGAACCGACTACTTACCCTCGAACTGCTTCATTTTCTGGGAGACTAATAGTCGCGCCTTTCCAGAGGCCGAACGCAGCAGGCCAAAAGTGTCCTCTGTAATGTCCGGATTGTTCTACGGAATCACCCAAAGTTAGTTTAAATAGTATTACTATGTTTGTAGAGCACTCACGGTCAGGGCATCGATATACTTCTCGGCGACAGCGGCCAGCGCTAGCAGACGAACCTGCTCGTCCTTTAGTACTTTCAGGAAATAGTTTCCATCCCTGATACCGGAAGCAGTGGCGACTTCCGCTTCCGCTGGCAGAGAGCTTGCAGTGCTCGACATACTTGATATCTTGGTGGTGCTGAGGTACTCCTCGGTGCCCAAGTGTGTTAACGGTTTCACCGCCTCGTGATCGACTGTGTCCGTAGCGCCATTGCTTTGACTTTGGGCCTGTGTAACTGGAAGCGCTCTTGGTAATGGCACCTCCGGAGCTGGCGAAACGCGTGGCACACACCTTTTGGGCGACACTGTGGGCAGCTGGGCACGAAACTCGTGGCTCAGGTGTCGGAATACAGGCAAGTCCACGTCACCATTGTGCGCATTAGGTTCCGCCTGCTCCGGCCTGACCCGCTGTGAGCTACTGTTCAGCTGCAGTTTCCTGTTAAATTCGCCGTAGTCTTTACTCGGCGAAAGCTGCTTGAATTTCCGAGACAACTCCGAGCCCTGTGACGTCACATCGACATCAGGCTGTGCCAGCTGCTTCCTCTGCCGCGCTCCAGGCACCGGCGACAAGGTGCCGCTGTTTTTCTTGGGGCTGTAGAAGACCTGGGCGAGTGCTCCGGGTCCGTAGAGACGCTCCACGCGTTGCTGAATGAAACTCCCCTGGGATTTGTCTCCATTGCAGTACAAGTGGTCGCCATTTTGCAGAGCACCGTTACCACTGTTGTTGTTATTCGTCTCGTTGTATTTGTGGACGCTGGATGTGGGCGCGGCCGTGAGTGGCTGCTTGGTGAGCGGCATGCTGTGAAGCACGGGCGCGGCCAAAGAATTACTGCGCTTGCAGTACTGCAAACTGCTCGTGGAGGGGCGTATGGGGGAGACCTCGCGCGACTTGTTAATGTCCTGACGTATCTTGGAATCGTACGTGGTTAGATTGGAGTAACCGTTGACGCAGCAGGCTAAATTCAGATAACTGGGCTTCTTCTCTCTTTCACCCACATCGATTGCGTCGACTGCAGTTGCGTCGTTTGTCGACGGCGGTGACAGCACCATGCGAACAGCTGACCCTCCTCCTTCGCCTCCTACTCCACCCAAAGTGACGTAGGCCGTTGTGGTCGCAGTTGTTCGCTGCGGTTGTGACTGCGGCTGCAGCGGAGAGCGTAGCGTGCAACGCTCTCTAATATTCGCCGTAAACTCTCGAGTTATGTCCTTCACTGAGAGTGGAGTTGGAAAGTTTAAGCTGCCGCTGGTATCTGCAAGCCACAAAAAAAAACATACCGTTATAAAAGCACAAGCAAAAGCTGTCATCAAACCGAAAAGAAATCGAACAGAAAAAACAACAAAAACAGAAACAAAAACAAATACACAAAACCATAAAAATAAATACAAACATAAAAGAGTCGACAAAACATTGTGGTTAGGTTGAATGTGCGAATCTACATGCGTGCAAATGTGCATGTGTGAGAGTGCATGTGTATACCTGATATATCGGATGAATCGGCGTCAACATCTAGTGAGCAGCTGCCAATGGAATCCAAACTGCGATCCATGTGAAGAAATTTGATTGCTGCTAGAGACGAATGCGAATTGCTTTTGTTTAAACTTAAATTCATATGTAAAATATTTACTACAGACAAGCAACCAATTAACTAGCTACTAAACTATAATAATTGATTTCCGTACAGCAAAAGGCTGGAAAGCAGCTCAGCTACTGCGATCGAATTTGACGCCCACTTCTTTTGTTGTTTATAGTTGTATTTTGTGCACTTGGAAGCAGCGTACGAAAGGGAAATGCAATAACATACAAATTATCAAAATAAAAAAATCGAGAAAAACAGAAATAAACAAAAACAATAACTACTGAGCAAATGCCAAATGGGGCGAGATAGCTTTAATAATTATTTGCCATTTATGCAAAGCGGAAACTCTGCACGCTTACATATGTGGACGAAGGGGAGTGAGGAGGACAACCAGACTGCGCGACGTTGACTTGATTTGGACAGTGCCAAGGCGACAAAATGAATAACTGTGCCTTTGCGGCAGCGGGTGCGAGTGGGAGGCAAGGCACAAATGTCTACCAAAGCGCACAGTAAGAAAACAAAACCAACCGAAGAGACGGGCAGCAAAAACAACAACACACTAAGCTTTTAAGCTGCGCAAGTATTGGAGATCAGTTTTGCTCTTCTTTGGTATTGTCTGCTTCTTATACGTTTGTTGTTGTTGTTGGTGCTAAGTCGGCAGCTTGAAAGCTGCGACTACTGGGAGCAGCTCTAACGGCACCGACTGACGTCTACGTTTCCAGTTCCGCTTTGCTAACTTTTCGCCGTTGTTTAACGTGTTATTGGTGTTGTTGTTTTTGCTGTTGGTGTTGGTGCGCTGTTGGTGTTCGTCGTTTGAACCAAATTTGTTCTTTCTACGTCTAATTCCCATAATATGAGACAACTTGGAACTAATTACACAAACAAATAATTGGCAGCAACAGCGCTAGGAAGAGCCATCGCCCCAGGCAGCAAACTCAACTCCGGCATAACAACAAAAACAACGCCAACTATTTATAATCCGGGCGCAGAACGACAGTGACTGCGACTGCGACTGCGACTAAGACAGCGAAGGGGAGCACGAAGCGAACGAGAAGTGGGCTACACGTTAAACGGCAAGAAGTCACAGAAAACATGACTATGTCGGTCGTCAACAGCAGCGGCATTTGGAGTCAACAGCCACACAAACACATACAAACAGAGCAAAACACAACCACAAGCGGCACGCAATATGTTCTATTTTAGTCGCTGAAATTTATTATAATGACTTTATAAAACGAATACAATGAGCACGCTGTAATGCCTGGCCCAGAAAGGCCATGTCCTTCCACTTGAATGTGCCGTCAGATCATAGGAAATATGCAAATTAATCGTACAATTATTTAGTCATAGACAGAAACAGGCACACACCAACACAGACACAGAATTAAGAAATGTAAACGCCACACATACACAAGATGACAGCACTGCAGCTCAGTTCACTCGATTGTACATACAAAACGGTACACGCACACATGAACATGTAATTAACAAATAAACAAGTACCACCCACACAAACACACACCTCCTCCGCTCCTTCCTCTTGCTTGTTGATGTGGTTTGATTATTATAGCAAATATCAGCTTTGTGACATAATTATTATTGCAATTAACTCGCGAGAATGTCTTCAATGCGCTGCTGCGTTTGCGTTTTTATCTTTACTGCGGCGATAAATAGCCAATAAGTGTGGCGGTAGACCAATATACGACCGATAGGTTTCAGCTATCGATACAAAAGTATCAAACAAAACCATCGATATAATTATTTTCAATTTCGTGATTAAGTTAACTTTTCAGAAAATACATTTGTTATTTATGATTATGAGCAGTAAATTAACAGAAAAATAACATGCTATTTCTGCATTACGAATACGATACCAGGGCTATCAACAGTATGTTATCGCTCTTCTACAAACATTTTCTCTCTCACTCTGCACTTGTTGACTCTCTCAGCAGGCGGGTGTTCGTTCTGTGCAAAATAATTGTTTTCTTTTGCTCTTGCTACACGTTCTTTTTTCATTCCCACTTCAAAAGCCGGATCGAAAAGACGTCTGGAGCTTAGCGCCAGTTTAACCAGCAGGAATTTATTATACGTGATACTTGTCTATTTTTCTACCACAAAAAGTTAAAACAAAAGAAAAATGGCAGAGCTTCCAAGTGAAATCCAGCAGTTGTTCAAGTAAGTAAATAGCCAGTGCTTGCATATACTTGTACGTGTGTGTGTGTGTTGGTCTGTGTGAAAGAGTGAGTGGGATGGGATGAATGCTCTTATGTGTATATCCTTCTTATCTGCCAGTTGTTTTTGTGGTTAACGACAACTCATATTTATGCTTGATAATACGGCCACTAAACTCAGTGGGTGATAAGAGTTGTCAAGCGGTGAACTGCACGCCCATTTCAGTTACGTTTTTAAATTGCACAAAGCATTTGCATTTAATTATTAATTGCAGGCAGCAGTTATTCTCCACGCCATGAATAATATAACAAAAATTAACTACTTTAAAGGCGAGAAACACCAAAGAGCAAATTGGAAAAAGAAAAAACTTCCCGTTGTTTGCCTTCTTTGTCCAATCAGAATAGCAATAGCAAGATAAAATGAGAAGAGCGTGAAAATTGCATGTGAATTTTCAAATACTCTTTCGATATCATTAGAATGATATAAATCTGATCACCGTGCAAGCAAATCGGAATGGTGTTCGAGACTTACACTTTCACACCTTTTGATAATATTTAATCTTGTGCTATCAGTTTCGGAATACCAAGATATAGCCAGAGTAAGATTAGCAATACAATCGCTTTCACAACGCTCTTTCAATCTCAACTTATAGTCACACTAATTTTTATTTTCAAAGCAGAGCCCTGAAATAATCTACAAACAGTAAATTATGCCCTTTTTTTATGCGGTTCGTTAATAATGCTAGTAACACTCATAAGTAGTTTAAAATCTTATCGCCTGACTACCAGTGTTGTCGTTTTTGGGTCAAACAAAATAGCTAGAATGGTGGGAAAAGCTAAAAATAGCTAGAAATAAGCTTCGTATGAATTTTTAGTGTTTTTAACAACACACATCTGATAAATTGTGAACGAAAATTAAATAAAATATATATAGTTGAACTTTTCCTCGTTATCTACTGGTAACCCCAACTCAGCTGTTGACCAGAGATAGGTTTGAAAACCAAGAGTATTATCAGCGTATTTCCCACGACAATAACAACTTGCATAGATATATATATATATATATATGCAATAAAACATATGTGTGGGTATCTTTAAAGTTGAAACTAATCTAATTTGTGGTAGCTTTGTTGATGGAAAGAAGGCTGATTATATTGAAACCCTGAAGACTGCAGTCGCTATACAATCGGTGTCCGCATGGCCAGAGAAGCGAGGGGAGATTGATCGGATGGTGGACTGGACAGCGGACAAGCTGAAGGCACTGGGTACCCAGATCGAGTTGGTTGACTTGGGCAAACAAATACTGCCCACGGGACAGGAGCTGCCTTTGCCCAAGGCTCTGCTGGGCACTTTGGGCAACGATAAGTCCAAGAAGACCTTGCTGGTCTATGGCCATTTGGATGTGCAGCCCGCCCTGAAGGAGGATGGCTGGGATACGAATCCTTTCGAGCTCACCGAGATCAATGGCAAGCTATTTGGACGCGGTGCAACGGATGACAAGGGTCCAGTTCTCTGCTGGATTCATGCCATTGAGGCCTTCAATAAGTTGAACATACCCTTGCCAATGAACATCAAGTTTGTGTTCGAGGGCATGGAGGAGAGTGGCAGCGAGGGACTGGATGAACTGCTAATGGCTCGTAAGAATGACTTCCTTGCCGATGTGGACTTTGTCTGCATCTCCGACAACTACTGGCTGGGCAAGAAGCGTCCCTGCCTGACCTATGGCCTCCGAGGTCTCGCCTATTTCCAGGTGGAGGTCGAGTGTGCCGCCAAGGATCTCCACAGCGGTGTCTTCGGAGGCACTGTCCACGAGGCCATGCCTGATCTGTGCTATCTGCTGAGCACACTCGTCGACAAGGACACCAAAATCTTGATTCCTGGCATCGATCGTGATGTATGTAGACCCGATACCCTGTACAGGGTCTTTAACTGTTGCAGTAACTAATTCTGATTTACTCCATTTTCAGGTTGCTCCTCAGCTAAGCAACGAGGAGGAAATCTACAAAAACATCGACTTTGAAGTGGCTGAATACAAGTTAGTTTCCTAATCTAATCTGAAAAGAGTCTAATAAATCAACTAATCTCCACTTTTCGCACTCTTATTAGGAAAGACGTGGGCACCGAACACCTGCCCCACAATGGAGACAAGACCAGACTGCTGCAGGCCAGATGGCGTTATCCGAGTCTGTCTATCCATGGCATCGAAGGAGCCTTCTATGAGCCAGGAGCCAAGACGGTCATACCAAAGAAGGTCATTGGCAAGTTCTCGATTCGTCTGGTGCCCCACCAGGATCCCAAGCACATTGAGGAGTGCGTGATCAACTACATCAATGCCAAGTGGACCGAGCGTGGGTCTCCCAACAAGATGAAGGTGACTCCTTCTAGTAATACTTCATCACTTGCAATTTAAATGGCTTTTCGTGTCTATATCCTAGGTGACCATGTTGTCTGCTGGTAAACCCTGGACTGAGGATCCCAATCATCCCCACTACGAGGCTGCCAAGCGAGCCGTAAAGCATGTCTTCAATGTCGACCCCGACATGACCCGCGAGGGAGGTTCCATTCCAGTTACTCTCACTCTCCAGGAGGCCACCGGCAAGAACGTGATCCTGGTGCCAGTGGGCGCCTGTGACGATGGTGCACACTCGCAGAACGAGAAGATCGACATCTACAACTACATCGAAGGAGTGAGTTTTACCTGGTTTACCCGACCGTTCGACTACTAATACTGTTTTCCGTTTTGCCCTGTAGACCAAATTGCTCGGTGCTTATATCCATGAAGTGGGAAAGTTGTAGAGCCTGACGTGAGCGGAATGGCCTGGATATAATCCTTATGATCACATCACATACACTAATCCTTCAATCATTTAAAAATATTTCGTGTACGTTTTTTGTATTCTCAACAAGCGAATAAATTATTAACAATTGCATTTTGGGAAACTTTGCTTTCAATCAGTCCAGGAATCCCCGTATTTGTTTTTCTTGGAGCTGCCCAACTCCTCCTGTGGAACAGATGTCATCACTCGTTGCTGCTGCTGCTGAATCGGAGCTTCGTAGGGTCTCGAGTAGGGACTTGCCTGTCGCTTGTTGTAGTCTTCCCGATTTTTCTTCCGCAAGTCTTCGTAGGATTCACCCGGCTTGGCGGGCTCGAGTGGCAGTTCCGTGTCCAGCAATGTGCTACCAGCTATGTAGAAAATTAATACTTTAGATTGGCTTGAAGGAATAAGTTTAGTTGTACTTACAGTCCAGGCTGGGTCTGTATATATCGTCTAAGCCTGAGAGGTTTGGTCGCGAGTCCGTGTCCAGATTGAGGGCGGTGTTCAGGGAGGGTTTGAAGCCCTCATCGGTGTAGACATCCGCGGAGCTGGGCGTGAAGGGAGCCAGGGTAAATGCACGACCCAGATTCTCGTCTGGTGTTATGGAATTGATGACTCCACCACCTTGTCGCCGCTGCCGCAGTATCTCACCCAGGCGAGAATTGGGCAGTCGCATTATTTTCTCAGCGCATTTTTGCTGATAACTGAACTTTCCCACAAAGTAGCCCAGAATCACGCCCAATACTACTTTGGGTACGGCGCCGTATTTACCATTGCCCTGCAGGTAGCCGTTCTTCACGCCAAAGTAGGCCAGCAGTCCCAGACCTGTGCCGAAGGGCAGCGAGCGCTGGACAAATGATTCCTGATTGCATTCACGTAACGCCTTCAGCTCGTCCGCACTGAAATTGTAGTCAGCCTATCGAAAGACACGTTCTCTATTACTAAAGTGACTACACCACATCGGTAGGCGAGAGTACTTACCAGTGGATGCTGGTTTGGTGGCGGCTGCTGCCTGTTTCCCTCGTTTAATGGCAAATCCATGTTCAATTATCGCAACTGTTAAAGAAATCACGAAATTGCACCAGGCGACAATCGCCGGTCGCTACGATTGTCGATTGCAACTCGTGAACTATCGACTACATTGTTAAGCTAATGCGATGGTTATCTAGCAAACAGCAATCGACTACTTTCCGTGCCGATGTTTTCGCAACAAACGACTATCGTAAAAGGAAATGCAACCGTGTGCGTGGCTAAGTATTTAGTTTTCTTTCGCACATCATTTTAAACGGGCTTAAAATTTTGTATTCGCGAAAAAATAAACCGCGAAGCACCGCAACGACAAATGTGGCACAAAAAAGAAGACTGTGTGCTGCAGGCGATGCATGTGAACAAAGGTAGAATAGTATTCGAAAGTTGTTAAAATAGAAATACGAAGAAAACCGTATAACGGTTAATCTTGCAGAAAAAATGGCACCCAAGCGGTGCACATTGAAAGGTATGATATAAAATAGTAGCTGTGTAGTATTAAAAGTAGCTTTTAGTACGCGAACAAATGTAGAAGGTTCCATTTACCAATGTTAAATTACCAAATCCTTAATCGGAATTAAAATAAGTTTCGGTGGCAGTGGGAGCACAGTTGCTAGTAGTTGCCGCGAAAATAGTTGGAACGTGAGCGCAGAGCTTGTTTACAGTGGAAAGTGTAAAAAATGCTAGCATACTTTTAGGCATTCTTTTTAAACGCGTTTTTGTTCATTAAATGCAATAAGTGTAAGTGTGTGTTTTAACCATAAATCAGCTTGGCCTAAATATATGTGTGTGCGCGGTACATAACGGTGACATCTGTTGGAATACCCTTAATGCGAATAGTCAGCAATCTGGGAGTCAAAGCAAAACAATAAATGAAAGTCTTGTTGCCAAAATTGGTAACTGGTCGAAGACAAAGTCAAATCAATGTCTGGATGTTACCGCGGCTGTCACGCAAACGTCAGATGGTCATTCCCCAGTTGCCACAACAAGGCGCATGTGGCATGTGGCATAAGGCAGCGCCTGCGCCTGCGCCTTGCATTGTTTCACCTTCACATGAAAAGTTTCTTGTGAAAAATCTCAGCCTCGTGTATTTCGTACTCGTTTTTTGTTGTTTTTGTTGTTGTGTTGTGTTTGACGCATGAATAATATCAAAGCTCAGCAAAGGAGCGCGGCTCGCAATGCAGCACCAAATAAAGCAAGCAACGTTCAGGGATGTCACTTTAGCTTTTTTCTGGAGTTTACCGCAATCGGAGAAAACTTGCAACAGGTGGAAAAACAACTGAAATGTAAGTAAAAATTCATAAAAAAAACTTTATTTTTGTACAGCAAATAAAAAATCGATTCTACCACACGTTTGGCTACTTTAAGCTTTCTAGCCGTTTTCCGCTGCCATAAGCTTCCTTGATTTGTTCCGATAGACGCCATCGAAAGCGAAAAGTGGCCAGCGCAAAGTTAGCTATAAGTTTGACCTTGACCCAGCTAAACGGTAAAATCAAGTTCATTACTTGCCGTCAACTAGTTAGTTAAAGTCACTAGTGGAAAACCGGATGGGCTCTGGACTATGGACAGTAGACTGTCTAGAACTGGGCTCACTGTGCAAGCCAAGTTAGTTGATTCTTGGCCTGATTACCATGCAGAGCTTTACGTTAGTTGTACAATGACTCTTGATTAGCGACCACCTGCAAATCTCATTTGCATACGACGACGGCTTATTGCAGATGCAGGTAGAGATGCACACAGATAGAGCTACAAATACAAAGCTATGCGTGGAGATGCAAATGCTTGGAGCTTCATTCTCTGAGCTGAACAAATTGCTTATCAAATGACTAACAATTAAATGAATTGCCAACAATTTGTCTTGAGCAAAATATCTGATTAATAGAATTTGGCCATAGAAACATAATTCCGCCAACGAAGCGAATTCAATCTCGTTCTAGGAATGCGTCCAAAAGTGTAACTACAGTTACGAGTATATGAGTTAACTTACTAATTTTACAACATTATCATGGCATTTTGGAATGAGGAGTCGTCATCAAAATGTAACTGTAATCGCTGATAGCAACAGCTGTCCCAAAAAAGGCCCAAAAGGAGGAGGGGAAAGGGGGCCACGCCTAAAACCCAAAACTGAAAACCCAAAAAGGGGGATCACGTCGCTGGTGGATCATAATTTCATAGTGATACTAGTTTATTTGAATTACCGACGACAGAAGGGAGGAGAGAGATGGGAGAAGAGAGAAGAGGACAGAAGACACCCGATGAACATGCTTTTATAGAACAGCACGTAGAAACAATTAATGCTTCCACCTCAAACTTATTTCGTGTTGTTTCGTTTGAGACCCTGTCATCAGCTGCTATAAAGGGTAGTCTTTGTGCTTAAAAGGCGTATGTGGGTGTGGCATGCATCTACTAGAGGCAACAACGTGCAGGGTCTTTTAAAATCGATCCGCCCAACGAACTTAAAGTAGTTCCCATCGAGGAATTACACCTCACAAAGTGACCAGCACTCAATGGATCGGATCGGAACGAGCACGTCGCTTAGATCTGTCTGTCTCCAAATTGGCGCTTTCCATATTTACATTTACGGCTCGACTACTGCACCTTGAATGGAAGAGGGTCGAGAGCCGCGTTTGGGTGCAAGTAGAGTCTTTAACCGATTTATAGACGATTGGATTGAAGCGATTTCGATGCAATTGGTTATGAAACTTAGCTGCGATTGGGATTGACGGTTAATTGTGTGTTTCCGGTTCATTGCAGCTCATTTGCTTAACTCCATTGTGTCTCTATCACTCTGTCAGTCAGTCAGTAAGTCAGGCAGTCAGCCACTCAGTCAGTTAGCTAGACTCGCAGATGAAAATGAAAATAAAAACCGGGAGAGTCTATAAAATTGCTCATTTAGGTTAACTGCAAAAGCCGCAGAATTGTGCTCGACGCGGAAATCAAAAGCGAATAAGAAACTAGTGGGAATAACCGACATAAGAAGACCCTGTGCTCATGCTAAAACAGTTATGTGCACCAGAATAAAATAATTAATGTCATCAGCAGAGTTTAGACTGGACAATTCTGTAGCCTTAGCCTAGCAGACCCGGCACTCTTTTTTAGTACAGGGTCTAATGAACCCGCTAGTCAGACTATACAAACACAAAACTAATCTTGAGCTGAATTGGTAGCATAAATTGATGTTTCAGTTTTAATAACGATTCAGCGAAAATTTAAATGAAATTTGAGTAATGAAAAAATAGGGTAAAATAGTCTTTAGAAACAATTTTAAAAAAGTAAAGTAAAAGCTGAATTTGGTGTGATATCATATCGGAAAAGTAAATCAATATTAACTTAAATTAAATTTAATCACAGTGTCAAAAGTTGTCAACAATGGTATCACCTGCTAAAAGTTAGTCATGTGCCTTCATCTGATCGATTGAGTAAGCAAAAGTTTTGTTTTTTTTTTGGGTAAAATTGTCATTTTTCCACTGAAAGAATGTGGAAGATCGAAAGATGGGTGTAATACATATCTAAAGTGAGTCTGTCTAAACACAAGCTTAATTACAACTACTTAGAACGATTAGTTATAGAAAAAAACACGCACTTGAAATAGATACTCGTATCAAAGTATCTACTGGCTGAGAAACAAGTGTTATTGCACAACACTCAGTTGGATTATACAATATTTAGAGGGTTTTTGATTACCAGAATGAAGTTATGTGCTCTGCTTGGAGTGTCACAAGTTTTAAATTTATTTGTCAGTTAAAGTAAGCTAATGGTATTAATAAATATCACGACTATCTAATCGAGAAATTCAACAAAAAAGTCGCATTCACCCAAAGAGAGTTCTGTAAATTTGGGCACTTTCCAAGTGACCTTGAGTAGCGATTAATAAAATAATGTGTAAGTTTAAAGCAAACTATAAATAAACTCGAAGTTATCTAATCGGAATTCGTGTTTAATTTGCTAAACAAAACAAAAAAGAGCAAAAATATAAATAAATTATTTACTTAATTAGATGTGAATAGCGAGTGGGAAATGGAAAACCAGTAAATAATTATCAGCTCCAGTTTGTGTTTATTAATTGTATCCTATTCCCCAGCTATAAGTACATAAGTATATATTGACTGAGTACAAACAATGTTATGCAACTCTACGGGTCTAGGTATACGAGTATATATATTTTAATCAAACAATCATTTGATACAATGCCAGTGACAAACAACCTCTCATTTCAGACGTTATCACTCTATTCAGAATTCTATCTTTCTTTATCCATATTCCACTTCATACCATAATTTTAATGACGACATTCGATCAGCTATGAACGAATACTTATTTCTTTAGTTTATATAGACAGCTGTGAATCTGCCGTGATCTTTTCACCGTCTGACGTCAGATCTTTAAGATTAAACTTATTTGCAATTAAAATTTTTGATATTCAAACAAAAACAAAACAAAATTTCATTCAAGTCTTGTGCTGCTTTTATCAGACCTGTTTTTTGCCAGCTACTGGACACTTCCGATACAATTGACGTACGAGTACCATATGCAAAAGATACAGACACCCGATTCAGGCAGGTGAGGGTCTTTATATCTTTAACCCGATTCGCTTTCCAGCAACTATCGGCAATAAGATAAACAAAGCCCATGGATATAAATAAGTATAGTTACCGACACGGCCACCATAGTGGGGTATACACGACGAAGAAGTATCTTTAAATTTAACTTCCTGTAAAAAGTTTCAAGACGATCAGCTTATCATCCATTATTTTAATAAATTGCTTACAAGTGTCAAGTACAGGGTAACGCATAGCTGAGCTTATCGAAATCTCTCTGGCTCACATCTCATTTAGCTTTTTTCTAAGGTTAAAGGCAAATATCATGCATGCCATGCCTTCTGGTATTTCAGTTTTATGATTAAAAAAAAGACGAATATTTCGCTGATGAGATAAGCCTTTTTTGCCAGACCAAAATTTAGAATCTGTTTAATTAAACATCGAGTACACTTTTAAGCGCTGCAAATAAACAGTGCCAGCTTAAGATAGTTTTTGTTACATGCAAGTACATCCGAAAGATACTCTACACTAGATTGAACTGGGCATTTTCGGCATAGATTGTAGATTGTAGGGTGATATCATCGAGTTAGAAAATGAGAATGACTATGAATATGAGTATGAATACGAGTACGAATTTGAGTATGAGTACAAGTGCGAGTACACTCCGTACACGTACCTGCTTGAGCAAATACGCGTAACGCTGTATCAGACGAAATGTGAGATATGGCGATAAGATAAATTCAAACTCAAATATTTAACATTGGTATTAACACAAGTTTTGCCACTCAGCAGCCTTTGCCTCTGCCTTTGGTTCTTTTTTCTTTGGTTCTTCTGCTTTTTGGTAACCAAAATTTGCGAATAAATTCCACTTTAAAAAGATTTGTGATCTTTAATACAATAAACTTCACTTCAAATTATTTTTGTTAGATTTTGAAATGTTTTTTTTTATTCTTTTTAAAATATCAGTGCTTTCCCCGCTGTTTTCGATACAATCTATCTCTCTCTCCTCCTCTCTGCGTGACTTTGTCTGATACAATGATAGAACGCACTTTACTTAGTCAGAAACTGTTAACTTTGACCCAGAAACCCACTAAAACGTAAACAAAGCCACCCACACAGAATTTTCTATTCTTCTATGTTTCAATTATTCTCTTATTTCCCTTTAGTTGTTACCTCAGCGCATAATTGGCCAGACACGCAAACAAAATTCGAAAACTGCAACTGAACGCAGAGACTTGGTGACAGAGAGAGAGAGAGTTATCAGCATTTCGAGATATGGCACTGATAAGATACGACTGGGTGTTGGTTGCAACCAACACCCAAAGTTTTAACTACAAGTATGTAATACTCCCTATATATTTTTATATAAGGTGTGAGGAAACGCATTCGAGTTCTGCGAACTGAAAATAAATATTAAATTTGATAAGAATATTGCTAAAAGTTGAAATGTCTCATGGTTGACTCAGTTAATTATCTTTTCCCTATCGATACTGATAAGCAGCGAGAATTTTAGCACTCACTTCGGTTGATTGAGTGAGTTATTTACTCCATTTACTCCATAAATATTTCATAATTTTAGCAATTCTGCTCGCAGCTGTAACTATGTGAGTTCTCCACGTGTTTAATGAGGCAATAATGACACTAGAAATGGCAGAAGCACACACATTTATACACACACGTACAGATACACATACAAATGCAATTACACACACAGCATGTCTTTTTTGCGCTCAGCAAGAGATCAACAATTTTGCTCATCGAAGCTCACTCCAGCTCCAGCTTTAGCTCTCTGCTTGTGTGCTTTGGCTCTCTGCCGGTTCACTCTCTTGCGCTCCTGCTCTCCCTCTCTCTCGCCGCCTGCGTGTATTTATATGTGTGTGAACCGGTGGCGGAGTTTCAGTTCGGTTTACTCAGTGTCTGTTTGCGCGAAGGTTTTTAGCACTGAGTTTATTCGGCATTAAGCGTTCTCATCGAACGGTCGTGTGTGTCTGCGTGCTCTGTGATCCGTGATACAACGCTACGCAAAGCTCTGGCCAATCAGTCCGTCAGTCAGTCTGTTTGTCCCAGACAGTTACTTTGTTTCGCCGCGATTCGTGATTCGTGTTTCGCAGCTGCGACAATCAGCGCGGCAAAAGTGATTTTTTAGGCTCTGATCGTAGTTGTGTCGTGTCGTGACACGGTATTGTAGTGTGCGCGTGTGTCAAGTGAGAGGGAGATAGCCAACTCTCCTAGCACCACCACCCAGCACCCATCACTGCCGCTCTGTGTTCCCTAGGTAATTAAAAGTAGCCACAATAAAGCAAAACCAAAATAATGCAGACTTGCACACATACAAGATACAGATACCGAAACAATAAAATCAAAGTACCAAGACTAAGATACAAATACAAAGCAATTTATGTTCTTTCGATGCGCCTGCAATTTTGTTTGTTCACTCTACTCTGCTCTCCTTGCCGCTGTCTTCCGCTCTTCTCTCATCTTTTTTTGCTCTTGCTTTCGCTCAGGTTTCGGTGACATTTCTCGCGGCTGCTGAGACTTTTCGGGTTCATGCTCGTTTTCGAAATTCTTTTTGTTGTATCTTTTATGTGAAATGCTTTTATTTAGCGCCGAAACCAAAGTTGATAGCGCACGCGAACGTAGTCTGAACGCAGCCAGGCAGCTCGTCAGTTTGCCAGTTCTTCAATCTTGAAGATCGCAAAAATGTTTTGAAGGACTTTCAGTGAAAACAATTCAAATTCAATTCAAAGAAATATTGAAAGAAAGAAAAAACCTGAACTTGTGGCTGTGCAAAATAGAAGAAAAAATATCAAAATATATACTTATAAATGTATATATAGTATATATGTTATATACGTATAGCAGCTAGGAAAAGTGTTTTAATTATTTACAGATAGATAAATATATACGCCAACAACAAATCAACTTTATAAACAAAAATTTAAAAGTGAGAAAATAGAAAATATTTCGAAAAACATTCTCTGTGTGAGTTAAAATAAAACCCCTTCAATCGAGTGTTATCTAAGATCAAGGTCTAATCAAGTGCTAAGTTAATGCTGCCCGCTGATAACGCAAAAAACAACTCGCGTGCTTTGTGTCTGCAAAATCTATACATATATATGTGTATGTGTATATATGATATGCTAATTAAAGGCAGTGTTTTAAATGTGTTACTATAATTCAATCGACAATCGATTCATCTGAAAGTCCCCCATAAAAAAAATTAAATTAAAAAATCCATTTGGGAATCGCATGACTTAAGCCTAAGTTAAAGTTAAAGTTAAAGCGATGAAATCGGAGCGTTTATGCAATTTGCAGCTTGGGCTGAAGTTGCACTTGCGATGAGTTTTGAGTTTCGATTTTTTAGCTCTTTTATTACCTTTAATTTTATTTGTGTTTTTAGACCCTGTACATGAACAGAAAGTGCGTTGGGTATATAAAGTTTTTGAGTATTAAATAGAGAATGAAACTTCCAATTTTATCTTCTATTTTTTCACTATAAAATTTCTAAAGTTAAGAAGTTTATTATTGAAACTTGATTTACTGAGTTGGATACAGGGTCACTGGCAGTCTATTCCCGCCCTTTTGGCATTTTCAACTCGTCTTTTTGCGGTTGGCGCTGATCTGCCGCAAACTTGACCGTGTTTCTCAACAACAACAGCAACAGTTAGAGTAGCTCTTACTCTTACACAGTTATAGTTATATAATTGCTACGAAAAGCCACGAAACGGAGCGAGCGAGGAATAAACCTTAACTTAACCCCGGGCAGACCTGGCACTTAAAATTACTTAAGCGCCATAGTAACAAAAAATATAAAAAACCAAGTGAAATAATAAATAAAACCTCTTTTTTGCGATTACAGTGTTAATACATTGTGAAAACTCACTGAATCAAGCGGTCAACATTCATGTGAAATCTTGAAAATATTATGGGCATTCGCACTCACACTTCACGTAAAAAGCACATACAACACACATACACACAACTCGCGTCTGATCGCCCAATAGATACGGATACATGTGTTTCTGTGTGTAGTAATTTCTTGCGTGTGGCAAAAAGATTCTTTCGTTTCAGTGCGGAAACTATTTGTAATCAGTAATCTTTCTGTTTACAAATCAACACAATTCCAGTTTATACAGTTTTCAGACCCTGTACCAAGAAGAGCACAGGGCTTGTGTAGTTCTGATCAGCACGAACAGTTGATTCGATCAGAGATAGAGTCACCGCAGGGTTTTTAACAGTCGGCATGCTCGCTTGTAGGCAGAAAAGTATTAAAATCAGTTCTTGTCATCAGATTATATAGATTACAGTCACAACTTATTGGGAATTTGAATGAAAATATGAGCACACATGACACACCTGGATCGTCAGAGAGAGAAAGAGAGGGAGCGAGCGATTACGCAATTGTTGTCGTTCTCTGGAACATGTGTATATATGTGGGACTCAGTCTCGATACTCAGAGCCAGACAGGTGCTAATTTGTGGCGCATAATTCACAGAAGTGTGTGAGTGCTTTCGGCCAAGTTTCAACGAACAACTTTTTATGGCCAATAACTTAAACAAACGCCTGCGAAAATAACATCGTAGGTGTGTGTGTAAGTCACGCCAAAAAGAATGTACTACAGACAAGCGCAAAGACAAGGGCCACGATAACAATATTGCTTGCGATAACGATAACAACATATATGTCGATGACAACTTTTAATATTTGTTACTTCCGCTTTGCTTTATGCGAAATTTGAAAAGTTTCCTGTGAAAGCTGTTTAAATTTGATTCTTTTCTTCACTGATTGATCAGCGTAGCCCCCAAGCGGCCAGGGGAATTTACAACTGCTAAGTAAAAATTGATTCATTAGTTCCGAAAATTTTTGAATACGTCTTACATGAGTTATAGTAAAATATATGTAGTGTTCTACCTGAAGTAGAATAGAATTCTTGGGGTTAAAATTAGAAAGCAGGAAGTGAATTCAATTGGTTGTTTATGTGGCACATGAACGATAATAATTGTTGTTTAATGGTATTACTCATACGTAGTGGCGTCCAGAGTCTGGAGTATCGGTTTGCTGGACTCTGTTGGTATTTCATTTCGATTTCGTTTTGGATTCTGCAATCGGAGAATTTGTGGCAATTGCTTCTCTCTCCAAAATAAACACGATTTGGTGGCGACATCGTCGCTGCAACAGCTTGCAACACAAACGCTTGAAACGTTGTGTAAACATTGATGCGCTTCAAAAATAACAGAACCACAAAAGCGAGACCCTTTTGGGCGTTATGTCAACCTTGTGCCCAATAGATACATTTGATAACGCACTGCCTTTTTTGGGGGATGAGCAACAAATGTTTCGATAGCGAATGACACGCACTTATCGAAGCACAATCAAAACAAAGCGTTTATAGAGTTGCCCAATAGCAGAAAGAACTCAAAGACTACCCGAACACCCTGTACTTTTTCTAAAATCCACTGTAAACAGAAATTAAGTTAAGTAAATGAAATCTGAGGCTTAACACCACACACACAACACTCTGGGGACTAGAGTTGCCAGGCAATTCTAGAATTCGTTGAACGTTTTCACGTAGTACCCAATACCCAGCCGATAAGATAAGCTCTTGGGACTGACTTTACTGTTGCTAATTATTTTTTGTTATTTTACTCTTGTTGTAAAACTATTTTCTTACAATGGGGTTTACCTAAAAAACAACATGTTCTGATTATTTCATTCGTTTCTGCCAATTTTTCAAATTTGTTAATCAATAAAAGCAAATTTGCATTTGGGATATTTATAGCCCACGCTGAACAATTTCGTCAATTGGCAACGGCAAAGGCAAAGGAAATTAAGTTAAGTAAATGAAATCCGAGGCTTAACACCACACACACAACACTCTGGGGACTAGAGTTGCCAGGCAATTCTAGAATTCGTTCAACGTTTTCCCGTAGTACCCAGTACCCAGCCGATAAGATAAGCTCTTGGGACTGACTTTACTGTTGCTAATTATTTTTTGTTATTTTACTCTTGTTGTAAAACTATTTTCTTACAATGGGGTTTACCTAAAAAACAACAAGTTCTGATTATTTCATTCGTTTCTGCCAATTTTTCATATTTGTTGATCAATAAAAGCAAATTTGCATTTGGGATATTTATAGCCCACGCTGAACAATTTCGTCAATTGGCAACGGCAAAGGCAAATCAAAGGCAGACACGGGCAACTGTTCAGTTTTAGACCCTGTACGTGAAAAGCACAAAGAGTCTGTCTGCTGTGTTGTGACTGAACTGTAGTTCCAAGAACTTGAATCATTCTGAATATTCATTGCATACAGTGTAATTTTAGTCTGATTAGATAGCTGATTCGCGAGTCTATAAGGGCTAACATAGGCTATGTACAGGGTCTATAGCAGTCGCTAAATCTAACTCTTCCTACTAGTAATATTTTTTAATAATTTTTAAATGGCATGAAATGTGGAGCATTGCGACCTCGTCTGGGATTACAACTGCGTTGGATGCAGTAGCTGTATCTGTATCTATAGTCGCAGTTGTATCTGTTGCTGTTGCTATAGCTGATAGTGAAATGGATCCAATCGATCCAACCGCTTGCGGTGATGCCAGTCAAAGTTTCATGCTCGTTTCATTCTGTTGATCGGTATACACGGCGTATGAGTAATCTGTAGTAGGTTGTATTCAGTAGGCTGTTTTGTCCAGTTACGTGACAATATGTTGGGCACGTTCGACGCATATTAATCAGTGATCAAACAAGCAGACAAACAAACAAATTCGCTTGACACTCTTTTATGTGCTACGACAAGAGCCGAAGGCGTCTCATTAGGGAGCTGATTTGTATGGGAAATGCATTTTCATTTGATTATAAGTGCGTTTAGCTTCAAGCCCAGTCGCCAAAGAGAACTGAGGAGTGTTAAAAACGTGGGATCTGTGGGAGTTTAATAACTAGAATCTGCTGAAAGGCATTTTCAAAAAACGAAGGCTTAAATATAAAACTTGTATCCCAGCAGGTGCACTCAAATTATAATTTGGCCTTGCTGAAGGTGTGGAAACGGCAACGAACAGAGACAGAGACCGTTTCGAGTTGCATGTGGCAAGTGGCAACCTTGAACTGGACTCCCATTTTCATGTTGCATTTTCACTCCTTTCATTTGCTACGAGCAACTTTCACACTGAGTTACCTGTAACTGGGATTGGGATTTGCAAATATTGAAAGGCTGCCAAATGACAAAGTTCGTTAAATGTGTATTTAGACGCCAGCAATTAAAGCGCTAATTATAAACAATTAAAATCAAAGTCAGCAGCAGCAAAATAATAATTAAGTAAATATGGGTATAAGAAAACTCAGTGCTGAACATTTCCACAACAAATCTAGCGTTTTTTAAAGTTTGATTGAAATATATTTACTCAGCTGGAAATTAAATATTTAATTTATTTAATAGTTTTTCTTTAAACTTTTTAGTTTAAGTATCAGCTTTTTTTTTCGGACTTTGGGGACAAGAAAAGCTGACATCACTGACGATAATACTGTGTACTGACTACTGACTCTGACTGCATATCTATGCACACTTTGTGCAAGTCATTTTGTCATTTTGCCATTTCGAATGCAAACGACTCTGTGATTGCATTTGTATCTGTATCTATGTATGTGTGAATCCTCTGTCTGTGTGTGTGTGCACTTTCGATTTAAACATTTGAAATATACTGAGTTTTTGTGCTTTTTTTGTTTTTTGTTGCAGGTCTGGAACGGACTGTCGACCATTTATGTCTTATAAAAGGTAATCAGCCCGCACATTAGCATGATCCAAGATCACATTCGGGAGACCAAATTGAGCTGTTTGCTATGTCACTCGCATTGCATTGGCATTCCCAAATTCGCAGTTGATAATTCCCAATTTAGTGGCGATGCCAAACTCTAAATTCGAATCGTTTGTTTCAGCTTAGACATAATAATCATTGTCACGATCATAATGATCATGATCACGATCGTTTCGAAACCAGTTGAGAAAAATAACCAGATAGTAAAGTTGCCATAGCTTTTGTTAGCCTTTTTTTTGTTAAGCAGTGGGTGCCGGCAGCTTCATCGTCATCGGCGTCGGCATTGAGCTCGTCATCGGCATTGGCACCGGTACAGGTACACACACAGACGCTCAAACGCAAACACATACACAGACTGAGTTACAGGCAGAAGTTGGGTTACCGGCCGGCAAATTGGCCTTAAAGCAAAGCAAACCAAATCAAAGCTGAAAGTGGTCATAACTGTCAAGTGCTTTGCCTCTGCCCCGTTCACTCCGCCCCCACCCACCTCTCCCGCACTGTCTCTACTACAATACCCTTCCAGAGAGGATTATAGTTTTGTTAGTATTATTGTAACTCAGAAGAGGATTCATTGGTGGTAACATGAGTGTGAAGAGTATCAGAAATTCGGCATGCGAAAGAAATAATTTATCCTCAATCGACAGTTGGTTTTGGCTGTTGGCTTTTAACTGCATTCAAGCGGCTTTGAAGCATTTGGAAGCTCCTGCCAATACCAATGGCCAAATAGCTTGAGTCTTGGCCACTTGAATTGCCACAAAACGTGCGTGCTCTTAACGTGTCAACTGATCAAAAGAAGGAGAAAAAGCCACTAGGTAGAGACAACTGGCAGCATCAGAGGTCTGATCATGCGATCTTCTTGTCTCCCCACAATAATCGTCAGCTTTACAGATACTGTATTTAAGCATAGTTTATTAAACTACTACCCAAACTTAACCGCAGGCTTGTATGTTTCATAAAGTGGCCGCAACAGTGCTGTCATTTCAGCGTTTTTTTTGGGCCTTTTATTAAAATTCCTTTTATATCGTCTCCTTAGAGTTCATCTGGCGTATTCAATTGTGGCCAACACTGGTCTGTTTGGGTGTGTGTATGATTGTCTGGCCTGTGCACACGTGTTATTGACAACAGTGTCCTACAACATTTGCAATTTTTAATCTAGGTTAAAACGAGTTCAAAATAGAACCAGTTTAAACTTCTTTATGTTGTGTTGTGGAGTGTAAGGAGTCCAGTTTACCCACATTGCAACGACAGACAGAAGGAATCAGCCGGAATGCATTTGGCAGGTGCTATTGACCAATAATTTCATGCAACAATTGGTAATATTTATGGCGTACTCGCAGATTTTATGGCCAACAAGAAATTGTTATGCGATTGAGTTGCGAAAATCGAAATGAAATCTGCTGTTCGATTCGGATGCTGTTCAGCTGTTCAGCAGTTCAATAGTTCGTGCAACACAATTAATCACTCTTGTTTTTATTAACCTCGAGACACAAACGAGTTCAAGTTAATTGCAAGTTTAATCGGAAGTATTTGAAGTGTTAATTAGTGTGATTCACATAAGCAAGGTCTTCGGGGTTAGTCAGTGCTTAAAATAGCACAGTGATCAAAAAACACACTCTGAACTTTACCAAAAACAGACACGAAAGAAAAAGAAGAAAAGAAACCCACGCAAAATTATTTATTTTCGTTTGGTTTTTGGGCAGAGATCAATTAAGTTGTTAGACCCAGTATGCAGCAAGAGTACAGGGTATATTTGTTTCTATTTTGGTTTAAGTAATGTCACCCAATTCAATCCCCAGTCGGTAATTCCAGGGAACTCAACAGTGGACTTCATTCCATGATCATCCAAAGTTTTGCAAGTCTACATCGTTGTTCTCCAATTAACGCAGCTGCAGTTAATTATTTAGCTAAACTATTAGTATCTCTCTTACAGTGTATCTCTATCTGTATCTGTGTATCTATGCTGCTTGTTTGGTTTATCGTTTGCGGCTTGCGCGTTTCGAGAACTTGTTGGAAATGTTAACAATTATAACGCATTGATTAACTGTCGACTTCTGAACCGTAAATTAACGTAATTCTAATCACATTTAGCTCAATGAAAGGTCTGATCGGCTAGAACTATACTATATAGTGCTTATTGGATAACAACCGATTAACAGATACTTATATACATTCACTGATTGATTCTCTGCTGCACTTTGAGCATAACCTCAAGGTTATCGGAAATAGTCTATGGGGTTCTACAGTTCCTGGCTGTTACATTGTAAGGTGGTAAAGTTTGTAAAGAGCTGCTGCCATTTCCTTTATCTCGATAGCGTTGCACAGTGGCTATCACTTCGTATGCTAATAGATAGTATCTAATCTGTTCAACAGATGCTTTTGTATCTTATGCTAATTGCCAGTTAACTATTTCATTGTACTGTATACAAAGAAGTACACAAATCAGAGTAAATCTCAGCTGTTAGACTGTGGCTTGTTATATGAACTGCTTGTTACCGCTAAGCGTCTCAATTCGCCATTTTAGACTAGGCATAGAGCCATGAGGGTATTACGAAACCAAGGCCAGACAAAGTATAGCAGTTTTAGTGTCTGGCGCCCAATTTACATAGACTTTCATTGAAAAGTGTCGAGAAAAGTGCAGATCATTTGGCACAAGTCAAAAAGTATCTGTATCTGTACCTGCATCTGTAGCTGTAGCTGTATCTGTCTATGCAAATGTATCTTTGTATCTATGCCAAAAGACAATGATTTACGTAGGCGTTTGCTGTCACCGGGACTAACTTTAGTCGTGGGTGTCAAAGTCGCCTGATTTCTGTTGTCGGTTTTCTGATCTCTGTGAGATGTGCACTTTGTATATAACCGGATCGAGAGCCATAACTGAATTAATATGAAATAATAATCAATGTGAACAAATTGAATTGTTGTTGCTGATCACCTTTCTCTTTGCAGTCGCTCTACATCCAAAATGTCTGGCTATATTTAGCTTATTTAACTTACTTAACCTCTATAAGTAATTTAACTAAAGAAATTTTAAAGTTTAGCCAGCACAAAATACGAATAAATACAACTGAGGTCTGTACTTTTTAAAATACTTGAGATTTTTGTGGTTGGATTTAATGCTTTTGGCTACAGTAGCTATTAAAAGTATGCAGTTTCCCGATTTCAAAATAAATAATAAACATTTTAGTATGGTTACTTAACGATCAGTGAATTTTGTTGGGGAAAAAGGCGGATTTGAGTTTACCTTTCCTTTCTAATAGCTCTCCTCGACTTTCCACTCAAAAAAAAATAAAGAGGTGTTAATGCCAGTTGAATAATTATTATCTTTGGGGATTTTTACTTTGTAATTGTAAGTTATGTTTGGCATGTCTACCAGAAATGTTTAGTATGATATTATTTTTGTGATTCATTTTGTGCGCTGGTTTTCCGCTGAATGTGATTCAATTTGCTTCTTCTGGCAGCTCGCCAAGAAAGTGAGCAGGGAAAGGGGAAGTGGAAGGGAGGCACAGAAAGTTTAGATTGATTTTGATAGGTTCAAGTTCAATGAAAATGTGTGCATACTAACAATAGTAACAAATGGTACAGGGTCAAACATTTTAGTTTCCCGTGGCCAATGGGTCGCATACGTAATGTGAAACTCTCGTAGTGCATTGACTTCACGTTTTGTATTTTACTTTGGCGTTTTTGGGGCGTTATTTCGTCTGGGCAACAACACGTTTTGCATAATTCACATAATTTTTTGCTTATGCGTTGGTTTTGTTTTTGGGTTTTTGTTCGGTGCGAAACTCACATTTTAGTTACGTATCTGAAGATTGGTTTCTTTTTTATGAACTCGTACTTTTCGTGGAAATCAATAATAACACTTGCAGTCGTAGCTTTTTTAAACCCCGTACTCAGAAAGAGTACAGGGTGTATTAGAGGTGTCAGAAAACTCATTTACTTGTGAACTACGGCAGTATTCTAAGATCCACAATAAATACAGGGTCTTTTATTGTGTGTTTAAGCGACTAAAAGTTTTTCTTTGTTGATTCGCTTTTGGCTTTATTAATAAAATGGTTTTCAGGTTACGAGTCGCTTTAAACAAGGCTCATTTTATTGTACTTGATTGCCGATTGATTGTGGCGTTGCCACACTTTTTTCAGACTCCAAATAAACTGCCTAATTGGCAAATTGAAGCCCTCTATAAAACTTCAGACAAGGCGCTACGAATTTGGGTCATAAGATCCACAGACCCACAGACGAGTGCAGTTTAAGAACAAACCCAAATTACAAATTGCACGTATGCTAATTGTCTTTGGCCCACCGCTCTTTAGGTATAAACTCGCTAAAAGTATGAGTGAGTGTACACATATGACTAAGTGTGCGTGTGTGTGTGAGTTTGGCTGTGTCTGTGTGCTTACCTGCCCACAAGTTATCGCAAAACGCTGAGTGCTCGTTTTCTATGACGACATGACTTTGTAAAATTCGCAGTTCGCCTTGAATGAACTGTGTTCGGCGTTTCGCTGCTATTATTATTCCTATTTCTATTTTTACTTTGCGTTGTGAATGACAGCAAACCACAGTAAAGGCTACAGGTGGGTGAGCGTGGCTGTCCTAGACCCTGTTGTTCTACCATACTGCGAAATTAATCTAAAGTAATTGGTTGTATATAAATATTTAAGAAAACCCATTTTGTCTGACTGTCCCTGCCCGCCAAGTGTAACAGACCCTCTACTCGTGTCAATTACAGAGTCTAAACAAGCTTCATCGATCAAAACTTTAGGCGTCTGACTCATAAGACGCTACTCTCTCAGCTTAAACGTCATTCAAGCCACAATACACTTTGTATCTGCCTTTCAACCTATTCGCCTATGTGTGTGTGTGTGTGTGAGAGTGTGTGATTTTATGCAAAAAGCTCGCAGGTAAAGGCAACAAAATCACCTGATGTTTTAATTGCTGCGCGTCATCATTTCGACTGCGTAAAGCGGTCAAAGAAAATACACATTCAAAAGATAGCGAAAGAGAGAGAGAAATCGAAAGCAAATTGCAGAAGAATAAGAGGGAGAGGCAGAGGCAGAGGAAGAAGCAGCAGCAGAAGAATGGCAACAAATCCAGAGTTGTAGAATTGGCGGCGGTTCAATAAACCAGAGAATCGGCTATGAATGACCCCAAAATTTAACGGTAATCATAACACGCTGAGTCTGCACGATCCCCTCCTCTACTCCCCAACCAATGCCCCTCTGAAAAAGCCCCACATCACGTCGTATAAAGTCGCACTTCTGTCTGATGATCTTTGTAGTTTATTTTGCACACTCAATTGGAAATACAAGCGCTAAATTGAGCAAACTTTGAGTGGTTTTATCATGCATATATCTATTTATATACCGTTAGACAGACTACTATATATTCGCAAACAGATTTTATTATACAGCGAGCACAATTCACAATTTAAATGTACCTATAAAAAAGAGATTTGCACAAATCTACAAACAAATTCGCAAATCGTTCTCCACATGATTTCATTTCAAACGATTCATGTTCTTTTTTTTTTTTGTTATTAATATTTAAACAACATTCAAATGTACTCAACACACAGAGATAGATTCAGATACATTTATCTATTTCTCTTCTAAGCATTGTAAACTAAAATGAGAAATTTCCTATTTCTGCGTATCTTGACACACATCAAATGCTTGCCGACAATCGGAAGCGACAATTAAAGCGAGTAAAAAGAGAGAGAAATTTATTTACAGAAATATGCAAATGCAATTAAATAATCCCAAATAAAATAAAAATACTTTACACTTAATTACTTGATTCGATTTATTTCGAAAATGACAAGCGAACCAGTTTTTAATCGGACCTCAAATATAATTACTGAAATTTCCCAAATAAACAAGCGCAAAGCGTGTTTATTGTCTGGTATTGAAAATAATCGCACGCGTATAATTAAATACTATATTTAACTGAAATTCGGACTCATCATCATACGAATTTTAAATACTTTTGACTTTATGAAGATATGTATTTAGATTTAGTTCTGAAAAATAAGCAAAATTAGTCTAATATTTAGAGCTAAAGGCGAGACACTCACCACTACATGTAGAGAACCGTATTTGTGCATGCACTGAACAAATAAACATATCTTATTCGAGAGTATTTTGCTTTAAACTGTCTACTGGTTTAATCCATGTAATTATTAATCACACAGGGTATTTGGAGGTCGATAACACGCGTTGTTGCACTGAGTCAAGGTCGAGGCATTTGTCATCGTTTAGTTTAAATTGGCAAAATTTTTGTTCTAAGTTGATTTCGCCATTTAATGTCATTTGGTATCCAGAAGTTTTGGAGTCCGTGAATCTTATTTCAAATTTAAATCAGACCCTTCCACACCCCTTGTTTTACCCCGATTCCCCTTGATTTTCGGCTAATTTCAACTTCCCGTCGCTGAGAACGGAAATCTAAGAAGCTACACAGCAAAAAAAAAGAAGACGAAGCAAATTTAGTGAAATTATGATTAAGTTATGATAACAAAACGCATTTAAAATGCAATTAAGCACATTAATTGCAATTGCAATTCGCTAACTGGTTGAGCAGGTGGCCAAAAAGGCAAATTGACAGATTGTGATAAATGCGCCAACGCAGTTGCAATATTTTCATGGCTTTTTGCATTTTCCCGTTTGCCACTTTTCAGTTGGCAATTGAAGAGAAGAGAAAGTCTTTCACAAGCCTCTTGGCAATTTGTCAACACTCGCCCATTTGAAGAAGACATTTGTGACTACTCGTTGTTGTTGTTAGTTGTTTTTGGCCATGTTAAAGCACTGGCAATAACACAATTTGCTAAGACCACTTTTCACATGTCACATTCAAAAAAGAGTCTCTGCCTCTTCTTCCCTGTCAGCCACAAAAGAAGGCAACTCCCTGGATTTGACCTTGTGACTGAGTATTTGGAAAACTTTACAGGGTCTTCTGTAGTCGACCAAGTCTGGGACTGACCTTGAAACAATGAAACAACCTCTAGAGAATTCCGTCTCTATCTGAGATTTGCATGTGATGTGATGCCTCATTTCCAGTTGGCATTTTCTGCCTCGCTTCGCGGCTTCAATTCGCTTCATCATTATCGCAGCACGCTGCGCCTGCGCCTCAATTATGTGCCACCGATTGCGGCAGCAGCTGCTGTACATGCCCTGGCATAATAATACCCTGACAGAGTACAAGGGTGGAGTGATTTTCCGCAAAATAATGTCCTCAGTCTGTCGGTTGATCGATTTTTAGTTTTAAGGCACTAAACCTAGAGTATTTTGCAGTCGAATTGTGAAAAGTTGCCAAAAATTGAGGCCTTGGATTTTGCACAACCGAATAAAAGCTTGTTTCGACTTTGTGTGTGTGAGAGAGTTTGCTTAGGGGTGTACTATGTGCATCATCATGACACTGCATAAGTTAAGCAAACGGGTGTCAACAAATAAGTACCGCTCGCTAAATGAAATGTTGCCAAATTTCACGGATTTCTATATATTCTCAACTTTTCTTCTGTTTTTGCTGTGTTTAGTTTTAGTCATAAAGTAAGAAGAAAATGTAAATAGCTTGGCTTAAACTATTTTAAGCATGAAATGTGCATCTTATCTGGCTAGAACATGCCACTTGTCATGCCCCATCAGTCATCAGTCAAGTGCACCTTGTGGCAACTGTCTAATATTTGTGTATGATTACAAGATCACAAGTGCAATGGATTCTTTATACGCTCATATTGTTTATTGTTCTCCGAGAACTTTGCGGTCAGAAAGATACTGCGA
The DNA here is from genome assembly GCA_035046005.1 of Drosophila acutilabella. Lineage (NCBI taxonomy): Eukaryota > Metazoa > Arthropoda > Insecta > Diptera > Drosophilidae > Drosophila > Drosophila acutilabella. The sequence goes on along the minus strand of JAWNOK010000024.1, from coordinate 19,273,210 downwards.
TTGGGGATTATCAGGACGGCAAAAGAGCGCGAATTGCACTTAAATTGCATCCACGAGACAGACGTCAATCATTTTGCGTTGCTCAACTAATAAATGGCGAGCACACACACACACACAGAGATACTTTCAGTAGATTGAGATTAAAAGCACAAGCCGCTCGTTAGTCTGGAAATACTGTGTACTATATATATAAAGTCATACTATTGTAGAGCAGCTGCTTACCGACCTCAACCCCTTGACCTATCCAGCCGCTTGCTAAGTGGGTTTGATCTTTATCTACGTGTTTATCTTCAAGATAATGTGTGTGTGGGTTGAGAGTAGCTGAGACAAATGCTGACAGGTGATTTACTCAATTAAGAGAACGAACAAAGCAAACAAACAGTGAAAGTCTTAGCACAGATTAGTACACTTTAAAAAAAAAAAAAATACACACACTATTAACTATCTCTCTATAAATAGTAACTCTCCACAAGTCTCCAAGTCTTTGATTTTCAAGTTCTTTTAACTGACTCAACGTTCTTCAGGTGCGTCAGGTGCTCGCATTGCTGATGTCACAGTCCCACGTAAATTGTCGTGTTTGAACTTAAAAACTTATCAATAAAATATAAAAAACGGAAAGAAAAAATAGCAAAAGAATTATTAATTGGCAGAGCCAAGATAATGTCGTCAATTCCCTATGCTTAAAGAGATAACAAATCTAATCATGATAACGGTTATCGATAGGCACGCCTCTAGGAGCAGAAGCAACAGCAACGGTAACAGGGAGAGTTACGAAAATAGAGCGAGTGAGCAAATGACGTAACGTGTGTGCAAAGCTCATGGAACAAGCTAGATACAAGCTATTAGTTGGCCAGAATTCGTTGGCGTTTAAGTTCGGTAACAGCCATTCTCCTACACAAATAAAATTTCAGTTTGTTACTCTTCTACTGACAGTTTTTTTCTGTGTAGGATCATCTATTTGTAATGCTCCCTCTGATGATCTTAAACAAATTTATTAACAAAATGTATTTCTTCTCTTTGCAGATTATAACGGAGTCAGCCTTGTGATCAATCCATTCCCTAGCCATGGAGCGCTCTAACCTGCCAGTCTTTATGGCCTTGGTCCTGTCCCTGCTGCTCTGCGTGTGTGTAGTCAATGCCTCTCCCGCACCTGCTGCCTCCCCCGCCGACTACTTTTGCCCCGAAGACTGCGCCTGCACCCTCTCACAGCACACCCACAAGCCGATGCTACACGCCAGGTGCAACAGCACAACCGGTCTAAAGTTTTCGGAGACTCCACTGCCCGCCACGATCCCGGTGCATTCCGTTGATCTGTCTTACCTGGGACTGACACGAGTGGGAACTGTTCTAGACATGCTGCCCAATGTGACCTCAGTGGATTTTTCGCACAATGAAATTCACGAGCTGGGACATTTTAGCAGACGAATTAAGAAACTGAATTTGAAACACAATCGTTTGACTTCTGCTAAACTGCTGAAATTGCCACAGCATTTGCAGGTGCTTAATCTGCAGCACAATGACGTCACATATCTACCCATTGAGCTGACCCATTTGCATCATTTGGAGCAGCTTGAGTTGGGCCACAATGCCATCAACTGTTCCTGCAGCACGTTGGAGGTGCGCGATTGGCTGCAGGAGCAGCACGTCTACATGGAACACCCTGTGGTCTGTCACCTGCCCGCGGAGGCAAGTGGCAAGTCCTGGCTGCAACTTAGGCGTGTGGAGGTCTGCCAGAAGGAAAAAAACGGTTGGTATTCGTCAGACTTCGATGAGAACGAGCTGATGATGGGCGATCAACCTGCAGCTGAGGAGGAAGTGGACGAGCTTGGCAAAGATTATTTGGTAATCAACGGCAAGAAGTCCGCTAGGTCTGTGGAACCAGTTCCACCGATTATTGACGATGTAGAAGGCTCTGGGGATTTAACCGAAACCAATATGGAACTAATTGTGGCCAAGGAATCGTCGGAAAATTCCTCCGAGCCAGCCAAGGTTGAGCAACTCACAGACCAGGTGCAGCAGGATGAGGAGGACAATGATGAGGGATCCGGTAGTGGTGGTGGCATCTATGCAGAACCAGTGGTTTTCCATGAAAAGAACAACGTCGATGACTTCGAGCCACCAGAATCGAACGAAGCTTCAAAGGAATCCGATCAAAAACATAACGACGATGACGACGACACCTTCGACAACAAGCCCGTGGAGCAGCCAGCTACTCCATCGGCGACAATCTTCAAGGACATGGGCATCTTTGGAGATGGCTCTGAGGAGCCATCCCCTGTCAGCGAGGAAGCCATTGTGCGCGAGGAGCAAACCAGACTGGACAGTGAAGTGGGAGCTGCTGCTGGAACAGGAACTGCAGCTGATGTAGTTACTGATGGCCCACTGCTAGACGAGAAGGCATCAGATGACATCTTGTCCGCTAAAATAGGCAAAAAGGATGATAGCAACGCAATTTATTTCCTGCTCGGAGTAATTGCCCTAATAGTTCTGGGACTCATTCTCTTCGTGGCCATCAAACGCTGCAAGTACAACAGCAATGCGGCAGCCCGTGACGCAGAGGCTCAACGTCAAACCGAGCTCCTGGACATGGACAAGAAGAATCTGGGCAAACCGCTGGCACGCAACGGACACGAGCATTCGCCGCTCATCGGGGAGAAATCGAAGCTGGACGACGCACAAATTGTGAATGGAAATGGCAAGAAGGCCTACGACAGCAAAGATGGGGCAGGACAGCAACCGCTCTTGAATGGCAATGGTACGGCCAACGGTGACACTGGCAAGGATGTGCCCACTATTAACGAGCCAAGCGGCGGTGAGCCAGCTCCACACGAATATTATCCGATCACCCCTCGTTACCCGACTCCTCAGTCACCCCGCGCATCCAAGTACGCCCAGCATCCACAGGGAGCTGGTGTCGAGCAGAACAATAACAATGAACCCGATGGCAGCTTCCTGCCCTCATCCCCCAAGTCCGGACGATACTCTCCGGTCTACTCGCCAGAGACAGGACGCGTCAAGATTAAGCTGACTGAGACGCCAAAGCCCAAGACTCCCATGCTGGTAACGCGCAGTAAATCCAACGCCGGGGACATTATCACAACACCCATACAGACAGGAGTCGGCGGGGGAGTTTACCTGGAGCCGACACACCAGGTGTCAGTAGGAGGTCCAAACGGGTTTGCTGGCCATTGATTTTCGAAGCCAATCCCGAAAGCAAACCCAGATCCAAATCCCAATTGTAGACAGAGACAGAGAGACGGACAAGTGCCAAGTTAGCAGCGATAATAAAAGCGACAGCAGCGATAAAAGCGATAACAGCCCTTTCTTGAGCTTAGCTTAGAGTGGCCGATGAAAGAACACAACAACAGCAAACTATTCGATTTAAGCTACCACTCCCCTCTTAAATATACATATACATATGTAACCAATGTAGTATAGAAATAAGTAAATTAATTATACTTAAGCATAAATCTAGTTTAATACCAAAGTTATAAATATCTTAATGTAAATTTCCAACCAATGTGAAATATAAAAGGGATCAACACTTTGTGAAACTCTATGCCTCTCGCCTTCTCCTCTTCCTTTTTACTCCATTTCCCTCTTTTGGTGCACCCTTCAGTCTGCATTTGCATGTGATGTACGCACGCACACACACACGCACACACCATTACTTACATACATACTTATGTGAATTTTTTATATAAATCCGTAATGTATAATATTTAAGCTCTATTCTTTTGTGAAATTATATTATGTGTTACTTTACGTGTGAATGACTCTTCGCTTCATTTTAAGCCTATCAATAAAAATAAAAACAAACGACAAGAAATAAAAATAAAACAAACAAATATCAATTATAAACTCTTAGCACTTATCCAATACAATAATATACTGCAATGGTTTGAGTGCCAGCTAATGCGAGCTTTCACTTTGTGTGTGTCTTGGCTAACCTGCTCAAAACATTTTTGTGACTTATGGTTCTTGTCTGTGATATGGCTACAGTGGTGGCGAGAAAAATTATCTTCAATTATATGACTCAGATAAAATTTGTAAAATGAAAATAATTTAATGTTTGTCTTCCTTTGCAGATTGCCTTAGAAAGTCTCTCCAATTGGTTTGTGCACTTGGACACGGCACACTTTCATGCTTACGATTTGCGTCTTTGCTAAAGTACCCAAATTGCAATGGTAAACTGTGAAATGGTTCTTACCTGAGCTATGACTACAGCGGTGGCGAGAATAAAACACTGAGATAATTGGGTACACTTTAAGGTACAACTTTTACACGATTAAGTTTAAATAAGTCTTAACAGTTATGTACAGTATAGTTTAAGTAGTTAAAATAAGATGGTTTTGTTGTCGTTTCAGGTTGTCTAAAATAAAGTTTCCCGCATGGGCTTGTGCACTTGGACCCGACCCTCTTCCTCACTGGAAGAATTTTCTTTGGCTGCAGCTGCAGCACTGAAATTTCCGCTGACCCGCCTACTGGCCGAATTCTTGCGCTTCTTTCGCCTGCCCTGCTCCAGGTCCAATTCGGCACCGGAAGTAGAGAGGTTTGATCGATTTTCATCAGCCAATGAAACAATGTCCTGTTCGGCCAGTTCCTGGAAATCACTGGCAATGGTGGAAGTGGAAGGTACCTTCTTAAAGTAATCCTCCACGGCCGGAGCTAGGGGACTCTGCTGCATAGAGTACACCTGAGCGCTCACCTTCATGCTCATTATTGGCGTCTTGGGTTTCCGCTTTGCAAAGGGACTACCCGGTTTGCTGCCCAGATCCTCATACTCGGGATCGGTAAGGAATTCGACGCTGTCGGCTATCATGTTCGCCCGTTTGAAAGGCGGTATTTCGGCAATCTTTGGCTTACGCTTCGTATATGGACTATTCTCGTAGCTCTGGAAATTTCCAATTTGTTCGGCACTCTGAAGATTCTGCGTCTTTAGATGGGCAGCTGGAAACCGAGAATCCTCAATGCTGAATCTTCGACTACCAGATTGAGTATTGTACTCCATGCGACCAGTGCGTCGATAGGGTCCATACTGTGCCGTACGCTCCTTGGCACGATTCGAGAGCATCTCCACACTGCGGAACCTCTGGCGGTTATCCAGCTGCAAATCCTCATCGCCGGCAGATTGGTCTTCGTCTGCTTGTGTCTGGGAGCGTCGCAGCTGCTTTCGTGCCCGCTCCGTGACGGTCAAGTCCACCATCGATTTGGCTGGTCTCTCCAGCTTGGGCATGAGCAGGGCATCCTCGTAAGAGGGTAGCAAACTAATCTCCTGCTCCTGCTGCTGCGTTGTTGTCGACTCTTCCCGCAGCATTCGATCATTGAGATCTCGTCTAGAAGGTGGAACGTTTCAATAGCTTAATGTGAACAAGGACTCTATCTTGTTAAGGACTCACATGCGACGCAGCTCATCATGATTTGCATCATATTCCCTGCGATTGGTGCGTTCCTTCTGCTGCCGCATTACTTTCTTGCAACAGAAATACACCAAGGCCAATAGACCAATGCCCAATAAACACAGCATTATAGATGACCACACCTTTTCCCCTTTCGCACTGTGAGTACTCGCTGTCCAGTCCGTGATGCAGGCATAATCCCACATCTTTCCATAGTAGATTGGCGGTGACCCACAGCGCAGGTGGTAACGATCCTTGATCTGTGGAAAGTTGTTGATTAGAGAAGATTTATTTAACGATAATTCAATTCAGTGCCACCTTCGTTGGTTTGGCTGTGAGGAAGTCGTAGAACTCTAGGAACACTGGATCTTGGCATTCGCATATCCAAGGATTATCGCCCAGCCAGATTTGATCCAGGAACTTGTTTCCCCGGAAATAAGAAGGAGGTATTGGATTAGTCAAACGATTTCCGTTCAAATGCAGATCGGCAAGCTCTGGAAAGCCGCGGAAAGTATTATTCCGTATAGTGGAAAGCCTGGGAATGGAAGAATTAAAATGTTGCTCACAGAATCAGACAAGAAAATTCACCTGCAGTTGGCCAAATTCAGATACTGCAGAGTTTCGGAATGCATTTGATTGGGAATATCGCTGATCAAATTGTTGGACAGATCCAACCGCTGTATAACCGACAAACCCGAAAAGGCAGTACTCTCGACTGTGGCTATCTCGCACCAGCTCATGTCAATGGTTCGCACCGAGTTGGAGACGATCTTGGTCAGCTTCTGGATGAAGTTACGACTCAAATTAAGTTCCATGAGCACGTCATTGCCCCGTATGAGGTTGCGATCCAGAAAGGCGATCTCATTGAAGGCTAAATTCAGATGCTTGAGTCTTTTCAGTGGACTGAACGCATCGTTTCCAATCAGACGCAGGACATTCTCCGACAGATCCACCAGTTCCAGCATTGTGTTGTTCGCAAAGGTGCGTATATCTACCGACCTGAGGAGATTACCCCGTAAACGAACCTCCGTGAGGGCGGGAAGACCGCTGAGATCAATCTCATCGAGGTTACAAAAGGAAGCGTCCAAGTTTCGCAGCTCGGGAGCAAAAATAAGATGCTCCTGCAGATCGGTGTTGCGTGACAGATTAAGTGCCTCCAGGTAAGGCACTGCCTCAAAAAAGGTGGAACTAATTTGCTGCAGGCTGCAGTTGCTGAGATCCATTTTCCTAACGCTACCGTAGGGAAAATGTGTCAGTTGCTTTAACGGATTATTGGCCAAGGACAGAAGTTCCAGGTTCGGCAAATGATTGACCTGAAGACTGGTGCCCACGAAGCTGATCTGAGCCCCTGAGATGTCCAGCTCGGTGAGGGTTTCGCTCGCCAGTTGTTGGTTAACATCGGAGCCTCCAAAGCCACCCAAACGATTCCCACTGAGACTAAGTCGCTTTAAACTTGGCGCATACTTAAAGGCCTCATTGGGGTGTATGTCGGCCCAGCTGGTTATCGAGTTATTGGCCAGAAGCAAGGTTCGCAGCGCTGTGAACCCGACTAAAGCATCTGCAGGCAGAGTATCCAATTGATTGTCGGACAAATCCAGATACAAAAGCGAATCAATATCTGCGTACTTTCGCGGGAACGTGTGGAATCGATTGCCCGACAAGTCTAGATGTTCCACGGGAGCATCGTCGAAGCTGGGAAAGTCTCTCAGTCCGCGGTGGGAGCAGTTCACATACAAGCTGTCGACTACCCAGCTACACTTGCAGGAAGCGGGACAATCCACAGCGTAGCTTTGATCAGTCAGCACTCCTAGGAGGAGGATAAGAGCAGGCGGAAGCCAACGCAGCCCCCTTTGCTGAGCCATGCCTGTAAAACAAGGTAAGAATGCATGAAATACGTATACGAACACATATCAAATGTTTTAGATGTAATTTACTATCTAATCCATAAGTAGTTCTCATTTAGTCGCTGAGCCTAATTCAAGCATTTTGTATATATATTTTAGTACACAAAGTGCGATTACCTAGTGAGTTGAGTGAATTGTAAAATCTATTTCAAAATCAGCTGTGATGCTCTATTGCGTTGTCCCCTTTGATTTGCCTTCGGTTCAGTCCGTTTATTGCGCATGCATTTTATTTGGCCTTATCACTATCTATACTCGTTTTGTTTAGACCCCGTACGTGGAATGAGTACAGAGTCTATTACATTTGTCAGAAAAGAAAGTGCACATTGCAGGCCGTCCCCTTAACGTGTGTATATACTTTAGACAGCATCAACAGTCGATCGCTTCGAATGCACTTGATCTGCCCTAGTACCGACTATTTAATGACGTCACTTGTGGAATTTACTCACCTGCTTCAGTTATTTGTTGTGGTTGCTGTAGGCCCGAAGCGACACACAGCTACAGGTCTTATCTTATCGATATTGTTGGGAATTCGTAGTTGGGGAAGTCGAAATTAGAGCAGCAAACGCGAAGCAGAAACACTCATTTAACCAATTATTATTACTAATGTAATTGTCAAGTTCGTTGGTTTAATGAAAGCAAACAATTTAGTTACAAATTTGTCATTTAAGCATCTTCATTGGTTTTAGTTACGTCCTTATAAGGAAAACTCTACATTTTACTTTTGATAAAATCAATTGCACTTGCGCGATCCAAAGACAATGTTTCTTCAATGTCGCCTAATACTGACTGAATGAAAATTACTCACCTGCCGCTACACCAAACGATTCATGCTGATAAGATAAGCCACTGATAAGCCATTGATAAGGTTTTATTCCCTCCAGTGTTGGGCAATGGTCGCAACGTCGCGATGACCGTGTTGTACAGTCAGTAAAATCCGTATCAATAACTTTGGGCCTAAATCTTTTTCACTAGCTCAACTACACTTCAACCGAAATCGGCCATCAGTTTTGATTTAAAATTCTTAGATTTTATTTGTTGCATACTTTTACGCTGCAATAGAAACTCGTTTCTCTGATAATGCACAACGACTATGATTTTAATCGTTTTAAACTCTGACTCAAAAAATGATCAAAATCTCCACCGTAAAGTGTGGAAAATTTCAAGAGAATAACAGACGAACAGACATCAAAGCAAGCAGAAGAAGACATCAAAAAAACTATGCAACTGTAAATTAAACGATAAGAAAAGAGAAGTAGAGAAATGGAATGTTGTTTTGATGTGTTCCTTGTCCTATGTACTTCTCACTCTAACATTCAGTAATATAAAATGTAGCCGCAAGTAAACGCCAAGAGAACTGCCGCCTTGGACACTTTTGCATTAAGAGATTTTCTGCTTGTGATTTCTGTGATCTATTGGCAGTTCAGCTGGTATTTGGCTTTTCATATAGAGTTCATCTCTATGGTTAATAATAGTAAATTATATTTGCTAGTAGTTTTACCAAATTCTTTAAGGTTCCTATTAAGCAAGTGAGGTGTTAGTAGCAAATAGACTTCAGGAAATAAAAATATGTGTGACACATGAGTAGCAGGAAGGTTGAGGGTGGGAAGGGAGCTGCCAACAGGGAGCAGACACCTTTTAAACGGATTTGTTGTAATGAAGCGTGCACAAAACAGAAACGACGGCTTCGCTCAGACAGCGTGATAAAGATAAAGATGCAGTGGGACACGAAAACCCGGACAAAGTCAGCGTAGCCAAAACCGTAGCAGTAACCGTAACCACAACAGGAGCATTAACATTAACAGTGCCACAAACAGCAACAATAACGAAATAACAACAAACAACAAACAAAACTGATGTGTTGACAGCAACAAATTTGTATTGAAGTGTTGCTGACAGCACGAGGGGCTGCGTGGGGGAGAAGAGGAAGGGAAGTGACAAGAACGGAGAGGGAAATGTCAGGAAATAAAAATTGTCGCAGGAATAAGTTTGTTTTCTTCGTTTTCCGTCTGAATGTGAGCACTTGATAAAGTTTGCGTTACTTAATCACCTTTAAAGTATTTTTTAAATATCAGCTTCTTTTTTAACTATTTGTTGGTGGGGCTTTTTTATTGCTGATTCAGAGTTTGTAGCACTTCAAAAGTCAGAACCAGCATCACAGTTCGCATAGGAAAACCTGATAAGCTTGACAGGATGTGAGGCAACAGACCAGCGCCCCCTTCCCTTTCCATACTCCCATCAGTCACCCACCACGCCCTCTGCCTTCCCCAGCTCTATTCTTCAGCTTAAACTATTGAAAACGCTTTTGAATTCTATCAGAATTCAGAGTGGAAGCGACAAATTCTGTTGTCCTGGCAGCAGGGATAACTTGCCAGGATAATGAGCAATGGCGGTGGCAGGGGCAGCAGAGGCGTTGATGAGGGGGTGTGGCAGGGTCAGGCGTACGCATCTTTGACGCTTTAATGAAGCGCAGCGACTTTGTTGCCAGAGATTCCGATTGTGTGGTTAGAGGGGAAGGAAGGGTGGGATGGGGGATCCTTGAGAGGGGATAATTAGCGGCTCGTTCAATGCAAAGTCAGCGATGTCCTTTGCGCAAAGATTGGCTGGGAATTCGCACAGTTGGAATCACAAGTTAATGCCTCTTTCTGTCTCTGTGTGAGTGTCTCTGTGTGTGCCTTTGTTAATGGATTGATTTTGAATTTTCGCTCTCATCTAATCTGGGCGTGAGTTCGCTTTTTGCCGTTCTTAACTTGGCTTTTATGGCCAATTTCTGGCTGCTTTTTAATAAGAAAAGAAGTGCTTTTTATTTATTTTTGGGTTTTCTTTTTGCTTTTTGCTGCTGCGGCGTCTTCTTCCTCTTCTTTTTTTATAGCACTACTTAGGAAAAGCCGCACAGCCACCCACACACCCCTGACCCGCACCGCCCACTCTACTGCAGAGGGCAGAGTGCAGTCAAAGTTTTGACAGTAGCGGTTTTCAGAGATAAGCGCCATCACATGCCTCACCCTGCCCCTCCCACTTGCCACAGGCTGTGGCACAATTCGTTGAGAAGCGAAGGCGATAAAGCAAATTGTCAGTTAAAGGTGTCCAGGTGAGCTGGCATCAACGGAACTCACCTGGCCATGACAATTGCCACTGACTTCTTGGCCAAGAACTCGCGATAGCTTAGCACAAAGTTGTTAACACACACCGCCGCTCTCCAGTGTGTGTGGCGATGCCATAAAGATAGGCGCTGAGGCCACATAACGGGACCTTCTAATCGACATCGTTTCAAGGCTTTGATTATTTTTATTTCTATTTTTATTGTTATGCCTGGCCCCTTGAAGTATGCTACAAATTAGGTTTTTCTTGGCCTTTGGCTGAGGGGTGGGTAGAAGAGGAAGGTGGACTGAGCTGGGGCAGAAAACAATTTGCTTCTATCTACAAGGCGATACGTCACACACAGCATAACGGCAATAAAGGCCTGTCTTATAAGACACTCCACACACACTCATATCTGCATACACTGAAGAAAATGAAATCCTACTTAAATTAATCTGCAAAAGTCTTGACTTAACTGTTACTGTGACTCTGTCTGTGACTGTGACTGCGACTGCGACTCGAGACGGTGACTTTAATTGGAGAAGTCTCTGGAATGCAAGCAGAGTCTTCTTCCTTTTGGCCAACTTACGACGGCTTCTTCCTTTTGGCCCAGTTCAAAGCAGCTTAGCAAATATCTTAAACAGCAATAAATTTCGATTTTGGCCCGTTTAAATGCTTTATGAATTATGAGCTTAGAAGCAGTCACCCCTTAGCTACCCCTTCCCCTGGCCTTCTCCTCTCACACCCCTTCTCACTCCACTATCCGATGTACACCCCATTCTGTGCTGTCAGAAGGGGGTAGAGCATGCAGCAGTGTGCACCTTGAGCAATTTCTACGTTACAGCAAAAGTTTCCAGCTCCCCCTACCCCCACCCATGTGCCTCCTCCTCTGATTCTTCTTCTTCCAAATATGACAGCATCGCAAAGATTTAGACAAAGTCTCGTTCTCGTATTTCCCACTGATAGCGCGAGTGCCAAGCGTTCCAGCCCCTGCTCCTGTCACACGAAGGGGGTGAAGGAGTTGGGGGTGGAGTAGGGGAGAGGGGGCCATTCTCAGCGATTTAAGCATTTAAACATTTTTAAGATGCGGCTAGCGAACAGCACCAAAGAAAATACCTACATTTTCCGACTTCGACTCCCACTCCTTTTGCCATTTCCCCTTTGCATCTTCAGCTCTACCCGCAATCCTTTCGTCCTTGCGTCCTGGCAGCACAGAGGCACAACGCCATAAATCAATTCGTATTAGTTTTATGAAATGTGTACCTGTGGTGTGCACACACAACTGCGGGTGTGTCAGTTCCACAGTTTATGCGCTGGAACCCAGCGTAACCGTTAAATCAGGAGAGCTGATTGCTGATCAACGTGCAGCTCAAACAGCAACGAGAAGAGAAGTAAAAGTAGGTGGAATTTATTAGATTTATAAAAGTATTGGCAATAAGAACAATAAGAAGTATAAGTTCCTTTGGTTAAAACTCTTTTTCCTAAGTTTAAAACCATCCTTTAGACCTTTGAGACCATATTTTTTACAGTGTACGTATTTCTTCATTTAAACTAGCGCATAAACATTGTAGCTGTGGCCGATTTAATAAGTAAATCTTTTTCTGGAGCGACTTCGAATGAAATCAGAAAACGTAGCCAATTAAGGAGTATAGAAGAAGCGGAGGAAGGGCTAGAGGAAGTGCAAAAGGACTTGGACTTAAACTTGGCATAATTCATGTCCTTGAGCCAGAGACACACTCTCTCACACACAGACACAGACAGCATGCATATTCAGTGCACACTCGTTGCTAAAAGCCAAAGATTTTCCGACTTTTCGCGTTCTTTTCTCGCAGTTTTTGAGTTTTTCGGCATTTGCATAAATCTTTGGGCAGAATCATAACATTTCTTGGCCAGGCTAGGGCAAGGGCGGGGTTACCTTACTTGGACTATGAATATTTAATGGAACTTTTGAATTATCGCCTGACAATGGGATTATCATTTTTACACTGCTAGACAGGACACGCAGGACAAAAGGACCAGCGGAGAAAATAGAAAGCAGAAGCAAAAAGAACACAGGACACACCTTAGTGGTAGCTAAGCCAAACGGCCAGAGAATCCGAATGAATCCCCGGGGGGTAATTCCCCGTTCGCCATAATTATCATCGTAAATTATGCTAGCTGCGGAAAAGCGTACACTGACAAAAAAAACACCCAAAACAAAATAATTCTTGATTCTAAACTTACATTTCTTTAAGGTAGAAATTAGTCACTGAAATAGAAAAATAAATTAATATAATTTAATTTGTTTAGGTTTAGCTAATAGTTTTTTCCAGTGTAAGGTAAAGTTTCTGGACTTTATGAAAATGAATTGAGATCGAGCTGAGAATGAAATGTGAATTTGGAATTCACAATTTACAATTGATTTAAATAGTCGCGCCTCCATTAGTGGAAACGAGCAGAGCAGCACAGAGTAGTAAATCAAAGCATTTTCCAATCTACGTGTCTTGCTGGCTTTTCTTGCTTACTCATCTCCACCTCCACGCCCACACTCCGCCCACTTTTCCTGGGTTTTGGGCAATAATCTGCAGCGCCGAGTGTCATAAATAATAATTAAACAACTCGCGTTGTTAAGTCTTTTTATTACGGCCAAAAACGCGCCCAAGACAAACGACAGCTAGAAGGAAAAGGGGCGGCGGTGGCTTCAGGGGCGTACCAGTGTGCCTGTGGTGGGCGTGTGCAGGATAAGATGCCCTTCTTTTGCCAAAAGGAGCAGTCCTGCAGGAGCTGGTGCTCGGCTGAGGGGAAGGCTTAGAGTTTGGTAGCATGTGCGAGCTTTGGACACTTCCCATCTCCCAGCACCCGTAGGTCGCAGAATTTTCCACGCAGCTACTTTTCCTGTAGCTGCCAACACATGAGATCGCTGCTTGGCCCAGACATGGAAAGCAGTGTCTCAGCAGCACACACACATGAGGAATACCCCTAATACATAGCAGAACAGCGCAGCACCCTCGACAGGTGGGAGAGTCTTCCTGTCCCACTTGATGCAGGATGTTAAGACGTAATTAAGAAAATAAATAATAATCGCCCGATGCCAGAGCAGCCATGGACACAAGGGAAGGGGGAAAATGGGACGATGGAAGGGATTTCCCACTCCACGAACACGAGCCCTGTGTGTCCTTAGAGTCCTGCGTTTATGTGTGTGTGTGCTACTTAAGCCCAGGATGTCAGACACTTGTAAAATATCTTAACTAGCCCAGAAAGCGACTGTTGTGTTTGGAAAATCTTATCAAGGCTGTGGAAAACCTTCAGCAGCAAGAATTATTATCATTTGATGATACATTTTCCAGCTCGTCCAGAATAGAAAAGTTAGCTAGAAAAGGGGGAGGGCTCAGCCAACGCTGCTAGAAACTGATTCAACTTATCCTGAAAAGTGTTCTAAAATTCATTAGAATTTTTTTAAGTTTTATGTGATTGTAGCTCAACCAAATGATATTTAATCTTGAAAACATTTTCTTATACATTTACTATTTATTAATCAATTTTTATCTATATATTTTCAGGTCCTCCTTTTGATAATATCTTCAATATTTTAAGGATTTTCTAAATTTTATTTAATCACAATTTAAATATTTAAAGCCGTTTACATTATATCGAATATAATATATATATACGTATAGGCAAAATGCTAAGAAACCACTGAAAATAACTGTTTAGAAACTAAAATTAATTGTTAATTTTAAAGCTTAGGATTTTAAGAATAAAACAATTTTTAATTTGAAATAAAACGTATTTTTGCATTTCGGCGGTTTGGGGGGGGGTTGGGAAATGCTGTGAGTTGCTGCACTCGCGAACAGCTAAAATTTCAACTGTTTTACCAGGCGAACAGAAATTAAAAGAGGTCGCAATGCAAAAAGTAAACAAAGCAAGCCTAGCTGAAATGCTATTGGTGAGTAAAAGTTTGCATAATTCAGTTGCATACTTTTAGGCATGACCATAAATATCCTTTTTGAAAATATTCTGCCGCTTTCTGCTGGTTCTGTTTGCCTGGTATTTTGGCTTCTAAAATTTCTATTTTCTGTGGTTTCCATTGGATTTCACTTGGTTTGCCATGCATTTCGTTTCGACTGTTTATTTAAACGGGGCCTTTATATATTCCAGTCGAAAGAGCAGACAAACAGAACATGTAGTAGATCGTCTGTCACAAATTCAAACTAAACGGTTACTGCAGGCTTTTGTGTGTGTATTTTGCATACTTTTAGGCATGACCATAAATATTAAATGATTCCTAGGAGTTCATTAAAAACGAAATCGTCACAAATAAAACGAACAAGTAATCAAACAAAGATTTGATGTAATTCTTCTGGATATTATGTTTGCTGATTTCTAAAGACATTTTTCATTAGCTAAGTTCCATGTTAACTCTGAATGGAACTGAGAAATACGGCGGAAAATTGAGGAAAAGCGACGGGGAAAGCGAATGTCACAAATCAAAGCGGAATTATTATTACTTATGAGCATTTAATTGGACTTGAGTTTATTCATTTGAGTTTCGCTTTGTTTTTATTCTTGTTTGTTTGTGTTTCTTGCACACTCAATTTGGCAAATGAGTGCATCTGCCGCGGAACCAGAGCCACCGCCACAAACAACCACCGCAGTGACAACCACAACAACAACTAAAACTAGAACTGGAACCACCGCCAACTATTTGGCTCATTAGTTTTATTGCTGCGCATATCAGTCAAAGCCGCAAAACTATTTATGTGGTAAAAGCAGCGGACAGTGCCACGCCCCCACCCCTCTGCTGTGCAGCCCTCGTTGTGTTTGCAGCCCTGTACATGGCCAGTATAAAGAAACTCCTCAATGTCGTCATAAAACAGACAGAAGTACATGCGTACAGGGTCTCTAACAGCCGCGTACACTAGACACAAGCCTTTCTGTTGACTCAGGGATGTCCTTTTCTTTCTCAGCTGCAATTCCTTTGGCTCTGAGCTCCTTTTGCGCACTTGTTTTGTGTGTGTTTTGCCAGGACATTAATTGCCCAAAAATAAGTTGTCCTTCCGAAATGTCCTTCTTTATGTCCTTTTAATGAATTGGCCGCTATCCTTTTGGCATTTGCTTAGTTGCATTGCCACAAACTCAATGGTAAATCACAAAGAACAAGAGACTTGACTTCTCAATCAAAGAAATTAAGTCCTTAGTCCTAATTGAGAGTCGAGAATACTCTTGACTTGGCTTACTGCCACTGCCAACTTAATTGTAATGCTCAGTTTCAGTTCATTTCGATTACGAACTTCATTTTTTTGTTGCCATTAAACTTAATTATGATTTAAAGTTTGGAAAAGTTTTTGAGACCACGATTTATGCATCGCACTTGCAAATTCCTGGGAAAAAGTTGTTTTTTCCAGCACGGTAGCAAGTTGCACAGACGGAGGGGAAAGCGGCGGAGTCGAAAGACTCCGGAGAAACCCGTGAGCTCGAGAAAGCCGTAAAAGCGCAAGTACGCCGTAGTTAGCTATACAAATGTTTTCGCAGATGTTTATGTATTTACTTTTAATGCCACTCGAAATAGCGGGAGCATGTACACAGTGTACACTGTACTGTACCTGTACTACACCTCCCCGCTCCTACTCCGTTTTCCTCACAGTCCCTGCATTTTCACACAGCAGCCAACCACAAGGCGCAGAAAATGTTAACAATTTTAATTAATGGATAAAGTTCTACAGAATTCCACTTGACTCCTCCTACTTACTTCCTCTCTCTCTTTACCACTCTCCGTCCATCTCTTTCTACCCAGCAGTGGTCGAATTATTACTGGTTCTCAGACATTTCAAGCATATTTTACTTTGTCTAAATATTTATGCACAAAATCAAAGCATTTGTATGGCCAGCATTTCAAAGGATCCGTGGGAATTTCTCTTCTTTTTCTCTGTAAGTATTCAAAATTGATTAGAAAAAACTATGTGTAGTTGGTGGTAGCTACTTAAAAGCCAAATACTCTGATTGCCAGAGAAGTGCGCAACAGTCGGTTATATTAAATTCATAAATAACAGCCAGTTAATATGGGAAGCCTAAAAAGGTGCTCATAAATTGTGGAACGCCATCTCTCTGCTCCTCCTTCCCTTTTCCTCCTGCTCCAGTCCGTTTCTATTCCACATTTTTAATTTAAAAGTTTGCGATAACAAATGATGCACATCCCCTAGCACACACACACACATACACATACAGCAACACACACCCCTCAGATATGTGTGTGTACTTAAAATAAGAAATAATGTTCACTGCTGATTTAGTAACCACACTGGCAGGACTTTCATCTATAGAAGAATACATGTGAGCACATGTGAAAGGAGAGCAAAGAAAGCAAAGGAAACGAAAAGAAAGAAATAACAAACGAAAAGAAACGACAAGAAACTTTGGAGCTAATAAATTGTATCATATCTCAGCGCTAATATACTCGCACTCTGCCGCTGCTTCAGTCGCCGTCGCTGCCTCTGACTTGTACTCGCCTGGACAGATAACTCATACGCCGGGTTGGCCGACAGCAATTCAAGCAATCGCTGTGCATGGCAAGAGGACATTTTCTTCACTTTTCACAGCCTCTACCTTCTTCGCATATGCATATTTATTCCCCTACGCTTATCAGCGACTAACAAAAATGAAAGAAATAAAGCAAAGCGACTTCACTGGCATATGAGAAATTGCCAAACACATTACCGCACATTAGCCGCTATAAAGGGAAAGGGGGAGGGAGTGGAGGGGGGAAGGCTAGGGGGAGTGTGGCACACCTTGTGCTCACAGGACACAAAGAAATGTCTATTTCTCTAAAGAAATCAAGCTACGAATGGAAAGCTAACTAATAAAATTAAATTGTTTTATATTAAAGAAGAAATGAACAAGTAGTTAACTATGGATAATTATTCTATTTAATTTTCTATTCTTTAAACTCTACTAGTTACAAAGTAAACTCAAAATGCTTGACTTCTTTCTATTACGTATTACCCGCTGATATATTTTATAGACTTTAAGCCGACGGTAATTTACCTGAGTTGGAACACATCGTGACAGTTAACTACGTGCTCAAGGCCACTGAGAATGTCACGGAAATATCAGCGACTGATTGACAACAAATTGACACAAATCACAATTGGTCTTAAGTAGTTAAGACTTAATTTAATTTAGCCCAAATTTCAAAGTTCAAATGTCCCAACAAAGTAAAAATTAGTTTCTTAAGTTTGACATTTAAAATTGTATTTATTTAATCATTTAATAATTGCTGGGAATACATATTATAATATAATGTATATTTGTGTGTCTGTGTGTTTGTGTCTTGTATCTTGAAATCGGTATTTGATGTGTATTCATGCATTCAATAAATTACAAGTTAATTTAGTTTAGTTTTATTTTTGAATCTTATGAGCTTATTTAACTAGTGGAACAATTTATAAAACATTCTTTAAATGTAGCTATATAAAAGTGAATCTATTTTCTTAGTTAATTTTTCCAAAATACACATTAAGTTTCAAATGAATAGACTTAAAAGACAAGCGAATATATTGAAAATTGTATCGTATATGTGTAGGTATTAGATACCAAGATATAGAACGGAATCCATTCCAGATACTTTTATTGTTTATCAATATGTTTTTATTTTCTTAAACATTTTATAGAAATACTACTCGTATGCTTAGCTGGAAAACGGTTTAAAATAAGGCAAAACGTTTAGAAAACAAGGGATTACAAATCATATAAAAATACCCAATGCTCGTGCTATATATACCATATATATTGACACATCGGATTGGCTTTCTTTGGTGACACGCCTACTCAAATTTTAATTCAAATTGAAATAGTTAAACTTATTTAATCATAGAGTGTTTGATATACTCGTATTTATAGTATGCATATTTGATTAGGTAGTTCTACAAGTTCAAGCTTATCGTACTAAGTCCAAATTAAATCACTAGCACTAGTTATCGTTTTAGTGTTAGTTTGTCAATCTTTCATCTAATTTTTGCTAAATATTCCACGGCAATTGCCTAGCTTATCGAGGACTCAAACTGGGATAGAAACTGGGACTCTGTAATACTTAGGAAAGTGCGCTTTAATAGCTAGGATCATTGGGGAAATATGTTATTCTCATATGGATTAATTTCTAAGTAGTTTAGATTAGTTGTAGCTGCCTTCATTGTTAGCCAAGTATTTACAAATGCTGCTTCATTTTGATTTCAGACTCCAGCGGGAAAAAGCCATCTCTAGTCCCGCTCTTCGTATTTGGGCACAAAGGAGCTCAAACCGCCGAGTTGGCCGCACTGGCTGTTGTCGTAGAGCGACATCTTGAGCCGCTTGCACTTGGCCCTTCGGTTCTTGAACCAGAACTGCACGTTCTTGCTCTCCAGTCTAGGAAACTTTTGGCTGCACGGGAAAAAGAGCAACGCAGGGAAGGAAAAGGTTATTTCTTTAGTAGGATCATAGGGTAAAAGAGGAGCAAAAGCAGTGGCTAGGTCTACTTACCGATAGGGCATGGTATTGAGGTCCTCGGTGTACTTGAGGATCAGATTGTGCGAGGGATGCGTATTCATGGCGAACCACTGCTCCAGCTTAGGCACCTCGGTCACGGGATCGATAAAGGTGCGATTGCGCTTCCTTCGCTCCTCGTTCGAAATGCTCGATAGGTTGAGGCCTGCCCCGCCCATCAGGGCGTTGGGTTGCATGCCGGCGGCAGCGGCAGCAGCAGCAGCTGCATGATGCGCATGAGGATGTGCAGCAGCGGCCTGTCCAAAGGCCGGTATGTAGTGGCTCATGTACATGAAGGATTGCGAGAACATCGAGTTGGGCACCATTGGGAAGGGCAGCTGATCCTTGTGGGCCACTACGCTTCCCGCCAGCTCAGGGGAGGGTGAACGAAACTCGTCTAAATGGCTGGTGTCGTTCTCGTTGTCCTCATCGTCCTCATCCATGTCCAGATCATCGTCCTCCTCCTTCGGAGTGCTTCGCTTGGGCGTCGATGCCGACTCTCCGCCCTCACCCCGCTCGTGGTGGCCGCTGCTCTGCTGTGGGTTCTCGTTGTTGTTGTTATGGTTGCTGCTGCTGTTGTTGTTGTTGTTGCAAGCGCTGCTATTGCCGCTGGCATCGTCGACAGGCTCATTGGCATTGGGATTGGCATTACAGTTGTCATTGGAGTTATCGTTGTCGTTATCATTATCGTTGTCCTTGTCATGTCCCTCCGTCTGCTCACCCGTCGGCTTCTCGTCCCCGCGATCCATCCCCGCACTTCCATTGGCCAGATCGCTGCCAGTGCTCTTGGCTCTCTGTGGCAGCTGTGGCAACTGATCATCCTCATCCTCATCGTCTAGCAAAGGCGAGCTGCGATGTCGTTCATGAGTAGTCAGGGACAGCGGCAGCTGAGGCGTCGAAGGACGACTGGGCTCCTCCTCCAGCTCATCGGAGTGCTGAGACATGGTGTCTATGTCCTCTGACTTCAAGCTCATGGGACTCTTGAGATAGTCGTGGGACATGGACAAATTACCCATGCTCAGGGGCTGACTACCCGCACTGCTGCTTGAGTTCTGGCCAAGTGGAGCGTGCTGGCCAAGATAGCCATTAATGGCTGCGTGGGACACGCCCAGAGCACTCATCGCACTGCCCAAACTACCGCCACGCATCTCGGCGCGCTTCTGAGCGGCGCGTGCGTTCTTAAACCAGTAGACCACATTGTTCACATCGAGAGGTTTGCGTCCTCGTCGGGATTCCAGCGCATTCAGCTGCACCACATATGTCTGGATCTGTTGGCGTGAAGGATGCGGATTCTCCTGGAACCACTTTTGTAGCTTCGGTAGCTCCATCTCGGGGTCGAAGCTGGTGCGCATACGAGTCTTCTGGTTGGGATACTGTCCTCCATGGGATGCCGCATGATGGTGATGGTGCATCGAGGCGTGCATCGGATGCACCAGCATTGTGCCATGATGTCCACCCGCCTGTGCTTGACTCACAGCTGCATTCGGGTGGTGTCCCACCGCAGCCACTTCATTGGCCAACAGCAAGGACTCCCGACTTCCCATCGCTCCCAGGGGATTCGCTGCGGCGCCAGCACCTGCGGCGGCAGCATGAGCCGCGGCTGCAGCGGCGGCTGCCATGGCGGTACCCACGGGAAAGTCCATTTCACTGGGCACCACCGGCACAGAGGTTGGTGCCGACATGAAGGGCAGCATCTTTGGCGTCATGGCGGACTGGGGAGAGAGCTGATTGGACCACCATTGGTCGAACTTGCGGCGCAGATCATCCGATATGTCTCCGCCCGGCAGGGCGTAAGTGTTCTGGTGGGAACTGCGGCAAATCTGCGACAGCGTTACCTAAAAGAAGAAGAAATGTGACCTAAGGGATTAGCAAAGGCATCGAGAAAAAGAGAAGAACTAAGGAAGTCCTACGTGTAGGATAAGTCTCCCAAAAAAGTCCTAGAAAAGTCTTTTTCCTACGTCTTGTTTAGGACTTTTCATTGGTATGCTGTTCAACGCATTATTTGTCATAGGAAACCGTATGTAATATGGTTGACGCCAGTCATGTTAGCCTGGTCTAAGCCCTGGGCTGGTAAACTAAGCGGCTGTCATAAAAATCACAGTCTAAATGGAGAAGGTAGCAAGGAGGAGGGGTAAATAGGGGTACGGGTAAGGCCCTGAAGTGGACGGGATTTACTTAGCCATAAATGTGCGAGTGACTCTGATTGCGACAGCTTCAAAATTGCCTATTACGATACCTGCTTCAGCCGTAAAGAACAGAAACAGAAACTGATACCAAATACTGATATTAACTGACGCCTCAGTCAGTCAACCTGGGCGATAAATAGATAGTCCCTAGTCCCCAACATACATACACAAATACATGTGTGTGTATGCTGATAGGCGACGACACACCAGCTTATGCGATTAAAATTGAATTTAATGTTCAGAAATAGAATCAAATTCATCGAATTTCGACGGTAGCAGTGACAATTTACCCAAGTTTTTGGCTAGGTAAGCGAGCTAGTTTAGGGTTACGTCGGAGATCGGTGGGGTGTGGAGATTGAGGAATCTCTCTCCCTCTAAAACCCCCCTTCCTCGAACAGGCGGGTATTTAATAGATAATGTCTGTCGCTATCAGCTAAGGAGGCGCCCCAAATCACTTAAGCTGCTCGAAACACACGAACTGTGGTGTCTATCGGGATGAGGGAATGGGGTGAGGTGGGAGGGGTATCAGTGTGTTATAGACAACTAATTGTAAATAAAATGGGTTGAACGCAGGCGGGAGGAGGGCAATTATTAAATTGATTTTCATATCGCGCCCCCTTTCGCAATTCTTGGAACACAGACCAACGACCATAGACCATAGAGCAGTTACCACTAACCACGAGACAGTATGACCACAATCATCAGTATGTATATGTGTTATGAGCAGGGAATTATCATGTGATTAGAGCAAATACTCTGCTTATATTAATCAGGGCCCATATAAAATCAGTCGCAATATCAATTGAAGGGTATTTCGGTCGTGATTTCCCCCCGACCAACGATAGTGACGATACAACACACATTGACACACTGTGATTTGATTTATGGGACTAGGGATTTAGCTGGACTTGTACTCGTATGTGGGTCATGTGCCCTCTGTTGCAACGATATCGATATCGTCCACAGTCTGTCGTCCATCGTCTATCGTCAGATCCATGCCACGAGTTTGTCTATTTAAGACTATGATCTGCCTTCAATGACAGTCAGCACAACAACAACAATAACTTGGCCTAAGCAGTTAAACCACAGAGTTTTTTATACATTCCTTTATAGAATATCTATATAAAGAAAATACTTGTTCGCCTAAAATCTTTCTTTAAAATGTTATCCCTCCCTAGTACTCCCTAATTCTGTTATCCCCATGTTAATACTGTTATGGGGAATAATTTGATAAGCCCTCCACACACACATACAGACATACAAGCACTTACACACACATATTGAGATATTTGAAATCATCAGATAAGCGCAAAGCTGATTAAAATTGAAAACTATTGCAAAAAAGGATTAGTTAAGTGAACCAAAATAAATGAATTCGGCTTAAGAACATTTCTTTGTAGTCATTATCAAAACATTTTCAATGAATTTCATATGCAGACACTGCCAAGGCCAAGAGAGGGAAAGAGAGGAAGGGAGTGTTAGAGAGAAAGAAGGAAACATCATTGGCTGGTTATGGTTATGGCCTTAAGAAGCCAACAACAAAGGTGGAAAGGGGTTTTGGTGGGCTGAGAAGGGTTAAACATACGCAAAACTTTTGTTGCCAACAGTTGGCTCTCTCTTTCCCGCTCTCTCTCACGCTCTGTGTCTGTATGCGTGCACGTTTTTGCGTGTGTATACATGTCTATGCATGCGTTTATGCCTCAATTCACGCAAATTAGCGGTTTGGGTTTTTGAATTTGCTTTAACCCCTGCCACACAAAAGTCGGGTTTAGTTACGCCCTAACTAGGAACGGGGTGACGTCACAGGTTTGCAGGCAAACACTAGGATAACAGGCAGGCAGGGTACGGTGAGGCACAAGTTTTGGAAAACTCTTCAAGACGGGATAATAGCTGGCAGTGTGTGTGTGTGCGTGTTGTGTGTCGTAAACCGCTTATGAATCATTATAGAATTTTGTCGTCTTAGTGCAAAATTTAGTGAGAGTTCAAAGCGAATGTCTAATTAGCTCAACGGTTACTCACCTCGTCCAAAGGACATCCCGTGGAGCGGAGTAGTCCATGTGACTGCAGTACCAGAAGCTTGAGCAATTTGTCCTTGATCTCACCGAAGGGTGAGGTCTTCGGTCGAAGGATGACAATACGCAGGGTTATCACCGAGGTCAGTTCACCTACAATATCGCTAACCGGCACTGCCGGATTATCCGAGATCTTTTCCAGTGGAATCGGTTTCCAGTGCTTGATTATGAGGGAGCCTGTAGAAATAAGAAACAATCGATGTAAAGTTATTAAATAATTAAATTATAAACTCATTTTAGAGCTACTACTACACTCACCTCTAGCTGTATTCGCCACCTCCTGGGAATACCCGAGGCGCTGCAGGGCCGTTTGCACTATTTCACTCCAGGGCGTGGCGGCTGCAATGATCACGTAGCTGTCGGTTTCGATGTTGGGCCGCCGTTTCCAGGGCTGGCGCGTGTCTATGGTCAGGGAGGCGTGCAGAGAGTGCACCGACTCCACTACACAGTGCAGTGGAAGCGATTTCGCTGAAAAGCACAAGGAAAAAACAAATTATTTTGGGTGTTTATAAATTTCTATTTTAATCAACATTTTCGCCAAGTGTTTTTCAAGTTTTCCAAACCGACCACACTTGAAACTCCGCACTCCATACCTAATTAGCTGCACTCTGAATACCCTCTAAAAGCTGATAGCTCCAGAAGTGTAGGCCTACTTACAAATAAAGTTAATTACCGATTCCGTGTTATCTTTCAAGTACAAAATATTTGATTTTCTAACGATGATAATTTCATTTTAATGCCATTATTGATTTCAGTGTCTTTAAAGTTAATTTTGGATTTCTTAAACTTATTTTTGTGGGTATTTATTTTTTGAAAACTTAATGAAAAGATTATCTGAAGAGTTTATTAGGAAATAGTATAATTATTTATTTAGACAGCACTTATCAGAGATATTATTCTATAAATGTAACACAAACGAAAACCTGATTCTTAAGGCATTAATGAGAATATAAACTCATCAAAGGAAACAAATTTGATGATGCACTGCAAAAAAAAAAAAACTAGATTTAAATGGCCCCTTAAATTGTTAAGCTTTTCGCTGGCAACTTAAAACTAAAACAAAATCTTACAAGTGTAAACTCGAAGATGGGAAAAAAACAGACATGCGTTGGGTTCAGCAAGGTAGCAAAAAAATACACGCAGTTGTTGTTGCTGATCCCGAAAGAAGATAAGAAAGGAAATGCGAAAAATTGTTTGTGTTAGTTGCACTGGCCTATGCTGCACACGCATTAATGCATATATATGGAAAGGGCGTATATATTCGCTACTCTGCTGGTCAGTGTGTATTTGAGTAGGGTATTTCAGAGTCCAACTGTCTTAAATGCAACTGTCTTAAATGCAGTTTGCTGCTCTCCATTACTCTCCCCACCACGTAACTCTCTCACCATCTCCCTCTCACTCTCGGTTGCTGCTGCTAATCGGTTTAGAGCTCTATTTGGAACGCTTGAAATGGCGGCAAGTGCAAATCGGCAAATTAAAATAAGCAATTAAAACATATTTTATACATATTATGAAGCGTCCCTCACGCACATTGAGTGTTTAAATAAATTATTGCTTGCTGCGGTTAGCCACAAAATGGTTTTAGCCGCTTACCAGTCCCCTCCCCCATTCTCTCCCACTCGTTCCTTCTCCTCCCCTGCTTTTCATAAGATTATGAATATGCATATAGAGCATGCTAAATTATTACTATTAATGAATAATAATTGCATGACTTCAAAATCGAGAGTGAATAGATTTTAGACCAAATCAGTCTGAGTGTGTGTGAGTGCATGTCGGTGTGTATGTGTGTGTCTGTGTGTGTGAGTGCACTCAAATATGTAAATTTATCTATAATCAGAGTACTTCAAACACATGGAAATTATAAATTACCTAATGACCTTTTCTGGTCGAATTTTTGGCCAACAAATGATTGCTAACAGTTTTTTCTGTTTTCTCTTTTTGTGTGTTATTTTATGCCCCATAACCAATTATGGCCAGCTTAAAAATAATTTACCAAAAATTCGCCAATCGCTGAAATTCTGCAAATGCGTTGCACCCAACAGTGCCCAATCCAAAAGGGCTAAGGGCAAAGCGATGGGCTGGGAGAGTAGAGACAGGACCGAACAGGACTGAACAGGTCTGAACTGGAAAGGCAAATAGGCTTAACGCCCGACGCTGGCCGTCATAATGGTATTATTAATTATTCCAATTATAAAAATTGTAAGCAGCAAGAGATTTTCGATTCCCGATTGTCGATTGCCGATTGTCGATTGGCATTTGGGCGCGTTTTAAATCGCCAGGAAAACGCGCCAAAAGTTCAGCACAATTATGCGCAACTTTCATGCATATACATCTGTTTGTGTGTGTGTATATATGTGTGTGTAAATCTTTTAATTGCCATGAAATCCGCATTGAGCATTAAAATTGAATAAATCAATTGTATGAACATATGTACGACAACAACAATAAAAACAGCAGCAATACAAAAAAAAAACTTAATATTTTAAATAAAAGGAATAAAGTATTAAACTCAGCAACGGCATTTATAATGCTGCTATAGAAAACCGTTTAAATCTGAAGCTACAGCCGCGAAAACTTGGAAAATTCAAATATATTTAAAAACAGCTTTAATAATTTGAAGTGTAATATAAGGTTGTTACTAAAAATCAAGTGCAACTTTAATCGAAGACTAAGAGTTAACTTGTGATAACTACAGTCTGGTTAACTGGCAGAGTTGTCATTAACTAGAACTCTGTACCAAAGTCAGTAGGAGTCTCTTGACTCCACCAATATTTTAGCTGTCTTTAAAGCATATTTTAGTAAATCCATGCTGCATATGTTACCACACATTATGGACTTTTGCGTAATAAATGCAATTGCCAATTTCCCATAGCACGGGGAGAGCAGGGGGAGCAGTGAGATTCCCTCGAAATAGTGCAGAATTATGCAGACCGGTTTTGGCTTTGGCATTACGTATACGCATCGCAAATGGCGGATTTTTGGGGCCGCAGGGGAAACTGTTATTGGCTGCTGGGAGTGGCCTAAAAGGCGGTGAGTCGCAGAGGTGTGCGTGTGTGTGTCCAAAAAACAATGGAGGCAAATGCGTATTGCAGCCGAATAATAAACTCATTAAATCCATTATCCTGGCCTACGATTTGGGGCTAAAACAAAAGCGGATTTCAGTTCCATGCATATGTGTATGTGCGTTGAAGGTGTGTGTTTGTGTGTGTGTAGGTGTGTGTGGGTGTGCGCTACGCTAATTGTTGCGTCGCTGAGTGCAGTTCATGCCAAAAGTATTCGCGGCATTATTCAACACTGTCTGTGTGAGAGGGGGGCGTTGCGTCAGGGGTGGTTTATAAATTCAGGGCTGTGCAGTCAGTGCAGCACTTAAGAGTGCCACAGACGATTATCCTTATTAGCATTATCAGTGGAAAAATAATCGAGACAGCAAGCGAACAAATTGAATTAAAAACGTTTGAGGCATTAAATCTCAGTCAGGCAGCGAAGCCGACAGACAGACGGACAGACAGACAAAGAGAAAGACAGGCAGTCTGAGAACCACAGTGAAATCCATTGAAACCACCCAAAAACCATCCACATCCCTAAGCTGACAAACGATTTGTAATGAACTCTACTTGCATAGGCTTAGACGTCTTCTCTTTCTCTGTCTCAATGCCCTGCTCTCCTCCCCCCTCTCTCTCTCTCTGTCTCAGTCCCATCGTCAAGTTTTCCATTTCCCATTTCCCTGCGTCGCGGCTTAAGATTTATTAACCTGCTAGGTCGATAGCGTTGTCAACTCTGAAATTATCAATTGTCTGAAATCCGACGACTGCGTTTTGCCTGAAAGCAGTGTGGCCAGTCTGATGCTTAAAGCAATTCAAATGCGAAGAGGAGACTCTATGCAGGGTATTTAGCAGTCGATTACTCCCACTGCCACTCCACACAGCTCTATGTTGATTACAGCATCGTCTCATTCGCAGTCTCAGTTTCAGTTTCAGTTTCGGTTTTGACTGCAAAATGATTTGAGCATTTGGCTTATCGCAATCTGAATTGAAAGTTCAAATAAATGAATATTTTTTGAATATGATTTATTTTGCTTGTTAGTTGGCATCAGTTAAGCTCCTGGAAGTATGCAATGATTACGTAAGGCCAAGAGGAGGCCAATTATAAAGACAAGCCACCCCAGGATTATAATCCTTAACAGTACTCGGTACCCTGTACTTTTGGGGTAGCCTAACGGGAATACAGAGTTTGGCTGGGTCGACTGAAAGTCAGCTAGCAATTCAAGATCTTACAGAGTGGCTGAAAGTCGGTGTAACCCTACGTTTGGACTGCCTAACGACTACGAGTATTTAAATTTGATTCATTCAAATGGAGTAAAACCTAAAGCTCAATAAGTGTGTGCAAAGGAGCGTGAGTTGAGCTCGACTTTCTTCTAAGAAATTAACCAATTGGCTGACCACAATAACTTGGCCAACAACTGACTGCTAGCCAAACAAGGCTGGCAATAATTATGAAACACCTACAACATCAAAACGACTTAATCCCCAACTAAGAAAACACACACACACACTCACATACAGAGACAGACAAACACACACATGAGTTGGGAAAGCGGAAAAGGGTTGGGAAAGCGAAGGAAAATTTAAGTGACTGCTGGCAAGGATTATGTAAGTTTACGGTTTAGTTTGCTTCACAAAATATCTTGGCAACAAATATTTGTAGTTCTGCTTTTTTTGACCACAGGCTGGACAGAAAAGTGGACGGGGAGGGGAGGGGCTTGCACATTTTTCGGGTGGACGAATAAATTGCGTATTGTGTTATTTATAAGAGAATGCTCATAATTTACTTATTAAAAGTGATTTGAGTGATTTGGGTATGAAAATTAAAATT
Organism: Drosophila acutilabella; assembly: GCA_035046005.1. Classification (NCBI taxonomy): domain Eukaryota; kingdom Metazoa; phylum Arthropoda; class Insecta; order Diptera; family Drosophilidae; genus Drosophila; species Drosophila acutilabella. The sequence goes on along the minus strand of JAWNOK010000024.1, from coordinate 19,245,206 downwards.
TTACATAACAAAGTTTTAATAACCGTAAAGGCCATTTGAAGTGGGGGCGAGGGAGGTGCGTGTCAGGGGGAAAATGGAGCTGCTTAAGCCAAGTGAACTGTTTGAATTTGCTTATCAGTTGCTGACCATTGAAATGTTCGTCTTGGAGCTAAAAATCTTAAGGATTTTAAAGGACTTAAGTGTCAGGCATGTGTGTGTGTGCGTCTATGCGTATGCGTGTGTGTAAAAGTAAGAGTGACCGGAAATTAAGCAATAGTCTTAAGGAAATTGCCACAAGTTTTTTGGGTGCCAATTTGATGTCTTTTCTCAAACTTCTTAGCTGTTTACACACGTGTGTGGGTGTGTGTGGCTGTGTGTGTGTGGGTGTGTGCATTTTTATTTACACTTCAACTTAAGTCCTACTTAATTGCAAACTCTTTTTCGTAGAATTTTTAATGCATGCATTTTAATTTATAATGCCGAGCCAGCATCGGGGCTACTTAAGAACTTTCCTGACACACACACACATATACACACGCAGACATACACACACACACATGTACCGTAACAATAGCAACGTCTTAAGCATCGTTTGCTGCCTCTTTCACCTTTCCTTCAGCTGCATATCCCTGTCTAAGTCCTGCCACTTGCTCCGAACTTCATCCTTAGTCCCTGCTCTCCTCTTTCCTCTCCACCCTACCCAGGACAATCACCTCGCTTGTCTTGCAACATGCAACAAAAGAAAACATATTAAGAAAACGCCAGAAAATGAAAATCAACTTAAATGCCCCAAGCGAGGCTTTGTGCCCTAGGAGGAACTGGAGAAGTGTGGGTATTAAAATTGTTTCAAGGCAAAAGGAAGTGAAAAACAGTTCATAAAGTGTTCCATTTGTATACCCTTTATAATACACTACTCTAGAGTAAATACATAAAACTAGCTGAAAGTTATACTCTATATAAAATTAAAATATAATATATGACTAGTGTAGCACACTTAGGTAGAAATACTAAGAAAGTTAGCGATGAAAATCTTTGAGTCTTGCTTCGATTTCCTTTACTTTCCCAGTTTGTGGCACAATTTAGAGTCGATAACTTTTAAACACTCGCATGTAAGCGATCAATGAGCCAGTGTGGCATCATTGTATTTGTATTTGTATTTGTATTTGTGTTTGTTGTGTGTATTTGTATTTTTCGAAAAGGGCTTTCTTTGGAAAACATGTTGAAACTTTTAAGCGGATTATAATTAATGCCGCTAGGCATTTTCTTTCTCTTATCGTTTTTGCTTTCGCGTTTAGCGCAACGCCCACTGCATGCCACACCCCCTCATACCTATGCCCCGCCCCCTTACTGCTTGCGGGAGGGGGGTCTGCGTTTCTGTGTCAGTAACAAATACATAACCGGAAATCAAGAAAATCTAAGCCACTTGCCCGCTTACCCCCGTGCTCCCATCTTCCCCCCTGACTCCTCCTATCTCCTAGCACAAAGTCCAAGTCAAGTCGAACACTTGCCACTTCTATGATAGATTCTACAGTCCACGTTTGGTTGCGTTACTCGGAAATAATCCTAATGAAATAAGCATGGCCCGTAGCGGTAATTTATTTAAACCCAGCCCTGGAACTTTTCGCCCCAGCTGCCAAATTGGCCTCGGACTTTTCCTGGCTAAAGCAAAAAGGCCATTTAAATTGTCTCAACTTTTGCTTTGTTTTTGTGTAATAAATTAATTTTTTGTCCTTATGTAATATGTAAAACTATGCATGTGTGTGTGTGCCTTTGTGTATGTGTGTGTGTGTCCTGTCTTAGATTTAATCCTTTTTGTTGTTGTCCCAAAACAAGTGGCACTTCCTTTGCTACTCCCACTGACAGATATGTTGATTTGGGAAGGCATCATCAGGTGAGCTGGCCTTATACTACTTTCCCTCCCCTTCTCCTGCTTTCCTCTGCTCGGAAAAACTAAACTAGCCCCCTGTGCTCGGCAGAAAAGTCCTCTGAATGGATTTTCTTAAGTGGTTCTAAGCTTTGTCTGTGAAGCAAACCAGAAAACATGCTTATACATGCGGCCAAGTGCCTGCTGAGCTCAAGTACTGCACAGCTCAAGCCCCCGAGTTCATGCAGTCAAGACACAGTTCGGGTTTTTCCGACGACCTATGCCTGTTCCCGTTCCCGTTCCCGCTACGAGTCCAGCTCCAGGCTCCGGCTCTAGTGGCATTAGCAGCTGCTTAAGGCACTGCAGCACTTCATTAGTTCCGAGTACGAATTTGAGTTCCAGTTCGAAGACAAGGACATCCGTCCGACGTCCCATGTCCTGAGACAATGGCCAACTGCGCACGATAATTGAATGCAAGACAAGCCAGAAACCGACTCCAAATCTCCGGACTACCCAACTCCCTCAAGCTCCCCGACTCCTCGTAAGTCCCCTCAACTCCCCCGACAGCCAAAAAAAGGCATGTGCAACGAAACGTGGAGGGCAAAATCACAAGAAGTTGCCAAATCCTTACAAAAGGATTATGATGTGTATTTTTGGTCAAAGCACGTTGATGAGTGCCAAACGACAATGTTGAGAGCTCTGATTTTTCCACACACTGGGGATTGGGTGTAGAAGTGAAAAGAGTCATCAAAATGGAAATGAATCCTGCGATTTCTGACTAGAGATTCCTAGATAAAAGTGCCAATAAAGTTCGGTGATTAATTAATGACATTCCTTCGGTTATATTCTACTAGGAAAGCTTGAATAATCCATGGAACAAATGATAGAGATGGTGGCACAAAGATCGAAAGATGTGGCACTTATAGTGAATGTCATGGAGAATGCAAATAAATATAAAATGTGGAAAAGGATTAAAATTATGAGCCAAGGATATGCGACAAACAACAGGACATGCAAGCTGAATGCATTCAAGTGTGATCACAATCCTTACACACACACGCACGCACACACACTCGCACAGACTTGGCCACAAACTTAAGGCCGCACAAAAGAAACTCGCACAAAAGGATTTTCAATTTGTCAAAATTTTATCAAGTGGAGGACAAACCATTGGCATTGGCTTCTGTTTAGTCCTTGCGTCCTTATGGCCTCACCGAGAGGGATTTAAATGTCGATAATGTCTGCAAACACAACGAGACGAGTCGAGACAAGTCGCAACGCGTCAAGTCAAGTCGAATCGAGTCGAGTTGAGTTAAATGTTTGCGCAAAATGTCAAAAATCAACTCTCGATGTCGTTGTTGCAGTTGAACCAGAAATAAGCGTACCAAACAAATGTCATTGACTGTCCCCCCTCAACTCTCCTGTTATACCCCTGCCCCCCTCTCTTTCACTCTTTTTTACAACCACAAATCGAGTGAATGTCAACTCACATTATCGCACTTTAAACCGCCTGATTCGAGTCCTCTTTACCAGCTGTTCAAATCGATCTAAGCACTCGAGTGCCCTTTTATGGATTTGCTCTTGGTTCGGCGGATAAAAATTCTATAAACTCCACACAAAGTCCTTTTGAATCGCACAAAAATCTAACCTGATCCCGAAAAAATAAATCTTTGAGTGTATCAAAAATATGCCCTTTTAGTCCCCTGTTTAAATTAATGAAAACTTAACTATTTAGATTGTTTAAAGTTTGACAAATTTGGGGATTTGCAGGACCACTCCTGATAATTTTTTCATTTTCTAATGAAAACTTGTAATATTTTTTTGCAGTTTTCAGGCCAACTACAGTCACCGCCAGCAGTTAGCAGTCACAGTTGGACTCGGAAGTCATCGTCATCGGCATCGACATCGGCAGAGTCTTTGTCATCGCTGGTGCCACACATGGCGGCAACCTTAATCACTTTAGTTATCAATATTACTTATTTACGTTGCTGCTACTTAACGCTTAAGACGCTTTGCCTTTTATGCAGCACACACACACACACACATACACATGTATCGTGTGTGAATTATAGGCATATGTATGAGTATAGATATGACTGACTCTGAGACGGGGACTGGGACTGAGACTGAGTCTTGGAATGGGACTGGGTGGCCCTGGCAGTCGCTCTAGCATTTCACATTCGCGTTTAAATCTTCCTGCTTAAAGCCAAACAAAGTCACGGAGGGGGGTGGCGGGAGGTACTGGGGTAGGGGCGGGACTAAGGAGCCCAACACGCGATCTGGCCCATTGATTAAATTAAGAGAGAGCAGTCAACAAAACACAGCTACTTGCAAATTACACAGTATACTAAATAATATATGCTATGCACTGAGAGAAAAACTCAAAGTAGATTTATGTAGTCAACAAACTTATCATACAAGTTACTAATGAAATAAACTCGGACTATAAAAGTACTTGAATTAAAACAGCTAACTGGCTAGTCGAATTTTCTCGCTGTGTAGCTTAAGGTATATAGGGTACTTGGTATATAAGGTGTGCCTGTCTGTGTGTCTCTTCGGTTTAAAGAGGAAACAGAATACGCATACGCCTAGTTGGTTATGAGACAGTCGGCAGCATTGATTAATATAATCCGCTTGAAGACGACTCACCCCGTGCCTCTTCTCCTCCCCTTCACCCACCTCCACCTACTTCCCCTTCTTCACCGACTGCGAATTAAGTTACACTCAAGAGACGAAGACGTCGACGCCGCTGCTGCTGAACCTGGCCACAGTTTTAAGTACAAGTTAATGGTGCTTATGTATATTACCCTCTCCCTCACTCACCCCTCCTTCCAGTCTTACCCCGTCGTTCCCATTGAAATTCCCATTCCATATCGAGGCCATTAATACCCACAACTGATTTTTCTTTTATACAATTCTTTTTTTTTATTCTTTCTTGATTTTTTCATTTGTTCGTCGTCGTCATCGTTAAGTATTTCTTATTTGCTGTATTTTAAATCGATCCAATGGCAAAAGCGTCTTTGTGTAGCTCGCTGCGAATGCGAATGCGCGGCTTAATCCGCTGCCAATGAACTGCGAACTGCGAACTGAGCTCTGAGAATCGGGAGTGGAGAATACTCCTGAGGTCGCCAGATGAGCGGCTTTGGCTGCTTTTGGAGCCCTGTACTTGCATAAGTCAGCAGGGTCCTTAAACTGTACTGCAAGACGGGAGCTTAGTTTTAGTTATTACTTAAAAGCCTTAAATCAGTGTTGGAAAACTCGAGTAGAAACCGATTAGCTTGAATTAATCCGTCAGCTTCTTTATAACAGCAGCAAAGCTGGGTTTTGGTGAGTCTAGCTTACTCGAGACTAGTTCAATTTACTAGTTGAATTTACGCTGGGCGCGAGGCGGCTTGTGGGTAGAGTCGTGGCAGTTTCAGTTTGGCAAGGAAAGCTCTCTTGGTTTATTAGTGCGTCGGTTTCGCTGGCATCTCCTTCTGCTCCTTGTTAGAAGGATGTAAGTGTGGATGTGGATTCCATTGTGGATGGTGTTGTTGTTGTTGTTGCTGGTTGATTGCCATTCGCATTGGTATTTTGATATTTGGGCTTTGTCTGTTGGGGATGAAATTTGATCCTCTGCGCGGCATTGGAAGCGACAGCGACGGCGGCAGCGACGCATTTGCATTAAGCGTAACCTTTTTCTACAACAACAACAACCAGAACAGCCACAAAGGGTGCGGGCTGGCAGCGGCGTCGACGTCGCCGTCAGCTTCAGCGCCGATACGCGACTGCCAAGAAGCTTAATTTGAGGAGGGATTTACGCTGCGGCATTTATAATTCTTTCTTTCTTTCTTTCTGTCTTACCCCTACCCCTCCCCTTAGCCCTACCCACTACCTCCACCCCTTCCCCTTCCCCTGCCTCATTTATTGTATTTCATTTTTGTGCTGGCATCTTATTGTTGCCCTTCTTGTTGCTCTTGTATTCATTCTTTTTTCTTCTTTTTTAATTCTTGTTCAAGTTTTTTTGCAGCGGATTTCGATTCTGTTGCGCTTCACAGGGATTAAGCAAATTTCTGAACAGATTTCCAGTTAGTGTGACTCTCCATTCTTTACCCCTTGTTCTTCTCTTCCCACTCCATTGATTAGTTCTCCGCGAAACGGATTAGTTGCATCGGTTTACGCTTTTAGCCCGCAAAAGGTGCCACATTCGCATCTCTTGACACAAAGCCAAACCACAGAGTGAGACACAAATACAAGCACACACACAGCCACACACACGCACACACACAACCACATGGCTGACAGCTTAAGTCCAAACAGTAACAAAAACTAAAGCTCGCTTAAGATACGCGACCGCGGCTCTTTCTATCTTTCTCCCTCACTCCCCCCTCTCTCTGTCTTTCACTCTGCTTCTCTTTCTGCTTCCCTGGCTGTGTGTTTTTCATGTGCAATCCAGCAACTTAAAATCTTAAACATTTATCCGCGCGTATTATGTGGCAACTCTGGCTAATTGCCAGGCCGCATTAAGCGTGGCCACCAAACACACACACACACACACTAACAGACAGAGAGACACAAACACACACAGTCCATAACATTTGTTTTTGTTGTCTTGCGTTGGTTCGCCTGTTATGTTGGTGTTAGTGCGAAGGGGGAGGGGCATAGAGGTGAGCGGGAGGGGAAAGTGGGATCCAATCTAGTGAGGACTCGCCTGTTACGATAGTTGCTTCAGTGTGTGTGAATTGAGTGTTTGATATTTTATTTGTTTTGTCGTGTTGTCTAAGCCCTGTACTCAAAAGTACAAAAGGTGTTTTAAAATTGTTAGAAGAATACTATACTATATTATACCATATCTTTCCCACAGGGTCTACCACAGTCGTGCTCGCTAGCGCACTAATAGTTTTCGCTATTGTTGTTGTTACTCTTTGTCACCGCCATCAACATCAACACCATCTGCGGTATTCAATTTAAGGGGATTAACTGCTAATTTTTTGCGATTTCACTCAATGCCAGTTCACTTTTTTCTCCCACTCTTTGCCCATTTTTTTTAAATGACAGCACACACTCAGCGTGCGTGTGTGTGTGTGTGTGTGTGTGTGTGTGTGTGGTTAAGTGTTAGTTAACTCAACTGCCAGCGACCAGTTGATAGCAAACAACCGCCTGTGGAGTCAACAAAATGGAGTCCCTCCCCCACCCCCTCTAAAACAGAAGCCACGAGTCGGAATTAAATAATTGGAGGAATTGTGATTCAGTGAAAGAGAATCTGGAGATAAGCCCTTCAGCTTTTGCTCTCCTAAAGTCCAGCTCTGCGTTTAGCTTAATCAATTGGATTAGTCAAATCAAATCCTAAGATTCGTTAGTTAGTCCTTTTATTAAAAGAAAGTTTGTTTATACATACGATATTAATGATGGGTTCCTTTTAAAAACTAAAGTATATTTGGTGCGAGACAAGATTAAGCGCATTCATGTTTAGAAAACAAAGATAACTTTAAAGTTCCTTCCACTGAGTGTCTTAATCAAGCAAGTGAGAGAGAGCGAGATAGCGCTATTCACAGATCCCACAGTTTTCATTCTCTGAGATGCTTTCACTTATCATTTCAGCCTTTATTTTATTTTCACAGCCTTATATTCCTGTTGAGCTTTACGTTGTTGTTGTTGCGGCTTAGGATGTGGATGTGTACGTTTGTGTGTGTGTGTATGAGTCGATGTGAAGGCGCAAAGGATGAGCGCATTTGCCGTTACTTTGAGAGAGTGCAAAAGCGCGACTGGCATTGTTGTTATTGTTGGCCACATGCATTGTTATAACTGTTGTTGTGCCATCTCTCGTCTGCCAGCTTTAGACTTGCTTAGTGTGCGTACATGTGTATGTGTGTGTGTGTTTGTATGCAAGCCCCACTGGGAGATGCCAAACAGAAGCACAAAACAAAATCTAGTGAACTTCATAGGGATTAGCCTGCACGAAAGCAACAGATTTAAAAGCTTTCGCTCTGCTTTTTAAGTTCATTTGTGCGCTCTGTGTGCCTGTGAGTGTGTGTCTGTGTTTGTATAAGAATGTGTATGTGTGTTTGCCACTGTCCTTCTCCTTCCTTTGTTGACAAATGCAACTTGACAGTGGCGTTGCAAATCTCGTCTGGCGACAGCGACACAAACACAACCAAAGACTTTGGCTCAGCCAATCTGCTCATGTGTGTTCGTGTGTTTGCATGGCACAAGCCTTTTTCACATGTTCTTCTTAGTCTTCTACTTTGGCTTACTTTGCACTTGGCATAGGTCACTTTTATGGCACCCACTGTAACACCTTAATAGATGCATTCACTTATCACACACACTTTGATTTATAGCCACGGCCTTTGGATACTACTAGGTTCTACCCATGCGCGCACGTTTAATCCCCATGCCCCAAAAATAATCCAATTGCACACCACCACCACAAGCAACAACAATAGCAACAACGTTCGACCGGCGCGAGTTAAAGACGTTTCAACGGCACGAAATAAATCAGAGAAAGAGAGAGACACAGAGAGAGAACAAAATAAATGAACCAACCTTCTTCCAGCATGTTTGGCACGATACTGAACCGAATGCGGAGTGAACGGCTCGTTTTGGCGCCCCATGCGACGAAAATACACTGACGCACACCAACACATCGACTCAAACACACAGGCACACGTACTCTCTGAGTGCTGAACACGCACACAGCTGCATGGCAACACACGTATAGCAACATGTGGCTCTTCTCTCTGCAATTGCTCACGCTCTCTCTTTGTCTATCTCTGTCTCACTTTGGCTTACAATTCCCCTGCCACTGCCGCTCTCGCTACTGCTCGCTCTTGTTGCCTGAATGTATTTCAGTCTTCCCTTCGCTTTGGATGTACGCTGAGCCTCGGCCGCATTACGCTTATCAAAGTATATCTCAGGGATTATACGAAATGAATGGAATTAAGGATTAATTTCCAAGGGATGTCATTTCGTTTTGGGATAATTCTGTGTGCGTGTGTACGTGCATGTATTCGTGTACGTGTGTGTGTGTGCGTTTATGTGCGAGTGTACGTGTGTTTGGTATTGCTAACAGCTTACGCTATAATGGATTCAGGTTCGCGTTGCTGCCAAAGCCAGCGTCGCCGTCACCGTGGAGTTTTGGGATATAAAAATACACCCGAGTTTATAATGCCAAAGCGGGTTATAAGTCACGGGCGTCGAAATGTGTCAAAGCTATCGAAAAATCGAATCACTAAAAAAAAACTATACAATTTAAACGGCATTTCTTAGTTAACCTAAGTCGAAGTCTTTAAGTTTATTAGGAATATTAATTTCTTGAGCTGCTACTGCTCTATTATTTCCAGTTGATTTACCACAAATAAAGCTCATTTGGTATTGTGTTCACCCCCTTCCCATTTGTAAATGACGTGCCAACTACGCCTCTGCTCATTATAATACCAAGCGATCCATAAAACGAAGAGTTAAATCCGAAATAATAATCCCGCACGAAATTAAATCCCTTCTCACCCACGCCACGGCCGCCAAACCCCAAAAAAACAACAACACTGAACGCCAACGTCGCTGCCGCCTCAGCTATGCGTCGCCCCCTTCCCCTGCGTCTTTCCCCTCCCCTTCACCTCGTTCACCTCGCTGTTTGCCTGGAAAAAAGTTAATCCCCGACGACGGCAGCGACGTCAACTCATCCGCCAACTCCGCTGCTACTGCTGCTGCTGCCTCTGTGCCTGTCACTGTGCGTCGCTGTCGCTGTGTGTGGCGCTCGCTCTCTCCCTCTCCCTCGCCCGCTCTCGCACTTTAGCTCTCTCACTCACGCTCCTTTTACAGTGCTCAACTTTCGACGTACTTTTGGGCCTCTGTCGCTGCAGTTGGCAGCGCTGTCGGTTTAAGGATTAACACAGACACAAACATTGCCAGCATACAAACACACGCACACACAGCCAGACAAACACACACTCACACATACACATGGAGCAGCAAAGCACGCAATGGGCAGAGCACAAAATCGTTGGGATTAATGCGGGATCTACTTTATTGCGAAAATATGCTCGACCCCTCTCCCCTTTCCCTCCCCACTCCCCAACCCTACGCCACTCTGGTACAGTCCAGTCGAATAGAGTTCAGCAAATAATTTGGACGAACATTGTTGGCAGGAGGAGTAGGGGTGGTAGGGGGAGGAGGTGTACGAGTGGACGCGTTGGCGTTCGCATGGATTGTTGCGACTTAAACGAATTGGGATTACGTTGCGTATGATTCATATGGCAGGCTAAAACAACAATAACAGCCGTTGGCTTTAAACAACAACAACAGCAATGACAATTACAACAACAACAGCAGCTGTGGCATGTGGCATGTGGCAGTCATGTGCGTTTCCATTTATGCATGCTGCATTGGGGCATTCAAACGGATTACAGCAGAGCCAAAGCTGATGCCAAACAGAATCCCCCGCTCCCACGCCCCCGGCCTCGACAGCCACACCCCCGCTTGCCCCTAAACAGCTGCCATGTCTACACTGCTCAACAATATTGTAGACTAACTCAATTAGGCACAGAAACTAGTCTACTTCTAACTACTAAGAGAATCGATTCAGTGCCGAAAACAATTTAAATTTTATGAAACTTTAAGTATTTCTTGTTCAAAATTTAAGTACACACAATTTTTGTCAGTGCATGTGGAGCACAAATTGAAAATGAGCAAGGCAACTGCCCAATATGCTATGGATAATCCTCAAGGCGATCAATAAAGAGCCCCCAGCCATCAGTCAGAGCGAGACAGACAGAGGAGAGCGGGAAGGGGGCGAAGTATAGACAGAGGGTGGCTGAGTGGGAGAGCAAGAGAGAGGGCTGTTTGGCATGTGATGGGATTGGCATTGGGATTAGCAGCCCAGTCTCAGAGCCAGACTCACGACTGAGCCAAAGTCCCCAGCCCTGGCTACAGTTCAGGGCTGCACCTGGCAAACACTCACACACACAGAGACACAAACACACACGCATACACTTTACTTAGCTTGCGGCCTAATCCCAGCTGCTGCCCTGAGCTCTGCTCTGCTCTGCTCAGAGCTACACTCAGAGAAAACAAGTCAATTATGAAGCAATAAACATTTTGTGATAAGAGATTAATTCTTTCCATTTACTATATGATAAATTATACATTTAATCGAAATAGGTATTACTTAATACTTAATACTAAAAGAGTATATCAAAACCGAAGAGAGTAATATTTTTTTCAGAATATATACGCTTTCTGAGCACTTCAAACGCCAACAAGGACGAAAACAAAAGCTTAACTCACTGGCAATGGCCAAAGGAGCAGGAACGGGCACAGGAGCAGCAGGCACCGGAGCAAGAGTTAGAGAAAGAGGCAAGGACAGAGGCAGAGGTGGGAGAAAGAGAAAGAGGAAGCAGCTCACGAGGAATTGGCAGCGTCTGCGAAACGTGAAACTTCTCTTCATTTGTGTCTGATGGGATTAGAGCTAAAGCCAGATAAAGGGATAAAGGATTTCAAATTCCAAATGCGTACTCTGCCCGCTACCCGCTCAGCGCACCCTTCTACCCGCTGAACAAAGTTTTGAAGCCACAAACCCTCTTGGAAAACTGCCTGACAACTTTTGGCGCCAAATTCGCATGCAAAGCAGGGCGCAAACGAGAGAGAGAAAGAGCGAGAGTGGGAGAGGGAGAGCACTACCTTGTTGGGCCTTCGCCTTCGGCAAATTTTCATCGGGTTGAGGTTCAGGTTCAGGTCGGGGATAAGTCGAAAACTTGATGCTCTCGGCTAATGTCCTTGGTTTTGCGGTGGTTGTTGTTGTTTTTCTTGGATTACGTTGATGATGATGATGGCGATGATGAAGTTGTCGCCGCTTAAGGATTAAAAAACGTCCTTGCTCGTAGTAAAGTGAACTTTGGGGATTTATTCAATGCACCTTTGACAGGTAATCAAGTTTAAACTTGTAATTAAGCAATGAGAAATTGTTCCTTACTCTACACTGACAAAAGAACTTATTACTCTTTCCTGGGTATTTTTGGGAAAATCACTTTATGACTAATCCATTGAGTTCTGAACATTATCTACAAAAAAACTCAATTCATTTATGTGAATCACTTTGAACTTAAATACTTTAATCGTATGTTAAACAAAAGTGTACAACAAAATCTTATCTATTGAATAAAACAATAACAATATTAACAACAATTACTCAACCTTCGAGGCAATTCGATATCGAGTTCCATAAAACCGATCAGTCCAAGACTTTACCAAGTCCAGACCAATTACCAAAGACACTTCGATTCAAATGTATGGAAATGGTAGTAGAAGTGGCAAATAGGGCTTTATCTGGCCTTATTTCAAAGGTAAACAGTGCTGGAAAATCATTCCCAATTACCCAAGTGTTGTCACTTTGACTGTTTTAGAGGTATAGCTTTATTGGAATTCTAAGTTATTTTTAGTTAACTTTTTGAGGCACTACTTGCAGACCAACTGGCTTCTGGCCAATAGTTTAAGCCAAAGCAGAAGTTTCTCATTACAAGTTTATGCCAAAACGTGCTTAAGAAACCCAAAATGTAATTCCACTTGTGTGTGAGTACACACACACACACATACACTCCCTCGTACACACATAAACACAAAGTTATCGCAAGTGATTTATCATTGTTATTGTTGTTGTCGTAATACTCTATATGATATGGTTGAAGAGGTATTTAAGATATCTATAACTAGCTGGAAGGAGTACACTTGGCTTGGTCGACTGCAAGAGACCCTGTAGACCAGAAGCCAAAAAATATATTTCTATCTTTGTGTTGTGTCCAAACCTTAGCGTCGCACCTTTAATCGACCAGTGCGTGCGATGATCAGTGTGTGAGTAGTTTTCAGTCTGTGCTGTTAATCACGTGGCAGAGATACATTGAAGCTAGGTCGCAGTAGTATTTATTTGATTATAAGTCTGTGAGGTCGTTCAACAGAGAGAGAGAGAGAGAGAGAGAGAGAGAGAGAGGAAGGTAGAGCTGCTTTTGGCCATGGCCCAGAGCTGGTGCTGGCCACATGCGTCGCTGAAGACTTTAAGCCGTTCGTAATGCGCACTGCTGAGTTTATGCACAACACAAAAGGTGCCCAAAGGATGTGGATGAGGATTGAGCTGGGGTTGGGCATGGGAAGGGGTTGGGGTTGAGGATTAGGATGCAAAGATTCAGATTCAAATTCAGTTGTTGTTGTAGCTTGTCTATTGCTGCTTCAGTTCAATGCGTTGCGATTCGATTCGATTTGCTTTACACAACATTTAAATCCTTAAAATTTGTAGTTTGAGAGGAGGAAGAGGAGGAGAACAGACTTTGTCCTTAAAGAGAAGGCTAGTAACTATCGAAAAAGCATACAATCGATAGTTCAAGAAATTGTCTAAGCTGAAAAATTGTATCCCTAATAAGTGACATAAACTATCGTTGTTGGCATTCGATAGTTCGATAGTTCCATCGATTGCTTTGCCAGTACTAAGTGGAAGCTGCCTCTGGCAAGCAGATAAGGATTAACTGCGAGCAGGACAACTACAACTTCCTCCTACTTCCATCTTGCAACTCGCATCTCACATCTCCCAGGCTCAGGCTCAGATGCTACTAAGAGAGTACATGATGTTGGCTTAACTCAATCAGAAGCACCTGCAACGGCAACAACACAATTTCTGCTTTATCTGCAGCTTTAACTGTAGCTCTGCTCTCGAAATACCCTTTGCTCAAGGGGTCCAGGGGAACGGCAGCTATAAGTATCTCAAGGGATAAGATAAAAGTACAGGGTCTACAGCAGTCGGGCTTAATGCACTCTAGTCAGTACTAACTGCTTTTCTTTTTCGTTTTGCTTGTCTCCCAAATCCCTTTTTGCTTATAATTCGAAAATGTTGCCTCCTGTTGCTTTTGGCATATATTTGAATTTGTATCTGAATCTCAGGAGGAGACGGTACCAAATGGGGGGCTAAAGAGGGGCGAATTGGGCGACATATTGTACATCATAGGGTTATGGCTACCAGGAGCTGAGCTGGGGTGGCCTAAATCCTTTGCACAACTTGGAATTTGTGCCCGGTTCAAATCGGGTAGAAAACTCAACTCTCTACCCCCTCGACACTCGACACTCTCAACACCCGACACCCGACACTAAACTTCTGTTACTGTTTCTATTTCTGTTGCTGATTTCGATTTTGATTTTGATTTTCGTTCTCGTCCTCAACTGTTTCTGTGTATAACATTTAAGCTGCCTTTTCCTCCTACGCTGCTGACTCCTAGGACGCATAAGTACGGTCATCCTACGCATATGTATTTGTATCTCTATCTGTTGCAGTATTTGTATCTGCATCTGTTGCTTTATTCGATTTCATATGTGCTTTCCAAGCTGCAGCTAGTTTTGCAGGTGATTGCGAGCGATTAAACCAACCGACACCCAAAGGAGATAGGAGCAGGATTTCCGATGGAAGGTTTCCCTCTCCCTATAGTCCCCTTCGCTTTCCCTCTCACCCTAATACTCACAAACTGTGTGGTAAGTAACAGCAAAGAAATACAAGATTATAAACTAAAATACATCCTTTAGTTCCAATGATAAAGTAATCTGGTCACCTCCTTCAATAACAACTTAGAGGCTCTCTTTAACTAGTTAGTGGTACACTCACAAATAATATAATCTTCGTTTAGTTTTGCTGCCTCATGTGTGTGTGGCATCAACATTGAGGCAGCGACTTAAAACTGCGTGTGGAATATGCATAATGTTGCGAAATCGGTTGGACGCGCATTTTTGAATCCTGAGCAGGATTCGTGTGTACACAGCAATAGCCCCGAAGGCTTATGGCAGCGCTGCTGATGGCGTCGCAGCAGCTTCCATGCTTGCCACATACGGTTGCAAGTGCAACAGCAGCTGCCAAAGAGTGACACACGGAGCTGGCGTTGCGGCCATTTTTCCGTCAGATCTAGCTGTTTTTATAAAGGCCGTGGTAGTTAAAATCATTTGACAATTTATTTGTAGAGCAAAATTTAATACTAAGTTACATTTAAAACAGTTTATAAAAGCTAGATAGATATAGCTTTTTTCTGTATTACCACTTTTAGCTGTTATAGCTTTATTTAGCCTTTCAACAAAGCGGCAACACTGGCAACAACTGCAGCAGAAACGAAGCTTTTGCCGAAACAACAATGGTCGAGGTCAATTGAAGTTGGGGGCGCACAGGGGCGTAGGTGTGTTCAGGGGCAGTGACAGGGGGCTAACAGGTGGGCGTGTGGACAGGTGAAAGGTGTTCTGGTGAACGCGTTGATCCACAAACGTGTCGTTAACTAAGGCGCAGTGATTTTCAATTGCAGAACGCGACACGAGTCTATTCATGTGTCTGTGTGAGTGGCACGTGTGTGTGTGTGTGTGCATAAGCTTATAGGTGCCACACACACGCATCTGCTGCACAAAAGGGGGTGTGGCTGTTAGGGGAGTTGCATATTGACAAGTGCGGCCGTTTGGGGATTTATTAAGGCTAACGTATGAAAATTTTGCATACTAAACGCTGCATAAATCGAATCGAATCGAAACGAATCGAAATTCGAGAATAAAAATTGTTGCCAAAAATGAAAGCTCTGTTTTGCAACTGTAAACAGTGACAGTGCTGTCAGTTTAGCTCATTTAGAGCTATATAAGCTTGCTTCATTCATTTGGTTGCTTTAAAGTAAAGAAATCAGAATTTCAACTTTAAATTGATTTAATATTACGGAGAAAATATTTGAATATAAAATTATAAAGCCGAAAATCTAGCTAAAGTTCCAAAAGGAGCTAAACTTTTATTTTTAGTATTTTTTAGCAGTTTATTTGGCTTTATTAATTTAGTAATTTGAATTGAAATGCTGGCAACACAGTAATGTGGGTGTGTGAGTAGGTGTATAGCTGGTGTGTGTGTCATATTTTTGGGGGTGGGGGGATAAATATCGTGTTGCGTCGCTGAGCAGCTTAGGCGCAATAAACACACACACGCACACACACACAGACAGACACGCACAACAAGCCAAACAAACAAATAAACAGATTTACATATAAACTCACAACACACACCCATACACACACACATAGGCAGGACATATGCCATAACCTTTCTGTACAACTCTCTCGACAATTCGCTTGATGCCGTTTTGCTGTGCAAATCCTCAAAATTCACGTAGAAAGAGTAGCAGACAGAGAGAGAGAGAGAGGGAGGAGCAGCTGCAGAGGGAAAGGGATGGAGACATATGCCACTGGAGGTAAATTCAGAAATTCAAACAAATATCAAATCTATCCAAACTATTATGCACGTTTCTCCTGCCACTGCCACTCAAATGCGACTTGTCTTTTAAACGCCCACTGTCATGCCCCCTAACCCCATACAATTCAGGCAGGCAGCTTAACACAGCAAGGAGAGTCGCAGAGTCCTTCAGTACAAGTAGTAGAAATCTTTTTATTAAAGCGAAAATAGTTTAAAAATATCCAAAATTTGGAAATGACTAAAATTAGCTAAGAAAATTTACAAGTTTTTCTGTAAATAAAATAAAATTCTTTGTCTAATTTCCTTAAACTTTCAACCCAAAGTTCAGCTGTTAAACTAGAAGCCATAAATTGGCCAAAATGCTTGGCAACCTGTTGAGCTTGTTGGCCCAGATCCAAAGCAAACATTTAACGTTGTAACGTTGCGTATACGCCGCGAGTGCCGGCAAAAAGAGCCAAAGGAAAACTCGTGCTCAATGCTCGTAAACTCCGACTGCCACGCCTGCTCAGCCCCCAACTGCCACTTCCGTTTCCGTCTTGGCTGAGTTTGGGCCACAGCCACAGCCACAGCCATATGGCCAAAATAGCTCCACAAGTGTGTTGACGTTTATTTGGGGACAAAACAACGGCCGCCCCAAGGGAGGGGCGGGTGTCTTGGTGTTTAAGTGTCTGTGTGTGTGCGTGGGGTCCTCAGACAGAGGACTGTGTTTGCACACAGAAAGAGAGAGAGAGAGAGAGAAGAGAGAGGAAGAGGGGAAGAGTGAAGGGTAGCGCATGAAACGAACGTAAAATAAACGTTATGAATGCTTCATATGCTTAATCCAAGGGATTTGGATGCATATACGATGAGTGTGTGCTATGAGTGTGTTATGTGTGTGTTATGTGTGTGTGTTGTGTTTTGTTGTACAGCTGAATCGGTTGCTTCTCATGTTTGTTTTGCTACACTTAGCAAAAGTCTATTAAACTACTTAATAGATTTTCACATAAAAATTTAATAAATATTTTAAAAATATAAAAAAACTACAACTTAACCCTGCTTTGTTATAAACCAATGAATAATCTCCTATCTTTTGACAGCCAATTTCGCTGAGTGTACCTCTGGCAGCTCAAAGTCGAATTCTGTGCACTCGACAATCTATCTGACAGATATTCGCATAAACAGCCCACACACACACACGAAGACACACAAAAGATACATTTACAGACACAGATACTGCTACAGTCAATAGTTGAGCGTTTGTAGCCAAAGTTGTTGCATAAGTATCTGCAAGTGTTTGTCTGTGTATGTGTGTGTGTGTGTGTGTTTCTGGATCTGCAGATGATTGTGAATGGAGACAGGTTTACTCTTTGTCCATGGCTAAACTAGTATTGATGAACTAAACAGGATTACCTACTCGGTAGCTGGCAAACAGAAACAGATACAAATGCAACTACAGATACAAATACAGTAACTGAATCAGTTTCGGAATCAGAATTAAGTGAACCACGTTGCATGCCACATATTGTGTAACTACAACAAATGCATATCACATGTGTCTGTGTGTGTTTATGCAGCCCTGGTTAAAGTTGCACAAATCCTTAAAGCTGCTCCATTGCGTTGCTGGCAACCCTAATCACCCCTGGCATTTTTATAATGATGTGGTTCCCGGCAATTATTGACCTCCCACCCCATAAAGAGCCCCTCGATTCCCTGTGCCGATTAAGGGTTTTATGCGCAATGGCACGAAAATAGCAACAACGGTACTTCCCCAACCCTGGCCTTCCCGATTTGGAGCTGTTTGGGATTTAGCTTCGCTGGATTTGTCTGATTTATGCAACTTTCGTTTTAATTTGGTCTGCGTTTAAATATTGCTAGATGAGGGAAATGTTTAGACTGAAATTCGAAAAGGTTTATAGGTTAGAAAAGGTTAGATAGGTTGGGAGGTTTATAGAATTGGAGCTAAGTTCACTACATAAAGACTTCAAGTGTTTCTATGTTCAAAACTAAGTTCTCATTGCTTGAAGTCCCTCAGGTTTTATCCCTCGACTCTTCCTCTAATACAAACCCTCCTCTTTTCCATTCCTCTTTTGTCCCCGTTTTGATAAGAATAAAGCTATCAACCCATGTGTCTGCTCTGGCTCTGCACCTCTGTAGTGCATTCTTCTGATAATCGCACGTGTCTCTTAATTATCCTATCTTTTTTCCCATCTATTTTCCCATCTTTACTCTGTACCTCCCCCATCCTTTCCCCACCTTTTAAATTGATTCAATGAATATTCAATTTATAATCTATTCATAACAATTTAGTCGTAGTTGTTGTCGTACTCACGATTCACTTTGCTGACATCGAAGTCGCGTCGGGACTCCAAAGCCGGATGACTGAGCAGTTTCTCCGCCTGCTGTTGGGCCTGTTGAACGCCCACGGCCATGCCCAGGGCTGCGGGTGGCAGGCACGAGATGCTGCCCCGCTCCTCCCGCTCGCTCTTAGGCGTTGCTGCTAGGGAGGCGTTCTGACTAGATCCCGCCGAGGAGACCAGGGCGCTGTTGCTGCCACCATCGGAGCCGTGCAGATGTTGCTGCTGTGACTGTTGCTGCTGCTGCTGTTGTTGCTGCTGTTGCTGTTGGTGCTGCAGATGTGTCAGTGCATGAGGACTGCCCTCTGCTGATCTGCGTCCAGCAGCATTTACTGCCTCGGAGCTAGTTAGTTGCTGCTGTTGTTGTTGCTGCTGCTGCTGATGCTGCTGGTGCTGCATCTGCAACTGTGTGAGCTTCTCCTGCACACCCTGCAGCGAGGAGCGTCTGTGCTGCAGTTGCCCAAGGCCAGTGGGGGCCTCCTCAGGGATTACACTGTGGTTAGGGGACAGTGAGTGCTCCTTCTTGACGGCCATGTCCATAAGACTGGCTGCTGCCGAGGGAGATTTGGCATTCGCATTGGCATTGGCGTTGGCAGCAGCCACCACAGCCGCCGCATTGGCAGCCCTGGTCAAAGCCAAAGCCTGGCTCTGTAAAGAAAGGTAGAAGAGAAGAGTTTAGATGATTTCAAACAGCTAGACTTATTAGAGCCCAGTTAGTAGCTAGTCGCCCAATTTGCTTACCGTTTCTAATTTTCTGTTTCTATTTTTACTAATTTTTCCAATTGTGTTTGTAATTTTGATTTATTTCCAGACTTTGGTATTCTTAGTGAGTACAACAGCTATTTAACCCGCTGTTTGTTTGCCTGTTTGCTTGTTTGCCTCTTTGCTTGTTTGTCTAGCTAAGTTGGCTACGATTTCACTTCATTCTTTGGCTCTAAAGAAAACAACCCAATTTTTCTGTATTGATTAAGTCGACAATGGGCAAGGTCTGATCGATAGTGGCAGCTTGAAGAGATTGAAAGCCAGAAGACGCCACTCCCCTCGTCTCCACCTCTTTCTTTCGGAGCTAGTCTCTGACAGGCGTTGATTTCTATTGATTTGTGTGCAGAGCTCGTTTGTTTGCTTTCTATAATTTAGCAAGTAATTTGGCGAATCACGAAATTGTCTTTAATGATCCACGATCACCAAACGCTCCGATGCCTCCGATCTCCTCTCCACTCCTCTCTCCCCTCTTATCTTTTCTTCATCGGCTTTACTGCTCGTCGGAGCGTAACTAAATTAATGTTTCGTGCCCACTCTCTCTCTCCGTCCCTCTCACACACTCTCTCCCTGTCTCTCTCAATCCATTAGGAGTCTTTTTTCTTACAATAACCAACAGAGTCCAACAGTTCAATTGCCACATGGAAATCAAAGTCGAAATCAAAACCGAAATTAGCGACGGCTTTTTGATCACTCAAACGATCAGTCAGATCAGTCCCTAACAGAGTCCTACTAGTAGCTACCCCAATTATATTGAAGCTACCGTTTACCGTTTATTATATTTTTTTAAGCTCCGATCTGGCACGCAAGGAATTCCAGCCAAAAAATTCGGTCAACGAAAAAAAACGTCGAAATTATGGAATTCTCCTTTGGTGATTCTTCTTTAGATCTGAGCTGATCGTGCGGATAAACTTAAATCAAACCGAAGGTTCCCTAAGCATCCAGAACATAACCATAACCTCTGCGGTTGCTTCAGCTTCTGATTTTGCTTTGCCTCTGGGTATTTTGTCAAATACCACGCACAATGTTGCAAAAAAAGGGGAGATTTTGGAAGAGGGGAGTGCCTAACTACGGAATACCCTTGAAACCCTCGATCGTTGCATAAATCATAGCACATAATTGGTTTCATTGGCTGCCTTTTTCAATCTTTACAGGGTCTGCAGCTCAGACCATTTCTACTTGGTACCAGCACTAGTAGCCTAACACTCCTCCCCTAGGTATACAGGGTATTAAGCTGCTCGTCTTCTACTAGCTGTCTGCTCTCCACAGTAGCCGCGTCGAGTTAGCGATCAGCGACAGCAGCAATCGATCTTATGTTATAATCATCGTCCAGACCAGCCACAAAATTCATTTACGCTTTAATCAATTTCATATCATTCAGTTTCTGCCTGCGTCTCAGCCAGAGACTCAGACTCAGACTCAGACTGAGACAGAGACTCGCAGATTTTGCCTAAGGCGAGCACCGACAATTTCAGCTTACATTGATCTTGGCGGGGATGTGGCCAACCAGTGCTGACAACAAGCAATTACAAAAAAGGCTAAATAGGCTCCAAAAAGCAAGGACAGCGATTTTATTTCATAGAGCATACAAAAACTAACAAAAATCAAATAATTTTACTAAAAATTGTCATGAAAAAGCCTAGACTTCCATTTACTTAACAGATTACTTAACTAATTCATTTAGGTTCAAGACAAACCTACCCAAAAAAGGCTGCTGTGTCAGCACTGTTGGCAACCCTTCAGAATCTACACACTTTACTGCACTCTGGCAGTTTGGTCCACTCAAATCGACTTGATATTACGACTGCGCTGCTCTGGAGCATGTCCGGCTGTATGGCCACGCCCCTTTGTGTTGGCTTCTGTTGGCCACATGTCAAAAAATTGACGAAAATTCGATCAAAATTTTAATTGATCGCCCTGCAGTGATTCGGTCTCAAAATTGATCTCGCTGTACGTAATTTTCGGTTTGCAAGACAGAAAGACTCGTGTTGTGATTATGTTAATAGAGGTGCCCCCATCCAGTAACTCCAGGGGCGGAATGGGGCGCAAGGGAGTGGAAAATTCAGCCGGAAACTGAATACGCCAGAGGCCATTCAAAAGATTCCTTAGTTGCTTTTTAGCTGATCCTTTTCAAGAGGAATTTTCAAACTCAGAATGCTAATCTCCCGATTCAAATTTCCTATAGGTACAGCTATCGCTGTGCTCCAGATCTTAAGGTTTTCACCAACGAGATGTACGGACATTTTATTATTAACCTGTCAAAGGCCATAATTGACAACGTTTAACTTTGTCTCTTGAGCGAGAGCAGAAATCAGGGGAAAATTTACATTTTTATGGTTCAATAAAATAAATCAAAGCGCAGAGCAACGAAAGCGAGTGCGCTAGACATTGTAATACCCTGGAACAGTAGCCATAAATTAACATACTCCGATAAAATGTAGCTGAAAGATCAAACCCATTACTCCCTTTCCGAGGGTATAAAAACGATGATGAATAAGCGAAGCACAGTGGCTGCGAAAAGTAATTGCAGCACATAATAATCTCGCATTTAATAATCCTCATTAAAGCGCAAAATCACGTCCAAGGAGCACAGATAGCGATGCAGAGAAGAAAAGGGCTGAAGAGAGGAGAAAAGTGTATCTTAAGCAAAGTTTGTGCCCTGCAATCTCCAGTTGAAATATCACCAGCACCTCGCAAGAGGAAGGACTGGGAATACCAGGGGATATCGGGGGCACTTTGGGGGACTTGTCTTGTCTTGTCTTGTCTTTTCTCCTGACTGCCCAAAATTTGAGGGGACCTTTTACATTTTTCGGCTCGCACTAAACTACAAAATTCCAAACAAGCAGACGAACAAGCTTCTGTTCTGGCCAGGTCCAAAAAATTGGCCAAGAAGGCGAGGGGAGGAGGGAGGAATCGCATCAATCGATGATATGATGAGCTGACGTTTGGGTTGACGTTTGCTTGTCGTCAATACGTCGTCCTAATAACACGTCGCAACAGGTAGTCCCCGGCCATCAAAGCGGACGGAAAAGACGGACGGTCGCAGAGCAGTAGCGACAGCTGTACTGACAGACAGACTGAATCTGATTGCGACACAGCTACACTGATCAAAAAATAATCTACTATCAGGAACTTTAGCTAAAAATCAAAGAAAAGTCTGTGAAATCCCAAAAGATTTGAATTTTCCAATGCCAAATAAATAAAAACTATTTTTAAACGTTTTATATAATTAGAATGAGGTATCTTTAGATATACACCCATTTTTACCAGTGTAGAGAGAGCAAAGGGACAGAAGACAACGCGGAGCAGCAGCAGGGAGCAGGAAATTTTTGGGTTTTCGGGAGCTGCTGTAGGAATTTCAGCAATTGCATGAAAAATATGAAATTAGCTGAGCGATGTGTGGAAAAAGTCGTCAAACTGAAGCTCAGGCTCAGAATCTTCAGTCTGTTTGAGTCTCCAGTCTGCAGACCTCAGTCTTCTGTCTTCGATCGGAGACTGGGCAACTGCTACTGGATTTTTAATGTGTTTTAATCATCAACAGTTGCCTGACTGCCTGTCTACCCTGTACCCTTTTTGCTCCCCTTTCCCTTCTCCTAATTGTTTTTTATTATCGTTCTTGGCTTCCCGATTTCCATCATCTGATCCTTGCATCGTGGCACATTCCATTGGGCTATAAATCGTTTTGCCTTGGCACCATGGCGCTGGATCTTGTCTGTTATAGTTTGTCCCTTCTTCGACTGCTTGTCCCCCACCACCCTCCTACGCCCCTGCCCCCTGTGCTGGGCAATACCATTTGATTTAGCTGCCAAAGGCATTAATTGTTTTTTGTGTCATTTAATCAGTTTTCTGTTTCAACGACAACTCCGTGATGTGCATAGAAATGCCAATTCCGTTGGCAAACGAAATAAAAATATTCCAGTGAATGTTTATGGGAAGAAACTTCAGAAACTGACTGCAGTTTGGCAGATTTTGAGTGATAGGCTAAGCTTCTGAATCTTTTAACAAAGGACAACCAGTCGGTAATCCTTTTTGGGGGTTTCCCTAGAAAGAGATCGAGGGAAGAAGAAGCTTAGCTTCTTATCTAAGTTAACCTTCAGTTACGAGCATCAATGCCAATTGCATAGCTGACAGCTGTGTCACTTGACTTGTTCACTGTCATGTTCTGTCTATCTTTCTGTCTGTGCGTCTGTGGAGGCGTTGATCGTTCAGCGATCGATAAATGCTGTGATCTTAATCGCTTAGTTTCAGTTCAGTTCTGTTCAGTTCACAAGTCTCAGTCGCTGAGTCTCTTGGTTCCATTGACATTCCAGTCTGTCTGAGATTATGTCTGCTTTAGACTTGTCCGTCTCTGAGAGTTTCTCTTTTTGTACACTTTTTTGATCACTTGATGGCCAATGAGCCAGCAAACACGATATTGGCAATACCAATACCATTGGTTGGCTTGGAATTAGTTTTGGTCTTTGGGTTTTTGGACTTTTTATGGCTGTGGCGTTTTTGTGATTGGGTGTTGGCCGTTTTTCAGCTCTTGCGCTTTTGTGTTATTAATTATCAAGGTGGAAAGACGTTCGCAGACGACGATCATCGATCGAACTCAAAACTCAAACCCCGAAGAATTTGGGAATGCGGCATTCGTTGGGCTTTGTGAAAAATATCATTTTCGTTTTTAAGGGAATCGGGAATCGGGAATTGGGTCTGTAGAATCCCAATTCGTAACTGAAACAAAATCAGTTGTTGTTCTGCCTTTTGGTAATTTGTATGAGATATTTGGAATTTCTTAACATTTGCCATTTATAGTCTGAGCAGTAACATCAACCACATCCAACTCCAATTCCAGTTCTCAGTTCTGAGCTCTGAGTTCCCATTTCCCAGTTCCATCTTGGCATGCCCTTAACGAAATTGTGATTAAGTGTTTCAATATTGAAGTGACGAAAGAACCAGCTTCTCTTCTTCTTCTTCCTCTGCTTCTTGCTGATTGTTTAAAGCCCAGTTTGGTACTTTTGGCCATTTGACTCTCTTGACTCGATTTCTTTAGCTTTATGGCATTCCCAACGATGGCGAACATCGTGCAAAATAATTAAAAATCAGCCAGCGTTTTGTTGGCCCAAACGGCGCTCCCCCTCCCTCACCCTACCTTCCCTCCTTGCCCCTTTCCCTACCAGATTCCGATTCCCGACGCCCGCACGTCTGCGAGTGCGAAAAAACGCCATTTAAAGATGCCACAAAGCCGCAGATAAGCAGTCCCCAAATGACAGAGACAGAGAGCGAGAGCAAAAAGCACATAGCGTGCGAGAGTGAGACAGCTAGCGTGTGTAAGAGCGGGAGAGAGACAGCTAAACCGGTTGACAATATGCGATTGGTATGCGATCTGCTGGGGCGATAGCCAGACGCGTCTTCAGCCTCAGCTCCAGCCGCACGGTGGTGAAAATAGCTCACTTTACTCAACAAAATTTAAAGTATTAAACGATCGAGTTGACTGGAAAAGACCCTGTATATGCTGTGAAGCCATATGATCATTGGATAACTTGCAAATAAATCTCATCTCAAATCTTTAATTTAAATTTTAAAAATATCTGCAAATTTAGGTAAATTGAACAAATTGCCCACTGTGCGTGGAAGAATGTTTACCAAATTACGCGAGCTACCAACTACGCAGAGCCAGAAGCAGAAGAAGCAGCAAAATATAAAGAAGAAGAGGCAGAAGAAACAGCGACATTTAATTATATTTCATTCGATTTTATTTTACTGCCGGGTTTTTGGTAATGCAGCACTCGGACGGACAGGACTTGCAGCAGGACAGCAGGAGGAAGGGCTGGGAAGAGTGCAGGACGGCATTAATGATGACTTGGCCTGAATTGCAGGCATACACTCAATAATAACAATAATCATAAAGGCTGCACACAAGGCAGCCAACCAGTAAATCGCCAATCGGCAAGAAGACCATGCCCCCAAGCCTCCCTCGATGCGGTACGAGCCTCATGAGCATGTCCAGCAGTGTTGGGCAGCTGTTTCTGGTGGCCAGAAAACTGCTAAATATTTTACATAAAGTGTTTTTCAACTATAGTTTTATAAAGTGCTAAGAGTTTGAGTCAATATCATGGAAATTGTGATACATAATCATCTTTATCAATAATTAGTTTCTTTATCAACAAATTATCAAGTAAACTAGACTTAAAACAAGATAAATATTTGATTTGACGGGAAAAAGGCTAACTAAGCACTACTGACCACCATGTCCATGTCCATGTCCATGTCCATCTTCACCAATGTCCATGTTGAAGCCTTGATTATGCGCGCGTTCGTCGCACGTCGCCAGCTTCAATTGCTACGCCTTCCTCTCTCCCTCTCTCTCTCTCTCTTTCTCTCCCCCTCTACCCCACTTCCCACCTTTCTTCCTCCTGTTGCTGCTCACCTGCTCTTCGCAGTTACAGGCTCGTTGCAGGCTCATTATTTCTACGCAGCCAGCAGAGTTGGGCATTAATTTGAGATCATTGCTACTGTGCCAGAGCTGTAGACTGCAGAATTGTAGAGAAGAAGAAGAAGCACCAGAAGACAACGAAGAAGAAGCAGAAGAAGCAGCGGCAGAAGGTGTCGAGTGCTTGAAATGTTTTAAATACAAAAATTAATAAAGCTCTCTCGTGCCATAGCGCAATGTCTGCAGGCATTTTTCAATTATTACCAGCAGAGCAGACATGAGCAGACATGAGCAGACATGCACATGCATGCACAGACGTGTCTCTTAGCCTGGCAAATTATGAACTTAACACTTTGTCAATTTGTCGCGTAACTGCAAAATTAACAAATGTAATTCGCTGGCATTTACCGAAGGCAGGAAAAATAATTGCAAACTAAATACGAAAGTAGAAGCATTTGAGGTTAAGTTGAAATGGAAATGCAGGGAAATTTGCTACTTTGCATTAAGTTAATAACTAAATTAGTACAGGGATATCAATAAAAGAGTTGCAAATAAGAAACAGTTGAAGTTATACAAACTACAGACTTTTAGCTACTTTTAGGCAGTGTCTAACCTCCAGAGCCGTTTCTTTGTACCGCTAACTCGAGAACAGCTGACAAGGGACACAGTTTAGACCCCGAAAAAAAGGCAGAGAAGAGCATAAAAAACAGCAGTAGGGGCAGAAGTACCAGGCAGGTACACCAACTACTTTGAGCCACTTTGTTAGGCACTTTGTCAACCTGGCCATATGTAGGTGCCCTTGCCAATGCCAATTACAATTTCAAGTTCAACATGGCGGGCGGCATAATTTGGTCTGCACCCTTCCTCGTCTCGTTTTTTATGCCCATTTCCCATTCCCATTCCCATTCCCATTTGGAATTTGCTTCCTCGGGCGAAAGCGAAAACTCGCAACTCAAAACTCGTTCAACTGTAACTTGGGCTGCATTTGCGCGCGCCGCTAACTTTTCACATGTGATTGTGATCCTGGCTAGCAGCTAGCAGCTACCACTGGGACCAGGCCAAGAGGGATGTCCGTCCACATACACGATCAGGTCTACGATCAGTCGCTCTTGGCCCTCACAATTCATTTTGGCCGTGTTGCGCATGAGGAATTCCTCGCACAAAATTATTAGTTACACATATGCTGTCTCTCTTTGGGTGTGTGTGTGTGTGTGTGTCAGTGTGTGTGTTTGTGTGGGTTTCTCCAATTATAAGTCAATTAAATAGGTTAGCATTTATAAAAGTTAGAAACAAAAGAAAAGGGACACATTTTGTCAAGCCCGAATGAACAGCACTAAATTTATGAAGTTGACTCTTCTCAGGATCACACAAAACGACACAAGGAGCATCCCCCGGCACAGTTGACGGGACACTTTCCCAAACCGTCATCAAAATTTATATCTAGGACATGAATAAAATGTGTACAGAGCAAACGGTAAATTAATAGCAACATTTAGAGAGAGGGGAGAGGCGAATAGGATGATAGGATGGGAGTTGGGACTTTTAACCTATGTAAGTAGGTCTCTGATTCTCTTTAAGAGTTCACAGAAAGTAGCTAGGTCTTTTATCCTATACTAGATTCAACCTACACCTGACTGACTAACACTACTTTTGCGTTGTGTAATCGACTGATCAATACAGAGAAATGAGACCCTTAACTCATCTATATAATTGTTTATCAATCAATAACGCCACAATCAATAGCACTGATTGCTCAACAAAGATCGATCTTGCGATCTTGCGATCTTACGATCACACGTCGATCGTCGATCGTTGGAGATTTCATGCAAATTCAAAACTGACGAGAACTGAGACAATTGTCTCATTGATCAACCATTTAAGCAAATCGAGCGAGCGAACAATCAAGCGATCTGTGAGCCTAATCGACACCAAGAGCCACAAGAAAGAAGCAGAGCGGGCAGCAGAGGGAGGGGTAGGGGGAAAGGGCGCAGATTTTTATAGACTAACCATAGCAAGTGGCAACAAATGATTTTAATTCAATCGCACCAATTAACCATTAAGATAGTCACAAGAGGCGCCCCAAAAAAAAGATAGAAAAACTGAAACTGAAACTGGCATTGGGCAATTAACTGAACTTGCGACGCATCTGCGAGTACTCGCATGTATCTAGATACACACATATGGAAATCGTGAAAAGCGATCAACAAAACGGGCAAATAAATAAATATATCATACATACAAATATATATATATATATATATATATATATACTTATGTGTATCTCGAATCGAGCGCAAATATAAGTTGATTTTGAATTTGCGTCACAAAATGTTCGACCTACTCAATGGCCTCAGATTCTACCCAAAGTCTCCCCGATTCTCCGAGCAACTCTTGCTCTCTTGATAGCATTGAAAGCGTCCCAAGAATGCTCGGCATTCACACTTCTTCGCTGCGGTTCACTTGATTCGGTGGAGACTGACATTTCTTTCGGTCGACTAATCTGTTGGGGTCAATCGATGTTAAGTAGAATCACGAATACCAAATTAATTGATGCTGATATATTCAGCACACATACCACTGTAGAGTACACTGTGAACATTTGTGGTAAGAAATCAGTTCTGTACGCGAAACCACTAAAAGATAAAGTATCTGAAGACATTTGACTTAAATCACGGGATTAAACGTCTGTCGAAAGTTTTCACAGAGTAAATAGGTAGAATCTTGAACAACTTATGTTTTTTTTTCAAGTGTAGGGAGTCATGGGCAGCAAGACAGTGAGAGTGAAAGAGCAAAGTGAATTTTATTTTACCATCTTTTGATCATGAGATACATTTGATCTTCCCTTGTCGCAGTTTTCACTCCCGCAGCATCCGATGATATTTGTGTCAATCTGTGGTGTGGCATATTTCTAATATATCTCAGTGTCAGTGTGTGTGCGTGTGTGCGAGTGTGAGTGTCAAACGGGTAAATAATACCCAGTTCATGTTTTGAATTAATTTTAATTGAGATTCATTTGTAAGCAATCAGTTAGATTGTTCAGTTGACGCGCTTAAGATGACGATTGTGATTCTGTTTAGCATTGACCAAAAGGGGTAGAGTACTAGAGTGCACTGAGAGAAAAGATTATGTGCTTAATGCCAAAGTTAAAGCACTTTAAACTAAAGATTGAAATTTATCTTCATATGCTCTGCACATTATTTTTATCAGTGTAGGTCCTCACATTGTTGGCAGCTTGATTGAATTTGACTGTTGTCCTTGTTGTCATAGTTGGCTAACTCATTAAATTGGCCAAGACTCAATTCCATTGTGTCCTTTACGCTCTTGGCTTTCTGGTTCTGTGCATGTGAACGGAACTGAACTAAAACTAAACTGAACTGCTTGATGTAACACACAATTACACACATTTAAAGCTGGCCCAAATAAGGCCAAAAGGGGCTGGTTTTGTTAGCGGGCGCAAGCGCTAAATGGCCAACTAAATGGCTAACTTGGCTGATACTCCTTAATTTCGTAATTAATAAAACACGCCAACAATCATAATTGTAACATGTCTTTTAGCGCCAAAGCACTCGTTGCCACAACACGTTGCAACAGCAACAACAACTAGACAGTTGGTAGCAATATCAAACAATCTTAAACTTAACAAGCCAAAACACACACGCACACAGACAGTCACACACACACACACACCTCTAACTGCATGACAACACTTGCCACACCCCCACCGCCTGCGCTTGCCACAAGGCCACTCCCCCCAGCAAATGTTTGCCCTTTGGACGCTGTGTGGCAAGTTGCAAGCTGCAAGCTCCTCTAAGTGTGTGTGTGTGTGTGTATCTTTGAGTGGTGCATCTATTAACTACTTTGCAGCCTACAAAATACCAGTTGCTGCCTCGTTGTTGTTGTTGCACGTGAGGCAAGTGCCGCAAGGCAAACAATTGCAACTCAGACGCGACAGAGACGGAGACGGAGTCGGAGACAGCAGACTGTGGAAGGTGGAACGAGGTAGGTGGAACGTGGAAGGTGCAAAATGCGGCCAGCCAATGCAATTAGACTAAAAATGCGAAAAATACGAGAATCCCAAGGGAGACAAGGGAGAAAATAGAGGACAAAGAGAGCTAGAGAAGGAGAGATTTTGCTAGGTATTCCTACTAGTCATAAGTTAAATTCCTAAGCTAAGTCTATGCTAAATTAGATACAGTATTTGCCCTAGAAATAATCTTTGGTATCGGGACTTGTAAATAAATTGGGACATTTGAACAGCTGTGAAGTGTTGTGCGGGTGCAGGGGTGTGTGTGTATGTGTGTGTGCTGCTTCCCCTGGGCTGCAGTTGCACAACAAAGAAAGGAAAACAGGAAGCAGCCTGAGAAGCAGTAGGGCTCCCCTCGCTTTGCCGTGCCTACTTCAGGGGGAACAGGTCGGCATCCGATAACCGAGAGCCCTACTTAGATAACAACTGCAACTGCAATTGCAACTGCAACTGCAACTGAGGACGAAGAAGGTCCTGTTCTTGCCCTAAGACAGCTGAGACAGGACAATGCGCTGATGTGTGTCAAGGACGAGCGCCAAAAGGCGGCACAGCTGTGCCAAAGGAGCCCAAAGTAGCAGCCCACACAAACTGCAGAGGAAGAAGGAAAGGAAGGGTGCAGAGAGAGCGAGAAGAGGAGGAAAACCGCAAGCCAATTGGTAGACAAATTGAGCGGAAGCTCTTATTAATTTGCTATTAGCGATAGACAGGAAGTTAACTTAATTTGTGTGCGGCTTTTGGCCAAAAACAAAACACAGAAAAAAGCACAATAAAAAACAAATAAAATGAAATGAAACAAGTCGCAGACAGTTTCTAAACACGGCACAGGATGTGCAGGCAGACAGGACAGCGGACAAAGGACACTGGACAGTGGACAGTGGACACAGACAGGACACATGTGTGACATCAAAGGCTTTTTGAGCAGTTTTTTCTGTCTGTTTCGCTGCCTTTCGTTGCCCCGATGCTGATAAGCTCTGAAAGTATTTCGGCCAAGCTAACAAAGGCTTTTACCGTTAGCATTAGAGGCCACTGATTAGATCAGCAGTAAACAGAGAACAGAGAGTAGTGGTAGTAGTAGTGGGAATAGTAGTAGTAGTAGTAGGAATAGTAGTAGTAGGGGTAAGTGGGGTCTGAGATCGACGCACCTTCTTTCTGCTGACAAATCCCTCTAAAAAAACCGACACAGTACGTGCCTAGACTTGTGGCCAAAAAGAACAGCAGCGAGAAGGCCAATTAAAATATTTGCCATTGCCGAGTCCCGCCAAATTGTGATAGGTCACTTCCTGTATGCGTAGGGCTGCCTCCCTGCCTCCCTGCACCTCTGTCTCTGCTCCCTCTACCTGTGCAGTTACAGATGTAACACTAGTTCAAGTAGCTAATACAAAGCACTTCTTTTGGCCGTACTTCATTTGTAGGTCTTTTGTTTTCACTTTTTAAGAACGCACGTCTCCTAAGGGGAAGCAAACGCAGATCGCAGGCGAGTGATAAGACTCGAAAACAGCAAAGAGAGTAGAGCAGAGAGCGTAAAAGAAATAAGACACCAAGATACCCTGTAATACATATAAACCTGAAATATGCGCATACAACACACCCTATTAGTCAGCGAGTGATGGGTATACAAATGAACAGCAAAGTCGTTAATGATAAGACCAAATGACGAGCTGCATTCGCTGACGGGGGCGATTAGACAGCGTCTCGAGAGTCGAGTGTTGTCTGCACCTTGGAGAAGTTCCCGTTTTTTATTGCCAGCGGGCAGGACACAGGGAAAGGGAAAGGAAAAGGGAGCAGGGCAGGCAGACAGGAAGCACTCTGGCAGACAATGGCAGCTACTGAGCTGCTGCTCTTGCGCAAATGAGGTGCGAGCTCTCGATTTTGAGATAATCATAAAAGAGACAGCGAAAGAGAGAGATGGGTGACAGGAGACTAAGTGAGAGAGGGAGAGGGATGTGCACCCTCAATGGGAAAGGAAAGATGACAGCAGGCCTGACTACTGCCCTACTTCTGGCAAGGACAAGAACAAGTCCTGCGTTCTGCGTCCTGCAACTGCTCCTCCTTCCCCTTCCACTACTCCTTCTCCCTTTCCAGCTGAAAGTGAAACTCGTGACAGGAAACGACGTGTGCCGCTTTTTAGCACGTGCTCATTGCCATTTACATTTCCATTTCCAGCCACATTTTCATTTTTGCCATTTTCCCTGGAATGTTCCCGGAATGTCCCTGGTATTGCCATAAAAAATAGTCTCAGTTTGACTAATTACGGCCATTGAGCAGCTTTTCCGTTGGCTCTTCAGTCGTTTGTCAAACAATTCCATAAAATTTCTGCTTAAAAATAAAGACATTTTGTCAAAAACGATTGAAATTGTTTTCAGAAACTCAGAAACGAATATTCATTGTAAAATATATTAAAAAGGAACATAAACTAATAGTAGAGACTGTAGTGAGGGGAGCACTAGACAGCAGCAGACCCTGCTAGGAACATGTTAGGCTAAGAAACAGCCATTCCCGTCTAGCTCTAGGCACTCTCTGCGCCCTTCAAGCTACAGGGTCTATGCAATTCTAATGCCACACAGGGCTCGTAAAAGCAGCGCTCTGCAGGCTCTAGGCACAGGGTCTTTGGTCGCTGCTCCCGAAGCCCCATAAAGTTACATAGTTACAAGGTAGTGGGTGGGGGGGTGAAGGGCGGGGGGTGTGGCAGGGCGCGTGTGTGTTTAAAATGCGCTTAATAGTTTCAACATGTGCCGCAGACACACAATTAGGCAATAAAATTAATTCACACCAAGAAACGCATTAAACGGCGACGTCTGTGTGGCAGCCAAGGTGCCACTTGCTACTTGCTACTTGCTACTGCCACATGCCACATGACTCGTGCCACTTGAGGCTGCAACAATTTCGCACGCATAACTTGAACTCCAAGTCAAACTTGCAACTTGCCACTTGGAGTCGCCACCGCCCATTTGGTGGCACGTGGCTCGACGCCCGACAGTTGCCATAATCGGCATTAGGTGCATGAGTGTGTCTGGTTGTGTGTGTTTGTGTTGTGGCATGCCTCAGCGAATTGCGATTTAATTACCTTTTTTGTGCCACATTTTCACGTCTAATGCCACAAGTGGAATCCACAACAAGCCGCAAACTCTGGCAATTAAGCCAATCAATTGCCAGAAGTTGCAACAACCGCAAACTGTCAACGAAAGCATAAATACTTTTCTCGCAACTGCAGCAGATACGCCTACTCGCAGATACATTTCGCAGATACAGATACGGCTAGAGATACAGCTACAGCTACAGATACAGCTACAGATTCATGCCCTTTTTTATAGGGGACGTCGCTTTACGAGTTCAGGAAGTTCGACGCCAGCTATTTAGTGGGACTAACTAAAATACAGCTCGGATTTGATAGCTATAAGGAGCTATAAGCGGTGTAAAGAGGCTCTGGAAGACACCGCTAGACTTTGAGGGGTGGAGAAATTAATACTCAATACTTTAGTATAACACCAGTCGATTCGATTTATCTCCTTCGATCGAGCCGCGTGTCCTTGCCACAGGACTCGCCACAATGTTCACCTGTTCACCTGTATTGACCCAGTCAACATAATGTCGCGTCTGTCAGTTGTTTAGCCATTTTAGAGCCAACAAATTGTGCGAGTTATGTTTCTAGCTGACCCTAGCTACAGCTCTCCCTCTCTCCCTCCCTCCCGCTCTCTTTTTTGCCTTCTTTAATTCATTTTTTAGTCGCACTGCCATTTGGCCATTTGGTTGTAACGTTTTTCAGTTGCTGCCTGAATTTCCTCATGTCGTTTTTCCTCTACGTTTCCCGCTCTTTTTTTTTTGTATTTCGTATTTTGTTTGGTTACAATGGGTTAACGTTAACCCACACACGCACATTGCTCACTTCCCCTAAGACTCTGTGTCCGTTTAGCTCGATTACGCTTCCGGTTAAAGTGCCCCCTCTCCACTCTCCTCTTCTGTCTTTTTCTTAGCCTTTTTTCTCCCCATTCAAGCCAAATGCTGTTTGCTTCCTACTTTTTTTTATTATTGTTTCTTTTCTTGCTCCGATCCTGCGTCCAATGACACAATTCTGTTTTGTCATCTGCCCCTGTCCCTGTCTCTGTTGCTCTCCCTCCTGCCACGCCCCTTACCTCTCGCCCCTTGTGCCTGCTCCTACCGACAAAACGCTCGCAGCAATTGCGAGTTTCGCCGTCGTTTCCTCTCTCGCATTGTGGCCCATTGTCATTAGCCTCGGCGACTCTACTTTGTATATGTGTTCGAGTGTGTGTGTGTGTGTAATGATCGTGGCAATTAGTTGTCTGAGTGTGTGTAAGGTGAAGTCGTATCCATTGTGATTGCAGTGAGCTGCAAACATAAATTACGGGATAATCCGACATAAGCGCATTTCCATGATCTACTCCCAAGAGTGTGTGTGTCTTAGTGTGTGTGTGTGAATAACTGACTGACTGAATGAGTGAATGAGTGTGTCAAGCACTCGTTTAGCGCTGACAACTTCCTGCCACAGCTAAGCGGAGTACACTAAGAAAAATAAAGGCGTTTAGTTTGAAGTCAAGCACAGGAATCGTGAGAAATGAGCACTTAGATTTAGTACAATTAGACGCTTAAGTACTTTCAACTAAAGGAATCTAAAGATAATAGTGTGGTCAGTTCTAATCATCAACTATTTCTTGCAGTGTAGTAATTGAAACACAAGAAATCTGAATCAGAATCCGATTCGTTATCAGAGTGGGCATCGACTAATTAGTTGCTGTTTGTGTAATTGGCAAAAGCTAAATGGCACAACACTCACGCACACCTGCTTAAGCTGACATTCAGCTACCCCTACCCCCGCCTCCCCTCCCTGCACCTACCTCCTGGTGGATTAGGTTTAGCTAACACGCAAGTTTAGCTATGGAATATCGTGTGTTATGCGAGTGACGACACCGTTAAAACCGACCCACATGCAACCACCACCAACACCACCGCCGAAGCGCTAGCTCTGTCACCGCCAATGGTGCTAGAAAGTCTAGCCATTAAACCGCTAGTTTCTAGCATCAAATCAATGTCATGCTTTGGTATGACAAACTTAAGAAATCCCAACCAAACTACCTGCTGCTTTTAGCCCCTTGAAATAACGGCTACATTGCTCACACCCCATGTCACCTCTGCCAAAGGTTGCAATTTGTACAGGAATTGATTTGTTTCGGGTTCGTGTCAAGCACGCAACCATATTGACGATGATTACCCTGATGACGATGATGAAGACGATAATGATGTTGGGTTGTGTGCATTGAAGCGTCGGTGTTTAAGCCAGGTCGCCGGATCGCATTGGCCCATTACTAAGCTAAGCAAGCACTTAACTTGGCTAACAGCTGACCCTGAGCACTATTTCTGAAATGTCAAGTAAACAGCGTGAAAAATCCAATTGAAACTTACTTTTACCCAACAGGTTTAGATTATCATTCTATAACCTTTGATTTAACCTACTGGATTATACTATGCCTAAGACATATCCCACCCAAATTCCTTTTTCTATTCCAATTTATAGACAATTCTATTGTGAATCATTTTAGTTTTCGTTTACCTTGTGGATATTGAGTAATAATCTAAATATTTTCATGTTTGCACTTAATTTCGACATGTGACGACACCTTTAGGTCTCCTATTCCTCCACTCCTCTCTGTCAGACACCCCTTTAACCTCCTACTCCTTCCTACACTCCCTACATTCTGTTCTATGAAAAGTGATTCGGTAATTGTGTTTAATCAATCAAGCGCTGCTTGTTTGTTTATTTGTCGGCTACACAGCATATTAAGGCACTTCATTAAGATAAAGCGTAATTTATCGAAATTGGATTTGATAAATTTACCCCACAAAAACCTAGGCCAATCGCCAACCCTCCGCCTCCCCCTCTACCAAGCCACTGTCGCCGTCAAGCAGCGCGTTACGGTTATCTTCCAAAAAGTCTGGTCAACATGCGCGTAATTCTCAGCGACATCGAGTCGATTAGATTAACCCAAAGCACACACAAGCGCACACATGGTCTCATTTATGTACACAGTGAAAAATAATATGGAAATCCGGTCAAAAATTAAACTAAAACTATATCAGAATAGAATTATTCCAGTTTCCTTAAAAATTAAGTATAAGATACTTGATTTGAGTACGGTTTATTTAAGAAATATATTCCAAACGTAGTCACACTTTTGCTTTTTTCAGTGTATTACTTGTACATTAAAGATATCGGTCGATCCGCAGTCGTCGATCAGTTTTCTGGCCAGTCATACGGGCCAGTTGAAAGGTCTTCGATAAAAACGCAAACATTAGAACGTGCCCCGACTTTAGATACAGTACCGCTGTAGGGGGAGGTGAGGGGGGTAGGGGAAATGGGGGTTACCAAGGGGTAGAGTACAGAATTGATTAGATTTGGATAAAAGGCGGCCCATTATATAGATTAAAGTTGAGTTATTAACGATTTGCTAGCTGGCCATGTTTTATCATCTTACGGCCAAGTCGACAGTTTTTCCATTTTACGATCGTGATTAACACACACACCAAAAGGTAACGGCTTTATGGCATAGGAGAGAGTAGTGGGGAAGAGCTGTAGGCCAGTAGGCAAACTGTAAAAGACCCTGTACTTAGACTTTGGAGTAGAACTAAAAGAAGTTTAGAGTTAGGTAACGAGTTCCCATAAACTAACTAGGTAGGGTATGCAAAGCAAGTGTAACCTGATATTTAGTTGTCGATTAGTTGACAGAGAGATAGTCAGAGCGACTAAGTGGATTAGTTGTGGACAGAGCACAGTAGTCAGTCGAACGCAGATCAGGAGCTTCGATCGGATGGTGCTTTCTGAAGCGCAATGACCAATAAATCGTTGGTAATTTGAATCAATTTAGTTATTGACAAGAAGCTACAACAACTTGGTGGGTATGCGATCGCCTTCCCTCCCCTTCCCCCATTACCACCCCTTCTCCCAACTGAGGGCTGGGCTTATTTTCCATTCTGCTTTGCGCTGCAAATTCCAAATAATCCGCTGTAAAATGTCTACACACAGTTTCTCTGTCTTCCTCCTTCTCCCTCGCTCTCTTTTCTCTGGTGCGACAAGATCATGGGTAATCGCGACTTCCTGAGCGTCGTCTTCTCTGCCTCTGTCGCCGTTGCCGTCGCCGTCGCAGCCGGCGTTAATGTGTGACTTTTGCTATGTTTTTCAACGACATTAATTTTGTGTCGGATTTTAAGCCGGATTTAGTTAAGCAGCTCAACGATCGCCGATCACTGCGCATTAGGCATTTCCACACATTCCCCTACACCCCAACCCCCTTCCCCACTTTCCTGCCACTCCCCTTCCCATTTACCTGGGCAATCTTAGGCATTATAATCTCTTTTGTAGCTGCTCGCTTGATCAACGCTTCATCAGCCACAAATTCAGCTACTTCACCTGTTTTTCGCTCCTTTTTTTAGCAACTGGATTTTGTCGCGGTCTGTGGTCAGTCTGGTAATTGATCAACAGAGATTACTTAGAATACCCTGTAACTAGGGGGAAGTGGGAATCATTGGGAGTGGGGTATATTCAATTTAGAGTTTTTCTAGGTAAAACTAGTTGCTTTTAAATTCTGCTCTTTCTCAGCGTATTTTTTCCCTAGCCCCAACTGCTGGGTATCTTAAAGTTGAGCCACTGATTCGGCCGAATCATTATCAGTTCTCGTTATAATGTGTCGCACATTAGTTAGCAGTTAATACTTTAAATAAGACGAGGTTACCGACATTTTGTCCATCATTCGATGCTTTTAACAAAAATATGTTGAGACTCGCACTGAGACAGAGATGGCGAGAGGGAGTGGGAGTGGGAGAGAGAGACTTGGACTTAGTTTAAGCCGATTGTCGCTGTGACTTGTAGAAATCGTTTGTTGGCTGGCGGCTTATGATTTTCAACGGGGCGTATTAGTAATATGCGACGCCGACTCTCCGTGTCTCCAATTCTCTGATTCTCCGACTCTTTTCGGACTTAGTCGAGCCCCTTTCGAAATTAACGAAATGAAATGTTATAAATCTTTTGTAAACAAACAAAAAAGAAGCTGGACAACAAAAATTAAGCATCGCATCGAATATATGTATACTTAGTATATAGATATGGCTTATGTAAGTCTAGGGCCAATAATGTCTTCGTCATCCCCCAACTAAAAAACTAGTAGGAAAAGTATAAGTAAGGTGTGAACAACTGTATAAGGCCCTGTACTCATATGAGCAACAGTTTTTCATAGTCTGAGAGGCAAAAATTGGCTAAGCCACGCCTCCTTCTACCCATTATGCACCTAATTTTAGACTCACCTGCCCAAAAGTCCCCTCTACTCTGCCTGCTTACAGGGTCTACAAAAACAATATCCGAGAAATGATTTGCGATATGAAAACATTGGAAAATGTTCAGACGAGGGATAAATTTTCACTTGTCTTCGGAAAACTCGGAAAATACTTTATGCAGTCCAATAATATTCAGACCACTTGTCATAATTTTCCAACAAAATTAAGTCAAATTTATGTGTGTGTGTATCGTTGGGTGTGTTTGTCACGGATTTGGATGCGATACGAGGTATATAAATAAATATATACCCTCTCTAGAGAGGGAGCAGACGCAGACAACTAAGAAATAAAGATATATACGTGCATATATGTGTGTATATAGGAAAAGTCCAAATCCACTAATTAAGCGAGATAAATGGAGGGAAAATGGGGAAAATGGGAATTTGGGAAATGCGCATATTGTAAATTTTATTCATGTTTTTTGTTCGTTTTCATTTTCGTCTACGTTTTCATGTTCATGCAGTATATTCTGATTAATCTACTTAATAAATGTGTTTAAAAATACATAATGACAGAGGTGACAGCTCTGTTGGAATCTGTTGTGAACCAGTTGGGAATTACAAGCTGATCACTTGTGGAAATTGCTTTGACTCGAATGATAAATAGTCAATTATGAATTGATAACAACAATTCGAAGAAAATAAACTTGCTAACCATCTCTAGATCAACTCAAACTATATTAATTACCCCCCGAATACGCCGTTGTGCTCATTCCTAGACCCTGTACTTCGAAAAAGTAAAGGGGGTTAATAAGATTTGTAGTTTTCAGTTGATTTTTATTTAGAACCCTATGTTTCTTTGGATACCAGAAACTGTGACCGTTCGAAACCAATCCAGCTTTGGTAAGGATTGGAAAACTATAAGATATCGATAAACAGTCTTTAAATAAAGTGTACAGGGGTTTCAAAAGTCGATCAGCCCTTGGCAGTGACAGTTATCAGTGGTTTTCCTCAGCTGCTCAGTTGTAGCCTTAAGCTACAAAGCCTGAACCGCACTTATCGCAATGTCTTACAAATCGTTTTATCATTGTGTCATTAGCTGCGAAACAAAATTGTTTTACGATAGCTGCACCAAAACCCAAAATAAAACGACTTCCAAACGGGAAAAGGTGAGTGGAAGGTGAAGGGGGAGGGGAGGGTGAAGAAAAGGTGTTCGATCTAGGTGCAAAGGTAGACAACAACCACAACAACAACAACAACAAATTTGTTGATTATCACTGGGCGGCATTTTTCAAAACGATCTCGAGTCGCAAACGGAATAGAAACTTTGAAAAACATGACACAAAATTGATTTAAAGCCATTTCATTTGAGCCGGCAATGCCAAACTTACAGACAAGTTGACAACTTGTAATTAACTTAAAGCGTTTCAGCACCTCTGCCATCGGTGGGCCTCCGAAGTCGTGTACAGCCAGTCAGCGCAATCAAGCATACCGAAAGCGAGATAGAAATTCTAAAGCATCAACTAATCAGATAAATAATAATTTAAAGCTAGTCAGAGCCACTATAGCTAATCAATTCTAAGCTAACCATAATTACAGGGTATTTCCCATTGTTTTGCTGTAAATAGATTATGACAAAGACCCTGCCTATTTTCACAGTTTTAGATTCAGGTCCAGTTTCAAAGACTCTGAGATTCCGATTAAGCTTCAGATCCAGTTTCAGTTTAAAGAGAAAGAGAGAGCGAGATAGAACGAGAGATTCCAAGCGAACAACTTATGGTAATAATGATTATAAATTATTATAATCCAATCGGCTTTGAATAATTAATAAATTTTTAAATCGCATACGCAAACTCCGCTTCACATAATCGGACCGTAAAAAGCCGCTGAACCCACCAGTTCGACAGAAAGAGATGGGTATAGGAGGAAGAGAGGGGGGATAAAGGGGATTCCCCCTTCCACCTTCGGTTAGCCGTCTGAGATCGGAACGGACACAGGGACGTAGTAGGGAAGGGGCTAGAAAGCGTACAATGAAATGCTAAAAATGTGTTACAATCAAAAGAAAAGCAAAAGCGGCTAAAAGATCGGTGTCTTCTCTTCCTCTCTCTCTCTCGCTCTGTCTGTTTGTCTGGCTGTGTGAAAGGAACACACCTAAGCCCCGGTAAATGCCTTATGCGACAAGAAGGAAAACCTTAATTTCCACACCAAATACTTGATACACTTTCAGCTAATTTTTATATTTTATATACATAAACTGTAAGCTACTAAACCGCAGTACAAAGTCTATTACTCTTCCTTCAAACCACAGTCCGAAAGCTGCAAAGCATTCACCAATACACAAAAACACAAATAAGAACACCAAACACATCGAAGGCAGCAAATTTGTTAATGCACTGTGAAAAAGCTTTGACTTACAAGACCCGTCAAAACAGTTAAACATTGCAATGTAAAATCAAAAGTGTTACAGAATTTTACAAGTGTAAGCTCGCAGACGACACAACAACAAATTTGCAGTGGGATTAGCTGCGCTACAAAAAAAATGCACGCAGTTGTTGTTGCTGATCTCGAGCGAATGTAGATAAGAAAGGAAATAGAAAAAATTGTTTGTGTAATTTGCATTGGTGTATGCTGTAAGCAATGCTCGTCTGCACGCTGGAGTGAGTGTGCAAGCAACAACAACGAAGCGAACAGAGTAAAGGAGTGAGTAACTCTGCTTTAACGTGTGTTACACACTTGATCACTGAATAAGTATACCCCGCGGCAGGGTACACAAAGGTGTTGGAGCTGACACACACTTGCAGAATAGAAAGCCAAGACAACAATAAAGTGAACAGAGGCTGAGACAGTGGTAGCAGCAGCGGCAGAGGCGACAAAGAGGCGTGCCAACGACAGTATAATACAGTGGCGGAGGGGAAGGGGGACGATGACAAACAGTTTGGACATTTATGAGCAGCATTTAATGGACATTTGACTACCGGAATTTACGAAACGAAGCTCTGAGCATGAATTCATTCATTTCATTCACATGTGAATGATTCGCTGCGCATTCGATTATTGATTAGCTCAAAGAAGATTTCGAAGGCGGAAATGACATGCCGTCTGTCTCTTTCTCTCTCGCACTAAGCAGGAAGTCAACACAGGATCAAACTGATAAATAAAGGGGAAAATTCCTAAACTATTTATGTCGAAATAACAACTATTAATTTGTTGCTGTCATCGCTGTGAAAGAATGTGAATCACAGCTAATCCGAGCAGTGAATAAAATTCTAAAGTCGCGCTATCTCCTACCAAAAACTGATATAATCGTGGACTACAAATAAAAAGCGGTCATTATCTATTTTGTCTTTTTTTTGTGGCTTTTTTTTCATTTAGGGTCGAGAAATTATCACAACAATAAAACTAAATGCTTTATAATTAGTTGCAAAATCAAAAGAATCGTCGCTAGAAAATGATTTGTTATAGTTTTTATTATTTTTGTTTTCATTTTTGGTTTCAATATCTTTTCAATACTTGTATATTTTGTTGTCGTTATTTATAAGCGACTTCCAGCGATTGGAAGTTATTTATAAGAAATAAAAGCCAGAGAGACCTAAATTCTAACGTGCTACTACCACCTAAAGCTTTATTATCTATGCCGTGCGGTCTCGAACTTAGTCTTATCTTAATCCCATTCACCGATTCACTAAGCGTATGCGCCAAACGCATAAAACTGTCAAAAATCAAATACAAAACAAGAAAAGCTACAGTCAAGCTTACTAGGCTGTGTTGTACCGTGTAATAAATATTATTTCGAAAACT
Source organism: Drosophila acutilabella (assembly GCA_035046005.1). Classification (NCBI taxonomy): domain Eukaryota; kingdom Metazoa; phylum Arthropoda; class Insecta; order Diptera; family Drosophilidae; genus Drosophila; species Drosophila acutilabella. The sequence goes on along the minus strand of JAWNOK010000024.1, from coordinate 19,203,546 downwards.
AATTCGACTGGAATTTAAGATACTTTGCTAATCAGGAATATATATAAATTATAGGATAGTAGACGCCTTCTGCTGTCTGTTAATAAGCTCAGCATACCCTACTACAGGGTATTAACTAGCTGAAAAAAACAAAAGAGAATAAAACCGAATTCTTCGCTCTGAAGCTTTGTCTACAAACATTGATTTCTTCAGTCTTCTGTCTAAAAGCAGGAGAAGACAATGCCGATAAGTCGACACCGATTGTCTATGTCTGTGTGTGTATGTGTGCGTGTGTGTTGATATCGGCTACAGTAACATTTAGTTAATGCCTTGATTTATTTAATTTATAAAAAAGAGGTTTTTAGACCCCGTACTCTTTAAAAAAGAGTAAAGGGGGTCTATTAAGTTTGTCAGAAGCGAGATGTGCGTAACAGGCAGAAGGAGGCGTGGCCGACCCCATAAAGTATATATATTCTTGATCAGCATCAACAGCCGAGTCGATATAGCCATGTCCGTCTGTCCGTCTGTCCGTCTGTCCGTCTGTCCGTCTGTCCGTATGAACACCTGGATCTTTTAAACTACAAAAGCTAGAACCATGAAATTCACAATGAAAGTCCGTTATTATGTCAAGCAGATCAAGTTTATTTCAAATTGTTGCCACGCCCCCTACCGCCCCCGCAATGAGCAAAAAACCAGACAAACCTCGAGAAAATTTTTGTTTTAGGCGAATATCTCAGTAACTATAGCACTTAGGAGCACCAATTTTGGTACGCAGGTTCCCAGAGACAGCCTAAATGCAATGTCATTTAAAGTTTTGAGCTGCCACGCCCCCTTTGCTCATAGGAAATAAAAGACTCTCCAGCTTCAATGCCTTGTTTCAGGCATTAAATCAAATAGTACAGTGTTGTAATAAAACATACTCTTAGAGAATTACTATTTCTAACTTTCCTGAAAGTGGCATCAAAATCCTATGTCAAACAACAGAGAAATTACGGTTCAAAGTCGAAGTTATTTTAAAGCAAAATCACTGCATGCGCGCAACACATACAAACAAACACAGAAACATACAAACATATGTTCGAACGTTTTCTCTACCTGCTGGCGGCAGCGCTGCCCGGAGCCGCTGGCCGCGCCGACCAATGCTATACATACACACATATGTATGTGTGCACATACTTATATGGAAATAATCGGAAGAATGATAGAAGAGGGGTGTGGTGCAACTGATAGAGTTGCGGCGCAATGTGGAACCTTCGCATGGATCGCGGGTTCGAGTGCTGACGATGACAGTTGTTAATTTATTTATTTTTTAATTTTAATTCAAAATGTAAATATTTAATTTTAATTTTTTAAATTTCATTTGAAAATTTTAATTTAAATAAAATGCAATACTATGGGAGTACGGGGTCTTTTACAGTCGGCTCGATCGACTGTAGCCTTTCTTACTTGTTTTGATTTGGTTTTTTCCAATTTGAGAAATCATAAATGCTGATAGGTTAAACAGACGGAAATCTAAATGGAGGTCCCACTTGTAAATCCATCCAATGGATTTGGCCATATGGACAGGCAGTGACGTGTGGAGAGGGGTTGAAAGGGGGTGACTAGGGGGTGGTAGAGTTAAGTGAGAAACCTCAACCAGATAAATAATAATTACACTCACACGACATAATCAATTATTCCTGCTAATAAACGCCCGGACACATGTATTCTGTCACTGGTTGTGTGTGTGTGTGTGTCTAACTGGGTGTGTGTGTGTGTGAATCCAGCACTAATCACGCCAGCATGTTCATAATCAATTTTATCGCACTTATTTGGATTAATTGCGATATCAATGACAGTCTGACGAAGCGACGTCAGCGCAGCAGTGAGCAGAGCTAGCTGACAGCTGTACCCGTTAAAAATACCCAGTACATTTTCAAATTATTATCAACAACACACCCCATTGCAGTACAGGGTCTTTTAGAGTTGACCCACTCGATTACAGAGACTGAAAAGGCCTATACAAAAATTAGATACATTTTCAGTTACAGTTACACGGTGTTATCGCAGTTATCGTGCCCATATCTAAGTAGGTGGTGGGCGGGGCAGTAGACAGGGGGTGTGGCAGGGGGCTGGGTAAAAGCAGCGTCATCATCACCTTATGCCCAAATTAGCAATAAGCGACCATGTCTCACACACAACCACTGAGGATTATCTTATCTGGCTAAAAGCATTTTCTATGCGGTGCTGCTCTGCTGGCGGTGGTGCTGCGGTGCTGGCAGAGGAAACACAACGAACCCACTTGGATATTGGCATCGGGAGAGATTAGGATTCGAGGGGAGTGCCATAGGCGAAAGGTAGGGCCCATAGGTAGGGCCAAGACGGCCTCACAACCAATTAGCCAAGTATACGAAATGGGCAAATACGTTTACACTGATCAAAAAAAAATTAAGCTCTTAATTATAATATTTTAGGCACAAAAATTAATAATAAAAGAATTCAATAAATTTAAAACTTTTTAATTTAAATTTAAATTATTAAAAAAAATTTCTAAAAGAAATTTTAGATTTTATGAAAGTTATTAAATTTAATTTAATTTTTAATGAATTCTGGATTTTAGAACTTTTTTATCAGTGTATAATAAAAGTTAAACAATCTATTTACACCCACCACACACACACAGACACACACTCACATTGTTATCGTGCTCCAATCTCAACTCTAAACACTGAAATGCCGCCGATAAGGATTATCTCTTAATCTGCATAAATAGCACAACAACAACAACTACAAGAGGGACAACAACAACACATTGAAATGATGAATAAAAATAAATATTAAATTCATCAGTGAGTACATAAAGCTTTTTATCACAACGAACCCCGACCAAGTTCCAGTTTGCTAAACGCATGTTTGTAATTTAATTGTTATTTCCTTAACTCTAGAGTAATAAACGATATTTTAGAAAACACCCTGTAGATAAACTCAAAGATAATCCATAATCTTTGAAGAAAATTTTATATAGATCTGCTCTGAAAGTTTATTAAACTGTTAAAATCTATATAGATCTGATCTAGATCAAATTGTATGCACATAAGAGTTTTTAAAAACCAATGAATAATTTTATAAATAATTTTTACAGCGCCCTTAAATTCATTTTAAATCTACTTGAGCCAATTATTGTTTTTACAGGGTATATTAGATACGGATACTGTCAGCTTTTAGTTCTTCTGTTGACTTAGACTGATTCAGATGTGTTCAGTTTAAATAGGTTTAGTGCTTTTTAGGTTCAACGATGACTAACTCGACATAGAATCCCCTTGAAATGGTACACGACTGATCTGAGTTGAAACAAACTATACGCATTACCCTTAAAAATATCAATATGCTTATAGCCAACAAAGTTTGAGTACAATCGGTCCACGTCGACACTTTAAGCAGAAACCGACGGCAATTTTCAAAGTGTTTTAAGAATTGTATGAGGTATAAGTAGGTCGTGGAAATTTATTTAGAAACCTATACGAAACGGATTTTAACTCGCGTGATTCTAATAAGAATTTTGTTGAAAAATAAAATTTGAATCGAAATTCACTAATAGAAAAGCTTAAGTCGTCCCCAAAATTTCGTTGAACACATAAAGTTCTCAAAAAATCTTAATCAAAAGCAACTAAAAAATATAAAAACTGTTTGTTTTTATAAAGAATAGAATTTAAATCTCTTTAGAATTCATCCCTAATGAATCTCAATATATTTTATTTGATATAACAGTTATTTGGATTAGGAACTCACCTGTTGTCCGGCATTGGCAGCGACCCAGGCTTCGGCAAAGGTTTCCATAGCGCTCTGGAAGTCCATCATGGAGAGAGAGGAAAGCGATGGGATCGGTTTGAGTTTTCCGATTGAGTGCAGACTGTGTGCACTTGGTTTTATATAGTTATTTATATACGATACACTGCTCGATTTCTGGTGCAGCGTGGCTAATTGAATATTATTATAAATATATATAAAGTTGTTATCGTAATTGTAATTGGCGATAAGACTAAAGCACGCTTTGATTTTTCGATTAGAGAGCCCGTTAACCGGTAATTCTGTTTCACACACCTTTTGCCGTTTTGCCTTTGCTTTGTTTTTGTTTTCCTTCGTTTCTTTTTTATTCTTTTTTTTTATTACCACGACACGGAGACGCAAATTAGACACAATCACAAGCACAAATCACACTCGAGTTTATTTTGCTGATTTTGCCGTAACGTAACCGATTCGACGTCGACTTTGTTGCACTTGCAACACAAATGTTGTTGTTGTTGTTGTTGTTTCTGCTGCAGTCGCGACATCTCATTAGCGCGAGCGGGCCATAAAAAACAGGGCATAGAAACAGGAGCCACCAGGACGAGAAGCGTAACCGACGGCGATTAGAGAGGGACTAAGAAACAATAGAGAGACACAGCGGGAAAGAGAGTGACTGATCCTCGCCAGTCAGACACTATGTGGTATGTGGACAGAGGGGACGCGACAGAACCGCTTGAGTTTCCAGCTGCAACTGACGACGCCAGCTAATAACTAACCTTTACTATCGATATCGATAACGATAGCACTATGGAGAGCATATGCAAGTCGATATGTGATTGTCTATGCCAGAGATTCTCAGCGTGATTCGTTGTTTGGTTTAGTAGTTTTTGTGATAAGCGCAGTCTATTGTCATTTTTTGGTTTGGTTTGCTTGTTTTAAATAAATAACTGTATAGATTGTTAATAACTAAATAACAGCACTGCTATTGACGTACTGCTTAACGTGCTGAAACGGACGCGCGTCAAGACATCCTTCCACAGCACAAGTTGTCGCACAACTGACAAAATTCTTTCGCATTCGCAGTGCCAAGCACAGACACAGACACCAACAGCGACACCAGCACTAACACCAACACAAACACCGAAACGAACCGACCCGAACCCGCCCCGGCCAGTGCCGGCACTTCGGGCCACGCTGTCGTCGTATTGTTCTTCTCCGTCTCTGTTCATTTGCTGCTTGCCTTTTGCATTTGTGTGCGTCACGAACGAATCGCGCTCTCGCTCTCGCTTTTATTCTCTCCATGAGTCGTTCTCTCAATGCACGCTGTCTGAAAATAGTAGTAGAAGTAGACATACGTAAAACATTTGATTAGTAAAATTTATATTGAGTTTGTACAATAAATTATATTAAAATTATAACATACAATAAAATTTAATACAAATTTGTCACATATTTATAAATAATAATAAAATAGTCACTGCGGTGTTTAACAAAGTCATATCCCAAAGTTCAGCTTGAGGATCATCCATTGTTATTAAATGCCAAACAAAAATAGTAGTAGAAATAGTAGTAGCAGTCCCAGAGAGTCTGCAGCGAGTGTATGTGTGTGACCAAAACAAAACACGCACACTTAAACAACAGCAAGCGCAAGAGTGAGAGGGAATGACAGATGAGAGCGGCAAATGCCGACTGACTGGCAAAGAGAGCCGACTCACATATACATGCATGCATACATAGCAACTGGGGTAAACCTGTTCCGGCGCAGAATTGCACTTGTCTCGCGACAGGCAACATTGACTCCCATCCCCGGCACTTGTTTCCCCGCTTAACCCCTGCACCCACCCCCCACGCCCACGAACAAGGCGTCGTTCGGGTGCGCGTTTCTTTTACTTTTTGTGCGCTGTGGCAAAATTCAATGGATTTGCTGCAAATTCGGGTGGAATTATGCCACACACACAAGCGCACACAGGCAGACAGACACACACACACACAGGCTGAGTTATTGCTGAGAGTGGGCGTGGGCGTGAGCCATTCGGCTAAGCGGTTCAGCGAGTGCGAGCGATGCGAAAATACTTTCGCGCCTGTGCCTGGGATGAAAGAGTAAATCGGCAGCGCTTATTATTATTATGTCGTTATGGGGAGCCGAGGCCGAGACGGGCAGAGCCAGAGAGGCAGAGGCAGAGAACAGAAGCAGTAGCAACACCCACTCCACACTTAGCACCTCGACGAATGGAAATGGATGGCGACTGTCGTAACGATTATGTCTGTGTGCATGTGTGTGTATGGGTGTATTAGTATGGGTATGGGGTATCCGTGTTTTTTGGTTCGTGCATAGACACGAAGTGACCACTTGTCGGACACAGGGGAAGGAGTGGGAGACAGAGACGGAGACCTGACGCAGATAAGAGCGCAGATAATGCGCGCGCATTACATGTGATTAGGTGTTCGGGGAGCTGGGTTTAGCCAACCGCCGCGAAGGATGCCGACGCCAGTAAATGGTATATAGGCGCTCGCTTGGGATACATAAGAGATACTAAATACGAGATACTAGCTACTACACACTTGGCTCGTCCTTAACTGGGTGGAGTTTCGGCTTTATAATAACACTGCAACTCCAAATAATAAAACGTTTAATAACCCCGACAGTGTAAAATATAATTAAAATATGCAAATTTACAGTTCTTATACATGAGTGGGGAGGGGAAGTAAAAAGTTATTTGCAATTGGCGCAGATAATCAGTCGACGAAAAAAAAACTTGTATTCTTTTTATCTTCTTCCTTATCCGCCTTCTTACAACAAAATTTCGTGTACGCGCTCTCCCTCTCACTCTCTCACCGTTGCTCTTTTTCGTTAGCACTCTCGCGTACACATGCACACATGCATGCATATGCTTCGGCACACATACACAGTCAAACACTATTCGGGAAGGTATCGCTCTCTCCCTTTCGCGCTCACACGACGTGCCAGAGCGAGATAACCCATGAAAAAAATTTCGAGCAAAGCAAAGATGAGCAAAGTGTAAACGTAAACGAAAAACGCAAAGCATACAACAGCAACAACAACGACAAGAGCAGCAAAGGCAAAAATACACAAAATAAACATAAAAAGCGCCGGCAAACCAGTTCGGATAGACTCCGCCCTCGGCGTACGCTGATTGGCTAAGCTTTGCCTTTGCCCAAGACTTCATCTTTCTTTCTTTCTTTTTGTTGTTTTTTCTGCTATTGTATGCGTTGTTGTTGCTGCGATTGCTAGCGTTGCTTTGCTGCTTTGTTGTTGTTGTTGCTTAGTTGCCTGCGGTTTTATCGCCTTCGACGGCAACGGCGAAGTCGACGTCGACGTCTTTCCACTTAGTTAACAGCCTCACAGACCCCCGCCCCTTGTCTCACCCACAATCTTTAGTGATGGAGAACTTCAGCAAATTTTGTTACTTAAAATTTGTGCTGTAATTTATCCATAAGAATTTTTTAATTACAGATAATTAAAACTGATTTATGATGAATCATCTAAAGATGAATAATGAATCTTTTATGTAATGTAAAAATACAATAAAACAGTTTTAATTGCGCTTTGATTTCATCAGGTTACCTCGTGTATTACACCTGATGTGTGTTATCAGCCGCGACATCTTTTTTCTTTACCGAAATGTGTAAAAGAAAAACATGGAAAATGACTTTTCACATGCTGTGCGACCCGAGGGAAAATCAATAATTTTATTAAAGTGCTTTTTGGCGGCTGCTTCTTTTTTTTTTTACTTATTTTCCGAGACTTGCGGAAGACAGGAAAAGGGGCAAAGCGGGGTTGAGAGGCGCGCTTTGTGGGCCAAGTTGTTTGCTCCTATAACGTGTGGAAATTTTTAACTTTAAGCTGACGGCACTGGACACAAACTGGGACTAGCAGTAGTAACTAAAAGCAGCGAGAGAGTCAGAGTATCTCTCTCTTTCTATCTTATTCGATCCTCGGGCATAACTGTCCACGCTGGCGTGTCCTCCACTTATTACCGTTATTACTCAATGTGCCACCATCAGTCGCGTAAAACGCTCGTTGCCGTCAGCCTTCCCCGCCCCTGTCCACGTCTCTCTTCGGCGTCCTTGTCCCTGTCATCGTCATCGTTTCTCGTAACGGGACTGTGTGGCCATCAACGCTGCTGTCAACAGGACGAGCCCTCTTCAGCAGCTACACTGACAGAAACAAACAGGTTCCAGGGCATAATAAGCTTTAAAATTTTGTTTAAATATCTTTTTAAAAAATTTAAAACTACACGGGGACCGTATAAAAAATTTGTCTGCTTTGAAGTAGTTTAAACTCGATTTCTGTCTATTTTTTAAGAACTTAAAGGTTCGTTTTCAACTTCGGTTATTTGCCAGTGTATGCTCATGAACATTATCATCATGATCATCATCTTCTTTACCGTTGTTAGCATAATGACAAAAGGACATTCATTAAGTTTTTGATTTCTGATTTTATTGTTGATTAAACGCAGGGAAAGGAGACCAGAGACCAGAAAGCAGCAGGGTAAATGGGCAAATGGGTAATGATGGGTAATACCAAGAAGGATACACCAACACCAGCAACTACAACAACGTCACTGCTCCCATTGTGCTCTCTATCGCACTCTCAGCACTTCCGGCGAGAGCGTCAACTTGACATTTCCGCTTTTCGGGTGATGTCTCTTGAGGTCGATGGAACGACCACCTCCTGGAAACACCCCATCCCTGCTTAACTGCTGTCCTGGCTTATCACCCGTCGTCCTGGATCGGATACTTGAGGTATAAAGTGATTTCAACTTTAAATTTCTTATGAATTTGATTAATTATAATACTAAAAATGTTTTTTGTTCATTTAATCCCAGTTTATTAAATACTCATTGTATTTTATAGACCCTGTACATAAGGACACACAGCAGTTGACACTTTAAGCCCTGTAAAACACGTCAGTTACAGCTTGGTATCCCAAACTTGGTCTAAAGTGTTAAACTTTAAACAAAACTTAAATTTGTTTTTGGATTTTTCATTTAATTTCCTTTTTAAAGAAAACTGTACTTAATTTGTAATGAAATTATAAATGCTAAAAGAAGCAAATGCAGTCAATAAACTGAAAACTAACTTACAGATAGTTTGCCATGTATCTGACAGATACATGAGCTGGCCAACAGCCAAAACCCAACAGAGTTGCCAACATTCGATTAAACTATGTGTGTTGGTGTGTGTGTGTGTGACAGCATTATCCTCGACAGGAATCAGCTCGAGTGTGTGTGCATATAGACACATGTATATATCTTTGCATCTATGTATCTATATACACATATATGTATCTGTATCTGAGTATCTGAGCTGCCATTCGCTTGGCTCAAGTATTGACACTGCCAATGTTGCCCCGGAAATGCCAAAGAGATGGGCGAGAAAGGGGGGTGTGGGGGAGGAGGGGGACTTAGGAGGGGGCACACTTGCTGGCGGTGCCATTGGAGCTCTCCGAGCAGATACTTTTGGCAGACACTTTAATGCGCCTGCGCTAATTTTGGGTTTACTTGATTTTTTTGTGCTTTGCTTTTTATTCAACGCATATAGAATAGAAAGAGAGGGAGATAGAGAGAGAAAGGGAGACAGTGCTCTATGTATTTATATATAAAAGGAATAGAAAAATTAAAAGAAACTTTAAGTGAGGGAATACTATGCAAATACTACGTTAAGACCCGAATTTTATATAAGACTAGGAAGACGATTTTATGTGGAGAATATTAATAATCCCAGGTACAGTAGATGTCTGATAAAAAGGGAAGGGTTTAAGTTAAAGAAATGTTATATAAAAGATCTACAGATCAAGTCGTGTTCTCTAAAAACATGTGTCTCTTTTAAGAACATTATATCAAAGTCTTATAGCTGGCGTAGTAGGTAAAGGGACTCTAGACTCCTTGCTTCCCATACTTTTAAGGAAATCAACTGAAAACTTAATTAACCTTAGTCCATTTAAGACAAGTTTCGAGTGCTTTTCACGTAACTCCATTTCAGATGTTTTCTATTTTTGATTTATGTTTTCTGTTTTCAATTTTGAGATTGTCGGAGTTTTACGGCTCGCAGCGAGGAGACCTTGAGGCGGCAAAGGCACTTCAATTAGCTTCAAAAGAGGTAACAAAAAAAATAATAAGAAAATGACACATTAGCTGACAATGTTTAGATGACTCCGATGGGTTGATGGTGGTTTCAGTTGGTTCCGTTTGGTGGGTTGTGCCCCACCCCTGATTAAATGGAATAACCACATTTACCACTTGAAATAATTGAAAGCGACTAGCGAGAACAAGGTAACAAGTGCACACAGAGCCGTCTAAGTACACTGATCAAAAGCAGTAACTGAAATCAAAGTTTACTTAACCAATAAACTAAAATAATTCACATTAAACCCAGTTGGGAATTATAATTGCGAGACTTTATATAATGCATTTCTTTAGTTAATCACTTCCTTTAATTATTTTAAAGCAATCTCCATTTCTTTCTGCCAGTGCACAAGTATATATAGATGATGATACAGCTACAGATACAGATACCGATAGCTATAACCATAACACATAACATTGGTAAGCATGTAGGACGGCGATCGGCAAAAAGTTCCACTTGAAAGCCTTAATTGATTTAACTGATACTGATACCGATATCGATATCGATAACGCCGATACACCAATGCCACCAAAGCGAATGGAAACACTCAACAAATCAATAGATAAATATCCAGATCGAATCGCGTATCTATATGTATCGGATGTGGCACTGATTGAGTACCCCTACCCCCATCCCCTTCCATTTCCTAAGAACTGTCTTCCAACTTTAACTCCAGTGCTCCCAGGGGAAGGTGAGGCACACCCAAACCGTAATATACCCTGGCTGCTATGCGATCAGCTTTGTAGTTGAATTTTTAGTTGCCTTCTTTAATTGCCTATCAAACCTTCAGCACAGGGCTCAAAAGAAGAAACCAAAAACTGTGAAAAAGGAAAATCAAATGGAGTTTACATTTTCTCTTGTTACCATCCACAGTTCCAGTCCCAGCCCCGCCCTTTTCCACCCATTTCCATCCCACCACGCGTCACGGCATCTTCAAACGCTTCGAAGCCGTGAAAAAACATCCAACGACATCCAACAAGATACCTGATACCAGGTAAGAGATACGAACTTATCGATTTGTTACAATTTCCAATGATAACAGATAAAAGCAACGCTTGACTTTCAGGCTCACACAGACAAACAGACAGACAAGAGTTCGCGTTTTGACAATGAAAATATGAAATCGATGATGCCGCCACCTCTGCGCCCCCCGCTCTCAGCTGAGACAAGCGAGACAGGTAACACGCAGTTGAGACAGCTCAACTGGCCCAAGATGCGACGTCTTTCAGGCCAGAACTATCTTAGAGATGGGCAACTTCTAAGGAATCCAACGATATATGGCAACTGAAGTATTTGTATAATATACCGATATGGATATTAAACACTAAGAAATGCTGCAGTCTAACAAGATGACTGTAAAAGACCCTGTACTCGTTTTTTATACAAATCACAAAGTTTCGACTGACTTGTCCTAAGAGAGCTATATGATATAGTGGTCCCATCCACACCAAATTGGCTTGGAATATTCTTAAAGGAGTCGCCAATGTTTTCTTCTGCTGACAAACCTTATAGACCCTGTACCTGATTTAGTAATGGGTTCCTAAGTCATATGCTCATATCAAATCAACTTTTTCTGTGTTTCTAATCACATCTCTAGTGTCCGCACACCGCACACTTGGCCGTACTCAGAGCCGGAGTCTTTGGTGATGCCGCCGTACACTGTTGACAGCCGTGTTGTTGGTTCGCTTATCGTGATCGAAACGAATACAATTGGCGATGAGGATGGAAATCGAAATCAAAATGGGAATAGGGTAGGGGGTAAGGGGAGGCGGAGGGTATGGGGCTGACAATGAGGTTGTCCAGTGTTTGCTGTTTGTGTTTGACAAATCCCTAATTAAAAATTGATGATACGAGGTATCTCCGATGCTATATCATTACACAAATTGAGTTTATTCAGAGCGTTGACCGAGGTAGAAGTTAAACAAAAGTCGGCTTTATAGTTTCAAGAGATCATCCACTTGGTAACCCCCTCCAAAGTGTACCAACTTTGATTCCGACCACTTGACTTTATTTGCCTTGCCATAGAGTCTCGTGGTCGCTGTGGTCCGAGGCCGTGTCGACCGTACGTCTGTTCCCCTGGGACACAACGGACGTTTGAAATCTTTTGGTTGATTTTGTGAATATTTCAAGTTTAAAATGTAACAATTTGAACAAAATAATCAAATTAATCAACGCAACAATGAAGGCAGATAAGGAATAAATTTCTGAAATTACATAAAACTATAAATCCCTAAAAGGAAATAAACTTTGGGTAGAAACAGCACAGAAAACTAATCAGCCAATTAAAAAGTGCTCAAAGTCTGTACAACTGTAAAATGCACTTTATGTTAACCCACTTTAAGTAGTAATTTATGTATAAATATAGAAATAACTACGAGTGAGAGGGGAGCACATAATATGCACATTTTCATTCAGGGCTGGAAGCTTTGAGCAGAAGTTTGTTGGCCAACAACTGACATAACCTGGTCTAATGAGGAATGAGCAGCTGGGGGGTGAACAGCAGAGGAGCCGGGGGAAAGCAGCTACACATTTGACCAAGCGACCACATAATTAAATTAATTGCACGAAAAGCGGGCAAAAAAGGTGAGCGCACGGAAAACGGGAAAGTGGTGAAAATTGCGGGAAATCAGCAGCGTTGCTATGAACAATTTTCTGTGAAGAACAACCGCAATGCAAATATTGGTCAGGTTTTGTCGAGCCGTGGCTAAATCAACAGCAGCAGGCAAAATACAAACAGGAAATTTGTGTGTCGTTTTTGAGTTTTTGGAGTTTGGAAAATTTAAGTGGGAAAAATGAAAAGAATTTTGAAATCAATACAAATTTGTGTGTTTGTGATTGGAATCAGAATAAACAACTCAATTGAATCACTTTGAGAACTGTAGAAGAATCTGAAGAGCGCTTACGCTTATCTATATCTACTGTAGGGGGTAGGGAAGGGGGCGGCGTAGGGTATATCTTCTTACTCGATCTGGCGATAAGTAAAAAAAGACGACTCCGATTTGATTAATATTGACTTAGGTTCGTTTCTATTTGCTCAGCTATTGTGTTCAGCTGTTTTTATGCCAGACTTTTCGATTTGATTAATTTGAGGCGATAAAGCTTAATTGGATTTCGCTTAGATAATGGCAAGTCATGGCTACAGTGCCCCTCCACTCCCTCCCCATCTCAAGTACTTGAATCAGTGCAAACAACACACACAATCACACACACAACACCTTTCTTTGATTGTCTATTCACCTGCCGCGGATTCTTGATTACTCAAAATCGCAGCTAATCAATAAAGGCAAACAAATATTAAAAAATAACTGTGACTGTAACTGTGACACATTAAGACAAAAACAACTAAAATGCATTTCAGTTGCACTACAAAATCATGAGTTAATTGTATGATAAGTAGAAATGAGTTGGCTTATTCCGGTTTATAGTAGGAATAATAGAAAGTTAGCAACACTAGCTACTTTTTAAGGCAAGTGTGGGATCATTAAATGAGTTCTTTGGTCAACTCCAGAAATTTGTCTGTTATGGAAATGATTACAGATATAGACATAAAAGACTTTCTGTACTTAATCTGAGTAAATTCGTTCACTAATTAATCCCCAGATAGTTAAAGGAAATTATTACTACAGACAATCCAAACAATTCCTCATAAAATGCCATTATCCTGCGAATTCTCACACGTTTTCTCATATCAGGATACGTCCAGCAGAAACTGACTGCAATCTTAAGTCATTTACTTCATCTAAGTTGTCCACTTAACTGAAATAAATGTGGAGTTCCGAGGACTACTTATGAGTACTACGCTCATAGACACTCGGATACGCTTTTCCGCTTTCCCTTCCAAGGGGAGGGAAAAGAGCTGGCAGTGGCAGTGGTCTCAATCCTCCTAAAAGGCAATAAAGTTTATCATGCAATTAAGAACGAATTACGCTGCTAATAGAATAATTAATGCAATTTCCCACAACATTAGGCAGAGCGATGTCCTTGCTACAAGGCACAGCACTAGGACCAGCACTAGAGCGTATAGACAGCGTCGAGCCCAGTATGAAATCAAGATGTGAGCAGCTTCTTCTTCCTCTTCTTCATCTACTTCTCATTCATGTCAACCTTCGGGGTTGGGTGACGCTATGTTTTCGCTCAGCAAACCCCAATAATAAGCCATTTCAAATGGGTTTATGCGTGTGTTCCATGAGGAAGACGCTACTTCCCTGCACTGCCCTGTTCTTCCTACCCCATCCCTGTTCTATCGCACTGAATCCTTGTCTGCTTTTGCTGTATCTTTTTATACCCTGGAAGCGGTACTTTATAAAGTATATATCTTCTTGATCAACCTGTTTTAGTTCATTAGTTCAGTTTCAAAACGTAGTTTATGCCATGAGACTAAATATGGACTTTTCATCAGGAACACAACCTTAAACTGTGTACTCAGAGTACTTTATATAGGGTATCGAATGTTTGGCATATCAGACTGCGAAGTCCTTGTTTTTTTGTTGTATTTCCACATCAAACCGCAAACATCGCGTCTGTCTCTGTCTGTGTCTGCCAAAGTGACTCCGGTTCGTTCTCCAACCCAAAACTACAGTCTCCTTTCTCCCTCACTCCTGGTGTGTTTCTCCCCGTCGCCTTCTTGGCTGTGCTGGCAAAGTGTTTTGTGGCTGTGCCGCACTAATGAAAATGTCAAGTAAATTCCTGCTTTCGGACGGAAACTGCTGCTGCGATATCGACTTAACTATCTGCTGTCTCTGCTGCCTTTGGTGTCTCTGCTGCAAATGCATTTCGTAAGTTTCCGTTTCATGTCGTCGCCCATAGTTTGGGATCTACTGTTCCATCTCCTCCGCCTGTGCCTCTGCTCTTCTCCTGTCAACCCACTGACAACCCACTCTGTCTTAGCAGCGCTTCAACACTGCTAAAAAGTGTTTTAAAGATATTGTAAAAAAGCTTCTTTGAGTACGCAATTCTTCTCAGTGTTTGCCCACGTTACGTATACGCCACGCTTGCAATTATTTGACTCCTAATTTAGTTTACTTTTTTCCCTATCTGCGCGATTTCCACGCAGCTGTTTTCCCGCAGCTTTCGTAACGATTTTGGCGTTTTTTTCTAGCACTTTTTGCAGCTTTACGCTGAATTTATCTATGTGGAAATTGCTTGTCAACCGGAAAGTAGTTGTCAAGATTGTTAAGTCCTTATTTCTTTCGACTCTGCTGCGACTGTCAGCTAATAGCTGCTGCTTTCAGGTGTTTCAGGTGTTTCTTCCGCAACACACACATATATTTATATACATATATAGATATAGAATTGTACGTGTGTAGTTGTGTGTGCTTCCTTAAGCGCAGACTACGACAAAACCCAAAATGTTTCCGTTGCTTGCTCGAATTTACCTTTTCAGCAGTGTTTTTGTTGCTGTTGTTTTGTTGTCAGTGTTCTTGTTGTTAGCCCAGTTGTGAAAGCGAAATAGGAGCTTATGTTTTAGCGACAAGTTTAGTCCAAATCTCACCCAAAATTCCTTCCTCTAAAGGGTTACAGACTTCTAATTATTATAGGTGAATTATCAAAGAAGTTCCCTTGATATCACTGGGGAATAAGCAGTCGAGCAGCGCTTTCTTAGCATTTAAACTGCTCGTTGTAGTCGTAGTGATGGCACATGTTCTCAGGGTAATGTGCAAATTTAGTTTTACATTTTATATTTGTGTGGAAAATCTTCGTTGGTCTTCGCTACGAGTGATAAGCACAGTGGGCAAAAAACCCAATCTAAAGCGAAAGCACAAAGTGTATTTTATATAAAGTAAATTTATAGTTTGAAATTTGAATTGCTGATTTAGAGTGCCTGAAAACTCCTTCTACTGGGTATTATTTTCATAGCAATTTGAGAGCAATTGGTTGCCACTGTAAGCAGCTTTCAGACGTCTCTCATTTTTAATGCAAATACACAATGACTGCCACTTTGCAGAGAAAACTACAACAGAAACTAAATTCAACTAAAAGTACTTATTTCAAGACTTATTTTGTGGTTTTAATTTGTGTGCTTACCACTACATATACAGCTGGTATGTATGGTATGTTTATAGATCTGTTTGATACTCGAGGAAATCAGTTAATTAAAGGCGCAGCCTAAAAGTATGTGAGCAAATGAGGAAACTAAAAGCTATAATCACCTAACCATAAACCCTTTCAAAGGAAGCTCTAAATGGCGTCCTTCTTAGCGCTGTCAAACGTCAAGAACTTTTTAAGATGAATCAGAAAGAAGCTTCTTCTTCCACTTGTTCTTCTTCTTTACGCTATTCCTATATAATTACGCATAAATCCTTTTTACACGCCAAGCATATTTTCTGCTACTTTGTGCGAAGCATTTTATGAAAATTTGATTAATCTTATCAAGATACTGCCGCACCCAGCACACACACACACACACACCAACACATACCCTCCCGTGAAAGGGTTGTGCATAGAACATCATCATCACCGCCGTCATCGTAATAATTATTAGCTTCAGTCAGCGGACGTCGACGTCAAAGTTATTCTAAACAATAAGCAAGAATTCTAGGCAGTACTACGAACTACGAAGACTCTTACTAGACCCCGTAGAGGGGCTTATGTGTTACAGGTAGAAGAAGGCGCATCTGACCCCATAAAGAATACTTTTTCACCACTCCGTACTTGGAGTATTAGAGCTATCGGGACAAAATTCACATAATTAAGTCTTATAAGTCTGAAGTCTGAACTATTTACATAACGAAATCCAGTTTCAAATGAAGGCTCTAAACATATTATAGTTGGAGAAACACTTTACTCTAGCTCTGTCTCACTTGTTAACCCTTTCAGAGCCCCGTCGGTTATAACCCCACCATAGAATAGTGTATAAAACGAATTATCAACAATTTTTGCCTTCTTTATGGACTGCTCTCTAGTAATATTTTCTTATAAAACGGTCTTCCAGGCTGAGACTACTTTGCCTTTGTGCTAATTGAGTTAGAAAACAGTTTGAAGTGCTCGACTACCATGAAAGCCAAATGTCTTGAGTAAGCTAAATGCTGGACTTGTGGGCGTGGCTAAAGGGGCTAAGGCAACGCTAGTTGAAAAGGCACTCAAGTGCTGAACTGAAACTAACATATTCATTGGGTAATTCAAAACTCTTACTGCAGCTTTCTCTTTACTTTCTCTTCATTTTATACTTTCCCTCCTCCCTTTCCGCTTTTCCTTGAATGGTCAAGTTTAAGCCTGATAAGGAAATAAACGAGGGAAACTTGCTGGAAAAGTGCTTGACCAATTGATAAAATTGCGTATTAGTATATATTTTTTATTCATTCTTATTTTGTACTTATTTCCCAGAGTCGTGTCTTCCGACCCCCCTCCACTGGTAAGCAGCATCCTTTCAACGTAAGCTGCTTGTATCAATAAAAATTCGATTATATATACACATACATACACATGGTCTGCTTTCTTTCTTGGCCAAGTTGCCTTTTTTTATTTATTTATAAATATTATAGCGATGATTTATCATTGTAGTGACTTTATCGTCTGCTTCACATACAGTTGCCTGTATTACGCATACGCCTAGTTAAGCTGGGGGCAATACCAGCTTATGTGGCCCTAGTAAGTGGGCGGGGCAGTCCTAAGGGGTGGGGCAGTGTGGGTGTGTGTTTCAAGCAGGCTTTTCATATTTTTATAAATATTTTAAGCTGCGTCCGATTGAACATAAACTATTAACAAAAGACTTGTGTAGAGTGTGCTAGACTGCAAAGGACCCAGTGGTGATGTACTTAATATGCAGCTATATTTATAACTGCTGAGCCTAGCAGACTCTCTGGGAATTCGCTTTTACTCAAGTAGCTTATCAAATTGACTTATACACAACTGTCTTTGTATTTGTATCTGTATCTGTATCTTGTATCTGTAGCTGTCTGACATGTGTGTGTCCAGTTTGTGTACCTTTATCCCCTTAAACATATCAAGTATCAACTGACAAACAAGCCAGCAAATTGGCAACCTTTTGTGTCTCTCCCTCCTCCCTTCCTCCCTCTCCCTTCTCTCACATTGTATTCGATTGTCCAGCTTAGTTGCTGGACACTCGAGTAAAGTTTTGGACGTACACAGCCATTCAGGAGCAGAATCCATGTCCACCGAGTATTAAATTCGCTTTTTCTTGCAGTGTATATATTCCATAAACGTAATCGTCTTGACCCTCTGCCCCTAATAGTCAAGCAACCCCCTTCACTGTTATTCCCTTGAAAAACTGTTGAAAGTTTGCTGCTCTTTGATTTTTATGGCCAACGTTGTTCAGTCTTCAGTTGTCCTGCGAAAACTGTGACCAAAAATTAAGCACATCGCGCTGTGATTCGTACTGCTGCCATAAAGCCAAAAGTCCTAATTGGTTATGTAATTGTTGGTATTAAGTGATTTCTTGTTTATTTCACGCCTTCATGCACACAAATTGAAATTAGTTTAGAGCCAAAGAATCCCAGTGAATTCATTTCTAGCGAAATTACTACAATTGCACAGACGAAAGGATTGTGAAATTTATCTTTGAGATATGTCATAAAATAGCAGTGAGTTTAACTTCTATTAAGTTATATGCTGCATACTTTTCAGCGCCAATAGAAAAACCTTCAGTTCTTATAAGAATTTGAGAACATCAAACACTTTGCATACTTTTGAGGGCTTCAGTATAAATACTTGTCACTTAATTCCACTTTTAATCGTATTAGTATTAAACAATTTCAGCTGTAAAAATCGAATACAAAATCAAAATATTCCCAAGTTTTCTGTGTATCAAATGAAATGCTAATTAAAAATATGAGCTCTTCATTTTTGCTGCAAATTGGTAAACACCGTGGAAATAAATATATAAAAAGTTTAAAACATCAAAGAAAACTTACAGAAAAAAAAGAAATATTAAAAGGCAGATTAAAAAGAGCAAAACTCACAAAAGGAAAGGAAAGAAAATCAATGTATTTGTCAAAGAAAAAGTTTATAATTAAACAAACACAAAACGGAATATTCAATAACTGTCCACCTAATGCAGAAAAGCGAAAGAAAATTTCAACCTGAAGAGCATTATAAATGGGAAGCAGAACAACGATAATCGCTACTTTTTTTAAGACTAAAGAAGGAAAACATATTCAAGGACCCTCTGGAGAGGAAAGCAGAAAAAATGTAAAGGAACAGAAAAGAAAAGGAATCAGGGAAGCCGCAGTTGGGCCAAAGCCGACCATTAAAAGTTCGAATTAATAGACAGCGGCACATTCTAATCCAATAAGCCCGCTTGGGAGCAGTCGTCCTACCCCTGCCCCGACTGACACAGCTCAATTGCTACCCTTTTATGCAGTCGCAAGGCAAAGAAACGCATCGCTGGGCGCACAAAAATCCTGGCAAGCAAACAACAATAATTATCCTTGTTGACTCGCGCGCGTAAAAATAATAAAATGCCCCGAACAATAATAAGGACAATACGGCAAAAGCCGTGCCTCGTCCTGCCGTGCCGTACTTAATTAGAAAACGTTTAATGCCTTCAGCGATTGCGGCATCTTTCAAGCGAAAGGATAGCGACAGGACATCTCTAGTAAGAAAACCAAAGACATTGAATTAATTTGGCACTTTTCCCGTGACGTCACACCATCGATGTTAAGTCCTTGGCACAAGTTGGAACTACCGCAAAATCGCTTCAAAATTTATTTGCTATGTTTTGAAAACTTTTCGCATTTTCTTTGTTTTTGTCTGCTTCAATTGAAGCTGCTTCCCATTTCACTCCGCCAAATTGTGCGCTCTCTGGACAAAGAAGCATTTGGCATCTTGTAATTTTCCGACTAATTTAATTTCGGAGCTCAATAGTTGATTTATACTAAAAAGCTACAATAATTTATGCGTAATTACTGCGAAATTCATTCGCTGGACTAAGACATGGAATTCTCTTCTAAATTAATTGAGAAAGAACTCAAACTAAGAAAAAATCTTTAAGATTTTATAACTCTGTAAAAACTTGAACGTTACTGAAGGGAACTATCTATTTGATTATTTACTTGTCAAACTAAACTAAGAAAAAATCTTTAAGATTTTATAACTCTGTAAAAACTTGAGCGTTACTGAAGCGAACTATCTATTTGATTATTACTTGTCATCTAAACTGTTTCAGTTTCAAAAATCTATTCATTTGTGATTTCATTCAAACGTCCCTGGAAGAAAATTCAGCGGGATTTGGGGTATGGGCATGGGCATGGGTAATGCGAAATGACACTCCCCAGATGATATCGAAATCACAACAGAACAAGCGTGTCAAACCGCAAAAAATGCGCCGCATGAATATATTAAATTACAAAGAATCAAAAGGAGCAGGGAATATGCCGGAAACGTCACAATCCCGTACAGATTTCGAGTCCTTTCTTTGCCCAAGGTGGGTGGCTGAAGCTGTGGATGTGGATGCGTTAAGAGGCAACAATGCGACGAAGCGCAAGAAAAATTAAAAGGGTCACTTTACAGGGACTTAAATGCTTTTTAAACAGCAAAAACACAAGAACACAAAAAACACAACAGAGCACAAAAAATGAGATGAAAAGTAAAGAAAATAAATTCATATTTGAGGCCATTTTGTGGGGTGGCAAAACAGGCGAAGGGTGTAGGGTTGTCAACAGTGTTGACAGCTTTTGGTGGGCAGAAAAAGTAGGAAAATGTTTGACATATAAGAGTTTTGCCGAATACTTCGGAATGTAACCCTTTAAACGCCTGATTCTAGTAAAGATTTGTTTAATGATCAACTCTATGCTGTGACTTTAAATGATTAGCTTAAAAAAGGCTAAATTTCTCATTTATATTTGAAAAAGAGCTACATTTTTTGATAGGCAAAAGCGCTGATTTGGCAACACTGTTGGCCACAGTGTTTGCCCATGATAAAAAGCTCACCGATTCGAGCGTCTTTGGTTGCCTGCGACTTCTATTTTGTGCCGCTGGTCCACTGTTGACCCCTGACCTCCAGCCACCCACCCAGACAGTGTGCCACTCCTTGCTGCTGTTTACAAACATAATCGCTGAAAAATTAAGTTTTTGAAATTGCTTTTTAAATTAGCTGCTTATGCAGATATGAAATATGAACAGAGAATTTTCCTGCACATAACTCACGACCGTCATGAGTTTTCCAGAGTTTTAGTTTGCACCCAAAGTGCTCAAATCGAAATGATAAGACCAATTTGACTATGGAAATGAACAAGATTATAGAGACCTATAAATTATAGCAACTAGCTGAAAAATGTAAGAAAAATTACAGAAATAAGCGGTAAAAAACAGCGAGGAGGTTTGGGAGGAGCTGGGTGCAGAAAGGAGCATGAGTGGTTGGGGTTAAGGTCAACCCTCGGTTGGATTAAGCTGTGGGCTTAGAATGTTTAAGTGGGCATGGACAAGAATACTTACAACAATCGCTGAAAAAAAGCCTAAGCTCTGCTATCCCAAGTTGCGACAAGGAAGAAAAAAAGGGGAAAAAACGAAATGAAATGAGGAGAATGGCAATCGAAATGAAATGAATCCGAAGGCGGGTCACGGGTCACGCGCTATGGCGACCAAAGGGAGTCTCTAATTGAGCGAATGCGAATGCGAATGAGAATCAGAATCAGAATACGAATCCGAATGCCGTCGAGCACTCGCGTAAAAAGTAAGAATTAAAACCGACAGAAAAATAAATAAAATAAATAAGAAGGAACTGCACAGTGGAGCTTAACAGACTGAAGTGTACCCTGTGCAAGTCCTTAGGTAACAAAAACTGCAAAAAAGTACACAGTAGCTACAGTAGCTACTTCCAGCTGCCTGTTACACTCTACTACAGGGTATTATAACAACAGAAAAGATAGAACCGCAGCGAACAAAAGGTTTCGAGCGGTTTGTTTTGCGCTCCTAAGCTTATTTTTCCGAGCGGCTTTCGGCAAGTGGCGCCATAAGAAGCGTAAAAATGGTGAAAAAGAATCAGAAATGAAAAGCAAGGGAATTAAAAATGGTCATAAAGGAGGAGGAGGAGGAGGACTGGGAGTGGGGAGTAAGGAGCACGCAGGATAGCTAAACAAAACAAATGGAAAGCGACCCATAATTTCCTATGCCAGGCATAATCCTTTCAACTTTCGTCCTGCAGCTCATTATGCACGCCCAAATGCCAATTTTAATGGCCCAAATCCTTGGCTATTCTATTGTCTGTGTGTGTGTGTGTGTGTGTGAGAGACTCGGTGTGTGTTGGAAACTACACAGCTTTTTTGATTAATTATGTGCCGAATATGAATACACTCACCCAGCTGAAAAGTCGCTAAGGAGGCAAAGTAATCGCTGCATTGTCTGTTTTGACATTTCCACTCACTCCTATTGCCTTTTACCTCTCACTCCCCCTTTACCCATCCCCATGCACCTTTCTCCTTTGCTTAAGTGGGGTGATTAGGTCGCAGACACCTTGTTTGTGCCCGCTTTGCACTCCAAATACCTTCAGTTTCATGCTAAATTTATCAAATGCGTAATGAGCGCACGTGAGTTGCATGCCACATGCCACATGCCACTGAAGCTTATTCTTTTTTGTGCCACAAGTCGGGACGACTCGACTGTTAATTACAACCTAAATTGACAGCAAAATTGGCCGGCAAAATTGTGGGTTTTTCATGCGGTCGGCATATTAAGCGCAGCTCTAATTCGAGTGTGTCCCAAAAGCGAGTAAGCGAGAGAATGAGAGGAGTGTACAGAGGGAAAATGAGAAAGAGAGAGAGACACGTCAGTGTAGACAAATGAAGACTTAAGTCTGGAGTAGCCAAATCAGCTTTTCCCCTAGAGAAAACTGACTTTTTTCAAAGTCCAAGTTTCTAAAACAGATTTCAGAATTTTAATAAATTTAAGTTCGTTTAAACAAAGTAGTTTATTAGTTCAATATTTTAGAAACGAGCTAATGATTCCTAGATCTAAATTAGAGTCAGGAATTTAATTAGAAGGGTGCCTCAGCCAACAGCTGTTTCTCT
Organism: Drosophila acutilabella; assembly: GCA_035046005.1. NCBI lineage: Eukaryota > Metazoa > Arthropoda > Insecta > Diptera > Drosophilidae > Drosophila > Drosophila acutilabella. The sequence continues at coordinate 19,180,690 of JAWNOK010000024.1, read as the reverse complement.
AAAACCTTCTTTCAAGCTGCATCGATGCAGCCAAGCAAAAAACGGAGTTCCTCAAAAATATTCACGCATCGAAATCAAATTAGCTACTGAAAAGGAACAGGAGCAGGAGCCGACACAGGATAACATTTAACCCTAATTTGACACAGGAAGTCACAAATAAATACATGTATGGTTATCAAGGGTTACACAGCTAGAAAAAAAATGTTACGTACTCTGAAGCGTATGCTAAATGCCATTATATGTGAACAATATCAATAAACGAACGGGGTGACAAGCAGGAACGGGAAGGGGAACGGGAACTGGAGCAGGAGCAGGAAATCACAACAAAGTGCTGACATGTGCCGCGGTTGCTTACACACACACACATGTGGTGTGCGTGTGTGCGCTGGGTGTCAAGTTCCTTTTCACGCGCAAATTGAGTGCTTAAGCGGTTTAGTTGGCACGTCTGCCTGAGCACAGGACTCACTCAAGGACGAAGGGGTTACGAGAGAGAGCAGCAGAGTGCGAGAGTGAGGAGAACATGCCTCAATTTGAGGCGACAGTAAGCCGTAACATTCGTCTTGGAATTACTTAAGACAACTCCCGGCACAGTGCGATGAATTAGGTATTTCACACTCAAATCTACTTACTCCGCATAAATTGAACGAGTAAAGGGTATTTTTGAATACTTGAATACATTTTAAATAGAAGTAAAAAGAATCTTAATCACTTTTTTCCTATTTTAAAACATTCTTCGTTTCATTATTTCATGAAGTATGACTTCTATTACTAAAGTTCCCAACTCCAAGTCACCATGCCCCCTTTTTCCCTCTGTACGAACAAATGAGACCTTCCCATTCACTTTAAGCGATAAGCACTGGCTTTTCCTTACATTTTCCCAGCCACGCCCTCGCACTTATCGTGGTTTTTGCAAATTTATTTATTTTTTAAGACTGGCGATTCACTTGATTTGCAAATATTATTTATTGTCAACGCTTTCCACCTACCCTAACCACTACCCGACTCCCGCCCGACTTCCTCCCTGTCCACATTCATGTGTGTGGCAGCGATAAGGCCGCCCGGGAAAGTCCCCGCCCCTCGCAGTTGTCATTTGCATACGGGTCTTTGCGGCAACAAAAGGAAAGCGTCAAGGAAATAAAATCTCTACCAAATGGCAATACGAATGTGGAATGCCAAGTCGGAGCAATGGAAGAAGGTCGCGTGCCGTCGGCATAATTTGCAGTTGCCTTTTTTTATGCCATACGCTGCAAAAAAGGTATTTCAACTGTGTTACTAAGTGTGCAACAAATTACAGACTTCGAAAAGTAATTGTGTAAGTTTGATTCTATTTTACTTAAAGACATAGAAAGAATATCTAATATCAAAACAGTAATAGTTAATTATTCAATTACTATATGGGAGCATCTCTTAAAAATTTGACAAATTCTACAAAATAAAGCTGAAATGGCTGCACTGATTCCAGCACACGAAATTCTTTAAAGCGTATTAAAAGTTCGTCATATTAACAGAAAGTTTCAATTTTTGTTTCCTTATTTGTTGCATACTTTCAGGCTGAGTGCAAAATGAGCCCACACCCACATAGTAGAAGAAGAAGACGTAGAAGCTGCGAGATAAAGAGGAAGACGCATTGAAACTTGGAGTCGACTCGACTTGGTATCATTTGTTGTTATTTATGCTGAGCCTGCCACTGAAATCCTCCACCCCGCCCCCCCTCACAGCCTCCATGCGCCTCCTTAGCATAGGAATCGAACCCGGGACGCATTTGCTGCTTTGCATACTGCAATTACCACTGTATCTATGTGTGTTTGGGTGTGTATGTGAGTGTGTGTGTGCACAATAAAAAGGAAGCGAGAGTCCTTGTAAAAAAGACACACAACACACGAGTAAGAACTCGTAATAATAATAAACATGCTGAGCGAACAATTTTATTGCCGCTCAATTGATACAAGAAATTATGCTTTTGATTTTTATTGCCTTTACAAACATATGATGTTCCCATACACGTACACACACATACATGGCACACGCACACCAATTAGAGGGCGGCTTTTACAAACATTGGGATTATTTTTAAGCATTTCAAAGCACGATTTTGGCTGCTTTTTTAAAACTCCAAGTTCGGTCTCATTCCACACATCGATTACAGACATATGTGGCTAGAAATTCCAAGTGATTGATATAAAGCACAGTATGTGCAGTAATTTTGCTTACGAATCGTTAATATGATCATTTTTAAGTGTTACTTTAATGTAACTTTCTCTAAGCTCTCACTAATCTAGGGTATGTCTAAGTCGATCTGTCTTAAGTTCTGCGTAGTTCAGTTCAATTGAAGCTGTCTAAAAAAGCTTTCACAGCCGACAGCTCTGGTCATATCGTTTACGATCTGATTCTGAATCCGAGTTTAGCTTTCAAGCGTAGATAAAGCATTTGTCATCGTCTCACACCAAATACCAGCTGAGTTCGGTTAGGGGTTGAATTCGTCTAAACCGCAAACGGGGCGGGGGTGAGAAATTTATTGATAATATTGAAAAGAGGGTGCACTTTATATCTCTATAGCTTTTACAGCTGGCATCTTATCCGGAATTGATATAGTCATCATTTGGCAAGGTTGAAATACTAAAGATGCTTTTCAATTTGATTGATTGACACAACGAATTTAAGATACTCTTTTTAGCCAGCACAAATTTCACCTTGATTCAACTGGAAATCATGTATTTGTCTGATTATTACACTTTTCAATTTGTGTGTGTACGATTGTGTGTGTGTGCGGGTGTGTGTCTGGGGATCCAAGTGCAAGCATCTAGAGACAAATCTAATAAAGAAATGTACACACACACCGCGATCTTCACTGGGAATTGATGTCAGGGCACTGTGGGTCACATAGCCATTTTAGTGGGCAGTTTAATTTTTTAATAATTATTTTCTGTAGCTTAACTACCAATTAGTAATGAGCAATGCAATCCAATTAAACGTTTTTTGAGCATTGAAATCTGAAAAGTTGGCATTTTACCCACTGTGCAGTGACAAAGTCACAGTCACCAACACATAGAACCTACGACGATCAACGTTTTCTGCTGAATTGGAATTGGAATGGGAATTAGCGTGTTTGAGCTTTCTTTCCAATGTTTTCCAATATCTTCCAGTTCCATTCATCTTGGAGCATCATAAACGCTGCGTTTAGCTTAGTTACTTAGTTTAGCATGAGCACGGTTACGGTTATCATTACGATTACGATAACGTTTACGGTTAGGGTTACAACTACGCACACAGATACAGATACAAATACGGAGACGATCTGTGGATATTAAACTCGCTTTGTCATTCAAAAAACTAAAATTGGTGCGACTAAATAGTGTTGAAAATAATCAAAAAGTTTTCATAATTGATTAATATTCTACTGTGTTTAGTTAAATTGTTGTAAAAACTCTTATTTCAATGTTTATACTACGTACAACATAATCAGTGATAAATTTGAATATATAAATTAGACACACACACACACGAACGCGAACACTTACACACAAATGCAATCAAGTATATAAGTATATTTACATTAAATAATAGAGCACGTTGAGCACACCTACACAGAGACAGCCACACACACGCACACATACAAACACTGTCGTCTTGAAAATCAAAATAATAGCGAAAGAAAGAATAAAGGAATAGAGAAAGAAAGAAAAGCTCTGCTTGCTTAGGCGACTATTAAATACCCTATCGAATATATTCACATGAATTAATTTTAGTATGTCAATCAAAGCTTATTAAAAAGTTGGCACATCTAAAACCATTTGGGAATTATAATTAGCCAAATGTGAAAAACTCTTCAGAACAAATGTACTTGCAAATAAAAACTATGATTTAGATAAAAGCTGTTAAGTTTAACACTTTTGTTTAAAGACAAGTGCTTAAAATTAAGACCACAGTTTTTATCTGTGAACTAAGCTAAGCTCTTAAGACTTAGCATAACAAGCAAAGACTTATTAATAGTTAAAATAAAGGGCAAATAAAAACAATGACAGTGCAAAATAATGAGCATAACTAGGGAAAAGTGATAAGTGTGATAAGTAGAGATCGCAGTCATGAAAATTATGGTAGTGTGTGTGTTTGTGTGTTCAATGTTAATGTCTGCGATAATTCGATGCATAAATATGAGAGAGATTACCCTTTTGAAGCAGAGGTCTTATCACGGTTGATTTTATTATTTACAAACAATGAGTAAATTTTCTTGCAGGCAATTAACAGAAGCAATGAAGCATTAAGATTGTAAAAAAAGGAAAAAAGTCTGCACCGATGTTGGTATATCTACCAAATGAGATAACCGTAGCCGAAGGAACACATTTCTGATCTGATCTGATCTTGCCATTCACAATCTACAAACTGTCACAGCATCTTCAATCTTATGGATACACGCGTAAATAAAGAAATAAGATAGAGCTGTAGATTATAATTTTTAGTTAAGATCGCTTGTAATTCGGGCACATCATGCCACTCGATTCGCAAATGGTGACGCGTGCGGTTGTTCTACAGCTACAGCTACTGCTTCAGTCACAGCAAAACCACGAAACTAAAATCACACAGCTCAAGTCAGCTAATTGCTCATGAAATAGCTCACAAAATTAAGCGAAGAAAAGACAACAATCAAAATAAAAATAGATAGAAAGACAGACAGACAGAGATAGAGAGAGAGAGAAAGTAGGAACACGACACACGCCGAGTCTAAAGCTCAAGTGTGCTCACTCTCACACGCCGGAAGAATCCAATGTGACAAGTGCGTTTTGTACAGAGCAAACCCACTAGGGAAACCAGGAAAAACCAAGAAAAAACATGGTGAACGTGGAGCTGGAGGCGCAAACGATGCAGGACGTCGAGGCGGCCACGCCCACCGAACAACAATTGGAGGATGAGGAGGAAGAACATCTGGAAGCCAATGCCAAGTTGCTGGACAACGGCAATGCCACGCAACATGGACATATGGCGTCAGATACCAACCACAAAAAGGAGAAGAGTTCCAAAAGTGCGAAAAGTGATCAGGCCAAGTCCAAGGCCAAGTTAAAAAGTGAGAAATCCGAACAGGATCGGCTAATGACGGAGGAGATTAACAAATTACTGAATGAAATGCCGCTGGAGAAGAATGTCGCCTGTGGGTATTGGCTCTTCCGAGGCGCGTTCTTTCAACGGTGAGTCTGAAAGAGGAGGAACGCCTGAAAGTAGGCAATTATTTTAAAAAATCCCAATTTCTTGCAGCTTTGCCAACCAAACTGCCTACGTACTGCTCTATGGCATTGTGGGCTGCATTTTCTCAATGACATACGCCTACTTTAATGGCACCATTACCACTATTGAGAAACGCTTCAAGATACCCTCGAAGAACACGGGCATCATCTCCGTGGGCAATGACATCAGTCAAACTCTTGTCTCCGCCGTACTGGCCTACTATGCTGGTAAAGGACATCGACCACGCTGGATTGGCTTTGGTATGTTGCTACTACAGGGTATTTAAAGTCGTGTTAACCTAGTTTAAATTCAATTTAAAGGATTGCTAACAATCGTCGTGTTCTGTTTGATGACAACATCACCGCATTTCTTCTACGGACCCGGTGAGGATGCTTTGGCCCTGACCAAGGAGTTCGGCGCCATTTCCGATGAGAATGCCACCCTAGAAGTCATTGAGGAGCAGCGCTCAAAGATTCTATGTCGTCTCCATGGCGGCGGTGCTCAGTGCGAGGTTGGAGAAGGAAACTTTGCTCCTCAGGTGCTGCTGTTTGTGGCACAGTTTATATCTGGCATTGGTGGCTCCCTTTACTACACACTGGGCGTATCCTACATGGACGACAACACCAAGAAATCCAAAACTCCAGCGCTGCTCAGTAAGTGTTTCCAACTTATGTGAAATTTATTTATTGGGCGATGACGCACAGCTGACAATCAGATAAATTAGGCCACGTAGCTAACTGTTGATTGCTTTACGATTACCATAAAGATAACCCCAAGAACTCTAGAATAAATCCAATTATAGCTTCCGTTTGATATAGGGACAGAAAAAACCCCACATTGCAAAAGATCTTAAGTTATCAAAGGATGGATACAATGTGTCTTTGCCAGACTAATCCTATATCTCCTCCCTTCATTCAGGTCTCTCGTATTTCCTGCGAATGCTGGGACCCGCCATAGGCTACGCCCTAGCCTCGTTCTGCCTCCGCATGTACATAGCTCCACAATTGCATCCTGTGATCAATAATAAGGATCCACGCTGGCTGGGAGCCTGGTGGCTGGGATGGATTGTGATGGGCTGCTTGTTGGCCTTCGCAGGCGTCTTCCTATCGATGTTTCCCAAAGAACTACCCCGCGCGGTGGCTCGCAGGTTGGTCGAGGAACGACGACAACGGGAACGACAATCGCTAAGGCAAAAGGAACAATCCAAGAGCGAAAAACTAACCGGAGACTTGCAACCCCAAACATCTGATCAAGAGTCTACAGCATCCCTGGGGGATATGATGGTGACCTTCAAGCGTCTGACGACCAACAAAACCTACATGTGCAATACCCTGTCCAATATCTTCTATCTGATTGGCTACACGCCCTTCTGGATATTCACACCCAAGTACATTGAGGTTCAGTACCGACAATCGGCAGCTACATCCAGCATGGTGACAGGTACCGTAGCTCTGGCCTTCTCCGCCGTTGGTGTGCTCCTCTCCGGCTTCATTATCTCCCGATATAAGCCACGTGCTAGGTACATGGCTGCCTGGAACGTGATCTGTGCCATTCTGGTGGTTGCTGGCGTTGTGACCTATGCGTTTATCGGTTGTCCCGACAATGAAACTTCGGTTGTGGTGAACATTTTCAACAGCGAGGTGAATGACACCGCCACCTGTAACTCTGCCTGCTCCTGTGATTATGTGCGCTATTCCCCGATCTGTGGTGAGAATAATATGACCTATATTTCCGCCTGTCATGCGGGCTGCAAAATGGAGCACGTCAACTCCTTCGGCAAGAAGGTAATGCCTACAGTTTGAACCTAACACCGAACACAACTGAATATTAATGTCCTTTTGTAGGTATTCTATGACTGTTCCTGCATTCCACGAGCAGGGGAAGGAACTCACTTTCCCAACTCGTTTCCACGCCTAACGGCCTTGGATCTGGCCGGGGACAACAGCAGCTTGAGCCTCGATGGCGTCACTTCCAGCCTGTCCCGCCTGGAGGTAACTGAATTAGTAATAAAATAATCTCTTCTCTAATATCCCATTATCTTCCAGATGCTGGCAGCTGGACAGGCTACACCGGGTGCATGTCCTGTGAATTGCTGGACTCAGTTTGTGGCTTACTTGTCGGTAATGTGCTTCCTGAAGTTTATTGGCGCCGCGGGCAGAGCCTCCAACTTCTTGGTCTCCGTACGTTGTGTGCCGGAGAAGGACAAAACGGCCGCCATGGGCTTCGGCATGATGTTGTGCTCCATGTTTGCCTTCATACCGGGTCCAATATTCTTTGGCTGGATCTTTGATCGCATGTGTCTGGTTTGGGGCAAGACCTGCACCAACAAAGGAAACTGTTGGCTCTACGATCCGCAGTCCATGCGGTAAGTACTTCATCTTTTTCTAAGTGTATCTTTTTTAAGCACTTGATTCCTCAGATACACCCTCAACTTTACGGCCGCTGTCTTTATAGCCATTGGGGCTATCTTTGACTTTGGTGTCTGGTATTATGTTAAGGATCTGAAGATATTCGACGAGGAGGTCAAGGAAGTGGAAATGCAAATCGTGCTACATGAGGAGGAAACGAATGCGGAGAAGAATACCGAAATCTAGTAGTTTAGGCTAAGACAATTCTATTCTTAAGTGATTGCTAGTGATTTGTGGTATTGATTGCATTGTTATGTTATATATTCGTAGTTGTCTTGATTCTGTATTATGTTCTTTTAAGATCGTGTGATATATATCCGATTGTCAAGGCTCTCATTTCACCAATACAAGTGCAACTACAATTACGATTATAGTTATACGAATATATAAGTCTATGTATGTATATTTATCATTCGCATGTCTCTATTTGAACAATCTAAAATAAAGTACACACAAATACAAGTCACCGTTTCACCCTTGTGTAAAATGGGGCGTATATTACTTAGGAGACCCTGTACCAAACAAAAGTACGGGGTATTTTATGGGGAGACAAATGTGGACAGTAGGAAAATTCCTGACTACTCATTATTACAGGTGCTTTTTAAGTCGTTTCCCTCGACTGAGACTTCTTCTACTACTTTGTGTATTTATATACCACCAAGTGTCTATAGACACAATCTTATTTTGACTGGCTTATCATTAGCTTTTAAATTGCAAGACAATATAGTTTTATTAGGATGAGATGCATTTCCCACAATCTGCAACGTTTTGATCTCAACGGTTCAGTTGGAAAAAGTGTTTCGACGCTCGCTGTACTTGAGACCTCAACAGGATCGTAGAGGTAAGAAGGGCCTTCCATCCTTTCTATAAGTTATACCCACTTAAGGTCCACTTTATTGATATTCTACCACGATCAGAGCTCAACGCTCTTTAGTTAACTTGTCTCCTCCAATTGTTTATGTGATCCACATCTTTTTGGACATGACAGCGATAAGTCGAAAGAGTATCTTGTATAAATATAACCCAGATTAACATTTTAAACATGTTCATAAATATAAACGTTGACTTTTGTCATAAATATAATCAACTGGGCGCGAACTTCTGTCTAAATATAATGAAAAACAGTTTAACTTAAATTAAAATTCAAGCAAACTAAACAATTTTGATCTGAACGACCTTTGTGATAAGCTAAACCATAAAATTCTGTCTGTCAGATAAAAAGTCGCTGCTCTAATGATCATTAAACAAATTTTTAATGAATTGACTGCAATTATTATTTGTTAGTATCGAAGTTATTTAGTTACTGGTTTAGAAAATAGTTTAAAATTGATGGTAAATCCAAAAAAGATGTTAATTTAAATCCATTCGGGATCGAAACTTAGACTCCCTTTAGATGATCTGCAAAATCTTAAACATAACTTTGAGATAAGATTAGAGAAAAGCTATCATATTGTAAAATGATAATTAGCGTTTTAAAGTTATGCATAACTATGATGAGTTAGCAGACTTGTTCATATGTATACTGTTTGGTTCAAGTAGTCGATCGTCAGTCTCGGGGAATTACTGTACGAGGAACATACGGCGAAACGACAATGGAAAGCCAAGAAAAGCAGGAAAAACTACAGACAGAAGTGTCACCATTTCTACAAGATGGAAACAGAGATCAAGTCAAGAAATCGGACAGACAGAAACCACACAAGGAGGTAACCTGTGGATTCTGGAAATTTAAGGGCTCATTCCTGCAAAGGTAAACGATTTCTAAACAAATCAAAACTAGGATAACACTAAAGGTACCGTTGTTCCTCAGCTTGGCTACAGAGAAAATGTATGTGCTCATTTATGGCATCGGAGGATGTCTGCTTTCGATGAGCTTGGCCTATTTCACCGGTACCATAACGACCCTGGAGAAGAGATACAAAATACCCACCAAAATGTCGGGTATTATTCTAGTTGGAAATGATATAAGTATGATGATAACATCAGTGCTCGCTGGTTACTACATACACCACAAGGCACATCGACCGCGTTGGTTGGCCTGCGGTAAGTTAAAGGAGGAGAGAGAGAAAAAGTGATGGGTTTACAGAGGATTTTTCCTATATCGTAGGATTCTTTTCGGTGTTCCTATTCTGCATGCTGACAAGCTCGCTGCACTTTATGTATGGACCAGGAGAGGATGCTTTGAAACTAACCCGAGAATACGCAGGACTTGATAGTAATGTGAGCTCACCTCTATCGCATGGTTCCCACACCAAGCAGAAACTGTGCCAATCAGAAGAAGAGTTGTGCATCAAAGAGGTTGGAACTATTGTGCCTATTTTGGTGCTATTTTCCGGAGAATTCTTGGCAGGCATTGGATTTGGCTTGTTTTGGAGTATCGGTGTTGCCTACATGGACGACAACACCTCAAAGGCAAAGTCTCCGGCGTTGCTAAGTAAGTAAAGCTTTAAACACCTGGAGAGTGGTGACATTCTTGACTCTAATTCTACAGGTGCTACTGCTTTCCTTCGTATGTTGGGACCTGCAATTGGCTACTCAATCGCTTCCGTAAGTCTTCGTTTCTATATAGAACCGACTCTTCATCCCTTGATCAAACCCGGAGATCCTAGATGGCTGGGTGCCTGGTGGCTTGGATGGATGTTTTTATCAGTCATAACATTTGTGATTGCCTTCCTCATGTTTCTATTTCCGAAAGAGCTGCCCAGCTCTAGAACCAGACGCCTGAAAGAACAGCAGGATGCCGATGAACACAAGGAACTCTCCGTGGCGGACATGTGGAAATCGGTTAAGCGTTTGGTCACAAACAAGGTCTATATGTACAATACATTCGGCTCTAGCCTTTACTTGTTCGGGTACTTGGCCTACTGGATGTACACGCCCAAATACATCGAGACCCAGTATCGAACATCAGCTTCCACAGCTACCTTGGCTACAGGATCCATAGCACTCACATTCTCCGCCATCGGTGTACTCCTCTCTGGTTACGTAGTGTCCAAAGTTAAGCCCAGTGCCCGGGCAATGGCTGCTTGGAATGCTTTTGTCGATTTCTCTACGGTCGTCGCTGTCCTGGGATATATTCTAATTGGCTGCAAGGGCAGCGATGACCTCGGTTCCATGGCCAAGGTCAGTGATTGCACCTCGGCCTGTCATTGTGAATACGTTCACTATGCTCCGATCTGTAGTCCCAATAACGTCACCTATATATCCGCCTGTCATGCCGGCTGCACGGGCTTGGAAAAAGATCTCCAAGGACACACTATCTTCACAGGCTGCGCCTGCATGGAATCGAGTAACATCGCAGGCCTTGCTGATCACTCACTGGTAAGAGTATTTTCATCGCTTTAAGACTTAATTCTTTGTAACCTCAACTTTTATTCTATGCCCTACATTATTCAGATGCAAACGGCTGTGGATGGCGCCTGTCCAGTGGATTGCACCCAACAGTTTTACATCTTCCTGGTGGTCATGTGTTTTCTGAAACTCATTGGCGCCTCCAGTAAGTCCACAAATGTGCTGATCTCGCTGCGTTGTATTCTGCCTGAGGACAAGAGCTTGGCTCTCGGTGTCTCCGGCATGGTTGTCTGTCTGACCGCATTGATTCCGAGTCCAGTTTTCTTTGGTTGGCTGCTGGACAAGTACTGTCTCGTTTGGGGCAAAACGTGCAGCAACAAGGGCAACTGTTGGCTCTACGATACGGAGTCACTAAGGTAAGTCGAACACTAATAAAAGAAAAGCTCCAAAAGAAGATAGATAGAAGTTCGGTAGTAAAGATTAAAGTTCTAAAATTCTAGTGATTTTTTTAGATTGTAGTGAACAATATTTCACAATGTTTATTATATATTTCCCATTTCAGATATACTTTTAATATAGTCTCTGCCGTTTTCATATTCTTTGCTGGCATTTTAAACATATTTGTCTGGCGCAATGCTAAACATTTAAAAGTATTTGATGACGACACGACAAAGGCCAGCAATTTGGACAGTAATTTTGAAAACTTTAACAAAATTACAATTACAAAAGAGAAGGAGCAAGAGGAGCATAAAGTTTAAGCTTAAGAACTAATAAAAATCTACAAAATTTAAAATTTTTATTGTGTTTATTTTAGCAGAAGAAACGATTAAAAATGCAAACGAATTTATCAAAATCAAACATTTTCTGGTCATAAATTCAAGTTGAGAAAACATTTTTGGGTTTAAGAAGAGTCTTTTAAATTTTAAAAGATTTATGAAACTGTTGGAATTTTCAACAAAATAAAACCAGGAAGTTAAAAGTTATCCAAAGTAGCAAAGTAACCAAAAAACAGCCCATGGAATGACAACCCGTTTCCCAGAAGGACATAAAAGTAATTGTGAAATAACAATCTAATAAACCGTAAACCGCTGTAACCGTATAGACTTAAATAATACAAATATATAAAGCAAAGATTAGATTTAAAACCACTATATATTTAAGTATACATAGACTTTTATATACCACTATATTTGCTATGTTAGGTAGGACCACCACTGAAAAAAAAGATTCAATATAATTAAAGTAGAGGGAGACGGGCGTAAATTTTAATCTGCTAATTTGCTTATCTTGTTAGAAATTTAGATCTAGACACGATTTATATATATATATATACACGTACACGTGTGTGTGTATTTATGTTATGTAGAATTAATGCATCCGCTTAATCTTGGCTGCCGTACGAAATCTTTTATTGATGTTAATTGTCGAGATAATTTGAGACTTGTAAATATACTTTTGGAACCAACGTAACTCAGTTCGTCTGAGTAATTCGATGGGATAAGTCGAGAAAATGTCCGAAGCGACTGATGTGAAAGATCCAAGTGAAAAAGCTCCATTTCTGGAGAACACCACAAGAATTTCGATTAAGGAAAACGAGGAGCAAAAGTGTAAAACAAACGAAAATGATACCAAGGATATTACCAGTGGTTTTTGGATATTCAAAGGACCTGCCCTACAAAGGTACCACACTCGAGGGCAGAGCTAAAAACATCAATTAAAACTGATCTTTATAGATTTGCTACTGAGACTACATTCGTCGCTATCTATGGCCTTTCTGGCCTGATTATGGCCATGACTTTTACCTACTTCAATGGCACAATGACAACCCTGGAAAAGCGCTACAAAATCCCAACCAAAATCTTTGGAGTTATTTCCGTTGGAAATGATATAAGCGCCATGATCGCCAGTGTCATTGTAGGATATTATCTACAGAAGGTGCATCGACCCCGTTGGATGGGCTGGGGTAATTTTATCTTAACCCTGTTCCTATTTCCGATTCTAACTCCACTGTTTTAGGTCTCTTGATAATGGTCATATTCTGCTTAATGAATCTCTGTATGCACTTTCTGTATGGAGCTGGAGAAGATGCCCTGACTTTGACACATGAATTTGGAAAGTTTAAGAATCTCAGCGAGAACGTCACACACATTAAAACAAGTCAGAAAATGTGCTCAGCAGAGGAATCGGATTGTGTAACCGATGCCAATTCGTGGCCGCCAATTATAATACTCTTTGTCGCACAACTGATATTGGGAATCGGTTCCTCAGTTGTCTGGATTACGGGTATAGCCTACATGGATGACAACACCAAAAAGTCGAAAGCACCTGCCATGCTGAGTAAGTATTATCCTCCCTTGTACACCCATTTCGACACCCAAAATTAATCAAAGAGTCTAACTTACCACCTTTTATCACTCTTAGCCTTTTCAACGTTTATAAGAATGCTGGGACCGGCAGCAGGATATCTATTATCATCCATGTGCTTAAAGTTCTACATTGATCCTAGTCTGAGCCCAATCATAACGCTGGCAGATCCCAGATGGCTGGGAGCCTGGTGGATCGGTTATATAGTCCTGGCGGCTCTTACGGTATTTGTGGCATTTATCATTTCGCTGTTTCCCAAGGAATTGCCGAGCAGCAAAGCTAGACGTTTGAAATACGTCAAAGCTGGTGAAAAGGATCCTTATGAGCATCAGGAACTTTCCCTGCAGAACATGTGGAAATGCAGCAAGGACTTGCTGAATAACAAACTATTTTTATACAATATGTACGCCTCCATTGTGTACTTCTTTGGCTATAATGTGTATTGGAACTTCTCACAGAAGTACATTGAGATACAGTACCGTCAATCGGCATCGGGTGCATCAATGGCCACAGGACCTTTGGCACTGGGCTTCTCCGCAGTGGGAGTATTACTCTCCGGTTATGTACTGTCCAAATATAAGCCCAAGGCTCGCACTATAGCTGCCTGGAATGTTATTGTGGATTTCCTAACCGTTGGAGGAATTTTATGCTATGCATTTATTGGCTGCGAGGCCAGCGACCAACTGGGATCCATGACGATAACCAGTGAATGCAGCACCGCTTGTCATTGTGAATATGTTCACTATGCTCCGATCTGTAGTCGGGATAATGTCACATACATTTCTGCCTGTCATGCCGGTTGCACGGACAAGGACACTGATCCACTAGGACGCAAGATTTTCACGGGCTGTGAGTGCATAGCAACGGCCTCAAACACCACAGATGTGGACATATCATACGTAAGATCCTGTTAATCCTTCCAACAGAGTAAACAGTTAATCCATCGTCATTTCAGATGCAAACTGCACTGGATGGTCCCTGTGACGTGGACTGCACCAAACAGTTTATAACGTTTCTGGTGGTCATGTGTTTGCTGAAACTCGTCGGAGCATCTGGAAAGTCCTCAAGCTTTTTAATCTCCCTACGCTGCATACCGCCAGATCAGAAAAGCTTTGGTTTGGGTCTTAACGGTATGATTTGTTCTTTATTCGCCTTTATTCCCAGCCCAATTTTCTACGGCTGGCTTATAGATAAATACTGCTTGCTATGGGGCAAAACCTGTAGCAATCAGGGCAACTGTTGGCTCTACGACACCCAGGCGCTAAGGTAGATAAAATGATCATTAACCAGTTGATTATATATTAATATTTATATGTTGTTTACCTTTAGATATGTGCTCAACTTTACGGCGGGAGGATTTCTGCTTATGGGAGGCATATTCAATATTGTTGTCTGGTATTATGCCAAGGACCTGCAGATATTTGATGAAAAAGAAGACAAGAAATCTCCAGAAGATTCACTTGAGCTGCAAGTCAAAAAGGAAAAGCAATAGTAAATTTAACTAACAATAAAAAAATCTTAAAATTTGTGACCTGATTTACCTACTTAAATATACACTTTCAATTCAGTATGGACAACCAATCGTCTGCGACTGATAGATCCAATAAACTAAGATTCTCCTCCCGCAAATCCATATCCAGCTCCTTTTCGTGTCCATCGCAGTTGCACCACAGTGCATCAAATAGCATTAATTGGAGTAATCCTCCGCCAGCAGCGCATTCCTCAAATGTTATTGGAGGCAGATCATTCTGAACTGAGGTACCGTACGCATTAACCCGCTCATTATTCAAGCGGTACAGTGATATCGGGTTGCCCTTATGCTCCTCGAGCTTCCACATGGCCTGCAGTACCTTTGGCAAGGCTGCAAAATACTCCTTGACCAGATTATCCGCTTCCACATTTTGTGTGTTGTTCTGCTTAAGTTTATCCAGTTGCTCCATATATCTGCTTTCTTCGAAAAGTTCAGTACTTAACTGAGTTAAACAGCGCGAAGATTTCCCACAAAACATTTTTTGAAAAGATTTGTGGAGATGGCAGCTATCGAATACAAAATGCAACATTTTCTCCTCGCCATGGACCATCAAAAGCTCTCTTATAGCCGTCAGGTTCACACTGATATTTTCCGCTACAATGGCAACAAAGTTTTCCCGACCATTCACCTCGATTTCCATTAATATATTTGAGATCGCTCTTCCAATATCGTCGTTTGTGATTATCTGTGACGTAGAAAAAATTCTTTGGATGAGTATGATAGAAAAAGATGGCAATACAGCGTTCATAGGCTGCGCTGCGGCAGAGCTTTTCCCAATGCATTGCACACAGGCTCTTACTGCTCTCAAGCAGTGAAGAGAATTTTGCTCAAAAAGATCACGCAACAACAACAACATACAACCATTATCGCAGTTGCCTTTTTGTTGTTGTTTAACATAAAGCAAAGAATGAAGAGGTGAAAAAAATGTGCGAAATCACAAAAACAAATATTCCACGCCATGGCTGCCCAACTCTCAACAACACAGCTGCATATGCATGTGTGTGTGTTATTTACCGTTTTTTTTTCTTCTTCCACATTTGTAACGGGATTCGGCAGCCTTGCGAAACTTCTGGCATAGCAAAGGCGCGATTCCTCGCCATTAACACGTGACACGAATATGACAAAAACCTAGAAAATAAATTGTACATTAAATCCGACACTATGTAAGTTCCTTAGCAGTTTACCTTATGGATGTATGGCCTGTATCGCACCCAAAACTCACTCAAATTGATCACGTACGACTTGGTACGATCAATTTGATGCAGAACACTGGGATTGTAGAACTCCAGACCATTGCGAAGGTACGTTTTATGTATGTGTTGAAGTCGCCAATGCACTTGCAGGGAAAACGATGCGTACTCCTCATCCGTCATGGCCTGAATGGCAGTGAAGTCATCTGGCTGCACACTAGCACCATACTTTGCTATAGGCGGTCTGCCAGGTCGCACAAATCCCTGGGCTTGAGCCTCGGCCTCTTCGAAACGTGCATTCATGAGACGTTCTTGCAGCTGCTGTTGTGTGCCTTGAGTGCTCAGCGAATAACCGTAAAGCTCGCGAGCTAAGTCCCGTTTATTCAAATCAACTAGTGGAAATTCCATCTCGTAAATAGTTCGCGGTAAATTTGCCTCTCTTAACAGCAGTTCGATAAAAACTAGTGTGCGAAAGTGCGCAAGCATGAGCAAAGTGTTGCTCAATGTGCGTTAAATGTAATCGATAGGGCCGATAGTTCATCGGTAAGTCACACAGTTGAGCAACGTTGGCGCAAAATTCAAATCAAGCAATCAATTTTAAATACTAACTTTACAAATATGTTTGCTTGTTTTGTGAGAGTCACACATGTTTTGAAAGTCACACTCCAAATTTTACAATAGTTAAATGCAATAGTTTCATTCCATTTCCATCCATTTTACCATCATGCCCGACTCACAAAATAGTTGCCGCACCTGGAAATCAATACTGAGCACGACTATCCCCAGGCGTTGTGAGCGCAGTTGTTTCGAGCCATCGACTGAACCATGTTGCGACTACAAGATCACCGAACCTCCTTGCCATGTGGTCTATCAGGATCCGATAGCCACTATTGCACCCGAGCCCCCAATCCGCCGTCCCATAGACATGAAATCTCTGTGTCCCACATGCTGCGATGTACCCGAAATACGCTGTAAATTGTGCGATGCCCAGAATGCCAAGCATAAGAATAATTTCTGCTCAGCAGAGTGCAGACCACTAAGCACCTCTTTGCATTTATGTGAGGTACAGTAGCCCCAGTAAACCCTGCACAGGGTCTACTACTACAATAACTTGTCTTCCACTGCAGTGCACTAAGCGTCCGCGGCCCAAACCCACCTACAAGCATTGCATTCAGCTGATGGATCAGGAAACTTTTGTAGGTCGGACTTTTCCCGTAAAATTACGAATACGTCGTGAGAAGAGAAATTGTCTAGACTGCCACAAGGAGTTATTATTTCGTGATCCCGTTGCCGAGAACTCCAGCGTCGTAGTGCTCGACAATTGCTGCGATGTAAAGGTTTATAGCGAAAAATACATAGATAACTGGAATCGTGTGCCCATTATCGCCATATCCGGCAAAGAAGTCATGAAGAAGCGCACAGTCAACGAAGTCTGTAAACTAGAACCGAAGAAGATACCCATCGTAGTCGAGGCACCTAAACCAATCGAAATCGCGCCACAACTTAAGCCCAAGAAGGGAGGAAAGAAGGGAAAGAAATAATTAATTTTAATACATTTGTATGTTTTGGTTTTTAAAAGTAAACGTAAACATAGTTGGCACAAAAACATAAGCTCCACTTACGCTTTGGGGACTGGGCTACAGTGGGATTTAATTAATAAACATTTTGAGATTTCTACTGTATTCAATTTGTTTAATGTTGCATTTAATTAATTTAAATTCAGTCGCATTTAAGCATACTTAGAGCGTAATCCTAACAACTAAAATGTATAATTCAGCTTAATATGAAAAACAATAAACAGCGCGGTCAATCGATCAATCAATGAACCAATCAATCAATCCACAACATTTAGTAAAAATGGGAAACTTAATTTCATATGATTTGTGGTTGAGAGTCGTGTGTTTACAAATACTTGGAAATTGTTTAATATTGTTGTTGTTCTTCTATAATTGTTGTTGTTAATCAATAAGTTAATACGACTTAAGACTTACTAACTACTAATCATGAATTATTCCTGCAAATTCTCTCACAAATGGCTAAAACCGTCAAGGCCCCCATTAGATTAATTATTAATTATTCATTGTTTTCATTGATGTTTGGAGGATTTTTGTTTTGTTTGGAGTTGAAATGATTTCGAGTTTTTAGAAAACCGTGCAGAAAAGCAGTTTCCCAATTTCCTTTTCCTTTCCCTATATTATTCACTATTGTTGTCTGCGCAAGGCGTTATATTGCAGTTAAATCGATTTTTAAGTGATTTTTCGAATTTCACAGCTATAATAATCATATATTAAGTTATGTATAGATACTAGTTTACAGCTACATATGCACTTGAATATATACCTATATATAATCAGATATATATATGTTAGATTAATTTAAAAATTAGCTACAAGTATAGAATATTATTATATTATATTATAAGCGTCTCTTATACTGTCAGTGTGGCTAAAATTAAACGAATCTGATAATAGGTATTATTCCAGATGTTAAATTTGTATACTTCTAGAGGACTCCCCCAGATCAAACTTATACAAAAAATGGAGATAGAGAATCTTGTGCTAAGTGAATCATTTGATTGAAAGCTAATTGCCGCTTATTATGCCTTTCCGATCACAGGAAAGAAGTCTTTGAGTAGCGTGGTGCGACGCTTTTCCGCAATATCCATTTGATTCTCGAGATCAGCGAGATCCGTTGTCTCTGCTCGTTCAATTTTCCACGACAGGTTCTCGATTTCCGCCTCCAATTGTGCCTAAAAAAGCGAGGGAATTAGTTATGTCATCTATAAATATATCAGACAGGTAAGACTCACTTGCTGGTACTCGAATAGATTCTTGCGGGACCCAGCCTCCATGTAGTAGGCATAGGGATAGGTGTACTGCAAAGTATAACGACATTTAGCTAGCAGCGCAGCTGCATTAAAAAGATACTGCCAATCGATCCAAGTACCGCTGCCATTCATGACCTTGGCATTGATGCGTTGTCTCATCCGATCAATGGTCTGTTGTTCCAGTTTCAAGGATTTTGAATGATTCTCCCAGCGTTCGTAGTAGTGGAGATACTTTTTGAGTGCCTCTCGAGCCTGCACATGAACCGATTCATTGGCAATATTGGGATTATCTTTGTAGCGTGAACACTCGTAATACTCAGAGCCATGGGTCTTCCAATCCCCCAAGCACATCCAGCAGAAATCGTGTTTACAATTGAAGCATTGCATGTGGTTGCATCCGCCGTTCTTCTCGATACAAATATGACATTTGGGACAGTCTTTGGTATGTGCACTTATATAATTAGCAGTTTCACTATCATCCGCACACTTGGTCAGCCACTTCTTGATGATCAGACAGTCAGTGGGTGCATGGTAGTCCATGCCACACTTGAAACAGAATCCCGTGTGGCACACCTTGCAAATGGCACGTTTCGCACATACTTCCGTTGATTGCACAATGATTTGGCAATTGGGACCGGGGCAAAAACGCAGCTCGGGATGTGATTTCACATAGTCCTTGAAGGCAAACTGTTGATACTTCTCACGCATCACGGGTCGCGTGACCAGATTCAATACCAAATCCTCCGGTACACGCACATTGCACTGCTGGGCCATGCAGCCGATCTGTATGGAGATGCCCTGAAAGATTTGCGTCTCAAAGTAAATGGTCCAGCAGTCCTTGCAGAACGAGTGCCCACAGGCCAGACTGTAGAACTTGTCGCAGGGCTGCGAGTTGGCGCACACCGGGCACAGGCGGCGGGCCAGGCTAACACAGGTGGGCGATGGAGTGGTCGCTGTGGTTGCTGCCGCTGTCTTGTAGCCAGTGCTGCCCAATTTGTGTAGCTGCGCTGCGGCTGCCGCTGCTGCGCTTGTCGAGGCAGATTCGGCCACAACATTCGTTGGCGGCTTTATGCGCGCTGTTACCAACAAAGCGTTCGCATCCTGTCGATACTTCTCCACCACGGCACTGTTGTTCCACTGGTGCTCCAGCAGCAGCACTTTGGCCAGTGATGGCGTTATTTGCAGTATCGTGTTCAGTTTCTCCACCAGCTCATTCAGCAGCTTCTCAATGTCCTCCACGGTCAGGCAGTCGTATTCAAAATACTCGGGATCGGCTCGCTTCGGATCGAGTCTTTCCACATCGCAGTCTTCGCCTGAAATTGAAAAAAAAAAACATAATTTAAAGCTCAATTTAAATATTTTATTTATTTTCAAGCCAAATCTAGCTATCTTAGTCAATCTGGCAGCACTGTTGGAAAGCAACGAACTATTAATTTACCTCAAAGCAGTTGAAATTTATGAATAATTGAAAAGAAGTTGAAAAATCGAGAGGAAAATTAAATTCTGATGAATTCTGGCCAAAAGGGAAATGAAAAAAATATAAACGAAAATTGATTGCCATTTTTACGACTGTTTAAAACAAATTGAAGGCCAAATATTACGTCGTCGACGTACAAATGAGATTTACTACCAGTTATGACGTCACTGACGGCTTAAATGGCAAGCAGAGCGAGCGGGACAGAAAGTGAGAGGCAGGTCAGAGAAGCAGCAAACAGTTAAGCTAAGAAAATGCACGTATAGCGGAGAACTACGATGACGAGCAATAGTGCTGTCACCTTGGCTATTTTATAGCCAAACTTGTACTTTGGTATACACTTAACAGAAGGTAAAAGGCAAAAACGGCTGCACTGCTTTTAGCTATTTCTAAATAAATCAGCTGTTAGGGCAACACTTAAGCACGCATCTCAGGCATTGAGCAAGTGTGCGTATGTTTGTGTGTGTGTACATGCGTGCGTTCAGATGAAAGAAAGACAATGTAAGGCAGGTAAAAAAAATAACTTGAGTACAAAGAAGAGATGGCAATAAGAGAAATAAGAAACAAATAATAGTGAACACAAAGCAATTGAGTAGTGAACCAACGACGGCCATTTCAAGTTCAATTTCATAATTTAAGCTTCATGGTCAGAAAGCAAAACGTAACGAAGCGAACACTGCGCCGATATTATGAACGTTTAAAATTACATTGAATGTAAGCAGTGGGCGGGCAGGCGGGCAGTGCGGGACACTGAACGCAAGGGCAATTCAAATGCAAAGAGGGTAACAAAAATGAAGACGAAAACAGAGAAGGAGAGGGAGTAGAGGATAAAGGGAAGGAGCCTCAAATGGCGAATGTCAAGAGCCAAATAACATGCATGCAAGTTTTTATACAGAAGGTTAAATGCAGAGGCCATGAGTGTGTGTGTGCGTGTGTGTATTTTTAACACAAAGGTGAATAACCAAATCGCATGCAAGATTTACACACACACGCACACATGCTAGAAAGGAAGGCTCTCTGCTTTGCTTGCCAATAAGAAAACAAAATTCAGCACTTATGTATGTGTTTGTGTTTATGTCCGTGTGAGTTGTTTAATTAAATCGATTCACGAGTGTAATCGATAAACTGCACAATGCGTCCTTGGGGATAGTATAGTCCAGTCCTTACCTGTGTTATAGTAATCATAATCGTCGTCAAATTCCCCATCGTTGTCCGATTCCATTTCCACTTCAATGTCCGAGTCCATTGCAACTCTGTCGGTGTGCGCTTCTGTGTGTATGGGTGTGTGTGTGTAAGTTTCTTGATTCCCGTTGCCTTGCCTGACTGGTGACTGAAGGGCGAGTCGAGTAAAGCAGAAACGTAAAAATAATTTTTTACAAGGCTATTGCAAGAGCGAGGGGTTGACTGCGATGCCTTTATTGTTGTTGTTGCTGATGGTGGTGGTGGTGTTAGTGGTGGTGTTGTTGTTGTTGCTGGTGATTGTGGTGGTGGTGGAAGATTTAGTTATTGTTGTTGCCGTGGGGTACGTTGCAATTCTCGTTACGCCGCTGCGCTCGCAATCCCCATTTACATTTACACATTTAGACGCTTGCTGGCTGGAAGAAGAGCTTTGTGCTTAGCGGGGTGGCAGGCAGGCAGGCGGGAGGGCGGGCAAAGGCGCTGTCAACAGAGATCCCGGAACCACAGACCGTTTTTATTTTCGTTTCTGTTATACACATACACACGCTCGTACACACACACATACACGGCCGATGCATCCAGTGTGTATTGTGATAAAGTGTGTTTGATTTTTCGTAAAAATAGACACACGCATATGTTTAATCACTTTGCTTTTATTTCAGTTTTGTTAATGCCAATCAGAATGCAATGACTTTTACACAATCAATTTCAATTCCTTTGTCTTTTGATTTTCTTTTCTTTTTTTGCAGCGCACTGGCTTCGTGCTCTCCCCTTTCTCTTGACCCCCCGCGCACACTTTGCTTGCACTCACCCTCACATCAGCACCCACACGCACAAGCTCGCACTCACACACACACGCGGACGCACTGCCACGGGTACGACTGCAACGGGCACAGTGTATGTTAATTGTAAATTGCGCAGTTTAATTAATTTGCCAGTGCAAATTTACATTTATACAGAATTACTAATAAGACATGAGAAAAATATAAACGCTCTGCGAACACAGAGCTACGAAACAGCCAGTGTGACCGAAACCAACTGGGTAATGAATGCCCGAAGCAGACGATGTGGAGGATGGTCGATAAACGCCAGCCGAGCATTTTGCGTTTACGCGATAACGTATCGAAAAGCTAAGCAGCAATAACTATTTGCGCAGCCCTTGAAACACAAAGACCGGCAAAATTTGCGTTGTTTGTGGATGTTGTGAAATTGTTAAAAATTATTAGCGGTTAAAATGTCTACTATCGAGAAGCTGTATATACAGGGAGTGCGAAGTTTTGGCTCCTATGCAGAGGACGCGCAGGTAACTAGCAGTTGGTGCCAGAGTATGTCACTATGAATTAATTTAAAAATTGTGTGCCAATTTTACAGAGCATAACATTCACGTCTCCAATAACGCTAATTCTTGGCCAAAACGGTTGTGGCAAGACTACCATAATAGAGTGCCTGAAATATGCACTCACTGGTGACTGTCCACCGGGCAGCGACGGCGGTAAAAGCTTCGTACACGACCCAAAAATATTTGGACGCAATGAATCATTGGCTCAGGTCAAGATGATAGTAAAGGACAAGAGCAATGCACGATTGTCTATTTCTCGGAGCATGAAGGTCACGGCCGTGGGTGACAAGGTCACCTTTAAGACACTCGACTCCACCCACACCCTGCTAGACAGTGGAAACAACAAGCTCAAGGCGAACCAATCAATGGAATCAATCAGTTTGCGAGTGGCCAACATGGATCAGGCCATTAGCACCCACATGGGCGTCTCCAAGGCCATTATAAACAGTGTGCTCTTCTGCCACCAGGAGGACTCTAGTTGGCCCCTCGATGAGGCCAAGAAACTGAAGCTCAAATTCGATGCGATCTTTGGAATAACCGAGTACAACAAAGCACTCGATAACATTATCAACTTGGAGAAGAAATCGTGTGTGGAGCTCAAAGTGATGGGTGAGCAAACATCCTGGCGGTTCAGCCACCTCAGAGCTAATCTTGAATCAATCATTTCAGAGGCGGACATCAAACTGTTGGTCCATTTGAAGAAGGAAATGGATGACAAGACCATTAATCTGCAGAAATACGAACAGCAGTGCGTAGAGATCAGGAAGCAGTGCGACAACTTGGATGAGAAAGTGAAGCCCATTGAAAAGCGTCTTCAGGAGATTCACAGTATTCAAGTCGAGTTCAGCAAATATAGCGCACGAAAGGTGCAAATGGACACCACGTAAGACCCAGTAAAAACGCCGCTTTTAGTGTACAGGGTAACCTAAGGTCTCCTCTGATTTCAGCTACAAAAACTGCGTTGAACAAATCGCTAAAATATCAAAGAACATTAAGAAGATCTTTGAAGGATCAACGACCGATTTGGATTTGGAAATACAAAGCTTCAATCAGCGCATGTCCGAGATGAGAATAAAACGAACTGAGTTCGAGGAGCAACTGCAGCAGATGAACAACTCGAATGGAGAGCTCCAAAGGACACTAAGCAGCCAGGACAAGGAGCTCTATGTGGCCAAACAGAAAGCGCAGAGCGAACAGGAATGCAAAATGCAATTAAACAAATCCATTGATCAATTCTGCACTGAATTGCAAATCCCCGTGGACAGGAAAGTAAGCGAAAATCCAGAGAAACTAGAGGATATGCTCAATGAGCAGCTGTTGTCGAAACAAGTTGAGATCACCGAATTGACAGAGAAGAACGAGAAAGCGGATCGATCACGTCAAACGAAGATTGATGAGCTGCGCACAGAGATCACCAAATCGGAGCAGAGTCTGAAGTCGCAGGAGCAGCTTAAAATTTCCAGTGAGCAGGAGAGCGAAACCCTTGAGCTGAAGATCAAAGCAATCGAGATCTCTGTGCATCAGCTGAAGGCACTCGACAAGCAGATCAAGGACAAGGACGAAGAATACGAGCGCATAACTCAAAATTTCAATCAGGACGAATGTCGTCAGAGCATTGCCACCAAGCGAGCAAATATTGTGAAGAAACAGGCCAGATTCAAGCACCTCGACAAGGAACTAACCTTCCTTAGTTCCATAGCCAAGCAAATGGCCGAGATCAACCTGATCGAGAAAAGTCTGGAGAAGAAGAATCAGGACATTCATCGCCTGAAGAGCAAGCACAGCGATAACCTGAAGACATTCTTCAAAGAACCCATTGCCAACAACTATCGTCGAGCTGTACAAAGTGCTCACGACAAACTCCAACGGGAGATCGAGAATTTGAACTCCAAGGCGAACAAGCGGAAGCTCAAGGAGCAGTCCCACGAGAGCACACGGAAGAATCTAATTGCCGACATTGCACGCATGCAAAAAGATCTGCAAGAGGTCGAGGAGCGCATTTATCAAAAGTGCCGTTCGACACCATACGAGGAGCTTATGCTGCGCAGCAAAGCAGCTCTCGAGAGGCTTCAGCTGGAGCACGGCGCTCTCAAGTCCTCCGAGAACATGTTCAAGACGTGAGTGCGCCTATACATAGAGTTACAAAGTTGTCATCTCTTCTCCTTCCTTAGGTATATTCAGAAGATCGACGAGGAGAAGGATTGTCCCTTGTGTCATCGCAACATGTCTGGCGATGAGGTTTGTGTGGCCGACCGTTATGTGTCCAGTTTAAATGACTTCATGAATTCTATTTATTCCAGTCCTGCGATTTGACCTCCGAGTTGACGGATAAAATCCAAAACCTTCCTGATAATATAAAGAAATCGGAAAAGGCCTTGAAGTCTGAGCAAGCCAAGTACGAGGACTTGCTGGAAATAAAGCCATCTATAGACAAGGTTAAGGAACTGAAGGAAAATCTGCCCAAGAAGCAGGAAGAACTGCGCAAGATCGAGGAGCTGCTGGGAGATACGATGGCTGAGTATGAAACGCTGATGAGTCTGCTTGGTGAACCCACGTGCAACAAGGAGCTGGCTACCTCCATGCTGGGTGATATGACTCTGCTGGACGAGGCTCTCAAGGAAGCCGGACGTTTGACCAAAGAGCTGGAACAACTAAAGCAAAAGTTGCCACAGAACTATGATGACAGTGTCTCCGCTGAGGCACTGCAGGAGGAGAAAACTCAGGTCTCCAAGGAGCTAGACGTCGAGACCAATGCAGTGCAGACGGAGCAGGAAAACTTGGATCGCCAAATGGAGAAGATTAATCAACTGCGAGAGCTTCGAACCAGCTTGAAGGACAAGTGCATCAAGCTGCAGGAGGATCAGCAGGGTTTGCCCCAGCTCAAGGAGCGTCTGGAGGAACTGAGCGGCATACTTATAGCCATAGTCTCCGAAATCAGCGAACTCAAGTCGACAATTCAGCCATTGAAACACAAGTTCAATGCGGCAGTTGAGGAGAAGGAGCGTTTAAGGAAGAGCGAGCAGTCAAAGCTCGCGGAATTAAACAGGAAAAACAACAACAACAAGATGATGGTGCAGGACATACAAAGGTAAGGAGTTTTACAGGGTATATAGGCTTCGGCTAAACTCTTTTCCTTACAGACTTAGCAAGCAGGCGCAAGGCTTTGCCAACATGAACCTGAGCTCTAAAATAGCGACACTGAATGCGAATATAGCAAAGACTAAAGAAGAAATTGTCGAATTGGTAAGTTCAACTGATTTAGATCTGGATTAAGTCTATAACTCGTATTCTTTGCTAGGATAAACAAGTCAAGGCCTGCGACAAGAAACTGGAGGCGATCAAAACCGAGTGCCACAGCCAGCAGAGTCTGGAACGGGATCTCAAGGACAATCGCGAGCTAAAGCAGCTGCAAATGAAGGAATCTAAACTGAAGGAAGATTGTCGAGAGCTGCAGAAACAACTGGGAAACTTGGACTATGATGTGGTCGAGACGGAGCAGAGAAATCTGATCAAGAACCGAGAAGTCTTCACAGTGAAACGAGGCGAACTCTTGGGACAAATGGGAGAGGTGAACAATAATGTAAACAAATTGAAGCGGGAACTCAACGAGCCCAAGTACAAGGAGGCTCCAAAGAACTATCGACGTGCCCAGTTCGAGGTAGCAATCAAGCGTCGTGGCATCGATGATCTTCGCGAGCATCGGGCTGCCTTGGAGTGGGCATTGATTAAATTCCACTCGGAGAAGATGAACAATATCAATAGTCTAATTCGAGAATACTGGCGCATGATCTATAAGGGCAATGACATCGATTACATTGAGATTGTCACCGAGGACCCCGACAAGAAGTCGACTAACAAGCGTCGCAACTATAACTACAAGGTCATGCAGTCCAAGAACAACTCCAAGATCGAGATGAGAGGTCGCTGCAGTGCTGGGCAACGTGTGCTAGCCTCGCTGATCATTCGCATGGCGCTGGCCGAGACTTTTAGCAGTAACTGTGGCGTGTTTGCCCTTGACGAACCGACAACCAACTTGGATAGGGATAACATAACCTCGCTGTGTGAGGCTCTTAACACCATTGTGGAGGAGCGCCAGCAACACTCAAACTTCATGCTGATCATAATCACCCACGACGAGGAATTCATCTTATCCCTGGGCAGAATCGAAAGCTATCACCGTGTTGTGCGCAATTCCCAGTGCAAATCCGTTATCCAGATGGTTCGCGTGGACGACAGATAGGTTTTAAATACATTCCATTTTAAATTGGAGTTGTTACAGTTCCATTACATATTCCATTTAGATGTTATCCGCAGAGTTAACCGTTAAGATTTCTATACTAAAAAACATTTTAATTTGTTCCTTACAATACTTACAAAACTGTTATCCGAGATTTTATCTTTAAAACTTATATAAAATATGCCGTCATCTGTGAAATTATATATTGCTTATTTAAAATGTTATCCGAATATTATCCAACTTAATTTATATAATAAAAATATTATCCGAGATGAAGTTACTTGATCTTAAGTGCTTTCCATTACAAGTCACACACATGTAAATTTTAAAAGTTTAAGTACAATAGTTAAAAACTACTTAAAATAGGGGCTCCCAATCTGTATAGACATATATCGAGAGTATATGGCGGGTAGGCCGAATAGTTGTCGCACTTGGCAACATATTTTGCATGGAAGACAGCCCAAAATCTGTTTGAGAAGTTGCTTTGAGCCCAGAAATGGACCGTGCGCCGAGCCTAGACCACAGAAAACTTTGAAACCCGAGACACGTGAGCCGAGTTTGGTTCGAAAACGTGGCCAGAGTGTTGCCCAAAATCGTGAGCCGAGTGTGGGTCAAAATCATGAGCCTAGTGTGGTTCTAAAACGTGAGCCGAGCGTGGTTCAAAATTTAATCGAGCCCGAACTTCCTGTTCGACGGTTCATAGACATAGAAACCGAGTGCTCGAAATGTTTAAATTATAGTAAAATACCGGATAAATTCTGTACACTCCATGAATTATCAGGGAAACATCATCCGCACAATCTTTGCTCCTCAAAATGCCGACCATTGAGCACAACTCTACACACCCAACAGGTAAAAATGTCAAACACCGACTCACCTCTAATATAATGCTTTCCTTTTGCTTCCAGTACAATCAACCTGCTCCGGATAAACCTGACTCAAAGCTTGCGTATGCTTTGGAGGATGGAACGATGGTGGGACGAGTTTTCCCCATGAAATTTCGCATACGCCGACAACTCTCGGAATGCTCCAAATGCGACAAGGATCTGAAACTGAAGGAAACGGTAACCGATGCGAATAATCTTGTGCTGCTCTCGAGTTGTTGCAATGTTGAGGTCTATCCAGAGTACAAAATGGATAACTGGCACATTGTGCCGGTGAGCCTAATAAGCGGTAACCAGAAATTCTCCAAGAAAGTCGTTTCGGAAGTATGTCCGGAACCCAAGAAGGTAACGCCCACACCTACGGTTAAAGCGGTTACAATTGCCGAGGAAGTGATTAAGGAGAAGCCAAAGAAGAAAAAGAAGAAGAAAAGGAAGAGCGCTAAAGGAAAGAAAGGAAAGAAGTAAAGAAAAACGAATTCGCTTTGTTGTGAATTACTTCCAGAAGTATTCCAAATCCATTCTTTCCCCGAAGGCCCCATAGTCAAGAGCGGAGAATTTATTTGGAATACTTTTTGCAGTAATTCAAATAAAGAAACTCCAAAAAAACCACATAACAATCAAAAAACTGACATATAAAAAACACACCCAATAAAATATATAAACCCAAAAAATTATTTAGTTTGTATCTAAAGCAGGGCGCAAAGCAGTCGAGCAGCTCTACGCTTAACGATCTAAAATATTAATTTATAAAAAGAGGAGTTTCCTCTGTGTAGAAAGCTCTGAATTGTAGTCACTTGAGCATTATTTTAATCATGCTTAGTCGTATAAAGTTTGCACATCGTCTTTGGGTAACTTAAGTTTGTTATCTGTCAGTTAATAGCCACGTTTATAATTTTAAATCCTCGTAAATTTATTTTATGGGGGCTATAAAAATATAGTCTACAAGTAGTCTCTCCTCGTGTTTGAGTTTAAGTGCTATCCCAAATCTATTTTTAATTTTAAGGGGCTTGGAAGAGGGTCTAAGAGGAAGAAGCAGGCACAGACGACCTATATATCATATAAATTCCTGATCAGCATGAGCCAGCGAGTCGAGTTAGGGCTGACTCTTAGGGTCTATAACTATAACTATAACTAGACTAAAAGAAGGAAGGACAGGGTCTTCAACGGTCGTGCTAACCTGCCATCATCTATTTAAGAAGAATTTATAGCTTTTTTATGTTCATTTCCACACGTCTTTCGACTATATAATGGAATCTTTATTAAGTACTTGATCCCTTGCAACCCGTAGGACTAATCTCCTTGCGATTACTTGGCATCACAGACCTGGGGACCGCTGCCAATGCAGGCAGCATAGGCCATCAGATGGGGTATGGTGTTCTGCTGCAAGACGCCGGTGAAGAGATGACTTTGGGGACCTGAGGCAAAAATGCCCACATCCTCGCCGGAGTGAACGCCCTGATCCTTGTAGATATAGCTCGGGAACTCGAACTCATTTCCACCCATTTGACCAGTCAAATCGATTCTATTCCCCTGACTGTCCAGATAGCTCTTGGGTCCGGCCGCATAATTGAGCACGGAATATGGAACGCCGTTGAGATCTTTGTCATGTTTATTGAGTCCCAGGATTGGAGTGCCACGACCTGGATAACCCGCGATGGTCAGCGTGTGACCGTGATCCGAGGTAACCACAATCAAAGTGTCTTCAATGTCCGTCAGTTCCCGAGCCAATTTAATGGCCTTCTCGAACTCCAGAGCCTCGTCCAGTGCGTAGCCAGCCTTGGTATAATGATTACCGTAATCGATGAGTCCACCTGGAAAAGTTGGAGATGTGGGAACTGGGCAGACAACAGTGGAGATCAGTTGGACTCACCTTCGATGAAGGCCACAAACCCGTTGTTATTCTTGCTCAACTTTCTGATGGTTACATCGGTTAGCTCGGATAACGTGGGCTGATAGCTCTCGTCGGCATCCAGATGGAACTCCATGAGCTTGGACTGGAATAGACCTACAATAGTTTTAGTTTCTGTCTCGTTGGCGATGAGCAACTGCTTCCGATTGGCGACGACTACTCCATCGGGATGCTGTGATTGCCAGCGGGAGATGAGATTCACTCCGTCCGAGCGTTCACCCGGGTTGCCATGCAGATCCTTGATAGAGTTGGGCAAAAACTTTCCCATGCCACCACCAAACATGATGTCAAAGTTTTTGCCGGGCACCTGATTGATCAGCTGCGTTGCCATATCAACACACTGCTTAGAGTCAACTCCGTAGCTTTCTACGTCCGTATCACACTCCCACATACGGTTCGCGGTCTTGGCGTACGCACCCGCCGGACTCGCGTGGGTTAAACTGGTCGTGGTCACTATTCCCGTAGCCTTGCCGGCATTCTGAGCCCATTCCATGATGGAGGTCAAACGGTTCTCCGGATTCTGACTCTCCGTACAGTTGTTAAAGTTGACTTCGGCACTGACTCCGATCTCAATCACGTTCGTCTTGACACCGCACAGATACGCGGTGGCTGTGCAGGCGGAGTCGGGCACTTGACCATTGGTGCAGTACGTCTGGAATAGACGGAACAGTTTAGGTTACTGAGAGCGCACTGGTCACGCTCTAAACTCACCCTGCTGAGACCCGTGTGGGGAAATTTCTCAAAGCTGAGCGAAGACTCCTCTCCGGTCCTGCCCTGGCGCTGTCCCTTGAGTATCCTAGCGGCTGCGACCGTCGACAAGGACATGCCGTCACCCAGGAAGAGTATCAGATTCTTGGCCTTCTTCGCATTTGGTTGTGGTAACTTCAGTTTCTCGGCAAGCTCTGCATAGGCCGATTCGTACCAAAATTTCGGATCTTTCTCCTCTGGTGGAGTGTACTTATCCTCAGCTACGTCCGTTGAGAATCTGGACTTGACAAATCTCCTGCCCGTGAGTTCTTCAACATCGTGTACTTCCCGTACGAAGCCCGAGGTGACTCCCAGCAGCACCACAAGTAAAATCAACTGATTTAAGCAGAGCATCTCTTTGATGTGATCTTAGTTCCAGATACTATCAACTGACACATCATTCAGCATTTCTGCTTGAATTTATACACATTTTGGTTGCTTGAATTAATTCCACAATTTTGATAAGTTTTATGACTTTATGATCCTTTAAATTTTTATAGCTGGTGACCAAAATTTTGGGTTATCTTAATGAATGAGCAATTTAAATACGGGAATTACAAATTCGCTTACAGATTTTACAATAGCTTTTAATGAAATCGAAAATTAAACTCTAGTTATTATTACTCAAGTATTTTTTAGCTATAATATCGCTATATCTATTAGCTAAGATCTTTGATCTCCCTAAATTATGTTGGTCACAAAAACAAATAATAAAAAAGCGTTTAGACAATTTCCTGATATCATAAAAGTCAGCACTTCTTTAAGAAATGCACACGATTTAAGAACGTGAGGAGATTATCAAATCGTTGGCCCAGTTTCCAAAGGGAACTGAAGAGATTTCCATTTTTTGCGAGTGTTTCTATTTTTTATCAAAAACGGATGTAAGTTAGGCATTAACAGTTGAGCATCTCCGTTCTGTTTGCTTGTTTTTGCACATTAACAAAAACAACACTTCTAAAAAGACCTTTGAGACGCTGTGATAGTCGGCACGTGCTATACAGTATAAGTTTAATTTATACATTTAAATTAAACCGCCAAACCAGTGGCAATCGATAACAGCGAAACAGCGTTTTCTTGTCGACCAGCTCAATAGTTGAAATGTATCGCGTGTCGCGTGAGCAGCGCAAGAGACAATAGTCGCATATCGATATCACTTGGAGCCGTCGATTCTTTTCGCAGCAATCATTCGGCTGCCAAATCGTCGTCAAACAACAACAACGTGTCGCGTAATTATTTTTCTTCTATCCCTCTTGCTAATACAAAACACAACATAATACAAACGCTTAAATTGTAAATAATTTGCTTTCCTTTTGTTTTTAAAAAAAGTGCCGACACCGACCGACACACACTTACACACATACACAAACAGACAGACAGGCAGACTCATTCATTCACACACAGACGACAACAACAATAGCATCAACAATTTGTAGCAGTGCAGCCAGCCAAGGACACGAATTGTATGAAAGTTAGTGCAGCTAAGGAGCATGAGACGGCATTAAAAGCAAAAACATAAAGTACAAATCATAAAGAACACTATTTATCAAGAATTATTAGCCAATTAGACCAATACACATCAAGTGTACTTAATCAAAAAGAGAAAACAAAAGTATTAAAATTAATTCGTTGAAACGACAAGTGCTAGAAGTGAAATAAAAGCTTATTTAAGCTTTTAGAATGGCTGCCAACAACTTGCGACAGATTCCATTGACCTGCAGTGGACACACCAGACCCGTGGTGCATTTGGATTTCAGCGATATCTGTGACAGCGGCTATTTTCTCATATCGGCTTGCAAAGGTAAGTGCGAGTGTCAGTGCGAGATATCGCATGCGATAAGTGCGCGTCCTTGTGTTATTTATACAAAATACAACTACTCGCATAATACTACAATATTTATTTATGTAGAGAATTCAGCTACGTCTAGCCTGTCTGGCTAGGCAACCTTGACCCAAATGCAAACAAAATTACTATTTAAAATAAAACCAGTTTTAGCGCACCCTTTGCTAAGCATACAGACTCCCATGCGATATATTGTATGTTCTTTACCTTGATTAAATTTATGTATATACATGAAGCTTTAATTATAAAATACATATTTGTGCTTTCGAAAAAATAAAGCGGAAAGCAAATTTCCGATGCAAGTTCAAGTTAAACTTTATCGCCATTTATTGCAGCGCTTCTCCCCTTCCTCACTTTGATCGCTCAAGTATTGCAACTTTTTAAAGCAGTTGATCAGCTTGTTTGTTCTTGTTGTTGTTGCTGTCGCTGTGCTGCGCTGCTTACAGGAAGCACCTTGAAACTTCTATATTTATATATGCACACGTCAAAAAAAAATGTGATAACCGTTTAACATGTAAAGCAAAAACTAAAAGCTCTTATTGAGTGCTATGATTCGCACGTCCCTGCACTCAGACACAACCTGCCTCAAAGCTTTCTTTCCGTCTCTCTCTCTCTCCTCTCTGCGTCTGGGTTTTTATCTCTCCGTCTGTGTGTCTGTCGATCACATTGCAATGGAAATGACGTGAACTTGGTGCATGGCTGCCCATTTGCGTGCATGAAACGACGTCGCCGCTGTCGTCGACGTCGCTGCGTCAGGTCGTTGGCATTGAATGTAGTCATTGAGTCAAGGTTGCTTCCGCCGCTCACACATCTCAATCAAATAAACACACACACACACACATACATATACGATATTACATACGTTTTGTGTGAATGCATGTCCGTTTTCGTGAGTTGCTCCCGCTCTCTAGAATGATCTCGCTTGGTTCCTTTTGTACTTATTCCGTGGGTTTACCTGCCAAATTGAGTACATTTCATGTTAAACAAATTTAATTAAATATTCTTTTTGTGCTTTTTGCAGATGGCAGCCCAATGCTGCGTCACGGCGACACCGGCGACTGGGTGGGCACCTTTGAGGGACACAAGGGAGCTGTTTGGGGCGTTGCGCTTAATCGGAATGCAACTCTAGCCGCTTCAGGCGCAGCCGACTTCACTGGCAAAGTGTGGAATGCAGTCAGTGGTGCCGAGATTCACAGTTTTCAACACAAGCACATCGTGAAGAGCGTTGCATTCGACAATAGTTCAGAGAACATTGTAACGGGCAGCAATGAGAAACTCGTACGAGTCTTCAATCTGGAACAACCCGATGCGGAGCCAGAACTGTACGGTGGACATGCTGGTGCCATTAAGCGTGCCCTGTTCTGTCGCGACGACAAGTGCATCATTTCGGCAGCTGATGACAAGACGGTGCGTCTGTGGGACCGCATGACTGGCATTGAAGTGCAGCGTCTGCAGTTCCAAAACAATCCCAACAGCTTGGACATATCGCACGACAATAATGTGCTGACCATTACACATGGTTCCACCATTAGTTTCTGGGAGATTGACACACTCAAGAAGCTCAAGGAAGTGAAAGTGCCTACGAATGTGGCGTCGGCTAGTTTGCATCCAGATAAGCACGTCTTTGTCTGTGGCGGTGAGGACTTTAAAATGTATAAATTCGATTACATCACTGGCAACGAAATTGGTAAGTTAACTGTATAATAGAAGAAGTCTATCCCTATTCCTATCCACCTTGCTCTCTTGGTTAGTAAGTAGTACAACTGTTTATGTTTCTTTTTCAACTTTCAGAATCCTTCAAGGGTCACTTTGGTCCAGTGCACTCGGTGAAGTTTAGTCCCGATGGTGAGCTATATGCCAGTGGCTCAGAGGATGGCACACTGCGTCTGTGGCAAACGACAGTGGGAAAAACTTACGGACTTTGGAAGTGCACGGAACCAAGTGAGCTGAACAACTCGATGAACTCCCCACGTGAGGTTCCGGCGAACTGATGTTGGAGAAGTACAAGTGGCTGTTATACGCCGCAAGCAATGCCGCAAATCCAAACGCATAGAAAGTAATCATCATCAGAAATCGAATCACATAATTTGTAATTATATTTCTCAAAAAAAGTAAACAGATCTGGCTACAAATACGATTCATTTAGATTCCAGCGCATAACTCATTGGCATACATATAGAAAATATTGTATATGTAAATCGTGTGAAATTTAATAGAAATAAATAACTTAAGTTTTTCCAGTGCGATTTAAATACAATCAGCTGACTAAACGTGTGTTCCTGTGGCCCAGTTGTGCAGATAAATGGTGGTGAAATTGAGGAGAGGCTCTCCCTGGTGAATATCCGGACGTTGTTGCAAATGATCAAACCACCTGGACAAGTTCAGATAGTTCTCTTTATCCAGTGGCGACAGGGATTTCTAAAAGCAAACAAATTAGTCGTCTCTTATATTATCATTATCATTGAAGTACTCACCACAAGATCACTTATTGCATAGTAGACAGCTAAGTCGGCGAGCGTTAGAAAGTGTCCCACCAAATAGGATTTGTTGATGAAGAGTTTGTTAAAGTCGGCCAATAATTGTTTGGCCACATGTCTATCCTTGGATCCAGGGCCCACGTAGAGCACCGCGAACTCGATCCATTGATATACCTGGGCCTGCACCTCCTTAGAAACTACACTGTTCTGTGCTGTCTCAGACTTGGACTCGCGTGCCAGGCTCTCCAGTATAGTGGCAAATCCAGTGACGGTTTTATTTTGGCCACTTGTCCGGGTTACGACCTTGACAACAAAAATTTGATTAATGGCACACATTATTTGTGTGTACAATGTACATGTATTATAGTTACCTGCTCTTCATTTAGCTGCACCTTGCCGGGCTTAACAGCCAGGCAGTTGGCAATTTTCTGTACAGTCGCAACGTCACACATTTTAATTGATAAAATTGTTATTAATTGTATTTTGTTGTTTTTCCGCAAAAACGCAAACGTGCAAAACAAGAACGTGAAGTGCGCAACTCAGGGCTGCACTGCAGCCGATAACAGCGCGTGTTTTCGATAACCCTAACTTTCATATATCGATATATTTAGCGCGAGTGATTTAAGTTTTAGTTTCGTTGACGGCCGACAGCGCTTGATACGTTATCTCGTATTGCAGAATAAATATAAATATATTGGTGATGGCCATCATAAGCTGTGAGGGAAGTATAATTTAAAATTTAATTAAAAGCTATTGAGTACAACTCACCGATGTTATAAACTTGTAGTCCAATACAATTAGGCCGCTGACTACAAACGCACGCACATCAATTTGTAATTGCAGCACAAAGTGATTTATGGTTTGAATAAGAGCTTCGTCTTGTGTGCGTATTTTACTAAGCAAGTTTAAGCAGCTGGATTGCTAACGAAATAAAGGAAATAAGTGAATTAGATAAAAGACGGTGATTTAATAAAGAGTAGAAATCAAGCGTTCTATGATGAACGCAGCTGTGCGAGTGATCAACATGTCATGCTATTTCATTCTTTTATACACTAGTCGTGGATTTCAGAGGCGTCGGCAGAACTTTAGGCAAAGGGCTCTCCGACTCTCTGTCTCTCTCTCTTTCCGACGGTCATTTCAAAGTGTGACAGTGTGCGTGTGTTGGCAGAGGCGTTAGCAGAACTTTTCTATGGTGTGCTCAGTGTGCTCAGCGCTCTGCTCTCAGAGTGCAGTAATTACTGCTTTAAAGGGGGACTCTTCGGTCCTTCATACAATGTGTGTGTTAGCAGAGACATTGGCAGAGCCTTAAGCCAAGCGCTCTCCGCTGTCTGTGCTCTTAAGCAGCGCGCTGCCAGAGGCGCCGGCAGAACTTTTAGCCATTAAGAGTAAGACATACTGAACCTTACCTCCTGTTGTATGCCATGATTGACATAGAGTATGACGAACATTTTGCTTAGGTGCATGAAGAGCCACATCATAATGTCGATCCACCATGCCCAGTCCTCCACATGGGGGTCTTCAATATTCTTGTAGGCCAAAAACAGATTCGTGTTGACATTGAAAAAGGAGCTGACATAAACACACAGTATTGAAAGTCCAAAGTTTTCATTGATTGCCTTTGTGAAGTGTAGCAAATTGATGTGTTGCAAGCGCAGGTGATGAATTGTAGCACGTTGTATCAGCGGTGCTCTTAGTAACCCCTTCAGAGAGTCAGTGATGCAGTGCAGTCGTCTGTGAATCCCCCGCAGCAGCATAAAGTAGGGAATTATCGATATATAGCTCAGAATATTGGGCAGCAAATACGTGCTCAGATCCACGAAAGTCTTCAAAACATCGTATTGGCAGTAGAAATAGTTATTCACTATATAGTAACCGATGAAGAACATCATTATCCACATCTGATAACGTACACAATGACGAAGGCGTCCAGTCTCCTCAACGAATCCACTGACCAAATCAAAGTGGGCAATTCTATCGAAGACCCCTTGAATTTTATGCTGCCAACTCATACATAAGATCATGATACAGGGCACATGTAACAAATAAATTCCTGATTCGATGCTATAGAATTTATGCTCCAGTTCATTGATCTTCACCGAACTATGCATCAGTTCCCAGTAGGACGCGGAACAGACCCATGTGTATAAGCCCAGCAGCCAACAATACTGTAGGGCAACCCAGCAACGGTTGCTGTATCGAGGGAACACTGTAATCGGTGCACTGCCTGCGAGCACACAGATCACCAGCAGCAAATTCAGCTCATTCCGCAGCTGATTGGAACTGCATTTGTTCAGTTCCTGGGTCAGATTCCAGTTCCTAAACAGTTAAATATAGCCTGTACTGTATTCCTATACTACTCTCCCTACAGGGTATATACGCTCACCTCTTGGGTAGATTCCAAGCGCCTATTTGTCTTCCTTTGCGCGACACTTGCTTCATCCTGGACGGAAACATGGCGTATGAGTGATACGATTAAAACTCCAATTAACACCTGGATGACACCTCAGGTAATTAATCAACTTAAAAAGCAGTTAATTGATTACTAACTGATTTTAATTGTGATTAGTATTCCCTGAGTTTTTCCCATGGGCAGTTCTAGCCGTAATTTCCCAGGAAACCGTTGGCTGCGTCTGCTGCGAAGCCTCAGCTGCAGCCTAGGCGTGTCTCCGCCCCGTAAGCAGCTGCGCCAACTGCACCTGATCTGGTCCCTACTGCTCTTAATCTGGATTTGGATCGTATGCGTTAGTCTGCTGAAGGATAAGTCCACGATGCAGGTGCTGGCCATAGAAAAGCTGCTCTATCTGATCGAGTATCCTTCGAATATGATTATAACGGCGCTTTTCTCACTCTCTGTCTATCGCAATGGAGAATTCTTCCGACGACAGAGAACTCAGCAGCTACGTCTGATGAAACTGCTCTACGCAGAGTCCCAGCTGTGTTTGGGCATTCTGGAAGGCATGGCTCGGAAACTGCTGCTCATGATCTTCTCCTTTCACGGCGTCTGCATCGTGATCGACGTCTATTGGCTTAGATTTGAGTTGCTCCAGACGCTTATTAGCAATTCTGCCCACAATTTGGTAGGACTCATGGTAAGTCTGAGTCTTCTCCAGTATGTGCTGGACCTACGAGTACTCTACCTGCTCCATCTGCGGCTCAATGAGCAACTCGAGGGGATTCAACAGCCCAAATTCCTGCACAACATTTGCATTTTGTCACCTGGGACTTTTGATCAAGTTGAGCTTAAATTGGAGGAATTCAGATGGATTTGGATCACCATGGACGACATGCACATGAAGTTAACGCAGAGATTTGGTCTTGTCTTCATGGTCAACTATGTCAACTCCTTGCTGAGTTTCTGCTATGAACTCTTCAATGTTTTTAGGATTCTGGAGCAGTCCAACTGGACAGATGATTTTATTATTTTCTTCTATAGACTTCTCTGGCTACTGATGCATGGATTACGCATCTGGACTACGCTGGTTTCCAATGCTTGCATAGCGGAACAGGTGAGCAGACGGGGTCCTCCAGTCGGTTAAACTTAAGTTCCCTTCCCCTCCTTTTCCAACCCTTTCAGAAATGCCAGTTGTGCCTGAGACTTAACAAACTCAATGCTCAAAATCCCCGTCTAGAATCGTCAATTAATCGCTTCCTGCTACAAATGCAGGCCAATTGTATCAACGGCTGCCCAGCCACAGTTTGTGGTGTCATCGACTTGGACACCCTCGCAGTGGGTGGGGTAAGTGACCGCTACCACCCCTAGAAATAATTATCGTTTAAGTGATTTTTTGGCTTTGTTCTCGTGCAGTTTGTCAGCGCTTTGTCGGCCATTGTTATATTCCTCATACAGGTCGATCTGGGCAATAAATCACTAATGGGTTATTCCTTCTAAAACAGTTTACTTTCATTTCGAACATGAAACGGGTTGGTTCATTTCTACAGCGTTTGTTAAGCAGCTCCTCCGACTGGAGCAAGCAGAAACTGCAGATCCTACTGGGTATTGTCTACAGGATCCTACAAGTAGTAGGCAATCGTATACATGACATAACCGCTCAAGCTGGGGCTGAGACCAATTTACTGGTCATTCGCTTGATTGTTGATCGAAGGCTGCACATGTTTGAGAGGTAAGCGAAGAGGACGGAGCTTTCCTTTGGGAAGTACAGCAGACTCTACCTTTAAACGGTTTTCTTCTGAACTCGTCCTAGACTCCTCTGGTTCGCGGTGCTATTGGCCAGCATCTTTACGGTTTTTATGCTCAGTACCCTGCAGATTGCGCGATACGCGACCTCCCCGACTGTTATTTCGGTAGATCGGGACTATCGAGGCTGGAATGGATCCTTGCCAGCTGTTACCCTTTGTTATTACGACCACATTGATTCCTTTAAGGCTAATGAGCTGATCCAGGACTTGTGGAATGTCTCTATTATCGACGAGGATTACTTCTACATCATGGACTTTCTCTATGCTGCCGTCAATGCCACCGCCAGCAATTACGCCGAGCTCACAAAATTCGCGGCCGATGAGCGTTTCGAGCAGATCGACCTGTATGACATTATCCAGAGCATTAATCGACCCTTCGAGCAGGTGATCAGCACCTTCGACTCCAATTTCAAGGTCCACGTTCAGATGGTAATGACGGAACGCGGTTCCTGCTACGCCATTAATTCGCCCATGTCGGCGATGTTGGGCAAGGAGTGAGTGCAGGGTAGACAATAGTCGTTTGGACTCGGCTTACCTTCTTTTCTTCCTCTAGACCTGTGAACTACGAGGATCTACCTTTGCCGCTCACCTGTCAGTACGGCAAGCAGCAGTGCTACATTCGAATGGATCTCTACGAGAGCACAGGCGTGGTAGGACTTCGACTATCTAATACTCTGCAAGTCTAGCTAAATATTTAGCCTTTTTCCAGCTGGATGTACACTCACCCTATGAGGTGTCGGCTACGGAAGCCAACATTGTCACGTTACAAAAATCGGATGAGATTACAGCCTCCTTCAAGGTGCTTGAGACGGTGTATGAAGCGATTCTTGATGTGCTAAAGATACCCTCTAATTTATTTTCTTACCTGCCTTTCAAGGGCTTCCAAGAATCTACGGGAACTGCGAGTGGAGCAGCGCAAATGTGTATTCAATGACGAGGAAACGTCCAATCTCAAGGTGCGTATAAAGAAGAGTCCCCTAACAGTTTCGGGAATACACCTACTATGTCCTACTTCCCATAGATCTACAGTAAGTCCCTGTGCCTGGCGCGCTGTCGAGCCATTATGGCTCTGGAAATGTGCAACTGTGTGCCCTTCTTCTACCCCTTCGTGGAGGGTCCCAGCTGTAATCCGGCGGGCTTTGAGTGCCTGCTCGACTTCAAGTGGCCCATTTGGGCACTACACATTTGCAAATGTCCTTCGACCTGTACGGAAATCGAGTACACCATGCAGACGGTGAAGAAGAGCTCGTGGGGCATCAAGAACGCCGAGGAGGCAGCCACCATTGAGTTGGCCACATCCAGTTTCCGCTGGGATCTCATACCTCCCAAGGTGCGCTTCCGACGGGATGTTGTCTTCAGCTTTGAGGATCTCATTGGTAAGAGAATTTTCTGTATTGATCTGCTCTCCTTGATTCCTCTTATTCAACAGTGTCCTTTGGTGGCGTCCTGGCCTTATTCGTGGGCGTGAGTGTCACGGGCTTGGTGCAGATCGCTTACGTCATCATTTACAATTTCCTGCAGGACTTGTTTAAACTACTGCGCTTTATACTGCTCTGGTTTCGGCAGAGATTCCACAGGGCCACGCCTACGAGTCCTCTTCATAGCCTCAGTCATGTCTCCCGCGCGGAAACTGCTGAGATTCCGCTTTTTGAATATGTTAACTAATAATTAAAAGTTTGAAATCTTTATTTACTTACTCTTCTAAAATTCCACCTACTCACCACGTCCAATGTCAGCAGCAACAAGAAACAACCTGCTGGCTTCACGCTTAATTGAGCATTGACTCCACAGCAAAGTCTCCTTGTATTTATTACTGGTAATTGTTATAATAATGGGATAATAAAATAATACCTACTGTAATAAGAGGAGCAAAAATACTAGCGGTGGTTTTAATACTTA
This sequence comes from Drosophila acutilabella, assembly GCA_035046005.1. Classification (NCBI taxonomy): domain Eukaryota; kingdom Metazoa; phylum Arthropoda; class Insecta; order Diptera; family Drosophilidae; genus Drosophila; species Drosophila acutilabella. The sequence continues at coordinate 19,139,683 of JAWNOK010000024.1, read as the reverse complement.
AAATTTTTACATTTTCGCGCACTTTTAAATAATGTATTTTGGCGCTTAAAAAGAAGATAAGTGGCAGCCCTGGCTCACAGTGGAAAACACATCGATATGTTATTCTTATCGATATTTAAGCCACAGCTGTGATCAACACAGCTGGCACTTGTTTTCTAGCCCTGGTCCAACAATCTACACGTGCGTCGCAAGTTAAAATATAAATATTAATTAAATACGGAAACTGTGCAAAAATGAGTGACGACGAGTCCGCCGATGGTCTGGAGGATCTGCAGGAGCTAATGGCCGCCTACGGCCACTACGATCAGCCGAAAAAACAAACAAAGAAGCCGGTGAAAAGGGAAACTGAAAATGAGTATGTGGAGGTGCCCATGGAAAAAGTAGTGTTTGGGGACAAGCAGGCGTTTCTGGCCAATCTGGCCAAGTCCGTGGGCAGAAAGCGACCACAGTACAAGGAGGAGGCAATTAATGATGGGGAGGACGATGAAAACCACAACGATAAGAGTAATTCCAAGAAGGCCAAACCGGCGTGGACCGACTCCGATGATGATGAACTGGAAGTGGGTGAAGTAAAGCGACAAACGAAACACACGGGACCATTAAATCATTTGCGCAAGGACAAGTCCTACAAGGAGTACCTGACGGCTCGCTTCCAGCGCACGATTAACCAGCCAAAGTGGGCAACGCTGGATCAGAAGAACGGTGACGATGGCAATTCCGATGACTCCCAGGATGAGCAGGACGAGGCGTTGCTTAAAACCGTTGGTTTCATCGATCACAAGGCCAAGACACGGAGTCTGCAGCCCAAGACCATACAGATCAAGCGTGTAAAGGACTTGAATCGCGCTACGTATAGTGAAGGCGTCATCCAGAGCATCCAATTCCATCCCACATCCACGGCTGCCTTGGTGGCCGGCGAAAGCTGCATTGCATCCATTTACAGTGTGAACGGCACCAAGAACGAGAAACTGCACAACATACGCTTCCCGCAGTTTCCAGTCACCTGTGCCCGCATCGCACCCTGCGGCACCAAAGCCTTCTTTGGCTCCAAGAAGATGCACTACTACACCTATGACCTGCTCCATGCCAAGGAGACCAAACTGCGTATGCCAGTGAAGAATCAACAGACCATTCACTTTGATGTGTCGCCTTGTGGCAAATACCTGGCCATAGTTGGTACATTTGGAGCTATTCACCTGCTGAGTGCCAATAGCAATGAACTTCTGCACAGCTTTAAGCAGGAGGGACAGTGTCGTAGCTTATGCTTCACCGCTGACTCCAAACGCCTCCTCTGCTGCGGCAGCAGCTGCAACATCAACGTGCTCTCGCTCCGACAGCAGAGCATCGAGCACCGCTTCATCGACGACGGCTGCGTCAATGGACGCAAGATCGCATTGTCTCCTAACCAACGTCTACTGGCCACTGGCAGTAATGAGGGCGTGGTGAATGTGTATGACCATGATAGCGTTTATCGGTCAAAGGCGCCGCAGCCGGTGAAAAGCTTCATGAATCTGCGTACCGCAGTCGGTGATCTAAAGTTTAATCACACCTCCGAACTGCTGGCCATGAGTTCGCGTCAGGTGCCTAATGCCATCAAGTTGGCTCACTTCCCCAGCGCAACGGTCTATTCCAACTTCCCGGGACGGAGTGAACACCTCGGCCTGGTCAACACCATGGAGTTCTCGCCACACAGCGGATACCTCGGCATTGGCAGCATGGGCAAGAAGGCGCCTCTATTTAGACTTAAGTATTTCAAGAACTATTAGAGGGGACTCATCTAATAAATGTGAAATAATAAAATAACAACAAAAAGAAGAAACAAATTTTGTATAACTGTAATTTGCATTGTCATCTGTCTGTGTATGTGTGTGTTCTACAGTGAGTGCAATTACAACAACAAAGCATGTAGGTGTTATAAATCTGTCTTAAGAGAAACAGTAAAGAGAGTCGGAGAGAGCTAGTCGTAAAGTTCTTAGATAAAGTTGATACAGCCGGCGTCGCTGCTGCGGAGTAAAATTGTGAGAGTACTTTCTGCGAAGTGTGAAGAGAGTGTGAGAGCATTTCGTTTAAAGCTCTGCTTACGCACACATACAACTCTATTTTACTTTGTGCCTAGGAGAATAGAAAGCGCGCGAGCCCAACACACACACAGAGCGACATCCTATATAATGCTCAGTAGGAAGGCAAAAATATTAGTCGCTTTGCTGCGCCTATGGGGAAGAGATCGCTGTAAACTCTGCCTTCCATTTAAAGTCCGGTTTATACAAATGCTTTTTATTATTCAACGAATTACATGATTAAAGATAACGGCTTAATACGGAGCACGAAAGATGTCGCGCTTTTGAGTCTCGTGGATCTTGCCAATGTCGTCGAGCTTCTTGCAGATGTGCGTGGACTGCGACTCGATCCACTGCAGCGAGTTCATGTGAGCGTTCAGGATCTTGCCGATCTGTATAATGGGATCTGTGTTGTCCTGACCCTTGTTGGCCTCATTGAGATTATCGATGATCTCCTTTAGGTCTTCCGACATTTGTTTCAGTTGTGTGTCCAGATTCTCAACCATCAGATAGGTCTGACTGCGTTCCTGATCCACACGTGGCAAATTGACAAACTCCTTCTCCAACGGCGCCAGACTCTCCTCCAGCTCCTTGTGCTGTGTGGCAATGAATTCGAGTTCCTGGTCCAGCACCTGTTGATCATTCTTTACCTTCTGCACGGCATCATTTAGTTCGATGATTTTCTGATTGTTGCCAATGAGTAGCTTATCCCAGGCATTAATCTGTGTGGCCTGTTCGGTGAAGACCTTCTCCTGCTCCTCGAACTCCAGTGTCCATTTGTTGATATGCTCCTCCAGCTGATTATAGGACAACTGCGGTGCATTTGCCACTGCCGCGGAGTCGGTGGTCTTGGTGGCTGTGGATAGATTAGCAAAAGCGCTGCCAGTCGCTGGAGCTGCACTGACAATGGGTGCCACAGCCGCTGGCTGGGAAGCGGATACGGAAGCTGGAGCAATTGAGGTTGTTATAGGTGCTTTCGGAGCTGCTGCGGCCAGGCCAAGCGAGATGCCGCCGAGTTGGCCAGTGGTTGCGGGTGCAGCAGACACTGCTGTGGGAGCGGCCACCGCCGACGGCTGTGCCATGAATCCACCAAAAGTAGGTGCTGCTGCTGGCGCCGCTGCTGGGGCTCCTAAGCCACCGCCAAGTCCGGTCAGTGGTGCCGCTGTTGTTGTAGACAAACCAAAGCCACTGAATGGTGGAGGTGCAGCCTTGTTGTCTGCATCACCACCACCGAGACCACCACCGCCAAGGCCACCACCGCCAAGCCCTCCGCCACCAAGGCCACCACCACCCAGGCCACCACCGCCAAGCCCTCCGCCGCCTAGGCCACCGCCACCGAGGCCACCACCCAGAGTCAAAGTCGGAGCAGTTGTTGTTGGACCGGCAAATGAAAATGTGGGTTTGGCGGGAAGTGCGGAAGCGGCGCCGGGATTAGCTGCTGCTGGCGCTGTGTTCAGGCTAAAGGAGAAACCACTTGCGGTAGCTGCAGTTGTTGTAGGCACTTGGAATGCCATTTTGTATTGCCTTCGAAAGTCAGCGTAAAATACAAATAATAAAATAACGCACGCCGAAACGAGAAGCAAACTCACTTGTTATCGATATAAGCGAACAGTGCTGTTCAATGCTGAAAAGTGCTATCGGTATTTTCTTAGCACTTTTGGTATTTTTTGGTGCTAATTATTGGACAATCAATTGCAAATCTTAGGCTCATAATTAAAACGCCCGCGAAATTTACGGCCAATTAAAATTTATTCAAATCAATATTGTAATTCTTAATAAACAAATGTTAAGAAAGCAATGTGTATTTAGTTAGTGTCAGAGCAACTGTGCATGCCAGGATTCAATCGTAATGAAGAACAAGCAATGAATTGTCATTGGACATTGTTTTGATTTGTCAATATGAACGTGAAATGTTGGTATCTGTAAGTAAATAGATGATAAAATGGCATTTAGGTCAAGAATTCAATTACCGATATTAAATTACAAGTAGCAGCAGTTAAGTGTCAATAGATTTGCCTGCACTTTGAAATACCCTATTTAATTTGGTACTATAAGAAATACAAATATACCCTCTCGTGTTTAATAATTTGTCGCCCACTGTACATACAATAAGAACTAGTCTTTTTTTTGGCTCTATTCCAGATAATGGACTTTTGTAGGGTAGTGTAACAGCTAGTTGGCCTGGCTGCTAAAGTGCCGCCTTTTGTTGATAACCTGAATCGACTCGTTGTGAACTCGCCGTGTCGCAGTAGTCGCCGGTGATAACAAGGCAGATTCCCTGCTGTGAACAGTGATCTGAATGCTCAGTCCGTTCAATTGCAATTAACAAACTGATGTTTGCGCAACACCCTGCGTTGGGTAAATAAACTTATCTCAAGACCGTCAGTGCTAAAGCACTTCACGCCCAAAATCCAGCTATAAAGTGTTCAAACTTGGCCAGGACAGGACGCATTACCTGTTTGAAGCTTGTCTAAGAATGTACAAACTTGCGTACTTCGCTGCCTTCTTGCTGCTGCTTGACGTTGGACTTGCTCTGGAGAATGGACTGGCACGCAAGTAAGTTTATTAACTAACATTCCATTTGTTTAAATTAATTAAAAATTTAATGTTTTTCTGTAGGCCTCCAATGGGCTGGATGTCCTGGCAGCGGTAAGTTGCTATTAGTAATTTATTTGGTATTTACAAACAGTATACAAATTCGTATACATACCGACTGTAAGAGAGCAGCCATTTTGTGCTCTTTGTTATTGTAATTTGCTTTGAGCTGAGCTCGCCTCAGCCTAGACAAAAACAACTTTACACATTGCTCTTCACGGCTTCATTCTTTGCATGCACTAAACAACAACAATGAAGCCTTTGTGGCTATGCGAGCTTTGACCGCACGTTGTTGTTATTGACGCTCTCTTTGTCGTCGAAAAGGGAAGTAGCAAATCGCAGAGAAATATGTTTCTGTTTAGGGCTAGTGCGTTCTCAAGTCAAACTATGACATGCTCATTCCTGATATTTACTTTATCTTTCATTGTTTTTATTTTCTTTAAGGTTTCGTTGCATAACGGACTGCAAGACATATCCAGATGAATGTATAAGGTTAGTCACACCACTATCAAGGGTGTAATAGGTTTATTGTATGTAAGATGTATATTAATAGGAAGTTGAGGTGCCTCTTAGAGTACTGCTCACTCTTTCCTCATTTCTCATTTCAGCGAGGATTTGTTCCGTCGCCATGCAGATTTGATAGCCTCCGAGGGTTACGCCGATGCTGGCTACGAGTATGTGATCATCGATGACTGCTGGCTGGAGAGGCAACGAGATGAGAAGACCAACAAGTTGGTGGCCGATCGCAAACGCTTTCCCAGCGGCCTTAACGCGCTGTCGGATCACGTGAGTTCCGGAAAGATTCTTAGAAATAACAGAAAGTAAAGCCTATTAACCCTTATATTTCTAGATCCACAATCTGGGCTTAAAGTTCGGATTGTATCAGGACTTTGGCACGCATACGTGTGCTGGGTACCCGGGTGTGATCAATAACATGGAGCTGGATGCCCAAACCTTTGCCAACTGGGATGTGGACTATGTGAAGCTGGACGGTTGTTTCGCAAACATAACCGATATGGCCGCAGGGTATCCAGAGTTTGGACGTCTGCTCAATGCCACGGGACGACCCATGGTGTACTCCTGCAGCTGGTAGAACACGCCATTGCCATACCCTTTAGTAGTATAACTGAAACGCTTTGTTGCTTACAGGCCTGCCTACCAGGAGGATACTGGCGAGGAGCCTGACTACGAGTCCTTGAAGAAGCATTGCAATCTGTGGCGCAATTGGGATGACATTGACGACTCCCTGGAGTCGGTCATGCAGATCATCGATTACTTCGGCAAGAATCAGGACCGCATTCAACCCCATGGCGGACCGGGACACTGGAATGATCCCGACATGTTGATCCTGGGCAACTATGGTCTCAGCTACGACCAAAGCAAACTACAAATGGCCGTTTGGGCGATTCTAGCCGCGCCCCTTATCATGTCCAACGATTTGGCCAAGATAGAGCCCAGAGTCAAGGACATTTTACAGAACAGAGACGTGATTGCCATTAATCAGGATTCATTGGGTATTCAAGGTCGTCGTTTGCTTGTCAGAAACAATATCGAAGTAAGTCACCATATGTAATCCTGATCCTTTCTTGTTTAAAATTGTGTAAAACTTTGTCTTCTTTGCTTTCCAGGTCTGGCGACGTCCCGTTACACCACAGAATGATGCTCAGGAGTATTCCTACGCAGTGGCCTTTGTCAGCCGTCGTACGGACGGTGCTGCCTATCCCGTTACATTCCAGCTCAAGGAGGTACGTCTATAATTTTAGATCATTTACCTATGTGTTACTTGATTTTCTGCCCAATCTTTGCTTTCCTCAGCTCCTCTTGACGAATGAAAAGGGTTACGCCGTAAAGGTTAGTTAAATTTACTCAAAGCAGTACTGTTCCCTACTAAAAACCTTTTTCTTTTAGGATCTATTTATTTCCGACAGTGATCTGGGCATGGTTCGCCCTGAGAGTAACTTTTCCACGCGTGTTATTCCTAACGGTAAGCATATGTATTTGAGTTCCCAACTGATATACTTTCTGACTTGTGTCTCCACTTTCAGGTGTCACTTTCTACAAGTTTACGGCGCTGTAAAATTTGGTAAATTTAAATCGAATATCGCGAAATTGTCGCACTAAGAATAAAGAGTCGAATTTAGAGTTTCATTTGTTGTTGTTTATTTAGCACTTTACAACAATTTGACAAGTTATACTATGCATAAAGTGTATAAATACAGTTAATAATTGTACATTCATAGATTTATAGGCATAGATTCTCGACTTCCCTCAAAAAACAAACAAAAAACTAGAGAGCTCTTGAAGATGATTGTAGTTAAAATAAATAGAAGACTGCGACCGTTAGACCAATTAAGATGATAAAAGAGAATTACACTTGCCTCCCAAGTTTTCTTTATGTACACGACTGATCATCGTCAGCTCTGAATAGCGTTTAAATAGTTAGTAGCTACAATTAAATAGTAGACATTAGTTTATTGTCAAGTTTTAAGTAGTTTAATTGCCACATAAAAAAGCTGTTGATGAATTTATGACTCTGAATTCCTCCCCGAATGTGACTCCGTCTCCAAATTTTACCCCGACCTCGACTCCGAATCTGATTCCGACTCCGAAACCTAATGAACTCCATTGCTGATAATGCTTGGGGTGCGCTCATAGCTACGCCGATGCAGCTCATCCACATCCTTGAGATAAAACGTGCCCGGGAACAGAGCACTAATGCTGCCCGTCGGCGTGTACGGCGCGGCATGATTGTTCTTTTCCCGGATCTCCATCAGTGCGGAGAACTCCTCTGGCACAACCTTCTCGCGTGCCGCTAGAGCGGGCAGAACATAATCCAATTTGGCCACAAATTGCTCAAACTGATCGGCATCTTGGGTGACCTTGATGGAGTACATAGAGGCAGCCAGTCCAGAGCCGTAGGAGAACACACCAATCCGCTTGCCAACCAACTGAGCCGCGGGCACACCGATGAGCAGGGAAACCAGTCCCGAATAGACCGAGGGCGTGTACATGTTGCCCACCTGATTGGCCAGCAGCAGAGATTTCTTGGTCTTGGACTCGAACACCGTCGAAGATTGACCCAGGAAGGCCTTCTCCACATCCCGATCGAAGTAGGTGCCCTCCAGGGTGGCATCATTGAAGCGCTCCAGGCCGGCAAACTGCTGGGCACGCGTCTGTTCATCACTCAGCAGGAAATCATTGAAACTCAGACGAGCGACGCTCTTTTGGACCAGTTTGCAGAAGGGCGTGTGGAACAAGATGGCGTCAAAGTTGTCCAATCCCCGTTGCGATTGCTGCGGATGCAGTTTCTCGAACTTGCGACGGTACAGGCGATAGCAGGTGTCCAGGGAGGACAGGTAGCACTGAATAGACAACTTGCCGTCCACCGTTGGATACTCGGAGCTCAGATCCGGCTTATAGAAATCATAGGCGTGTTCCATGTGCGTCGCACGCAGTCCGCGCTCCAGCACCAGCGGCGCCTCTGGTCCCACCAACATGGCAATGGCTCCCGCTCCTCCCGTGGGCCGTGCTGCACCCTTGGCATAGACGGCGATATCGGCACAGACGGCGAGGGCGTAGCGTCCGTCCCAGCTGGAGGATTCGATCCAGTTGAGGGCGTTGAAAAGGGCGGCTGTACCGCCGTAGCAGGCATTTGTGGTATCGATGCCCTCAATGTCGGTGTTGCCACTTTTCGCGAATAGCTGCATTAGCACCGATTTAACCGATTTCGATTTATCGACTATCGTTTCGGTGCCCACCTCTAGGCGACCGATTTCCGTGTGCTTGATGTGATGGCGTTCGAGGAGCCGCGTCACGACGGTTAGGCACAGTGAGTTGACGTCCTCGCGATCAGAGCAAAAGCCCATTTTGGCCTGGCCCAAACCGATTGTGTATTTGCCAGCGGAGGCGCCATCGAAAGTTTCCAATTCCGTTTGGTCCACATACTGCGAGGGGAAGATCACCTCAATGGCGCGTATTCCGACGTTTTTAGGCCAACTGTTTGCCATTGTTATTGAGTTTGATGTTATCTAATTGGTCCTGAGGGTCCTGAGTTCCTGAGAGTTCTGAAAATTAAAGGATCAATCGATTAATATTGATTTAAAGGCATTTTAGGGCATTTATAGCTATTTTAGTCAAATTATAGCTAGTTAGAGGAGTGCTCCTCCTCATCTGGTTTATTTTCTAGCCATTTTAACCAAAATTTTACTATAATAGCCTGTTTGAATGCTTTAGCCAGAAACCTAGTCTTTTGCAGTCATAAACATAATATGTAATAATTACTACTAAAATGAATTGAATGACTCCGAAAAGGTAAAACAAAATTAATTTCAAGCTAAAAACGTTTCAATTTAGCCATTTAACTGTATTACTATATAAAACTGCCGCTGTTAGCAATTCTTTTGACCCCGTCAGCTTTTTTTTGGTGCTATAAAATTCTGACAACACTGTTCATGGCAAATCGCATAGCACTAGAAATTCCATAGAAAATACCAATGCCATGTGACGTCACAACTTTCACCTCTTTTGATATTCTGCGCAATCAGAAAAAAATCTTCAAGTTATGCATATTTCTTGGGTTGGGTTAGTGTTTAGCGGGGGGAGGGAGGAACTAAGAGGAGTGGAGGGGGAAGGGGAATAGGGTTGTGAAACAATTAAGTCAACATCAATAGCAGCTAATGAATGAAGAAATCACTTGTTCCACGCTCGAGCTGCTTTGGCCGTGTGCCAAAAGAGCGCGACTCCAACTCCAGCTCAAGGAAGCAGCGACGTCGACAGCGACGGCAACGCCAATACGCACGCATGCGAGCAGCGACGCTACGTCGCAGTGATTTCGATTTCGCTGCAAGCTTTTTAGACACGCCAGCTTTAAATGTAAACGAAGACAGCCGAAGAGAGAAAGAGCAAAAGAGAGACCGCACTAAATATCAGGTGGAGAAAGTTTTCTCCACGCAGTCGAACTTTGCTAGAGAGAACGAACAGATGAAGAAGCAGCAACAACAACAACAAAACGTGTACAGTGTGCCAAGTAATTGTTTTGACAGAGCACACTAACCAATGCGCATATTTTAAATTTGTTTAACCCCCATAAATCTCATTATTTATTTGTTGTTGGCAAAACTTTGCGTAGTTTTTTGCACTGTCAAAAATATAGAATATGTAAAGAAAACCAATTAAAATTCTAATTTCAATATTAAATATTTAAACTGTAATCGCATGAGTAAAGCAGAGCACAATGGTTAAAATCATAAAATATGTCTGAGTTTTAAGTCACAAAATTCGTATTTGTTAATTTAATTATGCGATATGAAATTAACACATTTCTTGATTTCAATTAAAACTGAAAAGTTTTATGCATTTAGAAAATATTGATTTGCACGTGTCAAGAAACTTTACAACACTACTGTAGGTGTTTCACTTTTTAGGGCTGGGTCACAGCTACAGGTGAGTAGATCGATCGATTGATGTGTGTGTCAGTGTGAGTGTGTGTATGTAGGTCAGCGTCGTCGTCTAACGGGAATTATTGTACAACTGATAAGAGACGTCGGAGACTGTCTCACATTTATGAATCAGTGTCATGTTTACCGTTACTATTAGCACCGAAAATATCCAAATGTCTGGTATTTTTTCAGTTTTCACTTTTAACGTTAATGATGATTTGATTTTTTGACTTTTGGCTCGTTGTTTATTTTTTGGGCTTTTTCTTTTTTTTGTTTCTTGGCTTTTTTGCTGATCGCGGAACGCGTAGTTCGCTCGACGGATTCTCTTTAAAGACTGAACAGCGCACGACACGCCACAGACCACAAAGCCGACGCGTTTGCGTCAGCGTAAGCGTCTGCGCTGACGCAGCGTAAGTCGACGCTGCAGTCGCCGTCGGCAGAGAAGCAGAATATACAAAGTATAGGTAAAGTGCGCTTTTGGGGCGTTGTTGTAAGCCAATGTCAAATGGTTGAAGACGTTAAGTAAATTTGGCTACCGACAGTGGGTCACAAAACTATTGTGACAAGGAAATTACTTTAGTAATGGAAAGCTGACTGCTATGACATTACTTCCTGGCTAGCTGACTTCTATACTCTCTGTGAACAATTACTGTAGTCACTGTTCGAATTCGATACAATGCGATGGAAATGTATTGTTATTGGACTACGGACTGCTCTGTTCTGCTGAGATAAGATCAGAGGCGGTCTAGGTCTTATGATGGGTGATCGCACGATTGTTCAGTGGCTGATAAGACCCCTTTATGGCCACATATCGATCAATGACTGCCGGTAAGTGAACAAAGCGATATCCGCATTTATGTACTATTTCCAGTGTTTTATTGTATTTCCCGATGCCCAGCTTACGATTGGTGTTTTTGGGGTCAATGTTATGGAAATGAATGCTTTTTACTTGTGGATTCTATATACACCCGATACTCCGATACTATATGCCATATTCAATGAGGCACAAACCGTAAAACAATTGAAACGATTTATTTTTAGCCCTTGAAGAGATGTGTGTAAACACATTTGAAGCGATCGCTCTTAAATGGATTCATTTGGACCCTGTACTTGGAGCAAAGTACAAAGAGATGAAAGAAATGATGGGCAGAAACAGTGGAGTGGGTAGACTTCAGAACTATATGAGCTTGAGGCATTGTTTTATAAATTCTTATTTGAAATGACACATTTTATTTTTAAAGAATTTTCCCATTTTAATATTTTAAATAATTTAACTTTAAAACTCTTCTGCTATGTTTTAAGTACCGGTTGTTTCACAGTCGAGCACACTCGCCTTTGCCCTCTGCCACTAGTTTGAATTTCTTTGGAAAGCTGCTTTGACTCATCGCAGAATTTCAAGAAAACTCAGAAACTTTCGGCACCTTTTGCAAATAACTCAGAGTACTCAACAGCTGATGCAGGGAATATAAACATGCCATATTTAGAGTAGAATGCACATGTTTACTTTAAATATTCTCGGCATTCACTTTTCTGTTATGTACTCGAACCACGGTAATTGTATTATGAAACAGAGAGAGAAAATCCGACTTCACAGTGTCACAATTATCGCATGAACTTTAAACCCAAAGCGGAAATTTCTGCTTTGCCGGCAAATTGATTTCTATTCTGTACGCTGTTCTAGTTAGATATATGTGATTTCGTAAGCTCGACTTTTCATTAATTCATTTTAAATGTTTAACAACAAACGCCCACACGACACACGCACACGAGAGCACACACACTTACTTAACTAAAATTAAAGTTGTCACAAGATTTAAGACACTTGAGCGTCACATATTGAGCGATTAAAAGATTGAGGAAGAACTTTGCACTTACAAATTTGTTAGTACGCGAGTGCCACGCGTTTGTGCCAAATAAAAGTATTAACTAAACTAAACTTTAATAATTAGGCACGTAGCGGAGCAGGCGGCGCCTACATAGAGACCGTTCAGTGTGTCCACACGCTGCTCTGCTCAAAACAGCTGATTTTGGCCGTCTAGTGTCTACACACATAATGCTTTTCGATAACTAATTGTTATCGGCACTTATCACGTGAATCTCATGTGGAATTTGTGAATTGTCATTTTTGTGTTGAGTTTCCAGCAGAGAGAGACTTGTGCTCCGTTTCGTACGTGCATTGTGGGTGGTGCGGTTCGTGTCGCTTTGATTATTTTAAATACAGTTTCCACGCACAAAACTCTTAAAAACCGTATTTTTCTATCTACGACGTTGACGTGAAGCAGTGCCGTTTAAATGTAAGTGATTGCGCCACAAAAGCCCAAACTTCCAATGCCCAAAACGACAACGCATCAAAACCGCGCATGAAAAAAACGAAAACCGAAAAAAATACAGTTTGGTCTGCTGACCTGTTATCAAACCAGATTCGTAATCAACAACTAACAACTTTGCCAATGTAACTCGTTTAAATGGAGTATTTGTGCATAGAAAAAATGTTAAATGGTTCTGTGTATATGTGCAAATGAAATGACCCTGAAAAACTGTTGCCTCGCTCGGTTAACGGTGTCTCATTGACCGCCACGACTTGTAGGCAGTTCGGGGAACTTATTTATGCAATAATAACAAAGTGGCGGGCAAAAGTGTGCAACGTATTGAAGAAAATATGTTTGCAAATGTTTAGTTCGTTTGTTTTTAAGCTGTAAAACTCGTGAGCTAAGAAAAATATCGATCGAAAAGCTGTCATGTGACTGTCACACGAACAGCTGACTGTTTGCTAAATTCACCACTGTGTGAGTGAGTTGTTTGTGTGTGTGTGTACGTTCGACGAGGGTATGGTGAATTTGAATCTTTCACGCTCTTTACTCTTACATTATTTAAGTGCTGCTCTCTCGTTTTAACCGCTCGTAACTCACTGCGTAAACAAATTGTGTAGTTGTAAATTTGAAATTCTTTGCCCGCTAAATATTAATTAAAATAAAATTAGGTATTTTCTTTCCGACAACTTGTTGTACATGCGCGTTGACTTTCCACATTACCATATTTATATGTGTGACTTTTGTTTGTATATTTCCACAAGGACTATATTAAATAGTGATATTGCGTGCCGCAAAGGCCTTGACTGCCGTTGACCAGATATAAACTTGAAACAAAAAGTCAAATATAAACATTTGTGTGTGCATATACTATGTTAATATATATCTACATCTGCCTGGGCAATAAAGCTAAAACAGCTGCTTGGTTTACACACTTACTAACTTAAGGCAAAATGCCTCTTGCCATCAGCAACCATTATTATTAATTAATTACTGGCCACCACAGGAGTTGTGTAAACAGTGTGTTATGTAGTTATTTTGACAAATTTGCACATTTTACTTGGCGAATAAGAAAACGTTTTTTCTGCTTATTGAATAATGAGATCAATTTAGCTTAATTGATTTACAAAATCAAAACAAATTGTTTTTGGCAAAACATTTATTTGACATACTATACGTGTGTATGTGTGTGTGTAAATAACATCATAGTTATTTTTGTTTTCGTCATCATCACAGTCAGCGTACATTGCAATTTCCTGTCCCTGTGTGTGTGAAGCTTCTCTCCTACTTCTGCTAGTTTCTCTTCATTTACTACTTCTGTTACCATTCTCTTATCCAACCCACACCACCCATTAGCGCCAGCCGTTGGCCAGTCTGAGTGGCGCCATGTTCTTTTTGTTGTTTTTTCTCGTTTGCTCTTCTTCTTTAATGTCAACATAATTTACGTTTGTTTGTTGTTTGTTATCCTGTTTTCAGCTAAAGTTTATCTGGCCAAAAGCGTTGCCAATTCCGTTTTTAAGTGTGTACTATAAAAGAAGAAAATTGACAGTATATTTAACATATTTTCTTTAGATTTTAGAGTTTTATTTGGTACTTAGTGTTGGCAACTCTGTTCGCTGTCATTTTCTCTCCCACTCTTTCGTTATGCTTTCCTGTATAATTTGATAGAATGCGTCACAGACAACAGGACGACACACACACATACATACAACCGCTCACATATTAGAGCATAACTGTCACTTTCCCTGCCGCCTCCTCGCTGCCCTCCTTCACCTACTGATTTGTACAAAAGCAATTTAGATTTCGTAGCTAAAAATAGAATTTGTTCGTTTTGTTGCTGCTTTCGTTGAGTGGTTGCCAGGCTAACATTACTGTAATTGTTGTTGTTGCTATTTGTTTCCTGGTTGAGGACAATGCACTGCCTTGAATGTTATCTGTATGAGTGTTGGGGTTAATTGGGTGGGGGATACAGGGGCAGGGCGACTGCCAGCATAGTGGGATTATTGGGAATGGTCAGCGATTCGCCTGATTCGGTTGTCATTTAGCTCCTTGTGCGTGTATGGGTGTAAGTGTGTGTGTGTTTGGTGTTTGATGTTTGAAGGCCATCATGAAGTTATGTAATAACAGTGACTACCCAAAAAACGAAACTGACCAACGTTAGATTTGTATCTGCTGATGAATACTCATACGGCACTGTCCTTATAGTTAGTAGACAGGGCTACGGTTAAGTTAACTAGACTTTAAAATACTCTGTAAACAACATACTTGGTACCTATGTGTTTCAAGCTATCATGCGTTCTTTGATCTTTTCTCATTGAGCGCACCGCAGCGACTGATCTATTGCGCTTTCTTCTCTCTCTAACAAGAGAAACGCTGCGTTGTGTGTCGGCAGAGACGTCAGCAGAGTTCTAAGCATAGATCTACAATAGCTTAAGACAGGCGAGCAAAAGAGAACGCTGCCTCAAGTGTTTAGGCAGAGACGTTGGCAGAATTAACATGCTAGGCCACGACGTCGGCAGAGTTTCAAGCACTGGGCAGCAAAGAGCTGTGCAAAACAAATACACCCGGTACACCTTTGCAAGCACAGGGTCTAACAAGAGCGACAACGACAACACTTACCAAATTGAACAGGCTGTCGGCTTTTGCGGCTTGCGTGACGCTTGCTTCGTCATCGATTTCGATTCCTTGTTCGTGACTGTGACTGCGCCTTTCGCCTTTTTGGCACCAACAACCACAACAACCATAACAACTTGGCCAACAACATCTGGCCCATATGGCAGCAATGTTCTCTGACTTTCTGTTGTTGTGCCTGCGTTGCGTAGCGTTCATTTCGCGTTCAGCTGTCGTCGTGTTCGCATCGGTTTATTTTGTGCTCCTGCTTGGTCTTTTGGCTGGAAACCGTTTCAGTTTTTGGCTTGAAGTGGTGTGTTCCTTTGTAAGATGCCCAAAAAGCTACATCTTCTACAAGTTGAGAAGGTTCTGACAATTCTGTTGAAACGCAAACACTGTTAGAATTGTTGTAAGTGTATTCAAATTTATTTGAAAGAAAAACAAATTGAATTTGCCAGCATATTGCGTATACGCGCAGTGCCCCCAAATCCAAATTATCGCACTGAAGTCACAAGTCTGCCTGGCGCCAACTGTCTGCGCTTTGTTGTCTGCCAGGCGCCCAGCACAAAGAGAGTGATTGGGAGAGGGAGAAAGAGGGGATAAGATAGACAAAGAGACACACACGCCTACAGTGGGTTAAGTAATTGTTTTGGCAAGACAAAAGCACTTTATGATTTTTAAAAGAACTCTAGAAAAATATCTTTTTAAAGCTACCAATTTCTGTAAAATATAAAATTTCAAAGACATACATTTTTATTAATTCTAAAATAACATTATCTAGCTGCAAACTAGCTAAAATGCCAGTGCTGTTGTTCCTTGTCGAATCAATTACTGCACACACTGTCGGAACACACACGTGTCCTGCCAAGTTCAGGGACATTGGGAAATGCATTCTAAGTTCCGATCACATCAAAAGTTGTGGAAATGACCAAAGCTTTTGGAGGTCAAATCATTAAAATTTCATGCGAATTTGCATTGTGTTTGCTGGGCCTTAAAACTTTTATAGCCAGTTGAAAGGCCATCAATCGATATTGGCTCAAATTACATAATGGAAAATATTTGGCGTCTCTCTGTGCTGAAAGTGGACGGGCTATAATAATAATTGATGATGTTTTGTGTCGTTTGTTTCGACAGCTATCAAAATGATGTCCGAATATTGGATTATCTCGGCGCCTGGCGACAAGACTTGCCAACAAACCTTCGACACGATGAACAACCTCACCAGCAAGCAACATAATCTATGCAGTAACTACAAGTTCCATATACCCGATCTGAAGGTGAGTAAACAGGGAATGTAAATTACCCTAAACTACCATATCTTATACCTCTTTTCTTTCTTCCAGGTGGGCACCTTGGATCAGCTTGTCGGCCTGTCCGATGATCTGGGCAAACTGGACACGTACGTGGAGCAGATCACCCGCAAGGTGGCCATGTATTTGGGTGAAGTTCTAGAGGATCAGCGGGACAAGCTCCATGAGAATCTGCTGGCCAACAACAGTAAGTGATTAGTATATAAATCTATTGATTTTAGTTTAGTATTAGTTTTAGTACAGCTTAGTTTAGTTTAGTGTTTATTCTACTTTCTTTAGTTACTTTTAAGATGTTTATTTAGCCAAATGGTAGCAAGAAATATATTAATTTACATACGGAATGCTCTGAATATACCAAAGATATATACTACTAACAAAGAAAACACCCGATTTACAAGATACATATACTATATACCACAAATCCACATTATCCACAAGATAATCCTCGTACTCCGCTCTACTTCCGGTGAGATTGTTCTATATCTCGATATTTTGGAATGTTCTGTGTCTTCAGTTTTGACCAACAACTAACAAACAATACAAACGAAATTAATTAAATATAGTACATATATTACATGTATTTTCAACAGCAAATATTTAGCCGTGTTTTTCAGTATCGAAATTGATTTAAAAACTAATCGATTTTCAGCTGAAAACTTGAGGTTTTTCTTTTGGTTTCTCCTTGTACTTTTGACAAATTTAATTTAATTTTTTAATTTTTATACTCTCTGTTTTATATTCTTTTATTTGGTTTTGAGTTTGTTTCTTTTTTAGTTATAATTTTTTATGTTGAAACTCATGCGCACAAATCATCAATCACGACCAAAAATAAATAAATTTAAATAAAAAAAAACAAGCAATAATCATGTTGATAATTGTAAATGTTTTAAACTACATATTTGGTAACATATAACAAAACAACAACAACAATGGAATTAAAGTTTAGATCATAACTCACAAAAAGAGAGTCCAAATCGCTAAGAGAACAAAATCAAAGAGAATTTGCGTTGTTAATTTTGTGTTGCATTTGTTGTACATTTCTAATATCTATTCTATGCACACACAAACAAACACACACACATACAACATATAGATAACCAACATTCATACACACACATACACTTACTTATGACAGTTCAGAACAGTGGTGCTCAAAGGCAGGCGCGGCTTGAGCCTGAGAGAGTTCTGCCAGCTTCTCTGTCGGCGTACTGAATGTGCGTTGCAGCAGCTGCTTGGGAGAGCGGGTGTCCAAAATGGCCCCTAGGCCTCAGTCTGAGAGTTCTGCTGGCGTCTCTGCCGATGCTGCGGTTAATGGCTGCAGTTTGGGAATGCTAAAAGGAAAGCAGACAAGATCAGTCGCTGTGCAGCGCTGAATGTGTAAAGACGGGGCTACGCACGATACAAATCAAACACTTGATTACTGTGGGCACCACTGTTCGAAAACCACACAACCACAAACCATACTCTATACTCTTTGTGCCACACCGCTAAACGAATAACTTAAAAAAACTCTTTGAGGCAAAAAAAAAAAAAATAAACAAACACTTTGTATATTTTACATGAATTACTTAAATATTGTTGTAAATTTTTCTTTATGATTTTCTCCTTATTTTATGTTTCCGTTGAACAAAATTCGAACTTGAAATTTCGTTATGAAAGCCCATTAGTTTTTAAATCATTCACAAAAAAAACGAGTACTTAAATTCTGAAACCTACAGATTTATAAAGAAATAGGTTTTACAAATATATAATATATATAAAACTTTTTTAAAGAGATAAAAAAGAAGCGCGTGTGATTTTTCATTTTTTTTAAGTTTATTTTAATAATATATTTATTTTTGACATGTTATTTTAGCGCTAAATTTGCTAGCATTTATTTTATTTTGTGTACAGTTGTGAGTCAGTGTGTTTGTTGTGTGTGTGAGTGTGAGTGTGTGCTTCTTTATTGCTATTTCAATCCATTGTTTTGTTCGTAATCACATTCAATACTATAATTAATCCTAATAATAATAATGTACATTTCTAACCCAAACTTTATTCGCAATAATTCAACACTTTTTTGAGCTCATTGTCACCGTGTCTTGTATGTGTATGTGTATGTCTATGTGTGCGTGCTGTAATGTGTTATTTGCCATTCACATGTTTACCCTGCTTCTTAGCATCCACAACGAGTAATCGGTAAATGTTTTAAACAGAAGACAAAACGTAACGCTTTTACACTGTACAAAATTGATCTAACGTGTATGATATTATAATGTGAAAACCAAAGAAATCGAGAATAATGTGACAAAAGAACTTCTTGCAACATTCGTTCCACGTTCCACTGTTGTTCATGAAATTATTTTCTATATACATTTATAATTTATTTTAAATATTGGTTTCAAAACACACACCTCCCAAAAATGACCAAAAGACCACACATGAGTTTGAATATATACATATATATATTTATATACTTTTCGAGTATTATTTGTTTTTGGCCTAATCAGTTAAATCTTTTATTTTTGTTACTTATGTTTTTTTAAATACTGTATCTGTTTTTAATTTGGGGTTTCTTAAGAGTCTTGGCTGGCAAGTTGCCCCAAAAAGTATGCTATAGCTTTTAAGTTTACAGTGATTTTTGGTAATTTCCCTCTCTAAATAATGGACAGCTCAACTGAACTTGTTTTTGTATGCTGTACTTGAAAACCAAACAAAGTCTTACTACATTTTGTTGGGTTTTCTAGCGGAAAAAGTGTTTTTTTTGTCTTGTGCAAAATGGCTGTCATGTGGCCCCAAAGAGTATGCTATAGTTTGTAAGTTAATACTGTTTCTGTGATATTTCTTTAACTCGGTCGTTTATATTACCACAAATCTCTACCTGCTGTACCTGAAAAACCTGAAAATCAAACAAATTATAAAATTGTAACAAAAAACATGGAATGAACGAATGAATCCTTTTGGGAACCAATCACACGAACCAACCACTCACACACACCCACGAAAACCACAAAACGAACCAATCACAGGTCCTGGTCCACCCGATGAAGCCATCCCGACGTGTCGTCACCATCAGCGTTTGAAGCACCTGAGTTTGCGTCACCAGCGTAAACACCAGCACACACACCACCAGAACAATCCCCATAACTACCATCCACATATGCATCACCATCAGCTGCCCACGGATCTAAAGGGTAAATGCCAGAACAGCCAGACAAATGTATCAAATGCTACTACTACTACTACTAGTACTACTACTACCACTACTACTACTACCACCGCCCCGGGCGGTGGAGTTACCGCCAACGCCTCAGCCACCGCCACCGCCTTCGCCTCAAACGCCGCCAACGCCTTCGCCTCTGCCTCAACTTCCGCTAGAGCCAGTGCATCCGCATCTGCATCCGGTGGCAGTTTGCAAAACTTAACCACAGCACACAATGATGATTTCGATGACTTTGTGATAGCAGCAGCGCCCACTGCCTGTGGCTGCGACGAGTGCTGTAGTGGCAGTGTCTTTGCCACGCCCACTGGCACGGCTAGCACTCTGATGGCCGATGAATGTTGCTATACGCACACAGCTACATCCATGTTGCATGCTACACGTTGTGCCATCTCCACGGTGACTGCCATTGCCACCGGCAGCAGTACCAGTGTGCAGCATCCGCAGCCGCTGCCACTGGCGCCGCACAGTGGGGCAAATGCCACAAATTCGGCATACACTTTGTGCTCGTCGGCTTATTTCTCAACGTCGGCGCCAACGTGCAGCAGCAGCAGCAGCTCGGTGCAAAGCATGTCGCGCTCTAATAGCAAAAAGCTCAATAACAACACTTGCAGCATAAACAACAACAACAGCAGCAGCAGCAACAACAAATTGAGTCACCTGCAGCTGGGGGGCGGGGGGGCTGTGTCGCCGCCACTGCAATCGCCGACTGAAAAGTCCTGCGACACGGACGAGTTGGACGAGGATTTGAATCTGGATGGGGATAATCCAAAGAGTCCGCACAGTGCGTCTTCGCTGTCGGAGACATTCGATTGGTGGTTCAATAAGCCCAAGCGTAACTCTAAGAAGTGCAGGTATCTAATTCATACAAGCATCAAAATCAAAAACAAAATCCTTTAAAAAAACAGTTCAAGTATAGCCAAGTAGTCGCTAATATGCCACGCCCACTTCACACACTTCACACAAGACATCAAACAAAATTGACTTAGGGGCGTGCTACGAAACCAAAGTTAACAGTCATCCACACACACACAAGCACGCACATACACACACACAGACACCACACAGCGTCTACACTGTAAAAAACAACTACACAAATCATTGGAAAAATATCGATATTTAAGCTACAATAACTTTTTATATAGGCAACTAGGTGGGTTAATTAAAGTTTTCAAAGAAGATAAGATAACATAATTATATATAAATAAACTATATGTGACACCACTACGTATGAAAAGTATAACGACCACAAAGCAAAAACTAATTATGTTAAGTCCGTACTAAACATACGCACACACACAGACCATAAAATAGTCCACGTGCAAAAGCAGCGCAGCTGTTATGACGTATCCAAAGGGTCCATGGTGGGCTAAAGCGAGACAAAGCATGTGTAACGCTGCGCCCGATCACTATGTGTGTGTCGTTTTTCCCTCCTTCTTAAATTCGCTCCCTCTAGCCACGACAGCTTTATGCACTACCATTAAAAGTTTACCTACTTTCAATTTCAAACTGCTTAACATTTCGCTGGCAGCTCACAACTAAAACTGATTTTTGCAAGTGCAAGCACACAGACTAAACAAAAAAAAAGTCTGCAAAGAAGAAAGATAAAAGGAAAACATGTAAAACGGTTTTTGTTGCTGCACCGCTCTCTCTGCTGCAAAGTAAAGCTCGCTCTTTTTGAGCAACGCAATGGTTTGTGGGAGTGGGGGAACTTAAGAGCGATATCGGTATTTTGCCAATGTGACCATATTTATTTGCAACACTAAAACATGCACTTGCTTTGCTTGCTATCTCCTTCCTTCTCTCTCTCTTTTTGTCGCCTGTCGCTATTGCAGCCTCTCTCTGTCATTCATAAATGTTTGATTTCATTAAGCGCGAAGATGAACAATAAAAATGCAATAATAATGTATTTTCTTTTTTTAAATCATTTACTTCATAAATCAATCATGAAATTCACCCAAACGCACACTTGAATACTGCCCCCTAACACCAAAACACACAAATACATACGTAAACCCAGCGCACAGACACAAAGCACACACACACAGGCAAACTCACACGCACAAACACAAGCACACGCACACGCACACAGACCCGCAATGACAATGACAACATTTTGGCATCAAACATCGTTATCGTTATCGTTAACGCCATCGCCATCGCCATTGCCCACACCACCGCGCTCTAGTTATCGCTCTTTCTTCAATTCTCTTGCCGATCAAATTTATAGCAAACGTTCTTCTACCACACCGTGTCAATTAAATATAAACAATGGATTTAATTTAACACCAACTCATCATAGATCGTCGCCAGTGAGTAGTTGTTGTGGCAGTAGTAGCCAAGGTCGTTCCAGTCCCGATACGGATAATGCTGAGCCTCCAGAGTTTCCACTGAGTCCAGGTTAGCATTCAACTGGGCTACCATATGTATATCCTACTATAAACACTCCCTCTATATATCTGCATATATATACACAGAAAAAGTATCTTACTTAATTATGTATCTGATTTTCTTCTGTGTATATATAACTATATATATCTGGCCCTTTGGACGTGTTGCTCTCTTTGTCTTTATAATTGTAACTGTTTTCTATTTTTGCGTTGATTTTCCACCTGATTTCCGTACTTTTCCTTATTGTTTTCACACTTGATGTACTATGACTTTTCCTATAAATATTCCACCGTTACCAAAATGTAATCCTCCCCAGCAAAAATATAAAATAAAACTATGAAGTTGCTTTCGTATTGATTGGATTGGTTAACTGTTATACACGGTTTAAGTGTTATACGCCTACAACTACAGTCTGTTATACCAATGCCAAAGTCCTTTCAAAACTTTGTCTTTAGTTTCTGTTTCTCTCTCTCTTTCTCTTTATCACATTTATTATTATTCTATTTTATATTTTTATTCTATTTTGCAGTTTTTAGTTAACGGCGAGCTCACATATACACAATATCTAAGTAA
Organism: Drosophila acutilabella; assembly: GCA_035046005.1. Lineage (NCBI taxonomy): Eukaryota > Metazoa > Arthropoda > Insecta > Diptera > Drosophilidae > Drosophila > Drosophila acutilabella. Next base: position 19,117,201 of record JAWNOK010000024.1, on the reverse strand, counting down.
TATGTGTGATTTCCCTCAAACTATAAATATATACAACTATATATATCTATATATAAATACACAAGAATTATTTTGTAACAGTGTAAAAGCGAATATGTTGTTTTTTCAGTGTACTGCTCACCAAATGTTGTTCTGCTGCGCAAATAATATCATAGCGATATCTCACGATTAACGCCGATTTCCATTAAGCTATATACGACAATACACTTAGACACACACACACACACACTGTCTCACACACACACACACACACAGAAATATTGAATTTTATCGCTTTTTATTTGATTTGATTTGCTTTTAATGTCTTATTATTTTTAATAATATAAAATACACTGAAACAAATTGAAAGTCTGCTAACAGTTTGTGCCGTTTCAAATGTTTTACGTATTACGGAAGGTACTCGTTGAATAATCCTTGCATTCCCGTTATTTACCGTTGCTTTTTCTAGCACCTTTTGTCTTGTTGTTTATGTAGTGCATGCAAAACTCTTTTTTTTTCAGTGTAGTGATTGCATTACCGTTGTGCTTGATACTGTGGTGGGTTTAGCTACTCAACACTGTTATCGATACATGTGGATAACGGTTATGCTGCTCAACAATCGATAACTTATCTAATTTCCAAGGAAATGGAACTTGTAAAAATTAATTAATTTAAATTTTAAATTAGTTGCTTAGATAAGATTAGTTCCTGGAATTACGACCCCGAAATGCTGTTAATATTATTTGCTTAACAATTTGCTAATTTAGTTAATTGTTTTTAGCTAATTAATCTACTTAGTGCTTTTGTAATTGTTTATAAATATTGTTTTTAGTTGTGTGTGTATGAATGTGTGTGATTGTTAATGTGTCTGTGTTTGTTTGTAATAAAGAAGAAAACTTAACTGAAATTTAAGATTTTTATTTCTTTTTATTATTTTAATTTTACTTACAGTCTGTTCTATACTAAAATAATAATAAATACAAACAATTTTAATAAATTACAGCAATTTTAAAATTTATTTTTTATTTTCTTGTATTTAAACATTAATTTGTCAAATAATATTTAACATTAATTTAAACTGTAACTAATCAGTTAACTCTTTTTCCATCGCTAGCCGAATTACCGCAGTATTTAACGCGTTTCCAATGGGATATGGCCAAATACCCGATCAAGCAATCCTTGCGCAATATCGCCGATATCATTTCCAAGCAAATCGGTCAAATCGATGGCGATTTGAAGACGAAATCGCAGGCGTACAACAACCTCAAGGGCAATTTGCAGAATTTGGAGAAGAAGAAAACGTAAGTGGCTAGTTTTAGACAGTAACTAGTTAGTTAATTACTAGTTTATTAAGTGACTAAACTCACGCATTCTCCCTACTCCATTCTCCACAGTGGCAGCTTGTTGACACGCAATCTGGCGGATTTGGTGAAGAAGGAGCACTTCATCCTGGATTCGGAGTACTTGACCACTCTCCTGGTCATTGTGCCAAAGTAAGTAGCAGTGAGTCAAACGACTTGCGTCACTAGTGTAGGTCTATGAACGACTTACGTCACTAGTTTCCGTATAAATCTAATAAATCCTGTGTTGACGTTAACTTCCTTTCTTTCACAGGGTCATGGCCAACGATTGGTTAGCCAACTATGAGAAAATCACGGACATGATTGTGCCACGCTCCTCGCAGCTGATCAAGGAGGACAACGACTACTGTCTCTTCAACGTGACGCTCTTCAAGAAGGTAACCGAGGAGTTCAAGCTTCACGCCCGTGAACGCAAGTTCATCGTGCGCGACTTTGTCTACAACGAGGAGGAGTTGGCAGCGGGAAAGAACGAGATGACCAAGTTAATGACCGACAAGAAGAAGCAGTTCGTAAGTCTCTAACTAATTTAGCTAATTACTAAGCAGAGTGACTAATTAAATGCTTTGTTTTACAGGGTCCTTTGGTGCGTTGGTTGAAGGTGAACTTCAGCGAGGCTTTCTGTGCCCTGATCCACGTCAAGGCGCTGCGAGTGTTTGTGGAGTCTGTGCTCAGGTGAGTGTAGCGGTATAAACTGTATAAGCCAATTACTAATGGGGCGTCTTTAAACTGTTCTACAGATACGGTCTGCCCGTCAACTTCCAGGCTATACTGATTGAGCCTAACAAGAAGAGCGTGAAGCGTTTGAGAGATGTGCTCAACCAGCTGTACGGACACCTGGACGGCGCCTCGGCAGGTGGACATGTCAGCAGTGCTGATGTAAGCTAGCCTATACGCTATACCCTGTAATGCCAGCTTCATCTTTTTAATTGGTTCCTTTTCATTGTAGAATGTGGATATACCCGGCCTGGGCTTTGGTCAGTCCGAATACTTCCCCTATGTGTTCTACAAGGTGAACATCGATATGGTTGAGCAAACCAAGCTTTAAAGAGGTCATCGCTTAGCACAGACACGCCCACATACACCCACACACACCAATACAAACACACTATATATATATATGAGAAATAAAACAACAATTTGAGCCACTGTAAAATCTTAAAAGTAGAGAAACCCAAACAAATGAAGTTGCAAATTTAAGCTGCTCACACGCAAAACAATTGAATAGTTAACTATATAATTAATAATTTTAGTCATTGTTATATAATTATTGTTGTTATTTATGTTATTATGCGTTCACACAATTCCGTTTCAAGTTCCAAAAAACAACAACAAACAACAATTTAAATGCAGCAAAAATCCATTAAAATTGAGCAAGTTTTATATAAAATTCTTGATATATATATTGTATAAACAATTAATGCTATCTTACTGTATATTATTGTTCAGCTTTTCAGTATTTTGTGTTATTATTTTTTGTTTTCTTTTCGTTAAACAATTATTATTGTGCTTTGTTCTTTAGTTTGTGAATGAATGTGAAATTTTTAATCCATAGCTAAAATTTTATATTAATTTTGTCACTAAACACTACACAAAACCAATATTATTATTAATAATTAATACAATAAATACGTATACTTGATTTCCATGTGTTTGAAATTTAATTTCCGTTTTCTTTTCGTGACTAACTAAATTAATAACTAATCTGAAACTAACAAGAAAAGTAAACCCACAAAACGAAAGTATTCTATTTATAAAATGTTAACGAAAAGCCAAGTTTATTAACTGCAAATTTTAAACAAAGTGCTATGATTAAACTGTAAAACACACACACACACACACCTATACAAATTAGAAAACCTTTTGCAGTTTTCCAAGGTGACGCTTCAAATCGCGTTATAAATAATTGAAAAATAAACTAATTACTACACTTATGTTTAAACTAAAGTCCAATTTGTTGTATACTATATTTTTTTGTGATTTGTTTGAGAAATGAACAATAATTAATTGTCTAATTAAAGTTTAAATGAATTTCACTGTTTGCTAAATGCTAAAGAAAAAACTATGAAGAAAATGTCTTAAAATCTAAATGTTTAATGGAATAAGAAGAACAAAATGCAAATTATAAAAATTTAAATACATAAATATATATATTCTATATATTTTACAAAGGTTATATAAGGTGCGGTTAAGTCATCCTTGTAAATAATTATAAAGAACTAAAGACATTCCAAGATTGTTTGTTTTTCTTAATCAACAGCTGTAAGAGGAGTCAGAGAAGGGTATGCTATGCTTACACTATACCCTGTAATAATATATACCTAAGTTATGTTACCCTTTAGACTTTATGACTAAGTTACTAAGTGTTACACCCTGTAACACTACATGCCCAGCTGATGCTTCACACCCTTTACCGCCGCTCTCAGCTCCTCAGCGTACCTCCAAATGCTGCGATCCTCGAGCAGCTCATCCGTTGGAACAACTCCACTTTTGTCCCTGTAGTGCTGCATCTGGGCCACCTGGGTGCTCACGAAGCGACGCTCACAGACACCTGTAGTTGCACCTGTACCCGTGCCTGGCAGACTGGTGAGTGAGTAGTGGTTGTGGAGCGTCCGGGAGTAGCGCGTGTTGTGGAAACACTTGGTGGCCACGTTCTCCCGAGTGTGATTCTGTCTGCGGAACGTGCTCTGGAGCAGCTGCAGCTCGTCTGGATGGGATTTAATGGTGAATAACGACTGGATGAAACAGAGCGAGACGTAGCCATGGATACACCTTGTGGTGGCTGCTGCTGTGGCCAACTCGGCGGTGATTAACTGCTGCCAGCTGCGAGTCTCCCCCAGCGGCATGATCACCTCATCGATGTCCACGTTGAGCAGGTAGTCGTGTCTGTACATGTTCCGATAGAAGCAGTCATTGTAGGGTATCAGCTCGTTGAGTCTTTTTAGCAGCTGTCGGTGGCGAAGCAGCGTGTGCAGATAGCGGGGAGAATCAGGTGCTCCATTGGCCAAGCTGAGTGGACGCAGCTCCAGAAAGCCACTGCGCTGGTAATACTCCAGCGTGCGCTGTACTCCGGGATGCACTTGGTAGACGTAGGCGTAGACCCGGGAAGCGCCTAGCAAGCGCTGCAGCTCCAGCCACTCGATGAGGCGGGAGGAGATGTCTTCGTAGGGAAACTCAAGGGCTTTGAGGCATATGCCGATGTTGAGGTGGGTTTTGGTGGTACTGGAGGACGGGGAGATGGTGGTGGAGGATGAGATGGAGGAGGGAAACTTTGAAGTAGAGGAGTTGGGCCTCCTTCTGTTGGCTGGCACCTTGTAGTGCACCTTCAACGAGTTGCTCGCGTGCTCACAGCTGCTGACGGTCAAAGACACAGTTCTGGGCGTAATCCCCACCAGTTTCCTAGGCAATCCTTCTGGCATTGGACAGCTCAGCAGATGTGGATAACTAAGACGCGGCTTGAGGCTCCAAATTGTGGGCCAGATGCTGATGTACCTACTCACCGCTGACATTATGGGCTCCCTGTGACCGTCGTACCATAGCTGGCAGTAGCTTTGAGGAAATCTTAGGCCAATTTGGTTAGCCGTGGCCAACACGCGTATGACAGCAGTGGATGAGTTCAGCGCCGCACGTGTGTCGAGATAAGCGGCATAGAGGCGGAAGGTCACGTTGCTATTAATGAACGTCTGCCAGTAGCGATTATGCAGCTGCAGCTCTAGAGGATCGGGATACTGAGCACAACTCTGGTTCAGCCGATAGTTGCCTGGCAACGCGTAGCGATACCAATACTCAAAGTCTACCTCGGGGAGCTCCGATTCCAGCTCATCGACGGCAAAGGCGCTGGGAGTAGTGCTCCAGTTGGTCAGCTGCTGCTCGGGCTGCTCCAAGACCTGGGTGCACAGCAGTAGCATGCCCAGCATGAAAGTCATCAGAAACAAAAGGCGAAGAAACAGAGGCAACAGTTTGGACGGCATAGCGAACTAATCCCGTCGATATCTAGCAGGTAACTGAATTTTTATCTGCTTATTAGCCATAATCATATCTTTAGTTGGCCAATTGATTGGTTTCTCGTTGAAAGTGATGCGGGTTCTGCTTATTTATAGCTAGAAGGGTTTATAAATTAACACACGGTTAGTTTTAGCTTTTTTTAATGTTGTTTAGCTGGTTTTCAGCTATTTTGGGCCACACAATAGCCGGCCGCACTGGACAAATCCTCAAGATAAGCACGTGTCTGTGTGTATCTGAGTTCCAAACAAACTCTGATCGCTACTTTAGTTCTAGTTTTACAAAACTATAGCTTATATATAATTACAGATTATACAGATTACAAACGATTATACGAATTTACGATTATAGGACTACTTAGGATCTAGAAATGCTTCAAGTCCGCTTCAATGTTCGCTCCACTCGACGAATTCTGCATCAACTTAATCTTCATTGCTGCCGTCGCTCCCACTGCCTGCTGTAGAATATTTGGCGGCTTCGGTTGCTTCTTGTCCTCCTCGTACTGGGCGCGGTGGAGTCGCTGGCGATGCTTGTACATGTTGGCGCTGCAGAAGAATGTCATCGGGCAGTTGGGACAGGTATAGAGCACCTCGCCCGTGTGTGTCGACGTGTGCTCCTGAAGGGATAAGAGATAAACCGAGAAAGGTGTTAAGTATGGACGGGAATAACCTTCACTCCACTCACCTTCAGTTCCTGTGGTCGCTTGAATGCTTTATCACACATGGTGCACTTGAATTTCCGCTCGCATTCGTGACTGTTTGAAAGAAATTAAAATAAGCAATTTATCTAAAACATTTCCTAGAAATCCAAATCAATTACTTGTGATAAATGTGACGACGCAGGGCACGAGCATTCGGGGAGACCTTGCTGCAAACATGACAGCGATGTTCCCCGGCGCTTTCCACGTGAATGCTCTTCATGTGCTGCTTCAGACCCGTCATGCCCTTCAGCCAGGCCCCGCAGATCTGGCACTGCTTAAGCTCCGGCTCGGGACGTGGGGTATTCGAGTGCATCAGCTCTTGATGCTTCTTCAGTATGATCTTGGTGCGCATCTGTTTGCCGCACTTGTCGCAGATGATTATGCTCTCTGGGTCGTGCATGGAGTTCATGTGATTCTTCAGCTTGCGTTCAGTCAGGAATCTGCAAGAGAAATTAGTGGTTTAGTGGATGTTAACAAGTGGGAATCCAACTGGGGAATCACTTACTTCTTGCCACACTCGGCGCAGGAGAACTTGAACTCGGATTTGGGCATATGTTTGTTTAGTTTGTGATAGTCGATGGCCGTCTTGCTGAGGAACACCTTGGAGCACAAATCGCACTGGAAGGTAACCTTGGAGAGGTGCACCTGCTGGTGGGACTCCAGGTGGCGGGAGTTTTGGAATGCCTTCGCGCAAGTGATGCACTTGAAGTGCTCTGGATTCCAGTGAACCAGCACATGCTCGGCGAGCACCTTACGTTGCGTGAACTTACGACCACAGCAGATCATATAGCCCGGATCCACCTGATGGGTAAGGCGATGATGACGCTGCATCTCCGTGAAGTTGTGCACCAGCAGATTGCATATGGAGCAGGGCAGAACATCACTAAAGAACTTGGCTATGATGCCATCGTACTCCTCCTGCTGTTTCTTGCGCTGATCTAGCAGTTCCCGCGACATGCGCACCTTGGGCTCCATGGGTTTCATGCGTTTCTTGTACTTTTTGGGCCGCACAGGTGTTCGCTTTGGTATCACAGCAAAGGAGACATCGCTTGGCTTGCCCAGCTTGAAATCAAAGTCGGAGTCATCGTCGCTCTCTGCTAAGGAGTCTTCGCTGCTCTCCTCGCTGTGATCTAGACCCTCATCGAAATTGCAGCTGAATTCGTGATCATCGTCACTGAAGTCGGCTGGCACTTCAGTTTCCGTTTTTAGCTCTGCCTCCAGGTCCAAGGATTTATGCACGTCCAGCTCGACGCAGGTTTCCTTGGGTAGCTCCGTTTTTCGTGGTCTGCCGCGACGCTTCTTGGGCGCCACTTCCTCGTTGGAACACACTTCGCTGGCGATCGGCGCCTCCGCCTCTGCCTTAACACGCTTCCGCAGGCGTCTAGCCGGAGAGGAGCCCGGCAGATTAGTCGTGCTCTCGAGTACTTCAATCTTGGGCAACTGGTCCAGCTCGTGCTCCTCTATCTTCACCTCTGGATAAAAGAAGTTGCGACCATTCAGCTCAGGATTTGCATTATCTGGACCCTGTTTGGCCTCATTGAAGTTCGCCTGCGTCAGTGGATCATCCTCCATCAGCGCCGCTTTCGTCTCCCGCAGCGAACTCTGCGCAGCACCAACGAAATCGTGCAGCGTATGAAAAGCGTATATGGTTTTCCAGCATTTTGTGCAGATTTTAAGAGTTTCCTCACTGCTCGCGGCCAGTTGTATGGGCAAATGTTTGTTGACAATGTTTACCACATTCAGCTCCTCGCCCTGGACCGAGTAGACGTCCAGGGACTGCGTACTGTCCTCCAGACAGAGAAGGCAGGTCTCAGGCAATGTTATATCTACATTTAAAGACATTAATTGTTTAATTTATGTGTTATATCAGACTTTCTATAATTCCCACACTTTCTTACCCATGTTTCATTAATAAACTTGCATGCACATACATGTATATATGTATGTATGTATTAACAGTTCCAAAATATGCTGTTTAATAAATTATTTATTAATTTTATTCCTATAATCATTTACTCGTCGCTTTTTTGGTATATCGGCTTCTTTTTGTAACAAAATACACAACACGAATCTCTTAATGTTTACACTTTCTTTTAAACAATTTGGAATTTTATGTTTTCTTGTTGAGACAAATTGTGGTGGTGAGTCGATAGACAGTGCTCGATTGAAGATGCAGTGCTGAAAAATGCCAGAAGCGATAAGTGCAGTCACAATAGTCACGTTTATCGGCATCGGCTTGGCCAATAGCATTGGTATAAAATTTTAAGTGCATCTCAAATATCAACAAATATAATTTCACCATAAAAATAAGGCAAAGAAAGCCAATATTTGCTTATAGAGGTATCGGCTATGTTTATTAATCACCGGCTCGCTGAAATAACACCCTACCCCTAATGCATTTGGACTGCGCGACGCTTTATTGGTAACATAAACAATGCAAGTTCACTTTGGACCTGTTGGAGCTGCCTGAAAGAAAACATTTAATGTTTAAAAATGTCGACTGAGGTAGAAGAAACGGTAAGATCAATACTAGCTACTCTTTAAAGTGATTTACTGAAAAGTTGAATCTACTTTTACAGGTGCCTAGGAACCAGTTAAAATCGCTGAAGGACAGAAAGACTCTTTGGTACACAGTGAATGAGATCAGCCAAGAAGGCGTATGTCCCAGCTGCGGCAGATCGATGGGCAAATTCAAAAACATTACAGCACACGTAAAACGCTGTTTTAGCATCAAGAAAATCGGACCCATCTACAGACTCCATGGCTACGTTGAGTGCAAATGTGGACTCTTAATCGCGGACAACACAAAAGCCAAAAAACTGCATCTATGCATGGTGAGTAAACAGCGTTGCCCTCGCCGCCATTGCTTTTTGGGGCTCTCTGCTCTCCTATGTTTTTGTTATAAGTGTTACTGAGTGCATAGAACAAATAGTGCGGTGCACCAATACACAGTTATTTTTTTTTCAAATTCCTTTTCTTATTCAACTTTTAAGTTCTGCAGTGGTGAGTACACAGTTGCCCATGCTCTCCTGTGTTGTTGTTATTACTGTGACTACAAGCAGAGAGCGGGATGTGTTTAACGTACACCAATATGCAGTTAATTTATCAAATTCCTTTTCTTATCCTGCTTCTTGTAAGCGCAGTTGTTGTTTTCTTGTTTGTGAGTTGATGGCTAGTGATGCTTTTTTGGCTTCAAAGAAACAAGCTCTATATTTAACTATATTTTTATTTCAATATCAAATTCTTATGTCTCTTTGTAGGGTGAAGTTCCCGCCTTTGAGCCGGATTTCAGTTATGAGCAGCAGAAAACACCTCCAGAAAATTCAGTCACGACAGACGAGGACGGTGAGCCTTTGCCTCATCCCCGTCTGAACCAAAAGATGCCCAAGCCGTGGATACGGAACTTCGTGTCACCCTTTAAACTAGACATAGAAAACATGCAGGAGAATACAAAGCCAGAACCGAGAGTTCGGAACTTTGATATGGCCACCAGCAGATTGGAGCCACATAATGTAAGTGTCTACTCAATAAGCTCGAATAACGGCGCGATATACGTGAAGGGGCAATCTCCGAAATCGGGAAAGAAGCGAGTGATTCTGATTCGAAAACCAGAACTACGACTGCCAAGACTCAAGGGTGGCAAATATAGCTAGAAATGAGCTTCGATTTCTCGATACTTACAGAAAGATAAAGAAAACAAAGATTTGTTTATACATATGTAATAAATTAAAAAGATCATTTATTATATACTTGTAAAATTGATTTACAACTTATATTGCTTAGCTTTTTATACGAAATACAATTATTTGCACAATTACAAAAAACATCAAATGCGACAAAATGTTTTGTATATAGTATCAAGTATCAAGTATATATATATATATATATATTATATAGTGTAGTGAATAGGATTCCTTCCTTGGGGGTATAAAAAACGCCTAGAAAACTGCTAAATTTATTACTCTTTACATCGTACTATAGTTTAAATGTAGTTATCTATGCTTGGTCTGGTCTGTTCTGATCTGGTCGGGGCTGGGCGGTCCTATAGTTTATACTATACTATATATAAGTGTATAAATTTATATGTCTTCATGGTTGAATACAACTTTTGAGACTTAGAGAATTCTATCTCTACAAAATCTACTTAGCACTTAAAGATTGGCATTTATTTTATGAATTTTTGAAAGAAAAAGAGCTAAATTTGATTCGATCTATGTAGCTGATGAGGACATTTTTGATTTGGCATAAAGATAGAGTATATAAATTGTATTTGTATAAAGTATTTTAGTGTATATATTAGAGAATGCAAAAAGCGAGTTTTGATTTTGTTTTTTTTTTGTGCTAACACAACAATGATTTTTTATGTATTGTAATTTTTGAATTGCACAGCTACACAAATATTACATAAGCCTTTTCAATTGCACTGGCTGTAGCCTAGTCGAGGGCGTGAACATGGGCGTGGCATGGGCGTTTCGTAGGCATCTAAATGCGTTCGGTGACGTAGACTTTGGCGGAGGCAGGTGCATTTGTCCTTCGTACGGCAAAGGTGACGATAATTCCGATAACAATCAACATGATTCCTATCGCACTCATCATGTAATGCTGAATGAGTCTGTTTTCTGGGCTGTAAGAAAAGAGAGGAGAGCATTAGTGGCTAGAAAAGGTGAAGCAGAAGGTAGTCCTAGAGTTTTTACCTCAAGTTTGGATCTTTAGCGGCATCGATTTCCTTTTGTATAAGTCCCGTAACAGATGTGGCAATCGCCAGCCAGAAGTTGGCCAATCCCATGCTGGCGTGTATGGGCACCATGGCAGAACGGCAGCTGTAGGTCTTGTTTTCACAGCAGAGCATGACCAGAAAACTAATGAGCAATGATTGACAAAGATTAAGCACTGAAAACCGAGAGTATTATAATCAAAAGATGATGAGAACTCACGTGAAGAAACCAATCACGAATTGCAGCACAAACATGCCCATTGTGATGAAGCCCAGCCACGAGTGGAGACTGTAGAAGTTCTCCTTGTTGAGGGCATTGTGCGAGTCGAAGACGGAGAGGAAACCGAGGGCAATACAGGGTATCGCAATGGCGTGAAAGAACATGTGAATCAGCTTCACGTAGATGTGCTTCATGCAACGGCAGAGACGATAGATTAAGATAGCTGCAATGGAGTACGGAGTGGGTTAACTTGAGCTGCTTAAATGTGGCAAGCCATAAAGTGAAGTACTTACAAAATCCAGAGAGCGTTACGAAACCAGCAATCATGAGTATGGGATGCAGATTGAACTGATGCTCTGGATTCTCAGACCAAGCGAAGCCACCGCGATAGAACATGACCCAGAAGAGTGTGAGGATCAGCACACCCACCAGCAGAATAGTGGACAGTATGACGATCAGCATGTATTCACACCAGGAACAGGCGTTCCAGGCATTATCCGGATCCTCCTCATAGCGTCTGCAAAGAGAACAATCAGAAAAAGTATTTGAAATTGTAGCTACTTTACTTTCGGAACAGCTTGCGATTGAGCTTATCAATAAAGTTCTCATCAATGAGATCCATTTCGAGAATTGCTAACTAGCGAATCACCTAAAAACTTGCGAGTCTTTAGTAATTTCTTTATTAAACACAAATTGCTTAAGTCTGTCAGGTTGAGTCATATAAAGTTGAATTCTCTGCTAAATGTCTAAATTGTTTAACAAAGAAAATATTTGCATTTTTAACTGGCAGAGGCTAGCAAAGATTGCAATTATCCAATTTGGAGAGGGAAATCTAATTAAAGGAAAATATCTCAGTATCTGTCTAGTCTTATTGGCCACAGTTGAATGCACTTCAGTCTGTCAAACTGTCTGTCAATTAGTCACTGTCTCAGTTCATAACTCTTACTTTTGCTTATCCAAAAACTTCTTAATCTTTTTTGAAATTTTCTTGGCTTTTGTTGGAATATTTCCCATTCGAAGTACAACTAGGATTAATGTGAATTTACTTACATTTGACAGTATAAGAAAAGCATAGATTGATTGGGAAAATTCAATAAGATAGATACCGTTTAGTGTAAAAGATACTTTTAGTTAAAGTTGTGAAGTAGGTCGCTTTAAGAGTTCCTTTTATGTCTAAATTGTACAATATCTAATTGGAGCACATGTAATTTTATACTTGAATTAATTTAGAATACGTTGTGTCACTTGGTGTGATCAAATGTCAAACGCCAGGAAGGAGCAGGGGGGGAGGGGAATTGGAGATGATCTCACGAGAGATTTGAATAGTTTTGGGGGAATTTCTCACAGTGTTGAGGCAAACAGATGCGAGGCAGACACAATGAATAATATTCAATTCAAAGCGCAGCTGTCAAAAGTAAAAAGATACAGATACAGCTACAGATGGGGCAGGGTATACAGATACATCTCTAGCCACAGCTACTGGGAGATTATTTAGCGGTTGTCTGTGGGGCAGTGGTAATTAGGGGCATGCAGCAAGCAACTCGGCCTGTTAATTGTATCTCAAAATGTTGCAGCATTTTGAAAATATTGAAACAAGTTTCAACTTGTCGTTGGTTGCACTCGAAGTGACAGCAACAATTTTAATTGTTTAACCGAACGAAAGTCAACAAAATTATTATTTAAATTAATAGTGCGCACAGCAAAGAAATCAAGCGATAATGAAAGCAAAGCCGAAGCTAAAGATTGTGAGGAGGGGAGGGGGGAGGAAGAGGGGAGGAGGGAGAGAAATAAGTGGTAAATAATAAACAATAAATAACATATTTAATTATCACACACTATTTCTCAGAAGGCGCTTTGAATTGTAATTTAGATTAAAATCAGTTGCACTATAAATACCCTAACTAATAGGGTGTTATCAGTGCGTAGTCGAGAATGTAACCGTATAGTACAGTTTAGGTTTAAGGCCTAGATACATGTAGGGTAAGAAATTTTTAAGTTAATAAGCGTATCAAATCTTCGTTGTCTTGTAGTTAACTTTTGGCTCTCACTGCTGTGATAGACTCGTAATAAGCTCTTTAATTAACATGCACTGAGGCATCAGTCTCAGCTGCAGTCACAGTCACAGTCAGTGTATCAGTATTCGACCGACCGTCTGACAGTGCCCCACAATCTTTGTTGTTGTTGTTGTCGTTGCAGTTGCAAGTGTTTATCATGTTGTTGTTGTTGTTGTTGTGCCTGACAATTTCATTAGGCGCGGGCAGTTTGAGATGTCAATGAACGGCAAAGAGTGTGTGTATGTGTGGTGTGTGGTGTGTGGTGTGTGTGAGCAGCTACTTGGCTCTGTGGCAGGCATTTAGCTTTCAACACATTGCACTACAGCAGCACCGCTGGCAATCATGTGGTGAAGCTGCTTTAACACACATTTCACTTGCCGCTTGGGCCCAACAACAACAACCACAGCAACAAGCAGTGCAAGAAGCGGTGGCAGCAACGCACAACGACCACAAATTGTTGTAAAAATACAAACAAAAAGTTTAAACAGCCAACTGGGTGCAGCTGTATCGCTAGCTGTAGTTGTAGATACATTTGTATCTGCATCTTTTGCCGCTGCATTTGTATCTCTTTCACTTTTTAACTGCGTCTGGGAAAATTTCGCTAAAAGCTTTTGCTTTTCGATTTGCTCCTGAAACTTGTTTTTTTTTTTTTGTTGCTCCTACTCATACTGTGCAGATACTGTATCTGAAACTGAACCTGAACCTGAACCTGAAACTGCATTTGCAGACATGTTTTAAGCCATAAGTTGCAGTTGTTGTTGGCGGTATTTGTTTACTAATGGGTCAGCGGCAATCTGAGGCTGTTGACACTGCGCCCACAACGACAGAGTGGGAAGGGGAGAGAGAGAGAGGGAGAGGGGGAAAAACGAGCGATGATCCTAAGTCTGTCAGCAACTTCTTTAAGCGCTGCATCATCATCTCTGCTGTTTTTTAAGGCCGGGCGAAAGCTACTCAAGAGACTAAACACCTCAACAGTAATTAATTAACCAAATGCATTAAGTTTTAGGTCTAAAAAAGTTTAGCTATGGAAATGTTTTCTCTTTTTTTCTACCAAAGAAATTAAATTATGTAATGGAAGTGATTGGAGGATTTAAACTCTTGCCAATCGTCTCAAAAGCTTAGTTCCTTTTAACTAACTGCTTTTATTTGATCAGTTACCTAGTCTGTTTGCCAAAAGATACAAACGTATCTCAACAAAGTACCCAAAGATACAAATGTATCCCAACACAGTGTATCCACAAATTCTAGTTCCTGTTTTATGCTTAGTTCCTTTTCACACTGTCAGCCACTTTACCACAAGATACAAATGTATCTGAAGACTGCCGATCACCATATTGAGAACCCAGTTAAGACTGCTACTTGGCCATAAAGCAGGCTAATTATGGCCAACACAGCTGATGGACTGACACTCGAAACTGGAGCGTTTAGCTGAGAGCTCGTTTGGCTAAATCGAGTAGCTCAGCATTGGCATAGATACAATTGTATCTGCAAGTAGGTGATTAGGTACGGCACTTGGGAATACGCAGGAAACGTGCAATGCTTCAATTAAAGAAAGCGTAGGATGAAAACAAATTACATTTGTAGACTGAAATCAACTAAACGCAAACTCAGTTCGTGTCTCGTGTCTCTTCGCAGTGCACAATTAAAAATTGAAACAACATTTCCTGCTGTGCATGACTGCGAATCATAAAAACTATTATGTGTATCTTTATAGAGACATGTGTGTAGTAGGCCCTGTGTGTGTCCTGCGGGTTAATTATGATGGACGAGCATGAGTACACTCAGAGAAATGGGTACCGAAATCTGAAATTTTAATTATCATTTTAAGTAACTGTGTAGTAAATCTTTTATGTAATTTAAGGGCGGGCGATTTCTCCAAGTGTACGCGCTTTCGTGCCTGCACTCATATGCTGGTGTTGGCTTACAGTGGGCGACAATTGTTTACTGACAACGACGTCTCGGGGAGTTTCAATTGAAACATTTTGTGCGACGTTCTGTACGTTTCTGCTGTGTTTTGTGGTGCCTGCATCTGCGGTGCTGAAGTACTGAAGTGCGCTGGTAATTGTATCTTGAAGATACAAACAAATTCGCAGTAATAGAACGCGAAACGAAGCGATACAAAGTAAAATAAAAGCGACACTGTTGCCTGCTACGTATTTTATTCATTGAATTATTGTATTTATTTATACATTTTTTGTAGACTTTGCTTATTTTTTATTTTATTCTTTAATTTTCATTAGCTCGAATTGAAAATTGGAATTAAAAGGCTGAACGGCAGTTTATTTGCAGCAATAACTCATAACTATATGGATATACATATGTCTGTGTTGCTCCCCAACTCCCTTAGACAGCAATTTATCAATTTAAATGTATTTATGTTTGCCGAAACGAGGGTAGCTACTGCAGTTTGCAGCACGTTTAAGCTGCGGGCTATCAGCATTACTGTATCTTAGTCTTATAGTCGGGGGAAATCTATGGAAAGCGAGAACATGTGACTAATTAGACGCTGCCTTGAGTTGTTGATTAAAAAGTGCTCAGAACTCAGATAAGTTTGCTGCTAATTTTGGTTAATATCTTAAATAAACACAGATGTTATGTCACAGTCAACCCTCGTCGTGATGAACTTACGCTGTTGTTGTTCCTCCGCGCGGCATTTTGCCCAAATGGCGATCACGCATTTAGGCGAATTAATTTAGAATTCTTCCTCTTCTTCTTGTTGTTGTTGTTGTTTTGGATGCTTTGGATGCCTTGAGTACTCGTAACTCGTAGCGTGCACACACGACGTATACGCGATTTTTTATATTTTATTTAAATACACTACGTAACCGATTCGTCACTGGTTTATTTTGAATCGATCAAGAGTTCGTGTGTCCGATTTTCAGTTTTCCCACCAATTTACAATAGGGAAATCAACAATAAAAGCTAAAATTCATTTGGGATCAGAACATGTGAACTCAAAATGACATTTAGCTGTCTAAATTGACATAGATGTGAGCTAATTTAGCTAGTTTGATGGCCTTTAATAGCTAAAAGTAGCTAAAGAACATTAAGAACTGAAAACTAAGCTAATTTTTTATTATCTCCAAGCTTCATGATAGTTTTAAATTGAGTTTTAAAGGTAGACCCAAGCTGTTTCTAGCTATAAATTAGTCAAAATGTCAACAGTGGCATTCTCACAAATATATCAATCAGAGAATCGACTTGCTAATCAGAGCGTTAATTTGTCAAGAAACAAATCAGAGGTAAAAACACAGAAAACAGAGAAAAGATTCCGATTTCGATTTGTTAGGAGTTCAGTTAAGTTCAAATTCCCGATCGATTCGGTGCAAATAAAAAGATTGTTATCAACAGCTTTGGGTAGCATAGACTTCAGACTGGGGAGACACGGAATTCCATTAATGTGATTTATGCATATGCAAATTAGATTCAAAACCCCAAATACAGAAAAAGAAAGAAAACTTTCAGTTTCTTAATTGATAGACAATGTGATCGTGTAACGAGCATCCATTGATACCGTGTCTTCAGGTGTATCTGTCTCGATATAAAGATACAAATACCGAAACCGAAAGCGATGATAGATGACAAGCTAGACAGATACATTCAAAACATTGGCTAAATCCAATCTAAACACTTTCTATATAGTAGTACTACTAATAGCGCAAGGTTGTTGTTTATATCGCTCCTTTTGTTCTCAGCCACAAAAAACAGACACAGACACACTAACACACGCACACACACTTGGTTGTAACATACGTAGATTTGTTCTTTACACGATCAAAGCACTCGAAAACCGCAACCTTCGTCTGAGACCGATCAACAGCGAATGAACCAATGGAACCCGTTGAATATTTAACAGAGCGATCGGGCAGTGAAGCTCTCACTCTTAACAGAGAGAGAGCGTAAGAGAGAAAGAGCGCGCGGTGAAATGAAGAGAAATGTGGGCATTACTGCAACTCATTAGAACAGCTTTAAATCAGTTGCATGTATCAAATCATATTTATTTTAATTTCAAGTTACCAATTTAAAATAAAGAATTGTTTAAATTCGTCCGCGTAATCAAATTCAAAAACAAATTCAAAGCGCAAAGCTGTTAATGCCAGCTTTATGTTATGCTCACAATGTCACTGCTAGCCCTTAACAGTGTAATGTTATTAAACAGCCGACTGATCAAGCGAAGACACAAACCAACACACAGCATTGCGCTGCGTAGAAATGTTACAGTAGCAAGTGGGGAGAGTACTCGACTGTGTATTGCCCTGCAGCAAGTGCTTATCTTAAACTGGGCATGTGATCTAATCTCTCAAGATTTTCCACATCTTTGATCATATATAATAGGAGATAAAATCTACAACCGCTTTAAATCTGGTTAAGCCAACAAGCGAGGCGACAGTTTGATAAGCTTACGGTGCAATTATATAAATTGGGATATATGACATTTTCATGACTTCTTTATTAATAGAAATTCTATTAATAAATGAGCACATAGAGGTAACAAATGCGCACCTGAACATCAATCACAAGAAATTCGGAACTAATCAAACACATAAATAAACAACAAAGTTGGTGAATGCTAAGCGAAAGTGGAACAACCAAAGAATAGTTGGTTGGTAATTACAAAGAGGCGACAAAAGGGGACAAAAAGGAGCAAAGGGGCAAGCTGACAAACCGACAAAAACACACCCTGTTAATGCGTGGCCTCATCATTACACATGAAAGGATTTTCAGGTGAGAATCACGAGACGTACGGCAACTCCTTCACCTTCAGTTCAGCGCTGGACTTTTTGGCTGAGCGCGCCCAGAAATTACTTGAAATCGAATGAAATGAGCAAAGGTTCAATGTGAGGCCACAAAATATGTTGGTAATTACAGCAGAGTGCCAGGGAGGGGCACGGAGGCAGCTGTGCGCCAAAAAACAGAACACACAAAAGTAGTAAACAAAAAGGGGTGACGATACCGACTAAAGAACACCCGTTAGTCTCTTGTGGAGGAAGTTATAATTGTTTGGAGTTAAATCGTATAAAAGTCATAACTTTTGTTGGGTTTCTCTGTTTCTAAGGGGACTTGGGGCTATGCTAGATACCAATATAAGGAAGTGGTAAAGTTTTGACTGATTTAAATATACCCTTTCACTCACTGACTACGGGGCATGACAAGTAAAAGGATACAAAAATATTCGTCTAAGGATGGTGACTGTGCGTCCGCACGCGATCAACTGTTGAATGTGTGTGTGTAGGTGTGTGTGTGTGTTTGTAGGTGCCTCTGTGTGTGTGTTTGTAGGTGCCTCTGTGTGTGTGTTTGTGTGATTTGCGAGTTGTCCACATTAAACTAGAATTAACGACCCCAAAAGCGTACATAGGATTACAAAATTGGCGCATTAAAAAGCGAAAGGAGTACGACCTGCCCATAAATGTGTGTGGGTCCCAAATGGGCGTGGCTTCCAATGCTGTTTAGCGGCTCAGCATTAATTACACGGCGTATACGCAACGTGGCCTCCATTGAAATGTAAATGTTACACTTGCGACCATTAGAGCAGCGATTAATGTGCTAAACTTTGACGACAACGAGGTCAAGGCATACCGTTTTTAATTCCCCATTTTGTATTCCGCATTCCCAAGTTCCCGATCTCAAAATTCCCACTCTCAGAATCCGCTAAAATAGCTAGAATTGCTGGCTAGACAACGCCAATTGATTCGCTACGCTCTCGCGCGGTTTCAAATTCCCTTTTCACGCAGAAATATGTGAATTGGTAAATTGTCTTCATTAAATTATTGCCATCCAAAATAGAAAGAATCATAAAAATTTGTAGCTAAAAGAGCAGCCACAGCGCGTGCTCTGAACTCACTGGGAATCGGGAGGAATTCAGCAAAGGAAATGAAATGTGGGCACTGCAATTATCATATTAGTCTTAACTTGTGGGTATTTCAATCTTAAAGTGGAGCTTCTTTTGGGTATAGAGAAAAAGTTCTATCTATTCTAGCTACTATCAGCTTAGTTCACACTTTATAAACTTTATACCTCCGATACCCCGTCTCTCAATCAATTTCGTGAATAAATTTCAGTGTTTGCACTTAAATTTTGAACTTACTTTTCATCCGGCGGAGGCGGCATATCCCCGTTGGGCGTGCCGGGCGGAGTTTTCTCGTTTTCCATCAGTGCCAATGGCGGCATGGGACTCACCGAATTGCTGTCCATGTGAAAACAATCTATTTGGATGGCTCTGAAAGAAGGATGCAAATGTTGGAGTGCTTCATTATTTGTTGGCTATCAAAACAACAAGAGCAACTGGTAGCAGACGAGGTAGTCGACTCTCAAAGACCCTGTATAGCAAAGAGTTGCAGTTATAGTTGTGGCGCGACTTCCTAAGCTTATATACCCCATGCTCCCTTTGATTACAGGGTCTATCAAGCTGGCTGCACTGCATTTCCATTTCCACAGCCATTTCCCATTTCCACTTTTTCATTTGTGGCATCATAAAAATGTTTTCCATAATATTCAGTGGGAGAAACGGCTGCTGACAGACGCAGGGATACCCTTTGTGCAGTAGGAGCGGGGGCGTAAATCTCAGCCTTTCAATCTATCGTGCTCTCTCTCTACTCCCCTCTCTTTCTCTCTCGCTCTGCGGTGATGAATAGCGGCGCCGTTAAATGCCACTTTTGATTACGATTCTGGCGGCTACATAAATAAGTACGACATGCAGAGACATGTTGCGTACATAATTCTGCATGTCTGTGCTTGTCTCTTCTCCACATTGTTGTGCACTCTGATCCAATTTGCGCTCTTTTCTCTCCTCTGTCTCTCTCTCCGTTTTTTTGGACAAACACCACAATATTTTTATGCTTAAAATGGAAATTGAGTTTTATTTTCGGAAATTGTGGGGCGACATGCACGAAAATACTCGTAATATCTGCGCGGAAGGTGAAAATGCAGCATCAACACTTTTGGTCGAGTGCATTGCACTTGAGGGTATTAAGCCGCGAAGGGTATGTCGGTTTCTTAAGGCTGTTGGTAACGTTTACTGAAGTTGGTGTATGGGAACTGGGCTGTTAACAGCTGAGTAGCTAGAGTGTAATTAAAGTACTTTGTAGTAGACTTAAAGTGATTTAAGCTCTGCTACCCCTTAACACTACATTTACAGGGTATGAAAGTGTCGCTAATGCGCATCAAAGCAGTTCTTTTGTTTGTTATTGTGCACTGCACCCAGCATGCCAAAGGGACGCCGAGTAGTATAGACTATCGATGTTAGCTTTAGTTTGTTTAAGTAAAACTTCAGCTTTCAACTACTTAAAGTTTTCTACTTGCTTTAAGCACATCCGCTGTAAGTTTAAGATTGATTCTACTCCAGACTACTCCGGAATCCCTTGTCCAACTGCGTTCTGTAGAATCACAAGCGAGAGAGCGACAATTTCCGACTGGGATGTCGTTAGATTGACTGAATGAATGACTACGCCCCCTACTCTCACGCCCCTTCTTTGAGTAGAAAACCAATAATTATGTGTGTGCATACATACGTAGAGCAGTGTATGTTCCATTTATTGGCAGTTCATTGAACTCGCCTAGGAGACATTTGATGGACACTTGAATGCAAAGCAAATGTTGCTATCGAAGCCAACTTCCTTCTCCTAGTTCACAGTTCTCTCTGTACTCCGTTCTTCTCTTCCTCTTCCCTACTCTCTGCTCGTTTGCATAATCGACATGTGTCCATTTCTCACGCCTGACTTGGCCCAAAGATATAGCCAGCTATAGTTCCTAAGCATGAAAATAATTTGACTGGACATTTGTATCTCAACTTGTTTACACTTTTTCCACTGTCGATTAATCAAGTCACAATCGCTTTATTATTAGACACCTACAAAGCAGTTGATTACAGTGTATGGCTAAGTGTAATGACCACAAACGAACCAATTTCAATAGGGTCCTAGGAAATAATAGAATAAAATACTGCATTCAACTCTTAGTACATATCAGATTCTAACCAAAATTAATGTATTTTAAATAATTAACTAAACTAACTAAATAAAATCAATTTATTATTTGTATTAAAACTCTATTTTTGTAAAATTTTGAAAACTTTGCTTAAAAAACATAAGCTTAAATCAAGACTTCGATATCTTAAATCAACTTTAACTTACAAGTGTCCTCAATAAACCAATTGAGATCAAAAGAGGCAGAGAAAGAGAGCGAAAGTGCGAGAGAAGCAAATTTTAATTGATAACATTGCGTGAGAGAATGTTAAATTATTTGTTTATTTAAGTTTATAGTTTGTTTCAGGCGTTATCAGAGCAGACCCAATTTGAGTTGAGGAAACTGCACATTATGCAACGACGCGTCGCAGTTTCCGCATCCGTATCTGAATTTTATAACAATAACATGAACATGAATGAACATGCAACCGAAAATGTATCTCGAAATTAGGCAGCCACTTTGTTTGCCCGGATACGCACTTAAAGTATCTTTTGTGAGCATTCGTTTTGGGTTTAATTGACTGTGAGATCAGCAGAAAGTCGAAGTTATAGACTATAGAGGTGGAAACTTTTGAACATATTGTGGTTTTATTATCTGGCTAGATTTTTGGACCAGACGAGACTTGATAATCGGATTATAGGTTGTTGTTGTCTGCACACAAACACAAACACAGATACTTTTCACACACACACACTCGTATAGGACACTCTTGGGTGTTTTTGCCGGAAACGAATAAAGGTCCGGGCAATTGGAGTCCTTGATGCTGCAGTCCATTCGTCGTTGCCCTCTCGCTCCCTCCTGCCCCCTCTCACTCCTCTCTTGTTGCCAAAAACAATACAAAATATGCATTCCCAGTAGCAGCAGCAGCAGCAGCAGAACCTACCCCAAGTTTTTGCACAGTGCGCACAGCAAACGTTGCCAATTTGGAATTGGTTTAACTAATAATTAAATCTGTTACTTTGACAGCTAATTAAACCATTAAGTGTCCACTTTACAGTCCGATTAACTTCGGAGTTATAATTTAATTAATCGTTTAATTCAAAGACTACAAAAAATGCATTCACACGACATGCGACAAAAGCTTCGAACGTAAACAGCTTCGAATTAAATGCAGCGCCGAAAGTTCCGCTCGTCATGAATGCTGCAAGCGCACTGAATTCGTCTTCACGCTGACGACGAGCGAAGGCCGAACCGGTAAACGGGAATCGGGTACCGGGAATTGGGAATTGGCTAATCGGGCACGAGTACACGAATATGCTGCGTCGTTAACATTGACTGTTAACAGTGGAGCAAGCGCTATGTTAACTGCCTGAAAACACATTACGAACTAATTTTAATGTTAAGTCCGAATTGTTTTTGATTTACTAAGAACTTCGTAATAAATAATAAAACATGAAACATGAACCAATAAAAAAACATTTGATAAGGTAAGTATGGCAAAAATTTGCCAAAACTTTAATGCAGAACTGCATTATTGCCTTTAATGAAATTAAAACAAATTAAAGAGGTAAGTTTGGTAAGTATGAGCCACATAACAGTACTTTCGAACTTTCTATTTGCCTGAGAATTCTACTGGTAATTTAAAGATTTCAGCTATAATACCAGGCGAACAGAATTTTTAGTATGTCTTAATTTTCACAAATTCAAACCTAACGGACAGTAAAAGAAATAAGGAAAACACAAACTAAAAAATATCAATAAACACACACCTACAAGTTTGACCAACTGCAGAAACTCTTAAATAAATTTAAAAATTCAACTGATATACCAGGCCAACAGAATCAGCAGCAGCAGAACGTAGATTAAAACTTCAATTATTTTGCAGCATACTTTTAGGCATGCCAATTATTTTAAAATCAAACGGTCAGTAGATGGAACTTACTGTGGATTTCTTTTCGTCTGAGAACTCAACTGGTAATTTAAAGATTCCAGCTGAAATACCAGGCGAACAGAACTTTCAGTAGGTTGGGCCACAAAGCAAAACAAACACACACACCTACATAAAATTTTTGCTAACTGCAGAAAGTCTAGAAAAGGGTGAAATTCGAGCTGAAATACCAGGCCAACAGAATCAGCAGCAGCAGATCGCAAATTAAATTTTAATTAATTTGCAGCATACTTTTAGGCATGCCAATTATTGAGCGAAAGTAAAAATCATTTAAATTTTGGTGGCAAATCAACAGATTTGCATAAATCTTTATTTGTCGTTTAAATATATACGTTATATATTTTATAGTACACAAAGAAATTGACAATGCTGTAATACATGTAGTGTATATATATAATAAGTATAAATTCACAAGTCACATATAAGAATAAACGGTTATTATAGGGTATTTTGTAATACAGTTTTCAAATACCCTGTACCCATAACATTCGTTCAAATACAATTTATTGTCATTGCTTTCGATAACCGCACTCGGGTGCAGAGATTTCATAGTGTGTCTAGTGTCTTAGCCCTAAGTAGTAGAAATGCCTGATCAGCGAATTATAAACGTTAAGTGTGTAAAGTGTAAATAAGTACGCATAGTATATATAGCTATATATATGATAAGTAGGTAACTAAAATAAAGCGAGATTCTACAGGTATGTATATCTTTCGTCTATGCAGCGCTCTCTCTGGTTTTTTCCCTTATTCTCACTATTTCTCTAGAGACCAGGCTTAGTTTTGTCCAAGCTGGCGACGCTTGCTGTGCTATCCGCCTCTGAGGACAACGGACTGGGACTCCGGAAGCCAGACTCGGCGGGCAAGGGACTGTTGGGAGCGCTGCTATCCACACTTGGGGTTGTATTTGTAGGAATCTCCTGAAATCATAGACAGTTTAGTATATATGCCGAATAGGCGACCTTTTATGTTTACTGACCTCATCGGCTTCTGTTTTGGTAGTGACTGCCTCTGGGAAGCAGTCCTGGGGCGCATCCTTCTGCTTCTCTGCCCAGCACTTGAGGTACTCGACCACATCGGAGTGATTGAAGTTCTCGGCTTCGTCGCAGGGCAGATTGCCCCAGCGATCCTTGGGATTGTGTGGCACATGGCACTGTTCCAGCAGAAACTTGACGCACTCCAGATGCCCCTCGGATGCAGCCAGATGGAGGGCGGTACGTCCATCATAATCGGCCAGCGTTATGTCCATGCCAGAGAGACGATGACGACGCAGAGCTGTCACATCTCCGCTAGCAGCGGAGAAGAGCAGATTGACAATGGAAAGACCCTTGGTCTCATAGCGATGCTTGCGAGGATCCTTCTTGTTGGACAGATGCTTCAGGTTGTCGTAGCGATGGAAATTGAACTTGTTAACGAGTTCATCGCAGAACTGCAGACCTCGCACAGTGTTGCCCAGACTGTCCAGGGGCGGTGACCAGGCAAAGATGCCCATCACATTGGGAATGACCAGCATCATGCCACCACTGACTCCAGTCTTGGCTGGCAGACCGACCTTGAAGGCAAACTGGCCAGAGTAGTCGTAGGTGCCGCAGGAGTGCATGATGGACAGCACATCCCGTATGACCTCTGGGCGAAAGACCTTCTCCTCGGTGGTGGGACAAATGCCACCATTGGCCAGACTGGCGGCTATCACAGACATGGCTTCGCAGTTGGTCTCCATGGAGCAGCACTGGAAATAGTAATCCATCACCTCCTTCAGATTGGTGCGCTTCGGAAAGCACTTGTTCTCCCGCATATAGAAGCCGAGTGCGTAATTCCTATCAGCAGCCTCGCGCTCCGAAAGGAATACGGCGTTATTGAATCCAATATATTCTCCGCCCGACAAGCGCTTGAACCAGCTCATTGTGTAGTCAAAGATCTCCGCGGAGGTCATGTCTGGCTTCACCAGCGCATTCATCAGCGAGCAGGTCAAAATGGCGCCAGCATTGATCATGGGATTGTGCGGTTTCTCTAAGGGAAGGGAAATGGTAAGAGATTAGTATGGAATGGTAAACCCAGTAGAGGACTTGCTGTACTCACTATTCTGATCCAACACAAGTTCGTTGAAGTTACGACCACTGGGCTCCTGGCCCACAAACGAGTGCACCACCTTGGGTCCCAGCTTCTCCAGGGCAATGGCATAGGTTAAGGGTTTGCTGCAACTCTGCAGGGTGAAGGGCTCGTCCACATCGCCAATGGAGAAGCGCTGTCCGTCCACAGTGCAGACGCTCAGGCCCCAGAAGTTGGGATTGTAGCGGGCCAGTTGAGGAATGTAATCGGCCAGTTTGCCGGAGGTGTTTGCCTTGCAGTTGTTGAAGATCTCCTCAATGTCTTTGGTGAAACTGGAAAAGTCCGGGATGACGAACTGCTGACGGAATGCTTTGGCAATCAACACAATGTTGGGAGAAACCACGCTGGGGGGAGATAGAGAAGTAAACTGATTAGATAAAGTACTGGAAGAGAATCAGGTGAGCAAGTTACGCCTTGAATGTCTCCCGATTTAGATGCTGTGTCTCCGCCGAGGAGCCCGTCTCATAGTTGTTCAACTTGTGCACCTTCTTGAGGTTGTCCATGAGTTCGCGCACCCGAGGATCGGAGCGACGAATGCCGGTGGTCTTCAGTCCGGCCAGGAACTTGCCCATGGAGATGAGTCCAGTCTCCTCGCTGGCGAACATGTCGAAGAGCACGTCCTCCGCATTGCGCTGCTCCTGCTCCCGATGACTGTAAGCACAAAAAGAGAAAATTTCAATGAAATGCTTCAAACTGATGCGATAATTGAGAAGGGGAACTTCTTGGTGGTTTCAAGCGGTATTAGTGGATTTTTAGCATGCGTATGTGGAAAAAGCAAAGTCAAAAAATACCAATACTACCAAAAAACAATACTTTAAATACTCCAAAATACAAAACACAAGAGAAGCCCATGAAAACGAGTTTAATGGATGTGATAATTGATAACTAAAACTTATTTTGGATGAACTCGGAGCTAAAAATAAACTAAAACGATTTGAGTCACTTGATTCAGTTGGTTGCTGTGTGGAGGGTGTCTGTGTGTCAAATTGATCAAATCGATCACATCGATCAAATCTGATCAATCAGACGCTTTAATCAATTTCAATTGGGGGTGTTTGGTAACTATGAGGAAACTACGACGAGGTACAGCACTACGTCAAACAAAAGGGGGTAAAAAGCATAAAACACCGAATTAAATCACCGAAATACTCACGGCCTTATCGAGTAGTGTCGTCGCTGATTTCTAAGGGAATAAAATATATAGTATATATAATAATTATACATATAATTATTGATTAAATGCCAAATTACACATGGAAATGTGTCGCAATAAAACGAAACGCAATTTCAGAGTCATAAAATGTGTGTTGTTGTCTGTCGATGGGTGTGTCTGAGATTAAAGGTATATCCTACTATTTATAGTTCCCACTATATATATTAATCGCATGATCTAATTTTACCTGATTATAGCCGAAATGGTGCGAACTATTGTGCCACGACGATTTTGCAGGGAAATGCCCTCAATGATTTCCTCAATCATTGCGGCTGTCTCTGTGGTTTCTTGCTCTTTGCCACGCCTATAATTCTCCTCTCGCTCCTTGGCGGCCTCCCCGTCCTCGCTCTGGCGTTTCAAGTCCTCAGTGAGCACCATTGCGTATACGTAATATTCTAAAACTGACTGTGACTGTGACTGTGACTCCCTCAAATCAATTCAAATCGAATCGACTCAAATCAACTCAACGGTTGAAAGCTTAATGAAAATCAACGCTCAACCGACTCACATTTTATACATTATCCAAATGTGTGACTTTTTATGGCTCTACACGACAAGAGATAGCGATAGAAAGAAAGAGCGAGAGGGCAACAGTCTGGGAATGGGTTGGAAACTGTTCGGAAAGAGACTGGGAATGGGAATGGGCGGAAAGGCGCTAATTTCTAAATCATGTTATTGCCAATAAAATAAATTAATTAACTTCCCATTCTATGCCAATTCGAGCGTGCAAACATCGCGAGGATTCGACCAGATATTTGCTCCATTATAATATTCATCCATCGGGTATCAGGTATTGTTTGTCTGGCCAAAGGTGCGATTTCATAGATTGCACAGACTGACTGAGTACTTTTATAGCCCCGCTCGACTGCTGCCCGGAGACAGCTGGCTATCTTTGTATACCCAGTAGCGGGGGTGTGCTAAGAGGTAAGTGCAATAACGTTGACATGAAGACTCATTTTATAATCAGGCAATCGCAACTCAAATATTTGCCAGCTAATTAAAGCAGGTAAAATTCCACAGGTAAATAGAAAAGAAGGAAAGAAACACTTCACATATTTAAAAGTTATCCCTACTTTAAAAAGTAGTAAGCTCATAGCAGTCAGCTTTTGCTCGCCTTGTTTCACTCTCACACTTATTCACTACACTGACACTGGGTATAAGAAGGGCGCGTGCACTCAATTTGCCTTTATGCTTCGGTTTCCTTTCTTTTCTTTTGATTGCGTTCGATAAGATTTCGCGTTACGCGCCACGAGCCTACGAATTTATAGCAGTCAGCTATCAGAAGGGGCTCGTCTTGAGATAACCAGACAGTTTAGGGTCGCATGAGTCAGTGGAAATTTTTCTCCGCTGTCGCCATTTACCTGATGTACTTGGTAATCACTTTAATGAACGTCGATTTCTGGCTCTTCGTGCAAATGCCCGCAACCATTTCGGCAATGATTTCAGCATCAATCAAATCCGCATCGTCCTGCACCCGATCCGCCTTTGAGTTGGACTGGGCTTCTCTGGCCTCTTCCTCCTCTACTTTGGCTGCGTTCTGCTTGACCAGCTGAATCAGCTCCTCCCCCGTCATGCCCTTCAGATCATCGAGGATCTTTTGGCGTATGCTGTCCTTGAACTCGGCTGCCTCCTCGGGCGTGTAGCCATCAAGGGGCAGCGGAGCCTTCTCCGTCGCGTACTGCAACAATCTCAGGCTGCGATCTCCCATTTTTCACTCTACTTTTCAAATAGGTTTTTATGGGCTCAAAGGTTTCTTTCAGTCGAAATTTTGCACAGTTCTGGGACGTCGAGTCCGCAGCCGATGTCGATGCCGAAATGAAAGCCACATTGATGGGGCAACAGTTTTATAGTTGTCAGCGCATGTAGCACAGCACAACGGCACCACTCATAAATACACTGACAAAAAATTACATGTTCTTCAATCAATCTTCAATACAACTCATGTGATCTCAAATTAAACAATTAGAAATGATGTTACCCCAAAAGAGCCCCTAGATTTTCTAAAGCAATCAATTTTATCAAGTACCTATCTTCCAAAACAGCCTAAATCACATTTTTTTCAGTGTATCAATCAATCGATTCGTATCAAGTAGAGCGAATTGCGATTCTTCGTTTAATAAAAGTATGTTAATTTATTTTTATGCCCGAGATTGCCTTCAATTAACGCGTAAACGCGCGATGACGAACCCCATAAAATAAAGTATTCGCATAGCAGTGAAAATAACCCATATGGACCATATAAACTAGGCGTACAGGGTAGCAAAAGTCTGGCGTCCTTGCCTAGGACAGCCAGACAAAACAGACAGCACAAAAACAAAAACAAATTTCATATTTTTCTCAATTTCTGGCATGCATCCCAAAAATTCTTAACCAAATTTTGCAAATGTGCAAGGCAAATATTTTTTGCATTTTAAATGTGAACAACAAGATTGCAATATTTCTTTTTATTTTATTTATTTGAATATATAACGATTTCGCTAATTGAGCAAATCAATTTTACCGATACCGGATCAGAGAAGTACTCAAACTGATCTGACTTAAAAATAACATTGTCAACTTGAGCCGGTTCTATAAATGGATAAATTTTGTTTAGACTGCAGTTGGAGCCCAGCACTTACTGATTTGGAATCTATATACTATAGGTATTTGAAGCTGATATTTTCTAGATTATGTTTACCTTACTCATTTGAGACACGTGGCATTCGGTAGTCGCGTGTGTATTTTTACAGTAAGTGGGAGTTACGAGTGGTTGCAAATTGGAAACTCAAATATTTTGTGAAATTTATTGTTAATTATTTATGTATAACACTAGGAACAGACGAATAGGATTGAATTTTGAGCTAAGGAATGTTATTTCAAATCGCTTTCACATAACCAATTCTACAGTTTCCTAGTGTTATCTGATCATAGTTAAAGTTAGAGTGCATTGCGGTTCATTCGTATTAGTGCGATATAATTTATTGGTTAATTAACTTAAGAGAAATGATGATGAAATTAACTTAAGATCACTTACGGTTTAGCATTTTCCTCAGTAGGTTTGGGGCCGTTGCTGGGATCGTAAAAGGATAACTTCCGATTGGCAAAGACCAAATTCAATAGCGGAGGAGCGCGTAGTTTCTTCTGGAATGTGAGACAGAAAGTGTGAAGAATTCAATTAATTTCTGAGCACGTTTCGAATAAAAGTACTACGAGTACTTTAAGTAACTGCATTTCACACGTACAAACATTTTAAACGTTGCCAACTTCGATGTGGCCACTTTCAGCACACAACACAAAGTGAATTAACAAAAATTGGTAATAGCTTATTTATATAGCTTATATACTCATTCATTATCGTCTTTATCTTTTATATTATATCTTTTATATTTACCTGTACAAGATTGATAACTATTCTTATATTACGCATAACTAAAACCGACAATATTTGTAGTTTTCAATGCTGCCTTTAATTTAAAAATTTAAAATAGCAATTTTTAGAAAACAAAGGCTTTGTAAATAAATTCCAGGCTTGCTGCAAGTTCGATGAAATTTAGATAAAAGCAGTGAATCGTCCCATCGTCACCCCAACTCCATTGCACTGCAAGTGCCGTTATTGCATGAGAGAGGGCTCTGCTATTGGTGCACTGCACGCAGCTTAGGTTGTAAAAGAGAGGGACAGCTAGAGAGCAATGTCAAGTACAAACACCAGTTTTCATATTGCTTTTCTTATCCTTCTTCTTTGCATGGCCTATCTACGAGCTTACACTTGCGGAAAAGCGTATAAGTTTTTAATTACTTGAGAATTGCTTAGCAATTTTGTTGCAGTGCAAAAACAAATGTTTGCCCCTCTTTGTGCGTATAATTTCAATCTGTTTGTTTGTATTGGCAAGCTTTTTTTGGAATTTCTGCATTTGAATATTGATTAAATTAAATTAAATGGAATTGAAGTTCAGCCATGTCTCTTATCGAGGAAGTATGCCCGTTCTCGTGACCATATTGAATTACTTATTAATCTAATTTAGCGGGTTAAATAGATGGCGCTCCGGATAGGCGAAAGGCCAATGGGGTAATTGAACACCTGACGGAAAATATTGGATTACCGCTAGTGCTTCACGCACAGAGGGGCAGAGTGGGAGAGGTTTTGTTAATCTGTTAATTCAAAGCTAAATTAGGTGGAAGGGGATTTCGAATTTGACGTCTTTTGGTCTCTAAAGCAAACACATGTTATTTTCTTTGGATGTTGGACTCAATGTTGATACTCTCTTGGGTAAACAACATTAACAGAGGTCTACAGTTTCCGTTTCTTTCATTCCGCATTACACTTGAAAAGTTCAAAAATATAATTTTAAGTTGATTTTATTGTTTTTTTGAAGATTCTGTTGAATGACAGCTTTCACAAACGAAAGCAAAAGTATTTGCAAAATTTGACGCACGAAATGCAAATATACAATTTTTTTTTTCAAAAAACCCAAAAATATCAAAATATGTTCACACATACGTGTATGCCTGAGCAACACACATACGGACATATTGTTGTTTTGCTCATTAGTGCATCTGTTTACATATTTCGGGTTTGCTGCTCTCAACAATTTCACCAACTCTCCACAACATCTTTACAACATCTCAACAACAGCGCCCCCATGTGATCTCCAACTCTCATGCGTGCGTGTATACTTGCGCATGTGTGTGTGAGTGTGCGAGGGGCTTGTTTTAGTACCCAAAATTTTATCACACTCTCTCACACACACACACACGTACGGCTGCTTAGTGAGCGTGTGTCTGTGTGAGTATATGCGTACCTAAGAACATTAAGTTTTTTTCTTCCCTAGCAACGAGACTCAAATGTGCAAAAACAAATGAAACTTGTGACGCCAGGTGGTATATGTTAGCGATGGTTAACTGTGGGGATTATTCAACAATATGTTACGTACTAATATTTAATGAGCTAAGCGTTATTTAATCAATATTTTGTACAAGTTGTTTAGGCCACTGTCTTACTGATCAACGGGCAGCTAAAGTAGAAAGAGTTGCGAAATTGGCGCTTTAAAAGAACTTTTTAATGAAGACTTTGTAATTATTTTGTATAAAAATGAGCTAATAAAATTCTGACCATCAACTTTCAAACGATAGTTTCATCACTAGCAGAAATTCGCTAATTTCTTTGAGAGCAGAGCCGAAAAGAAACGTCTACACACACATACATATACAACTCTATATGTACGCAAAGTTTGGATGTACTCACACATGTGTTCGTATTCGTATTCGAATTGGTTTTTGTGTTGACCAAATTCACGTTCGTCGTTGTCATTTCTTTTCTGTGACATTTTTCTCGTGACTTTGGCGTGTTTAGAATGGGTGTGCTAATATATGTATGAATCAGCTATATATATACGTATATGTATAGGTGTGTTAAGTGTTGTATCGAGTGGGCATTGGTGGAATGAGGAATGGGTATCTGTAGCGACGAACGAGCAGTGAATCCATTCACAAATCAATTTCAATGTCTCGGTCAATAATTCTTATCGCGGAATCTGGCGCTTATTTATGGCGGGTTCTATAAAAACGGCTGTAAGCATAAAGGAAATGACTTGTAATACCGCTAAACGGGGTATCAATCAGTCGCTTGCACCTTGCTCCCGACGACTAATTCATATAGACATCAGATTTATTTACCCATATGATTTTGCAGTAGTCACGCTTTGACTAACCAGATGCAAACTCTGATAAGATAACGGTAAAGTTAACGCTATTATTTTATTCCTATTTTTGGGGCACGTAATTTTTGGGAAGACTTAATTACACAGTTATCTAACGAAACTAAAAGCTAGCGTGAATGGTATTATCTTTAAACGATAAGAAGGCAGCAAATTCATTCCTTTCTGGCGAAATAAAACTCACATTTCGCATTACGAAGTGTATGTAATTTAGTACTTTCTGGTAAACAAATTCTTTATCTGGCCAACATGTATTTGGTTTAAAATCGTGGAAAATGCGTCTGTTTCTATTTTTAGAATTCTAGAAAATTTATTCTGTTGTGCCAAAACACATGTGATATGAAATTCTTAAATTTAATTCGCATGTAAAAATCGATAATTTTATGATGCAAAATTCACGGGTAACGCAACAACAGGGAGGGGAAGTGTGTTGTGTGTTGGGAAGGGGAATGATGTCAGCTGTTACTTGGGCAGAGGGACAACTTCGAAACTCACCTCAGTGGCGATTTTCTGACGAATCTGTTTGCCAGTGTGGCCGAATTTGTTGCGCTTCAGGAGATCTTCCTCGCTGTAGACATCTATTTGGTTTGTGTTGGTATTGGTGTTGGAATTTGCATCATCTAGATTCAAATTTGTTGCTGTCGCCTTCTCGCGTCGCAGCAGCAGCACTCGACGAGAGTTTCCAGTTTGCAGCAAACGTAGATTAAGACTTGCAAGCGTTGGAACACCTTTAAACATTATCACTAGTCACAAGTCACGCTTCACAAATCACTGCTTTATTTATCTAAATTTTCTTTTGACTGCGTTACTCCGCTTTCTCAAAGACACACACGCTAAATGAAACTGTTAAACTTTGTTATGTATATCGTTGGGGCGTGCTCACGTTTCTGCGCTTCTTTTTCTGCACATGCGTTCTCTTTGACAACTCAAAAGCTACTGACACCGACGGCCAAGCAAATGTAGTGCCAAACTCATAATCTGCTCACCGCACCGGTTACCAGTGTTGCCGTTTCGGCTTATTTTCGGCCAGATCTGGCTTATTTTTAAGAGCGATTGCGGATTAAATTCGGAAATTGCGGATGGCGGAAAATCTGGCTTTTTTAAGAATCGAAACAGCTTATTCAATATTTTACTTTTGTTGACATAATAAAGTTTCTCAAATACCGATTTATTGACAAAGTAACAGTCCTGCAACTATTGAAGTATAACATCACTAAATTGTCACTAGTCTCTTGTGAAAATACTGAGGACACCATGAAGTTTTGGATAAAATTAATGAGCTACAGAGACTCGGGTGGACACAGCCAGTTTTCTAAGCTGAGATCTGTTGCGCTTCAAATACCTTTGATACCTAGGGCGGGCGCCGAAGTGGAAAGTGTTTTTAGCCAAATGAATTTAATAAAAAATAAAATAAGATATAGGATGAACGTTGATACGTTAAATTCAATATTAACCATAAGGTAATGTCTCAAAAAGCCGACACAATATAAGTTTTGCGTTGGTTACAAAGATTCTCAAATTTGTCGTAAATCTATAGATTCTGAGGAACATAGAGAATACATAGAAGATTTAATTAAATGAATGTATGAAGTTTCAATTACTCTTGTTTTAGTTTTATTTTTTATAAAAATGAAATTTTGTATAAAGAATCTAAAATAAAAACTTAAAAAAAAATTAGCTGATTTTTCAGCTATTTTTTTTTGAGATTTAGCTTATTTTGGCTTGTTTGTTTTACTAATTCAGCTTATTTTGCTCGGGGAAAAACGGCAACACTGCCGGTTACGTCGGCAGCGACACCGACAGCGACGCCAACGTAAGCATTGTTATTACCAACAACAACAAGAACAGCAACTTCTGCCGCCGCCTCTGCCGCTGAGACTTCTTTCGGTTTTGCGTGGCAATGTTTTACTTGAGAGTAAACGAGGCAGCCTGCCCGGCAACGGCGCCAGTGTTGCCATACTGTGTACTGCCAAAAAAAAAGCTGGAGCAGCAAAACACAAGTTAATTGGCTGCGAAGAACTTGAATAGAGTTATCTGTTCGCTTAACATCCATTAAACAAATTTGGGAATAATAATTAACATTGTTATGCTGAAACTTAAAATAATTTCTTTTAACTCAAATTAAAGAAAATCTCCTACCAAACTTGTAATGAAGAAATAGCTATTTTCTACAAGCAAAGAGCGACAGCACTAAACAAACGGAAGCGCGAAACTTGGTGAGCAAAAGAGAACGATAAGACCGTATGCTTAGCGTGGGAGTGCTTTTTCCAGCTATGCTCGCTCTTTTTCTCGTGGCTCTCTCTCACTTCATTGGGGGCTCGTCTCATCTGTGACGTCACTTCTTGCACTCACGCACACGCACACTAGTATACACTTTACTCCAGAGCGAATTCGATTACCACGCGTGAGCTGAGCTAAGAATTCTGCCGGCTTCGCTGCCGCAGCCACACACGCATACAGATCGTTCACTGCGTTTCACATGCTCTTTTTTGCTCTTGCTGACCGTGAACAGTATGAACATTTGCCCATTTCTTTTACCGGAGGTCGCTGTAGGATGTTCAATGGTATGAGTGAGAGTGTGTACATGTGTGGACACCGTTGCTTTACTCTTTAAAACTTTATTCAAAATCATTTAACTCTCTTACAAAAAATGCAGCTTAAAGCACTCACGTTCTCACGTTGCCGTTTCGGACTGAGGGATCACGGCTAATAGAGCGGACATAAGCTGCAGGTAATCCTCCTCGACCAGCTGCACCTGGGACAGCTCACAGTAGCCCGTGTCCGTGCTAGCGGGGAAGTACTGTACCTCTATGGGCACCAGCTCATCCGCAGAGCTCTGCGCGCCGTAGATACGTTTACGGCTTTCAATTGCTCCTTGTGGAGTTTCCCCAATGTCCATGCTGGCAATTCCCTGCGGCGTCGAGGCCTGCATTTTGTTTTGAACGCCCTGCGGTGCAGCAATGGGACTCAGCAGGCGTGTCATTTCGAATTGGGAGGCACTTGACTGACTTGGGGCCTGCAACTGCTGCTGTTGCTGCTGAAGGTGGAGACGCCTCACGACATTCACGCGCAGCTCATTGGCGTTCGTGCTGCTGCGACGCGTCACTTGGGTGCTCACTGTGGTGGGACTACCACTACTGCTACTGCTTCTGGTGGTGGCTCCATCTGTTGGCTGTAACTTCAGCAGTCCGTGCTTGCGACGCACCCACTGACACCGCGAGTCTCGATAGTCCACGATGACCTTACGACGCACAAACTCATGGAAACTGAGCAGCTCGCTGCTTATGTCCCGCCTCACGATCTGCTTCCAACGCGGCTCCAACTCCTGGGATCTTATGACGTACATGCTCTGCGAGGCTACCAGCATCAGCAGATGCTCGAGTGCCACTAGACACAGCTGGCCATCGAGATGGGCCAACAGCTCATTGGAGGCACATGTAGCCGAGGAGATGGAGTTGGTCGACAGCGATTTGGTGAAGCTGCCACGCTGGCCTGGACTCACCGTGGTCATGTTAGCCTCTGCTCCTGCGGCTCCTGTAGAGATGGTGGTCTCAGCCTGCTCCACACTGGACAGCACGTTCAATGGCACCTCATTGAACCCGTGGTTTTGCTATAGAAGATGAGTAAACACTAGTTAGTACTACATAGGGAATAAGGAGTAGTAAAGACCACTTACCATGTTGAGTGCCTTCACGTAGATGCTGACCATGTTGAGCACCATGCCAAAGGTGAGTGTTAAGTTGCCCTCGTTGAGCTTTGGAGCCCCGAACTTGACATCCAAAATGGGCTGCCATTTGTGGGGCTCGTAGTATCTGGAGCAGAGCAGATCCATCACATCGGGCGTAAACTTCTGCAGAGCCTTCACGCAGTAGATGATTATGTCTGTAAGACTGAGGAGTACACGTTAGTATAGGTATAAGCATGGATTAAGTCATCTTACTCGTTGCAGGCGTTGATGACGTCATCGCCAATGGTTATAGACTCGACGCTGCGCAGAATTTCCAGCTGGGAGCGGCGACCGGCGAGCAGACACTTCAGGTTGCGCTGCTGATGGAACATGGAGGTGGTGTGGCACATCAGACCCTGGACGGCATTCTACAAATAAGAGTATGACAAAGCTATAGACACTACGATCAGGAATATATATGGGGTACGAACCATAATGTTGTACAGCGACGAGGAGTGATCCTGTGCCCACTCCTTGTGGTGCTCCGTGAGACTGGCCACCAGGGAAATGGTTGACTTGATCAGCTGCATGGCAGCCGGCTCCAAAGATTGCTTGCCTAGCAGCAGGGAGTCCACAAGGTAGACCTCGTGAATGCCCACGAACTGCAGAGTTTCTTGGAGGAAGCACTTCTTGTGCTTGTCGTAGATGATGTTGACCAGTTCAATGCCACGGGCGTAGATGGGCCACCACTGCTCCATGGTCCAGACATCGCTGGTGCTTACGCTCTTGTTGAAGTCCAGTTTGCTCTGGAGCAGCTCACGTGGCGGCAGCATCTTTAGCCAGAGGTGTTCACCCACATCGCAGTGCAGGAACTCCACGGAGCAGTTGCTCTTAGCAAACACGATGAGCACGTCCAGCAGCTGCTGTGTCAGCTGTCGCTTGCCGTGCAGTGGAAGAGTGTAGGAGATGCAGCGCAGCAGACGCTGGAAGAGACGCACGGATACGAAGGGCAGATCCCAGTTACCAGGTCCATCCTGATGAAATATGCTGGCCACAGCTTTAAGCAGATTGAGGCAGAGGATTAGGGAGTTTGAGGAGTTCTCCTCGTTTGTGGGCTGGGCCTGAACATACTTCTGCTCCAGATTCACCGACTTCTCCATGCTCTGGAGCTCAGTGCAGATGATACTCACGACGGAGTTGAGGAAACGCAGAGCAATCGATGAATCCCTGATCAGCAGATTCGTATAGAGATGCGCACACTTGGTGATGATGGCCAAGCAAGCCTCCTTAGCCCGCACATGCAGATCCTCGTAGCAAGAGCAGATGCGATTCATTAGCTGCAGCAGCTGTTCCATCAGCTTAAGTTCCTCCTCCCCGTTGCTGGTGTAGGTGTGTTTGAATCTCAGCAGCAGGAAGATGTACAGCTCAGCCAGCATGAGAAAGGGACGCATATCGTCCAAGTAGTGTGCCCGATCCACCAGCACCGTGAGACACTTCTCCGCCAGCAGCTTGAACTGTGCATCTGGAATGGCAATGAAGTTCGGCTGCTTCTTGAGGAGTATGACAATCAAGTCCTTGAACGACTGCAGGCAACAGATCCAATCGGGAAGCTCCTCGTTGGGCGTGGCCGGCACCTTGGGCATGTCGAAGACATAGTTCAGCCACTGCTGGAAGCAATCCCGCTCGAAGAATCGCTTGAGCACCTCCCGAAGCTCCGCGTTCTGGTTCTTGGCGGT
Organism: Drosophila acutilabella; assembly: GCA_035046005.1. Taxonomy (NCBI): domain Eukaryota; kingdom Metazoa; phylum Arthropoda; class Insecta; order Diptera; family Drosophilidae; genus Drosophila; species Drosophila acutilabella. The sequence goes on along the minus strand of JAWNOK010000024.1, from coordinate 19,079,909 downwards.
GCTGTAGGCCTCGATGGACACGATGTTGATCAATTGGGTGTAGACGCGCACCTGGAAGAGGATCGGAATCAGCAACTGAGCTTAGGGGGAACAAGGGGGAGGGAATCCCTTACCTGTGGCTGCGCGGTGGGCTCACTGAAGAGCGGACTGCAGAGCTTGGTCCAGAATCGCGGCTGCTTGAGCAGCTCATCCACTAGCATCTGCAGATTGTGCTTCCACAGCGAGTGGAAGATGTTCATAATCTTACTAGGCAACATCTGTTGGATGGTCAGTGGCTCAGCCTCTAGAGCGTCGAGGAACTCCTTCATGTAGGTGACGATGCTGTCGCCAATGCTGGGAGTGCACTCCTTGCCAAAGGCAAAGAACGAACGCTTGTCGTGGCCATAGTTGACCTTGAAGAAAGCCTCAGTCACACCCGGTTGCTTGGCAATACACGCATCCACCAGCTCCAGTATAGCAATCTTAACTGAGTCACTCTCCAGCTCATCAGGCAGCTTCTGCATGAACGTCAGACGGATCTGATCCGCCTCCATGTCCAGACAGGCCAACAGGGACATGTTGAACTCTAGCGCAATTCGCTTGAGCAGACGACACGAGACAATGGGCAGCCAGCGATCGAATATGTTGCTCATGTAGCTGCACACAGTGGGGATGATGCGGAGCGTGTCCCGCTGCTTGGGCTGCGTGTAGATCAGAGCCTCCAGTGGGGACAGTGTGTCTGCGCTGTATACGTGACTCTTCAGTGAGAGCAACTGCATTAGGATGCGCATAGAGAGACGCACCAGCATCATGAGTCCATGTGGCTGCTGCTGCATCCAGTTCGTCTCCAGCTCCATGGTGTACTGCACGAAGGCGTTGCCCACGCCCACAAATCTATGAAAGGAGGAGAATTGAGAACAGGGAACAAAAGTACAGGGTCTAAACATACCTGAGTAGAATCAGACCGTTGTCCAGATTGAGCAGCGTGTAGACACACACATTGAGCAGCAGCTGGCTCTGCTCACAGTTGGAAGAGGCACTGCCTCCGAGCATGTCGAAGAGGTCACAAATGAAGCTGAGGACCTCGAAGTAGATTTTGTTCTTCTGGGACTGCGAGCGGAAGTGCCAGGTGTGCAGGTGGGGGAAGACATCGCGTAGCAGGAAGATGAGACCAGGTAGCTCCACTTGGAGATAGCGTTTTCGCTTCAGTTTGGTGTAGGTGCGCAGGAATCCGAGGTAGGCTAGGAGGAATTCGTAGTGCTCCTGTTTCTTCTCCACATTATCGATGACGGAGCCCAGGAAACGGGACTCGAAGCAAACGGCACTGGCATAAAGCTTGAAATCCTTCAAAGACTCGTTGCTAATCGTGGGCAGAATGTCCAGATTACTGACACGCCGGAAGATCTCCTCATCGACCAGCGGAAGCAGTGCAGTGCAGACATTAAGGCAACTGGAGAGCAGACCCACTGGTGGACATTGCACTCCCTTGAATTTACTTAGCAAATCCACACACATCTCGGTGGGGTGCACCATCTCGGCACTGATGCCATCGATGGACTTGGTGCGCTGCACTGCCAGCTCCAAGTACTTGAGACCCGCTTCAACGCGCCGTATGCGCTCATTGGAGTCAAAGTCTCCATGGAGTTGGGCCTTCTCGAGCAGCAGACAGTTGATCTCATGGTGCAGTGCGTTAAAAAAGTTCACCTGGCAGCGGAAGTGCATGTAGAAGCCATTAGGATGCTGCACTGCTGTGCAACCAGTGCCCACGGGCAGCACATAATCGATGCGTGGAAAGGGTTTCACTACAGCGCTGAGCTCGTACTCATCCGACCCCAGCTCCTGCAGCTGCTGCTGTCGCTCATCGTAGAGCAGGGCCAGCATGGGCAACGCCTCCAGCTGACTCTTGACCTGATGAAAGAGAAGAATCACATTTTAGTAAGCTCCAGGAGTGTCTCCTAGCACATAGCTTACATAGTTTCCCTGTCCTGCTTTGGTGAGCGCCTGTGCCAACTTGGCCAGGTTAACAAACTGCACTGGAAAGTTCTCTAGGAGCGTGTTGTAGAGCGAACGTACGCCAGCTTCTGCAAAACAAGAAAGAGATCATTAAGCTATTGAAAAGCTACTCGCAGCTTAAACGATTTCTTACCTTCGGAGTTGCAAAACTCCTTGGCTAGCTGTGGCCAGGAGAGCAGTTCACAGAGCAGCTCGTAGATGCCTTCGTGGCGCGCACAGCTGCCGTCGCCATCAAACAGCTCACACAGATGGCACAACTGATTGTAGATGGTCTTTCTGACGAGCCGGGACAGCAGACTGTCATCGGCAAACATGGGATGTGTGATCATCGCATGGAGCTGCACAAAACACTTGAGTTCTACGGCACGTTTGCCCAACTGGCGACAACGAAGCAGACTGCTGGCATCCTCGGCATCGTTGGTGCCACGCAGACGCAGTAGCATCCAAACCAGGAGCAGTGGGCCATGCTCTGGCCTATGATGCATGCTGGCTATTTGCAGATGCAAATCCTCGATGAGCTGTTCTATGAGGTGGGCGTGCTCCTTGGGCCGCTCAAAGTCCAGGCACTTGAGCAACAGCATAAGCTCTGAGTATATAAGATTCTTGATCAGTTCCTGGTGGTACAGATTACTGCCTTCGTCTAGATAGTTTTGAATGCGTCCAAAGGAGTGTTGTTTGATGATGCCGAAGATTCGCTTAATGTGCGCGAGCTCCATGGGCAGGTGCTCGCTGAGGAGCAACAATATGTGCAGCACTTCATTCGTTTCCCGCGCATTTCGCTCCGACCAACTAATTAATCTGTCTGGGGAATGATAGCATTCTCCAGCTAGCAACTTCCTCGGGGGCAGCTCGTTGATCAGACTGTCCAGCTGATTCAGGTAGGAGTCGAGCAGTCGTGGCAGTGTCATCTTGTCCACTACAGCGCGGTACTCATTGTGGTACGGGTGATTGGGCACATTGTAGAAGACTAGCATGTTCTTTACGATCTTTAGAACAATCATGCGCTCCAGGGAATAGTAATGCCGTATGTCCTCCAGTAACTTGCTCATGTTCGTCTCAGTGGAGATAAGCTGTGTGAGCAGGCTGGCAGAGCCACGATACTCCTTTGTCAAATAGTAGCAGAGTATCTCCCAGCATTGTGCCGACTCTAGATTGAGTACCTCCTGGAGGCGCTCAGTGAAAGGCAACAGTTTCTCCTGTTTCTTCTCTTTGAGTAGCACGGAGAGCTGTACATTGGAGGCGCTCTTGGGCTTGAACTGCAGCACGCCGGCCTGCAGCTCGGAGCACACATCCAGCAGCTCCTTCTTTACTGTGTCCTGAGGAGTCTCATAGTGAATGCCCGAGACCATTTGCCACAGACGCTTCCAATCGTAGCTGAAAACGGTGGAAACTCAAGTTAGAACCGTATTTAAACACTTAGCATTTGTTACCCACATGACACACTTTTCGATGGCAGGCATTGTAGTTTAACTAAACAATTAATACAAAATTTGTGGGAAAAATAAAATTACTAACAACAAATTCTTTTACACGCGCAATTTCGATGCATTGTGAACTGCCAACTCGTTTAATTTAGCCGGCAATGCGGCAGACGTCTGGCAATGATATTCAACAGCTGGCAGCGCTATCCATCAGCTGGCAACGATATCTAACTTGTGGCAACGCTTTTTGAACTCTCCAAGTCGTGCATTCCGTTAGGGCGGTGCTGCCAGACGTGTTTTAATTATTTTGAAATGCGCATAAGTCGAAGAATAGCATTTTACGTTTTAAAATCCATCATTCAATTATTGCTAAAGTAAGTAATAACGTAAAACTGCCAGATTTACTTTATGTTCTCTTCTAATATAGATACCCCAAAGAAGATACCCCTTTCAAACCAGATTTACCAAAAAAGCGTTAAAAGAAAAAATTTGTAAATTGAATGTATTTTATAATATAAATATATGTTTAGTCTAGCCTAATCATAGTTAAGATTGAAATCATCTTTTTGTTACAAGGGTAGTTGCTGCTGCAGACCTAAGAATAATTTCCATAGTGCGCAGATGCTAACCACCCCTCGCCACCTCAATCCAACGGCCCCCTTCTACCCACAAGCACAACCATCACAGCTTGTTCTAGATACTTCACTATGGACTAGCCGCCTTGCAGTCACAGCTTCTCGCAGATCTGAGTCCAGAGAGCCAACAGCATCTTTGTGCTAAAGAGAGAGAGAGAGAAATAGAGAGTTTTCAAGCACTGAGAGCACGTACGCAATTCTGCTCTCCTGCCTGGAAGCTGCAGCGAGTGCGAGTGCGAGCAAAATGTCCTCGTTAGTAACAGAAAACTATTGAACGCAGGCAGGTCTAGGTTAGACGCTGGCCGTCAAACTTATAATTAATTAATACAGCAGTTTAAGCAACTGTTAATAATGTCACAGATTATACTAAATGGTGCAACAGCGACTAATAACAGCATAGAGGAAATCGAACGTAAGTCTATAAATACAATTTACTACAACTATTTGGTGTGCTTATTAAATTATAGTAACTAAGCTGGTGAAAATTTGTGTATCTGCGTGGGGGAGGAGCGGGGCGACTGAGGCTGACACAGCCGCTTTATGATTGTGCAGCAGCCGCAGTAACAGCAGCAGCGCTAGCATCCTTGCAGCTGCGGGCGGTGACTAGGCTGTGTGCTGTGGGTGGTGGGTGGTAAGCCAATAACTTCCAAAAAGAGAGAGCGTGTAGAGTGGAGAGCAGGAGAGCGCACTAAGAGCGCTCATTTAAATGTCATGGGCCAAGAGAGCTTTTTCACTAATCTCTCTTATCGGCACACTATGAGCGAGCAACAAGTGTAAGCAGACTTAATGTGTCGGAAAGTTATACTATGCAGTGCGAGCGAGATAGAGCGCGAGTTGTTGGTAGGCTAGCTTACTGTTGCTTAGAGATGGACTCGTGCTCGAATTTTAATGTAAAGCACGAGCGCACGTGAAGCTATTTAAAAGTCTACAAAGAAACATGATATGTAATTTGTAGCAAGTATTAATGAGCTTATCTTTTTTTTAGCCTATCAAATTAGTGACGATGAACTTGATGATTTGGATGACGACTGCCTGCTGGAGGAGGCAGAGCTGCCGGGGGGTGTGAACAGCATTGGACGCGGTCCTTACGAACGTGCCTGGACAACGGAGGCAACACGGGCGCTTATCCACATACGTGGTCCAATGGAGGGAAGCTTCACCGAGGGCAGACAGAAGAGGACGGCACTGTGGCTACACTGCACCCGGCAGCTGCAGCGTCTGGGATTCCGTTACAGTGCTGCCAAGGTGCAGAAGAAGTGGCACAACATACTCATCACCTACAATAAGAATCTGAACAAGAAATATGTTTCGGGCTATGTCCACTGGGAGTTCTTCGAGGAGATGTTCAAGTACTTGCAGGGCAAGAAGGCGGACTTTGATATGCAACCCGTGACGTCACAGCAGCAACAACAACAACAGCAGCAACAGTTGCAGGTGCAACCACAGCCCCCGCAGCAGCAGCAACCACAACAGCAGCAACAGCCGCAACTGGAACTCAATCCATACCCAAAGAAGGCAGCAACGCCCCAGGCGCCACCAGAGGATCAACCCTATATAACACCAGTAGACCAGGTATTACTGCAGCCACAGGTTCAACTGGATAGCAAGTCCAATGACGAGTTCGACGAGGACAGCAACAGTCTGTCCACGGAGGTGCGACAGCCCAAGCTCGAGTACGACGCAGATCAGACAGGTAGCACCTCTCAGGAGCAGCACATGGACAGCAATCAGTTGACGCTTGCTCCCAATCCTGGAAAATTGTTTGACCATTCACAGTCCCAGTCGGAGTCGGATCCTGCCTGGTGGCGGGATTACTTTGATCGCAAACTTGACGTGGAGCGGGAGAAGATGGAACTGCAGCGCAGTTTGCAGCGTGAACAGGTGCAAATTCAGAAGATGTCCTTGGTCCAGCAGGAGCGCATTGAGCGCATGAAGATCGATGCCATCAATAGCTTGACAGCCACTCTGCAGAAGCTCGTCGAGGCCAAGTGCCGACGCGCCTAGAAGTAATCTTCCCCCATCACCCTTTGTCCTCAAATCCATCCACTTACCTCTAAAATATGATCATTGGAAACCCAATTCAGTATTTCTGAGCGTCCTTCTCAGAGGCTCTGAGCAATTCCCCTTCCCTTTCCCTAAAAACCTTCCAAGATACAGCAATCTCCCTTGAAATCCTTAGAAAATTCATTCATGGTCCCTTTCAGGTATTTCTTTAAGCCCTTTGCTCCTAGTCCCACCAGATCCTATTTACCCACGATGAAGACGAGAGAAAGCCCTTCCAGTATTACCTAGAAACCCTCCAAGTCCTCCTAGTATTACCCATTATCCCTCCAATTCCGAATATTTAATTGTAACTAATAATGTAATCAGTGTTTATGTGTAAATACAATTTAGGCCACTTCATGAGAAGCAATCGAGGAGCTACTCCAGGAGTATATCCATGGAGCTCCTTCATCAAATTGATTTATTTCTTTATTGCTGTGTAAACTGCTGTCTAACGCTCCCAGTCCACCTCGAAAATGGTGGCTATGGAGGTTCTATCGGGGCTAGGCTTCTGCAGACCGTAGCTAAGCCGCCAGAGATCCGTGGAGAAGACCAGACACTCGCCGGCGGACAGGCGCAGCCCGAGATTGGGGCAGTGTTGCTGATCGCAGGGTTTCTTGGGTCGCAGACGCAGCTCAAAGTGTCCGCTTAGCTGCTGCACAAGAATCAGGCCACGCACATAGATCTCCTCCTGGGGGCGTTGCATATTGTTCACCATTAGCAGCCAGCTGGAGTAGTAGGGCTCCAAGTGCTGGGGATAGTAGTATGGCTTCGAATTGTACCTTCTGGAGGCCTTGACACTTTTTGTCTCACAATTACGGAACTGGAGTTGCCAGGGGAAAGAAGAATCCAAGTCCCGTATTTTTTCCAGTGCCACGCCCATGTTGAAGAGATGACGCAGCAGCAGATTGGTGGACACATCGCAGGGTTTGCTCGACAGCAGCTGAGGACCAGCCTTGTCCAGCATGCGCTGGAGTAGACTCTGCAGATCCAAATCCAAGTTACAGTCGGTGACGATGACGGGTAATCCCCTCTCCAGGTATTCCGATTCCAGCCACGAGTAGCTCACATTGGAGGCAGTGGGCATAGAGTCTGTCCAGAAGGTGAAGAAGTTCTTCAGGGGTCTAGGAAGGTGATAACTACTCACCCAGAGATTCACAGAGTCCGCAATTCTCCCAAAGCGTCTCGTGCCTGCCCAGCGCCTTGGGCTCCTCCACCGACTTTCCCCCCGGCTCTGCTCGCTCAATCAAACATCTGTTGTGGTAGTAGCGCGTCCAGTCCCAGTAGGGCAGCACCTGGATCAGCAGCAGTCGCCCCACCGCACTGGCTGTCCATGCACAAGTGTCGCAGTAAGTCCACAACAGGTAAGCTACCAAAATGGGCAGAAAGCACCAGAGTATCCATCGCTTGAGCTTCTCTTTTCGGTAGTACCAGACCAGAGGTTGACAGATGTACCTCATTTGCTCATGGGTGAACTGCTGTTTCTTGCACTCCTCCACAAAATCCTGCAGTTCTTGCTCCGCTCGCTCCAATTCCACGTTCATGACGGCAGTTGGTCTGAAACTGATTGAAAATCGAGCAAAGCCAGCAGCTAACTGGTCTAAACTGCTCGACACATGCGCCCAATTGGCAATTTTCCTCAATGAAAATCTAATTTTCTATTTCACTGCGCTTTCAGGCGTGCGAATTTTACGATAAGAAACACAAAGGACAAATGATTCCGAAAGGGAAAACCGCATTAAATTGTGAGGAAATTGAAAACAGTTTAAGTAGCGGCAGAGAACGGTGGAGTAGACACGAATGTAGAGTACCCAGTGCCTAGCTGGGTCACTGAGTCCTCTAAACAGACTGAGGAAATGTTTAAAGGTTCTACTACTACCCAACCCCAATTAAGACCTTGTATCTACTTTTTACGAATGATCTAAGCTGAACTAAGCTTCAACTCTCTACAGGATTTATTTATATTTTCAACACAGGATGTCTACTTTTCCCATTTGAATTTCGAGGTAATTTTCATAGTTTCAAGGCACCGAAATCGCTTTCAGTTCTCGTCGCTAGAGGGACGACGGTGTGGAGGTTTGCAGGTCTTGAAATACTCGCGAACCTCGTTGCACTCCTGGCTGTCGTTCCAGACGGAGGCAGGGCAGTTCTTAAGCACCTTCCAGTAGGCACAGCCCATGAGGAAGGTGGGCTTCATGGGGCAGTCGGGTACACCGGGAGGAGGAGAGGGACGTGGTGGACGCTTGCCCTTCTTGTCCTTGAACTCATCCGATTTGGCGGCACAGCTGGTGAAGGAATCGCTGGCCAAGGTCTGCAGTTCAGCATTGCCCTTGTACGCCACCTGGAGGTAATCCTTCAGCTTCTGTTCGTTCAACTTGTTGTCCTCGAAGATGCCAGTCTCGTTGAAGACGCACGACATGAAGCACTAAGGAAGCATTTTGAGTACTAACTCACTGGAAAGGAATACCAGAAACTTACTGGAGGTGACATGTGGTGGTGGTGGTGATGACGACGACGTCTTCCCTCGCTGCTCTGCTCGTCGGACATGCTGGCTGGAGGAGGAGGTGGAGACGGTAGGGTGACATTGTACTCCTGACACTTCTCCTTGATTTCTGGCGTCAGAAACTCGGGCAACGGACAACAGACCTTGGGGTCCATGAACTTGGGCTTCTGGCTGCAATCCACATCCGCCTGGGCCACGCTCTATTTGGATATTACTGCGCATTAAAACTATTCAGTAATCCAACATTTAACACACATACCAAACAGAGCCCAACGATGATCAGAATTTGCTCAGATTTCGATAACATTTTGCCGGTTTGCGCTCTAAACCGACTCCTAGTGGAACTCTGACTGATCTTCGACTTCACTGAGCTTCCGTTTTATAGCAATCAACAATTGTGGGTGTAGTTAAGTGTTCAGCACACACGCTTAATTATTTACATTAGCGGTGAGCACAAATAAATTATCGTTTTCAGACCCTGTACTCAGTTAGTGGGTAGGGGTGTATAAGGCTCACTTTAAAACACCTTAAATGGGAAGACACTGAAGGTGGTATTATATATTATAACCTACTGTATGAGCTATATATCGTATAAATACTATTCGGCCCACTATTACACATTATTTATATTTTATAATTATAGAGCAAGGGGTCTTAAAAAACTTGATTGTTACCCAACATATCTCATAGTTCCTAACAGTTTACTTTAAAATATCTACAGGGTCTTTTAGAGTCGGCTTCCCACACCTGCCATTTTTTTCCAGCTTCTAAATTATATTTTTGTACTCTGTAATTAGTTTGCAAAATTATTTCAATTGACATTCGCATCGCTTTTTTTGCAGATTCTCTCGACTGATTAAAAAAGTAGTTTTTTGATTCACCGCAACCCGAATCGGCTAATCCATTTCTATTATAAAAAAAACACAATCAGGTTTTTTACCTTAATTTGCGGTGAACCACAGCACAAATTATTGTTTATGTGCTTAAAATGAAGCTAGGACAGGTTCAAAAAAAGAGTTTAGCATTTAAAATTGTACAAGTACAGGGTATTTAACAGTAGCCAGTACTACTACTAAAGACATTATTTGGTTCACTCTACGAATTCGGCTTGCAATTAGTTAGCCAAGTTAATCCATGGGCCATTTGGAGGTGTAAAGGGAGCATGACTAATGAGTAAACAAATTAAATTGAACAATTTTGGAAAATTCCCCATTAAAAACGTTGGTCATTTCGCAGAAGATTCAACTCTCTCTGTGTTAAATGTGGTTAAGTATAGTATATAGAACATAGACTATCTATAGTATATATATATAAATATATATTTGCCTTTGCTACTTTAATTTGGTAACTCTAAACAAGTAAGGAAAGTACAGTCGAGCAAGCCCGACCGTAAAATACTCTCTGCCTTTTTTCCCGATTAAATTATTAAAATCGGTCTAGAGATATTACATTGTGCAGTACTTGCATTAAACACTTTGAAACAAAAACAGTCTAAGCATAATCACACATACATCTGTTTGTCGGTATGCGAATACACACACGAATGACAATATATGATGCATATACATGTATGTATGTATGTGTGTATTCAGCGCGGCCAGCGACTGCGGGTAGCGCTGCCGCCACGCAGGCAGCGAAAACATTCGAACATGTGCTTGTATGTTTCTGTCTCGCTTGCACTCATACATGATATTGCATTCAGTTATCAATATTGTAACGCTTCTAGTTTTCTTGTTTATAGTGCGATTTCAATGCGCCTTTCAGAATAGTTTGATATAGTTAGCCTCCACAGGAATTATAAATTACAATACTGTACTATATTAACAAACGCCTAAAAACGGAACGAAAGTGGAGAATTATTTTTATTAATTGTGGGAAAAAAGGGGCGTGGCAGTCCAAAATTTTAAATGTCAATGCATTTAGGATGTCGCTAGGAATCTCCATACCAAAATTGGTGATCCTAGGTGCAATAGTTATTGAGATATTCGCCCAAAACACCAATTTTTTCCGAGGTATGTCTAGTTTTTTGCTCATTGTGGGCGAATGGGGCGTGGCATCGAAAAAAAAAAGATTCTTGTATTGACTGACTAAATATCTGATCGATTGAGACCAAGCTCGAACTTGTAGCTCTTACCATCTCTGAAATCTGTTTGTTCATACGGACGGACAGACAGACGGACAGACGGACATGGCTATATCGACTCGGCTTGTGATGCTGATCAAGAATATATATACTTTATGGGGTCTGCCACGCCTCCTTCTGCCTGTTACATACATTTTCACAAACCCAATATACTCTTGCAGAGAGTATAAAAATTACATAAAATGAATATAAACTAAATAACAAATTAATACAGTGCCAATTGTGCATAATTCTGTTTTTCGGAGTGTAACCGACTCATTTGCCAATCACTTCCTTTACTGCGGCCTTAACGCTGGGGTACTGGAACTGAAAGCCCGAGGAGAGAGTTCTCTTAGGCTCTATCTTGGCGCCGGCCAGAACGAGAGCAGCGCGCTCATCACCAAAGATGGCTCTGACCACAAACTCGGGCATAGGAAACAGGCAGGGACGGTTCATGGAGGAAGCAAAGATCTGCAGAGAGGGAGAGTGTTGAAAAAGCATTCAAGGCACTCAGTATAATCATGTCTAAGCTCTACTTACCTGAGAGAATCCTTTGTTGGTGATTATTTCTGGTGCGACGCCATTATAAGCACCTGTTAGCTTCTTCTCTATGATGTACTGAATGAGACTGCAGAGATCGTGCATATGAATCCAGGGCATAATCTGCTCGCCAGTGCCCATGGGACCGCCTACGCCCAGCTTGAAAGGCAGCCAAATGCCCTTGATTAGGCCTCCATTGCGTCCCACAACGGCGCCAGTGCGCACTATGGCCTAAAAGCAAGCAGATTAGTTAAATATGTATATCAAATGCTTGGACTGCACTTACAGTCTTGCAGGACTGCTCGGAGTTGGGCTCCCCGCGAGCAGCTTCCTCCCAGGCGAGGCACAGACGTGACATGTAGTCGTAGTTCTCCCCAGGGTCCTCCTCGGTGTACACCTTTGTCGGCGAGGGACGATAGAGACTAACGCCGCATAGGTTAACGTAGGAGTTCACTTGTGGCGCTGCTTGGATGGCATTGGCCAGCGTCTTGGCCGAGTTGACGCGAGAGTTCCAGACATTCTGCTTGAATCCCGGTGTCCAGCGTCTGGTCGGATCGAGAACATTCTGCCCGGTGGCATTTACCACCGAGTTTACACCGCTTGGTATGCCATTCTTTTCGATTTCGTGCCAAGTGATGCGTTTGGTGCCAGGCATGCGGGAAACAACCGTTACTTCATAGCCCTTGCTGGCCAAGTGCTTGACCAGGTGACTGCCGATGAATCCAGTGCCGCCGCCTACCAGCGAGAATCGCCATTAAGTCAGTTGTGGTGCGACCATTTTTAAACGTACCTATTAAAGTGTGCTTTGACATTTAGCACGATTTAATTATGTATTGGCTACAAATTTATAGGGATTTGTTTTATAAGCCTTTTGTCTGCTTCTTATTTACTTACAGGTCTGCCAACTTGTTACAAAGCAACAAGTTTTTGCAGTCTGGCAACACCACTTAAAAGTTCTACGTAGTGTCAGCAGCTTTGCAGCACTGCTCACAAAATTCAAATGTTGCGCGGCAAACCATACAGCTGGCATTAATAAATAAACAACCGAATAGTTGGTCAACTTAGGTCGTAAAACTTTGGTAAGTGCAGCGAGCAAATTGAACTTGTCAACGCGAAGTGGCTTTTAAATTTGCGATAAGCCAGAGAACTAAATGCATGCATTAAACAGAAATTTGCTACGCTCTTATCTCACTGCGTTGCCACATGGGCTACAGTAAAAGTGTCTCGCTTTCTTCACACACTCACACACTTACACGCACAACTAATGGCCACCAGCGATGACTGTGAGTGCATGTGGGAAGGGGATGGGGAGACGAAGGAGGAGTCAAGTTCAAGTGCAACAGACATCATCCTTGTTGTTGTTGCTGTGTTTCTGCGGTGTTTTGTTTTCGGAGCAAGTCATTGGAAACTCATTTGCATACACATTGCCAGTATTAAGTCGATGCCAGCAGGCAAAGGGTCGTTTTGTAAGGGGTTGACAGTTGTCTCTCGACGTAATATCGTAGACATGGGCGTGTTACCGCCCACAATGTGCCGCCTTTTTGTGCAGTCAAATTTTATGCCTTTGAAGCGCTTAGAAGAATTTGCATTAATCGCAGCAATTATTGCGCTTCATTGAGTGAAAATGAAATAAAATTTCGCTCGCCAGCCATAATTATAGCGTCTGCGTCGTTTTATCTGCACTTGCCATCAGCTGGCGACCACGTACATGCACGCACACATACAAATACAATAGACTGAAAAGGGCGAAAATGAGAAACAGAAGCAGGAAGCTGCCGCCAATCGGCAAAAACTTTAAGCTTTAAAGCTTTCCCAACACTTTAAAGAGCTGAGTTTTTAAAAATCGATAAGTGTGGCGATCGCAGTCTATCGAAATCGTTTTATGCGTATTTCTTTCAAGTGCATAATTTTGTTTTAAATTATAATTGAGCTTAAGCCTTTAAAAATCACAGTGCAGAGGAATAGCTGTCCTTCAGAGTCGCACACAACACAAACACTATGCGAAGCATTGCCTTAACAAGAGTTTATTATAAAAGTGAAAAACTTTGTAGACAAAATAAAATATGATGGCCAAATGCAAATGCTGTCAAAGTGCGATAGGAGCTGATTCTGCACACAAAACATGTGACCATGGAGATGAATGAATGTCGTGAGTATTTATTTGACTGTTGAGTGCTGAGTGGCAGAAGCAAATAGCAAAGGAAAAACTTTCTGCCTTTTGTTTGCTGCAGCAGCAGCAGCCAGTTTTGAGTGCACCGGACTGTGGGACAGTGGGACAGGAGTACAGTGGGGCCCATGCTTGAGTTGCACTTCCGGTGGGCGTTGCTGTGCTGCCAATATTCGTACTCCTATACAATTTACAGTCTGTCTCGCAACTTATGATGTATCCTCTAAATAGTCAGATGTTTGGTGACGACAAACTTCTTTGTTTGCTTGGAAAAACATCTCCGCTTGTCACTCGCCACATCACAAAGTTGCAAAGTCAATGGCAATATGCAAATATACATACAAATATATATATAGCTCTATCTGCATATTTATGCAACTCCTACTGCTTCTGGGAACCAGAAGTTTTAGGGACTGGGCTTAAAGCAGTCGAGCATCTCTGCTGCAGCTTAATTCCATTGAATTCACTTCACAAAAATTTAAATTTTATATTTAAAATAAAATTTAAAAATTCTAAATAGAATTTCAATGCGCACATTTGAATTTTGCAACCACAAGGAACGAGGGAGTGAGAGGAGAGGGAGGAACAGAGAGGAAGAGAGTTTTGGAAGTGAAATAAAAGTCATCGATGCATGTGAAATGTGTCCAAATACCCGGAAAACTAATTTGCAGATAACAAAACGTTGGTTTGAGACCCTGTACGCAAAAGCGGCGTGGAGGTCTCTAAGGTTAGTCAGAAAAAAGTGCGTAACGGGCAGAGTAATGAGTACAGAGTCTTTTACAGTCTGCTCCCTTAACTCCAGCTCTTTCTCCTAGTTAGCTCTGGCTTTGTGGCTTAAGCATTGGTTAAGGGTTAGGTGACTTTTGCACCCAAATCAATGATAATTGAATTTACGGCACACATTCACCACATGCCCAATGCTCCATGCTACATGCCTCTTACCACTTTCCACTCGAGTTTGCCACAAACAGACGGGTCACCTTGGTGGCACGAGAGTCAGCATTTTGCGTCGCTCGGATAAGTAAGCAGCAAAGTAAAGTGCCAGATTCGATGACGTCTCCGATTGTGCGATGTCTTTTGTCGCGCTTTAAACCAAAGTTCAAAAGCATCATAAACAATCTGCGAGTCCCTGGCCTCCCTGGGCCCCTGCTCCCCACTCCTTGGTCTCTGGTTTCTTGCAGATATCGCACATCGCAGACAATTTGTCTGCCATAAGCTGAAACTGGGTCAGACTTAACGGCGACGCGAGCGAAGACGCCGAAGTCGCGCCGTCGTCATTGTCGCCGTCGTGGTCTTGGTGGTCCCCCCGCTATACACTGTGCAAAAAAGTCAGGTAGAAAGATGAGAAACCAATCGAACTAGAATTAAACTTCGAAATTCCCGATTTAAACTTAAGTTTTACATGAGGAATTTTTTAAATTAAGTAACTAAATAGGAGTATTCGTTTAAAAACTGTACGCAACGTTTCTCTCTGTGTAGTGTATGCAAAATAGAGTTATGACTTTGTTTTAAGAATGTTTAGCTATATAAAACTTTATAAATAATGCTTTCAAAGGGACAGAGTTAGAAGTTTTTACTTGAAGCAACGTTGCCCACCTTTTCTCCCAGTGTACCAGCCCACTCACATGCCATTGATGATGCCAAGGCGCAGAGTTCAACTGCTCTGATTGCTGAGGTAAAAGGAAAACAACAAACAAACGACAGACGCCAAGGAAGTCGTCATGTGGGTCAAAAGTCGCTAACGTCAGTCGAAGAAAAACAATTTGTCACATTTTGTATTTTTACAAGAAAACTTCAACTTAAACTTGCGAGAAAATTGTTTTTCCTGCAAACACGTTTCCGCATCTGATGCCAGAGACTCGCATCCTGTGCTGTGCCACTAATGATCTTCCAGCTACTTTAGCTGCGCATTTTGTGCTAAATTTAGCAACATGGCAAATTATGGAGTACTGCTTTGTGTGCTCAGTAGAGGAGGGTGTGCTAGACTGGTTGGGAGTAAGCCATATCCCTATCAAAAGTACTTGCATACGGTATTTTATAGTTGTGTGCACTCGCATGCACTGGCCATTCTTTTATGCTGCACTGCGCTGATTTTCTCATCAACAACAACTTCATTTGTGGCACTTCAAAGTGCCGACGGAGTCATCAGTTTGGTTTAATGGCATGATCAACAAAGGGGCCAGAGAATGGGGAGTATTTGGAAAGGCACTGGCTTTTGGCCAACGGATGCAGTCGACAGATTTAAAGGATCTCCCAGGCTGACAGTTTCCAATTGGGATCAGTCAAGCGGCACACGACACAGCACTGATCAAAGACTGTTCAGAGCAAAACTTATTAAGTTACGCATTTTTCAATTACTTGGCTATAAAAACTGAAGTTTTAGCTGCCATTTTCTGGCTTTTAGCCCATGGAATTCTGGCCATACCACAGCTAGTTAACATGCAGTGAAATTGAAGAATTTTCAATCAATGTTTTCACTCAAGCGGCACAAATGCACAATGAATACACGTTTAAATGCACATTTAACAATTAATTTAAGCATAAAACACACAATTTCCTCATTTTTATTCATGACTCATGGCATTCACAATTGAAGCCAACTCGGAGTTTTTCTTTGAGGCAACTCACCTACTTTCCAAGTGCTAAGCGGCAAACTAGTTATCCATCAATAACATCGTTAACAACTCGAACTATTTGAACATGTGCACCGCAGCTACTTGCAACTGCCACAAGTCGATGCGGCAGCATCAAAATATTGTATGGAAAAGTGAAAGAAAAGGCAGCAGAATAGCATCGAATATTAGACACTCTGAATTGTAGAGAACTAACTGGTAGAATATTACTTTTCTAAGATGTACCCGATAAAAAGTAACGGAGTGAGCTCTGTGAGCACGTTGAGTCTCTAAGTGCCTACAGAGCAATTCCTCCTATACCTTGCCTGAGTAACGGATTCAGTTGTGCCATCCTCTAGCTGTAATCCCTGCCTCTGTTAGAGTATTTCCTAGTGAACAGTGAACGGCTTTGCTAATAAGTTAGCTCGAGTCTCTCACTGCTCTCGCTGTGCACCTGCAGCTCATGGCGATATCGACATCGATATGGATATGGTTATGGATATGGATATTGATATGGATGTGGATGTGGCCATACAAACGACTGCTCCTGGCATTACAAAGTAGACGAACTACTTTTACCTATTGGCCAAGTTAAGTGAGTCAAAAAGGGAGAGTAAAGAAACAATCATTTTATTAACCCGTCAAATTGATCAATCAATAAATGATGGGCCATTAAATACCCACTGAAAGCCAGTAACTTTAAATACATTTTGGTATATGGTACGACAGACCACACTAGTGACGAAACCACAAGCTTTATTCAGCTGTAGAAGCTGCTTGGTAGTCGCTCATTTTGTCATCAATCATTGGGCCAGGCTAAAACGTGCTAATTGCAGAGCTGGTAAAAAACTGTTAAGAGTTGGAATTCTGGGAGTTAAGTTGGTAGAAGAAGCAACTGAAATTCTTATCAAATCGTGCTAATTGCTTACAATTCCAAGCTGCAGCTGAAGACCTGCAGAAAACTGCACTGCTCTTGGCATGTCCTGCTGCATTTAGTTGTCGCAGGACAGCAGCTGCACAACTTGTGCTCTGAAATCCTTGTAAAAATTATAGTTTAATTATTTAACAATGTTTATTGCATGTAAAATGACAAAAATACGCGACACGCAGCTGACAAAAGCAGTTGAAAGGAGACTGAAAAGGTAGCTGAAAGGGGAGTGCATATTTCGTATCTGCTGCGCTGCGCCTGCGCTACAATTATTGGCAACGAAATGGTAATAAATACAATAAACTGGAATGCCGGCTTAAATTAATTAGGCTTTTAATATTTATGCCTTATACTCGTGCTGACAAGAGCAGGGGAAGGGTATGCACAGCTGCTGGGAAGTAAAGAAGTTCACGGCCCTTTGCTGTACAGAAGTTTAGTCAGTACGGGTATACACCCGTTGAGCTCTACAACTTTTCTTTACTGCCATGATTTGCATTTGGTGACGACAAGCGACTAAGGCCTCCAAGGACACGGACACGGACAGGGACATGGACACGGGCCCAGCAGTCGCAGGACTCGTTTCGTGAGCGCGGGCAATTAATAAAACCAAAAAGGTGACCGTAAATTTTGCTAGCTGACATTTAGCTGCTGCTGCAAAGGGTGCAGGATAATTATGGCAATAAGCATGTATTCTGAATTGTCAACGGCGAGCACGAAAACACTGTCGTTATATATATATAAATATAGATGTATATATGTATTGGTATAGGTATAAATGTCGCCAGACATGAGACGGTAGGGAGTTTAGAACCGGTTCCCATTTCATGACAGTCTCCGCGCGAAGGATTCACTTTTCCACGACGACTTCAATCAACTTTCATTTTTATAGCAACCTGTAGGCACTAGCAGTGTGCAGGGTGGCTGAGTTTGTGTGCAAGTAAAAGCAGACGGCTCTGCAGTACTTACACCTGTCAGAGCTGCTTTGTCTGTCAAGCTGTCAGCTCAGAGGCTTGACTGTTTGCTACAAGGTCTTTAGCAGTCTATACGCTTACTCTACACCCTGCGAGCAACAGGCTGATGGCCTCGAGTCCTGCGCTGACACGGCCCTTTCAAAATGACAGCTCCAAATGACCAAGTGAATGTTCTGTTTCTGCTTTACGACTATTCATATTCATTTGAATATTCGTTTCGCATTCCTTGCTCGAGTGTTGCCTTGGGGACATTTTAGTATCATTATTCCAGATTAAAAGGACTACTTTAATGAGCTCTGTATGCGTAGAAACTGTTCGAATTGTAAGCTCCATTCAAGCCCATTTGAGTGCGCTTTGCATGCACTTTGAATGCACTCAAGTGACCCAATTCCCCGGGCATTATTCTCAGCACAACAAATTTTGCCAACTCTGACAGTTTTCAGGGCTTTTTAGTACAAACAAAACAATGTGAGCGGAGTGTGATAGACTTTGGAATACCCTTAAAAGAACTGCTACCAAACCTACCAAGGAAATTGTGCACTGGAATGAGTACAGGGTCTTTTATAGTTGTCTTACTTGTTTAAGCATTTTAAAACTAGCTATAGCAGCTTTTAAAAGCTAAAGTGGCAGCACTGCGCAGCTCTCACATCTTTTATGTAGGATCAGATCAATACGCGCTGACGTTGATTGGCATATTGATGTCAGCGGTTGAGGATTATGAATTCTGAGTTATGAGTTCAGAATTCTGCATTCAGACGCTCTCATTTTTTGTGGTTTTCTTCATTTCTCGGGGCACTGCGGAGTGCTGACGAAAGGTTGCCAGACCGTCAGTCAATTGGGCTGAGGTCTGAGGTTGTTACACTCCAGAGAGGAGCTTACTTTCTCCTTGTGTTTGGTTATCGCAGCAACAGCAATCGAAGAATCGAGCAGCATTAAAATTAGTGAACCGTTCAGAGCTAATACCAGTTAATGCGAGTGTTCACATTGAATGCAATCAGATGCTACTTGTGTTCAAAAGAGAAGAGGGGAACCTCCGTTCCGGTAGGAGAAAGGCAGCAAAGTCAATTGTAACAAATTTTAAAGGGTATCAAATACAATCGCATGTTGATTGGCCAGATTGTAGTTATTATTGTTATGGGCCAGGTCAATAATTTGGCGAGTTTCTTAACCTCAACTGAGAAAGTAAAAGCCACAAATCAAAGCCAAATGTGATTGAGTTTTGAATAACGACAAGCGACTCTATGAATTACTCACAAAATGCAACTGCAACGAGGCGAAAATCCGCAGAAATCCGCAGACAACCCAGTACTTAACAGAGTTGGCAGCTTGGCTTTCTTTTAGAGACTGAAACAGAACTAGTTTAGCCGGAAAAAATTAGTTTTATACAGTTTCACTAAAACAAATAGGTTAAAAGTGCGACTTTATAGAAAATGTTTGATTTGATAAGACTAACTGATCACTCACAGTCCAGTGCAGCTTTGATGGCTATTTTTAGCTTATTTTGTGGCCTTTTTCTAGCTAGTAGCTGGCATCACTGGCCCACACAGACCACGAGCAACGCGACATAATTAAAACGCAGCGTAAATAAACTGAAGCGATGATGAATTGCCCAGCTGAGTAAAAAAGGGGCGTAGCAGGGGCCGAAGGGGGCGCGGCCAGCTGTGGCAAGTTGAGGTCGGAAATGTGCGTTAATCCAATTAAATGCGCAATTTGCATACGCAAAAACAGCGACAAAAAATGTTATTAATTAAAAGTTGACGCATTAAAAATTGTCACAATTAACAATTAATTAAATTAAATGTTTTATTTAATTATTAGCAGCAAATATTTGCTCTGCTTTGGCTATTGCCAATTGCTGGCCATTGTGCCACTGGCCACTTGCCACTTGCCCTAAATTTGGGGCAATGTCCTTTTGTTGGCCAAGTTGAAATTTGTTTTGGCTGCTTCGCTGAATTTGTTTGTTTTGTTATTTGTCTGTTTGTTTGTTTGCTTGTTTGCTGTTGTCTGTTTGGAGTGCTGCTTAGGTTGTTCAACCCGAAGGCTGTTTGCCGCGTGCCACAGTGCACTGCCTACAAGCGTCACAGTCTTCACTCGCTGCCCCCTCCCACAAATCACAGTCAACTCCTACTACGGCAGCGACACGTGCCACACGCTGATAACACGCAAAAACTTTCAAAATAAAGTGCAGTGTAATGTGCCCACTCGAGTCGCTCACTCTACACTGAGAGAAATCTAGTGAATGGCATGGAAAGTGTAGTTAGTTTATTGGTTCTACAGCCAATCCATCTCCCTCTCTCCCACTCTCTTACTCTGTTAGGTAGGTAATTTATCATTATTCATTTCTCTCAGTGCACATGTGCTCATAAAGCACAGACAAGACAGTCTCAGTCCCCGGAGAACGATTTCGGACAACAGTAATACCCATAACATAACATGAGACGTCATTTGGGCACTACGGGGAGCAGGGCAGAGTGGGTGGGGCAGGAGAGGGGGATGGGAAAGGTTAACATTTTAAAAATTTGCATGAAGCCGCAAGTAAAAGTAAAAACGATACTTTATTTGGCTTAAAGCAACAACTTTGGTCAAAAAGCAGCTGAAACAACAACAAACAAGGAAAAGGGCGACAGACAAAACACATGCGACAGGGAGAAGAATGAAAGGAAGGAGTGAAGAGGACGTGGAGGAGAGAAAAACACAACAGGAATGCGAATAAAGGCATAATAAGCACGCGTCCTTTGTCTGTTGTCCTTTTGTGCTTCTTACTCCTTTGCCACGACACATATTTCGGGGCTGTAGCCCAGCACACAGAGGGCAGCAGGAGCTTATGTTGTTGTGGTAAAAGAGGGGGGCACTGTGTGAGAAGCCTTAGGCAACTGGGCTCTCTGCAGTCGAGCAGCGCTGCTGTAGCCCAATTCCTGCTCATTGTTGTTGTCTGCTTGTCGTCTAAGCTGGCAAGCAATGAAAACAGACACGGACACGTGCAACACACACACACACATACACTCACACCCCTTGTGGCCTGCAGTGAGCGGGTGTTAATGATGGATTGTTTACAAGGATTTGAATCGTTTGCAAACGGTTTCTAATAGCCGCTGAATGTCCTTGCTCCCCCTCTGACTTTCTCCCACCCTCTTCCATCTTCCTCCTCCACTGCAGGGCTTCCTCTTTAGCTGGAAATTTACATAAAAAGTAATCGAGTACTCGAAAGTATTCATACTCCACAATCATTCATTCATTCTACTCCCAATCAGTTTAGGATTTTAGCCATTTCAGCCAATATTACTGCCACTTTTGGCCACGTGATTTCAAAGCGACAATTAATTTTGTGCAGCTCATTAAACAAATTTTCCAAATGTGGAAAGTGTGGCGGAGAAACGACGGCAAGAAAAGCGAAGGATGGAAAAGGGGAGATAACTGTAAGCAGAGGAAAACCCGGAAAAGGGCGAGGGATTTTCTTTGAACATATTTCTGCTACGCAATATTTGAAAATATCCATTTTGGCTTTATGTGGCTACAAATTGAAGTTAATGTTTTGGGCTATTCATGGTTTTATGGTCTTTATAAAAGTTAATGTTCGCTCGCTTAAAAAGGCTAATATGCGTCGCGGCCTAAACAGACAGTTAAGGGCCAACGCTTTGGGCCAAGTTTGGTAGTTTGCGACGCAGTTTACACTGAACTTTAAACAGACGGCGGGTTAAACAAGTAAATTGATTGCAACTACAAATTTAAGTAGTTTTAGAAAGGGATTTACCATAAAGGAAGTTATTTGGGGCATGGATTTAATGGGCAACACTCTATTAAGCCTGTTTACAACACTAAAAACATGCTTAAGTGTGTTAAACTTGTTAACAACACTGCTAAACGACGTTTCCTAAAAGTGTATAGTTTTTGTAGTGTTTAAAGACGGAACACAACATAGATTTTTTTGGTACTGAAAAAGGCTTTTTATCAATTCAAGAGAATTTTACAACACTAAGCACTCCATTAAAACTATTTGGCTACACTGCAGTTTTGTCAGAGACATTTTAAGATATTTTCTCTTCGTTTTCCAACACTGTCCTTTGTAAATTCAGCTGTCAAACTACAGCGCTACTTGCAGAAAGTTTTCTTGCTAGAAATTTCGCTAAAAATGCCGCCCAAAAAGGGAGAAATGCAAGTGAATAAGAAGAAGGTTGAAATGGAGCACGAAAAGGGGGACAATGAAGTGGAGGTGGTTTCCTCCTCCTCCAACGAGGACAGTGAAGAGGATGCGGATGCTGATGCCGACGCGGACATGGAGGAGAGTCCCAGGGGCAGAAAGAGTGTCAGCTCACTGATCGCAGAGATGGCCATCAAGAATGATCAGGTGATGAATTGGTCCAAGAGTCACAAGGAGGACGAGCAGAAGAGATTGGGTAAGATTTGAGGAACACGTAGGAGAGCAGAGCTCTACTAAGAACCCTTTCCTACCCCTAGAGCTCAGTCGTCTGTCCCCTGGAGCTATGGCGGTTTACTTGAAGGAACTGGAGGCGGAGCTCTACGAACTAAGCCAAAGGGAGGCGAGGGAGTTATCCCGTAGCAAACATTTGCGAATCTTCGGAAACAACCGACGACGCACCAGCAAGTAGAGGGAGCAGGGGAGTTAGAGGGAGAAAGGGAGACAGGGAAACAGGAAGATGACATGTAAATCAGCTTAGAATGATATCAAATAAATGGCCATCAATGAAAGTGAATTCGAGTAGCATAAACTGGCAAAGAGTCCAAGTAAGAAATCCGCTTAGCGAGCTTAATTTCCTGGCTCGGACATGACATGGACAAACGGACATTACACATCCGCCTACAAGTCGCAACATGTCGATTCGCGTCGATTCGAGTCGATTCGAGTGGAGTTGAGTCTTATTTAATGGCCAAGAGTCATGTGTGCTGGTATTTGGTAAGCCCATTTGGCCAAATGGGAGAGGCATTGCCCCCGTTGGATGTTTGAAGCTTAGTGCGCTTTGTTAGACCCGGTAGGGCAGTGAAAAGAGGGGGTGATAGGCTGTTGGGAAGTCGGTAGCTTTCAGCTCAGTCTAGTAACGATATTTTATTGATTAGGTGAAAAGCTTAAAACTCAGAGGCTATAAATGCTATAACTACCTAAGTTTATTTAAAATTTCTTTGCTTTTAAAAACTCTACCAAGCTTCTAAAAATATTAAAACGGCATAGTAGCGTAAGTTGCTTTAAAGCTATAGTTTTGAGCGATATATTCTGAAAATTTCATAACAATCGGTTAAAGAAAACAAAAGTTATGCACAAAGTAATTTGAAACCGCTGAAGTAGTGGAAAAATGGGTTCCCCACTGTCTAGCACACTCCACCGCCAGGTTAGCCGCTAGTTCACTGTCCTATGCTGCTGCTTGTCCACTCCAATTCCAATTCCTCTGGCATCCATCCCAAATATTCCATTAGTAACTCAATTCAAGGCAAATAGCAAAAAACTTTATGACTCGGATTTTGTGCTAATTTTGTGCTTCCTACGAGTTCGGAGCTCCCAAATCACTGGGGAGTCACTTGGTGTGGTTAAGTTGATTAAATTTCACGCGATTCGTTACGATTTTCAACCACAAACTGGGAATGCATCAAAATCCATTTATGCTAAATAAATACGTATTTCTCACTTTTCCGTATCATTTATCAATTCGTGTAGGATGAATTGGATTTGGTTGTATTGGGGCTGTGTTGACTGCTTTTCCTGTAAACCCTTTGAGTCGGTCTGTTCCCCCTTTTTAAATAGGTGGGTGGTTGACATCTTCAAAAGGATTTCTCATCATCAACATCAGTTTCTGTTTTGGTTATTTGGGGTTTGTCAAAACATGGCATTACCCCACAGTCCTGCCCCTTTCCCCCCTCTGGAGTGAATGCAACATGTGTCCAGGATTTGCTTTGTTAATTTCCACAGTTTTCAGCATTTGTCAACCCTCGAAAAAAGCCGTCTTTGTCTAAGGGTAACTCGCTGCTCTTAAGGGTAACTTTACCTAATAGAATCTGCTCATTATTCCCGAGCTTCCCAGAGCTTCCTAGAGTTTCCCAGCTCTTCCTAGAGCTTCACGGCGCCTCCCTCGACAACTTGAGTGTGTTTCAGTGTATTACTCAAAACTAAATGATTATAAATGAATTCATAATCCAAACATTGTCTGTGACGACCTCAAAATTTATTCAAATCACAGCCGTGCAAAGGATTTAATTTACTTAAGTGCTTCCTGTGCCGAACTGCGGTCACCCTAAAAACCAAAATTCTGCGGAATTTCCAAAGGGGTTTATTTTGGAGGCGGTTGGGAGTCGGAATTGGAGTGGAACTTGTAGCTGAAGCTGAGGTTGCAGCTGAAAATGCGCAGTTTCTCAGCTCCCAGAGTTTCGCATTATTCTCAGCCACATGAGCTGCGATTTACAGCTACTTTCTCCCAGCTTGTTGGCACAATGGACACATGCCCAGTAGCAGCTAAACAAGCGTAGGTTGGCTTTAGTTGAGTGTGGGGACTATAAAAGACCCCGTACTAAAAAATCTTATAATAAGTCATTAAAAATAGAAGTTCTCCATACAAAACACTAGTTTTTACCCGATTAGTCCGATAGGAGCTTTATAATATTGTCCAATCTAATGCTAATATAGTCACACTTGTACTGTGTAAATTTTGTTAAGTAAGCTCCACTAATTTACAAGTTATGTCACTCTAAAAGTTTATACCACAAACCTATCATAACTTTCTACTCTCTTTGCGACAGGGCTCAAGCCAATGCATTGCAACGGTGAGAAGACTCCCAACAAAGCCTTGACTAATACATACTTTAAAGTATTTATTTTCCCAGTAATTATTTGCCTATCTTTCAGTTCGGTCTTTTTATTCTCATGTTGGCAATTTGTGGCTTAATTGTGGCAATGTGGCAACGCCTTAGAGCCAAATTGGCAGCACTAGGTAGGGTAAAGTAAACAATAACTTTATAAAATGCTTGTTAAAATTAAAATTAATTTAGAAATGGGAGTTTTCTAAATATTTTTAATATTTGCTGGTGCAGCCAACTTAACAAACTTCAAAGGTTCCCCAATCGAGGCACAAAGCTGAGCCAACTAAGGCCTCTCATAGAGCTCCATTGTGTTAAGGTCTGCAAATAACAGCTACTTTAGGCAGCTGCTTCAGTTGCAGTTTGCAGGTGAAACTCATCAGCATTTAATTACCACACGAGGGAGGCAGAGAGAAGGTAGAGTGGGAGAGTGAGAGAGAGAGGGAGAGGGAGAATGGGAGTTACCCAAAGATAACAATATGAAATTATAGTTAATTTAAACTAGCGCACATTGTATGTTAATTTATTTATGTGCATTTTATGTAAATTTAGAGACAACAACTGCGATGCCAAATTGCAATTTGCACTTGCAACTAATTGCCACTTGCCACATGCCGCACTACACGCATGTGTCTTGTCTTGTGGCACATTCATTATAAATTTTCTAAAATTGTTTTTATTTATTGTTTGTTGTTTATGTTTTGGAGCGCAAGTTCATTGCCTGATTGCTGGAATTCTTCAAGCCGCGTTGCCCCATTGTCTGCCACAAAACGGGGCAGACACAAAGGAAGACCCAAAGCGTCTGGGTCGCCGACTCCGACAAGGAATCCGCCTCGACTCTGACTCCGACTGGAGTTCGCTAAACTCCAAAAAAAGTAAGCCAAGCTGTTGGCAAACAAGCAACAACAAGTAGCAGAGCTACAGTGGAGCAGTTCGACTCTTTTTAGCCCACTTTAAGTAGAAAGGAACAAAAAATCGATGAAACTACCCAGGCACACATAAGCTCCTTAAGCCCCTTGGCTGCTGGGCTTCTAACAACAAAGGAGGAGACAACAGAGCAAGCACAGTGGGCAAAAACACATAAATTAATGCTTGTTTTGGAATGTTTTTATTTGAATAGCTTTTAGCCCACTGTGCCTTACTCCTGCTTAGAGCATTTGCATCCTTTCATCTGCTTATCGTAGGTTCTGTCTCTCTTCCTCTTTTGTCCTCCTTCCTACTGCATCTCCACGCTCACCCGCCCCGCGTTGTAAGCAAGTTGCAACGTGTTTAATGCTTTTGTTGTCAGCCAGTTGACATTTTCTAACGGAACCTTAAGTCTATTCAGTTATTCCATTCGAAGTTGCTGCAATATCGAAGCTAACGGTACACTTGGGCGCAATTTGAGCGGGCTCTTGACGCGCATTGCGCATACGCAAAGTGAGCCCAGTTCTGAGTGGGCGAATTCGGCGCTCACGGGTTAAAAAACTCATTAGGATCAGCTATTGGGGAGCGGAAATTAAACGAAATCTTATTAGACGCTCTATTTGCCGCACAGTTTCCACAGTTTTCCCTCGCTTTTCCACAGTTTTCTCCCGCTTTTCCACACTTAATTTATGTGCATGCAGTCAAGAGTCACATCAGCAGATTTGTTAGCCCCAGAAATGAGTTCTAATTATGATAGATACTCCGTGTGGCAAGTTCCGTGTGGCGAGCGTCGTGTAGCATGCCACAGGGTCTAGAGTCGACACGATGCAGGTGCATTCCGTCACTTGGCCGGGTGTCAACTCCAAATCCGCTTAATAAAGCAGTCCAAATACCAAAATAGCCTCAAGTTAACCGAGGAATATGTAGTCGCCTGTAGAAGACCCTGTAGAGATGGTTTTCCGCTCTGACTAACGATTTAACGGTTTTTTGCAGTTTTCCCTTGAAAGGAAACCAAATCTTTGATTTCTAATTGGTGCTTTTACTTTCCCACTCTTCCAATATACCACCCCTAACCCCGACAACTACAGGATCTACAAAATACGCGTCGGTTTATCTTTTAACACATTTGCTGATCAAAAGGAGACGCGCAATGCTTTGATTTGGCCACGTTCTTGGCCTGGCCAGCAAAGCAGGTCCACTTCCGTGTGTCGAGCGATGTTGCCACACTTCCTGCCGCACTGCTGGGGACAAGAACAGGGTTATTTTTAACAGTGTGGGAGTTCTGAGTTTGAGTTTTTTGGACTGGATTTTCAACAGTGGCAACAATTTGGTAAATGTTAACTTTGCTAATTTGCATAAACCGCAACAACCGACGTGGCTGAAAGTTAAGCGGGCCAAACCATTATACACCCCTGATACGACCCCGTCTCCCTTCTCCACACATATGAAAAAAAGCGTTGGAAAATTGCTGGCAAATGCAACTTTCAAAAATGTGAAGACACCAAGTGAATAAGTAGCCACTGGTGGGTGCGACTAGAAAATACCCTAACTTATACTGGAAGCAGTGGAGTATAAGTTATAAAGTATTGAAATGAGCAGAATCTGTCATAAAAAAATATTCCAGGGTATTAACAGAGTTGGGTGTACCCCATGTTTGTCTGGCGTCGGGTATTAAACCGACGACCAACTGACTGAGTGCCTTGCTGGCTGCCAGTTTTACAGTTAGCCAGTCTGCCAGTCTGTCCAGCTCTGCGACTGTCCCCCTCTACGACTGTCTGTCTCTCTCTCTCTCTCTCTCTTCGTCTGTCCGCATATCCTTACACGCGGTCTCACTTTCGGTTTCTCTGCTTGGCGTCGCGCCGCAGTCGCGTCCTTTTCCCGTTAGGTCTGCTCTTCACTTCACTCTCGCTCTCTCTCGCTCTAATCCCCAACAAATGCTGTCAGACACGTGCGCCACGTAGCAATTTGTGTGTCCTTGTGTGAGTGCAGTCAAGAAAGAAGTGATGGAGGGGGAAGGGCGGTGTGCAATGTTGGCACTCCCTCAATTCCGTTATACACGACTCTTCGCTCCTCTCTCCACTCCTTTCTGTTGTTCCTTGCGCCGGAAGTCTATGCGATAATGATGGATTGTTTACAACAATGCAAAGCTCTCTTTATTTTTTTCCTCCCTTCCCCACCCCTCAATCACTCACTCTCTCTTTTCGCGGTGCAGCTGAGCGTATCCTCCCTCCTCTCACACTTTTTTTTATAAATTTTGAATAAGTTTTTGGCTAAATGATTTGATTATGAACAGAAGCGAAATTTGTTGAATTATATATGAATCAAAGCAGCGCTAATTGATTATTAATTGTTTCAAATGTATTGTAAACTATTATTTCTTATTCATTGTCAATAATAATTAACATTAATTAGGAATTCCCATTAAACTGCTGTCTTATACAAACACTTATACAGCAGCAACAGCGAAATAAGCGCGTCTTACATCGCCTTATACGTATATCCATTACTCTTATATAATCCACCACCATTAAAAGTGCAGCAGCAAAAAGCCGGCAACAACAGCAAGCACAGCTGTTCAAAAACGGCGAATTGAGCGCAGGCAAGCGCTGTTAACTTCTGTAGAAGAGCGAATATTAACAGTGCGCGTGTATAAGAGCTCTGGGGTAGCATTACCATTAGCAGTACGAACTCGTATGGAGCTTAACAGTGACTTTTATGCAGTGCATTTAGTTTCTCTTGAGAGTTCGCCGCGTGCGGTTGACATTATTCCGCTGCTGCGTGTCAGTTGAACGTCGAGCGTGTGTGAGAGTGTGTAAGTGCGTGTGCCGTGCGTGCATATTCGTGTGTGTGCGCAAGTGTGCGTCTTTTTTTGCAACACAAAATTTGCTGCAGTTTGAAAAGGTGCAATTGCCGCTGCTGTTACCGCTGCCAGTGCATTACAATTATGCGATTATGCTGAAAACTGCAAGCGTCGTCGTCGCAGTCGTCGCAGTACGCGTTGTGTTGACAGCTGCCGCACGTTGAGGCATCGGCGTCATCAGTTTTTGCCTTTTTTCTGCTGCTACTTCTGCTTCTGCAACTTCTCCTTCGCCATCGTCTTTGGCAGACAGAGACAAATAAACAACATAAACAAAGACAAAGACAACAAAAACACACACACAGCAAACACACACCTGCTGCCGTCTGTATTGTGCCTTCTCTGACACTGTGTGCGTGCGTTTGCCTTAGTTGCTGTGTGCGAGCGTGTGCGTGTTTGCGTCCGTGTATTTGCACTCATTCTGCTTTGTTTTTTTGCCGGCAAAAAAAGTGTAAAGTTTTCAACTCAGCTCAAAATTTGTGAATCGCAGCAGAGAAAAGACGTAAGTTCAAAGTTCAGCGTAAAGGTGATTATCAATCTAAGCAAAAATGCTTCTTTTTTAAATGTTTGTTTAAATTCTTATTGGTCGAATTGAATTATCTTTTAATTGTGCGTGGTCCAAGTTCAATGATCTGAGAGCGAAACTAATGGGTCGTAGCCACCTGATAAGCTGATAAGAGAGCCAGGCGACAAAAGGGCCCATTTACATATAATTAATAAATGCTCGCTTTGACTTTGAATATGTTAATTTACCAAAATTATCAGTCAACAGCAGCTGCTGACTCCCTCACACCACTAACACTCCCGCTCAGAGTTGATACATAAATTTGACGGCAGAGTATTCTGTATGTCTGGTGGACAGTTTTATTAAGCGTGTCGCCGCTTCCAAATGAACTTGTCAATTGCTCAATGATTGCTAATAACGCTGTTACTGATACCCAATGTACAACGAGTGAAAGGAAATATTCGTTTAATTTAAACTATAGGTCAACGCTTTAGTCGGGCAAGCCCTGAGGCGCCTGTGTGTTAAGTTGAGTGTTTTGGCGTCATTGTTATCAGCTATTGTTATCAGCGCAACGGCATCGACGACGTTGCTTCCGATATCAATTGTTGATAATGCTCACGCTCCCCCACTCCACTTTTTATTGCGCCAGAACCAGGTGAAGGCTTTTGTGCCGCCTAACAACTGTGCATACACAGCGTCCACTCACAGTACAAATATTTAGTCACTTCCGTAATAAGAGTAAAGAGAGTAAAGCTGATCTTAAGCGCAGCGGCAAAGACTGAGGGAGAAAGGGAGACGACACTTGCTTCAGTGCAGCTGTGTCCAAAATCAGCGCGACTGAGCTGAGAATTCTGCCGACAATGATGCTGACGCCGGCATACGCATAGATATCGACAGCTGCTCTTTCTCTCTCTCGCTCACTGTGGTCATCGAATATTTGCTCATTTCATATGCATATGTGGAGTACAGCAGTGCAAAGCAGCAGAGCAGAAGATTATTTGATGGTATGTGTGTGTGGGCATAAGCGCTAGAATAAAACACTTACCAATACATGCAAAGGTATTAGAATTACATTACGTTGGCTGCTTCACACCAAGTTGAAACTTGCCGACAATAGACAACAAGAACAATTAACGAAGGCAATGCAAGCAAAGAAGAAAGATAAGAAAACGTAATATGACATTTTATTCGTAACATGCTGAACTGCTCTCGCTGACTGCTATACACAGTCATTTGTGTGTGCTAAAGTAACGGTAATTGCGAAAGCAAAAGGATAAGAAATGAAATAAGTGAAACTATTGTTTGTCTTTTCTGCATGTGTCGTCAAGTAACGGCAAATTACAGAAACAAATGATTCAAGTGCACCGTGGACTGCAGCTCATTGAAACTGTTTACAATAACAACGATATATTTATATGAGATTTAATGACTGGTTAGGAGTGCATAGCATTTAGCTATTTATAGCTAATTATTGCATTGGTTATTCCGCTGCTAAATCGTGTTTTGTTTAACTGTTTAGCGTTTTAGTTGTTTGATTGTTTCGCTCGACACAATTGCACAATTTCTTTTAATTTCATTTGTGGTCGTGTTGGTAATATTATTGCGCATACGCCACATGGCGCCTTGCTGATAACTCGATTTTGGTATTGGTTTCTTTTATTGTATTTCGTTTTGTCATTGAATCAATTAATAACACACAAAAACAGTAGTGCAATGGCTTTCATTTACCATTTACCATTTCCCACTCCCTTTGGCTTCCCTTCCGATTTCGCAATTTCAACGTCATGAGTAATCGAACTTTGGTTTAGTGTAAGAAATACTTCTTAGAGTTCAGTGAGTCCGAACGCATTCTGATAAGATTAAAAGTCCATTAGATTCTATGGAAATTATTAATGAATTCAGTGTAATCTGGAGAAATGTTGCGTATTCAAATTCGTCAAATTTCGGAGGAATTAAGTGAATTCCTTGCGAATTCATCAAAGCGTTTCCTTTTCTTAGAATTCTACGGTTTCTGCTAGACTCTTTAATGGAATTTCTTTGCTTTATGACTTCCTCCCTCTCTCTGTCTCGTTCTTACTGTTTTGTTTTCGGTTTCGCCACTTACACTTTCCATTCATTAAAGTCGAGCCAAAAATGTCACGGCGCGTCGGGTGTCGCTGTCGTATACGTAATTATGCAATTCTTAGCCTCAATTTTCACAAGTGAAATAAAAAACTCAACACAAAGAACAAGAGAAACGACAGAGAACACCGCTGACTGTAATTTCCCAGCATTTTGGCGTTTAATTATGGTTGCCACAACAATCATTATGACTCTACACTGCCATGCCCCACTGTGCGTGTGGTGGAGCAGGGAGAGTGGGTAGAAAGCGGGCAGATTTTCACGCACGTGCTGCTAGACGGCTGGAAAATATGAACATTAGCTGTGAAAATGCCAAATGCGTCTAGAATACGAATGTAAACAAATAGCCAAGTTAAGCGAAAAGGCGAGTGTGCTAGAGTTTAAAATACCCAATCTTTGCAAAGAAATCTTTTTCCTGCTGTTAATAATTAGCACACAATTTTCGTTATGCTCTGTAGCGTATACCCGCTCAATTGGCTGCTTTTAGGGTATGTAATTGACAAAACGTAAAGTGACCGCGCACCGGAAGAAAGGTGCGCCTCGTCGACGTCGCTGTCACTGCCTATGCCTCTGCCGCTGTCGACGTCAACATTGACTGCGTGCGTGCGAGCCGAAAACAAAGTGAACATTTAAATGCTGCTACATATGAAATTTGTTTGAAATTTACATAATAAATAAAGACATTTAAAGAGGGTAAAAAAACAGCTAAAATTAAAAGGCAGCCAAAATCAAATTAAGCGCCGGACACTGTGGGAACTTTTAAGCCATTTAACGCACAACTCTCAACAAATTCGGGGGCAAAAGTTTGTCTAATCTGTAGTCAGGTCTGGGAAACCAAAAATTGAGGAATTCAGAAGGGAAGCTTAGAAGGGGAAGGCTAGAAAGGAGGGAAGCGGAGGGAAAACTTGTAATCAGGGCACCTAGAAAACTTCTCGTGTCGCTGGCAAATAAATAAAGTCACAGTTAGTGCTGTGCCAAATACCAGCTCACATATGTTAATACACTGAGCGAAAAGAGTCACGTACTTAGCAAAATAGTTTAAGACAGGAAATTATGCAAACGGCTTCCGTTTGGGACTCGCATGTTAAAAATACATTGGATTAAAATGAATAATTTAAATTATTTTAAAACTAATTTAAGATGCTGTTCTTGCTGAAAGATCTAATTCTTTTCTTTCAGTGTATGCTCATATAGGAGCAGTTACCAACTCGTATTTGCATAGGCCACAAACACAAACACACAGACAGCAAATGGCTCCTTTTCTATGGTTATTCCAGTCTTATGAATATCTGAATAACTGCCTGACTGTCTGTCTAGGTGTGTGTGTGTGTGCGTGTGTTTGTGGTGTGTGTGTGTCTCTTTCGGTTGACAATATAAACACATCAGCCATAACCATATCTCATAGGGCTGCTCGTAAATTTTGTAGAGCTCCCCAAACCCCATAAAGTGCCTTCCAGAGGTCTTCACTCTCTTTCCCTTTCGCTGAAGTTCCTGTACTTGAAAAACACAAAGGGTTTCTAAGACTGTGTAAGGAAAATTGTGCGTAGGAAGCTGTAAGTTGGTTTATTAGATAAGATGACTATTAATAAACCAGTAGTATTACTAAATAAATGTAATTCAGTTCTAGAAATACTTAATAACTTTGAATTTAAAGTACAGAGTCTTTTAGAGTTATGCTTTCGCTTGTTTGTAGCAGTTTACTGCTGCTTATTTTGATATGCCATTGTCGTTGTTTGTCTGCCTGTTTGTCTGTCTGTCTTTTGGCCCAAAACCCATTCGAAGGCACGCACTAATTTTGATATTCAAAGCCAAGTGAAGTGTGCGCGTTTCTTGGTTAGTTGGCCAACACTTTTTGTTTGGCAACACGTTTCGCATTTTATGGTAATTTCTTTACTTTTTACTAGACTCATTTAAATTTAAATGTAAGCGTAGCGCCAGCTAAAAAAGTCGTAGAAAACGACTAAAACCACAAGGTTTCGTTGACACCTCTTTAGAGTGAAAATCAGAGGGAATAGTGGCACGAGCAGACTGTAAAAGACCCTGCAATCAGTCAAGTGCACTATTATCAAGCAATCAATAGTTTAACATGTCAATAACTCAATTTAATCCTACAGTTTCTAGGACATCTGTATGTCTATAGCTGTGGTTAAGCGTAATAGACCCTTCGCTCTATCTACTTACAGGGCTCAATCCCAAAGTTCGTAATTTGCCGCCTTTTTTACGGTTCACAATTGAAATCAACACTTGTTTGTTTGCAGTCACCAAACTCAAAACTGTCTTTATAGCTATCTATAGCTATACACTGAAAATAATATAAATATAAATACGCTTTCAGTTTATCTATAGGTTTGTGTGTATGTGTGTGGGTTTTAGGTGTTGTTGTGCGTAATTTAAGCAAATAAATAAACAACACACAAGTTGCCGAACTGGTTTCCTATAAGCGCCAAATACCAACACAAACATCATTATGAGAAGCTGTGTAATCATCATTAGCATCTCTAACGTCATCAGCAGCTCTATTATGATTATTACACTGCACAAAATACTAGAATAGTTGTGACCGTAACTTTTTAGCTGCTGATATTGTTTAAAATTGTTGCTGTATAATTTTTTTCAGTGCAT
The DNA here is from genome assembly GCA_035046005.1 of Drosophila acutilabella. NCBI lineage: Eukaryota > Metazoa > Arthropoda > Insecta > Diptera > Drosophilidae > Drosophila > Drosophila acutilabella. Next base: position 19,046,166 of record JAWNOK010000024.1, on the reverse strand, counting down.
GTTTTTGTGATTTTTGGCCAAGAACATTTGTCGCCATCAGTTTTGGTTTTTGGCTCAAAAGCAGTTGGACTTGTTTGCCATCTAACTGATTTAGCCATTGATATGTGTGTTAAGACTTTGCTTTTTGGCCAGGCTATAATAGACACCGTCAGCAGGGGTGTGCGTGTGTGAGAGTGTGTGTGCTGTGCCATTCGATGGCGTTTTCTTGTCAGCTTCGACAACGGATCACTTTTGCCGCTTTATGGACAGACAAACTTCCGCCTCTGATTCGTTGCGGGGATCGATTTGGCCAGCAACAGTTCTTGGCCGTATCTTTAGGTGGACAATATGTATCTATTAGTCTGTCGCTTTGGACATTCAATTAACGCACTCGTAATTATCTAGACAATGTGTCCATTAGGCGCATGTTGACGACTAATCATGTTAATAGAGGCTTGTGTACATTTCAAAGATACTTTAGTGTAGTGAATTTGTATCTTTAAGATGCTATTTCTGTTCAGGAAATCACACTCCATCTAATCAATAAGAAAGCATATTTTTAGTTTATTGTCAAAATTTGTCAAGTTTCTTGTGGATACATAAGTATCTTATAGATACTTTTGCCAACATATTTCCTCTTTCACCACTTAAAGTTTCATTCACAGTTTTTAAATAATTTTGCCATTCGCATTCATTTTATTCCATTTAATATTTCCATATTCCATCTTAAGCTTTTACAGCCATTCTATTTAACTGGAGCTTAAACAAGCCAAAAATAGCGTCTGAGTCGCTGAATTTGTTGTAAGAGCAAACCAAAGTCTGAGCCAAGTTTATGGTCTCGTATTTACGCTAATTACCTAAACAAACTGCGGACCCAAAATGGAGCTTCAACTTGGCATCCACAGCAACAACATGAACATCATCAGCATAGAAATTTTATGGCTAGCAAATAAAGTCAGTCAGAGGGATTTCAATGTTAATCTAATGGCCAAAATCACTTGGCTCCCGGGCGCTCTTTTGGCTCGTTATCCGAGCAATCTTCATGGCTACAAACTGATGTCCCAGTTGTGAGACTGCATAAGCAAAACAAGCTAAATAACTGACCGACATTTAAATACCCATTACTTAATTTTGTTACATGAAAACTCTAAAACAGCGATAACTTTTAGAATATTTATAAGATCTTGATAAAATAAGCGAAATTTATTAATTACAGCAAAGACAAACTCTATATAACTCTAAGTATCTTCTAGATGAGGAAATCTCGCTTTAAACAAGCTGAACTGACAGAGCTGCGCAGTTGGCTTTATCGGCAACAGTAAAAAACTAAAAAGGCATTTACTTTAAGATAAGACCAGACTGATTTATAACAATGGGAATGCGCTGAATTCAGTGGAGTACGTGTGGGTGTGTGCGAGGGTGTGTTTGGAGAGGAGAGGTGTGTGTTTGTGGCATGCCACAGATTCACATTTGCTAATATGCCACTTACAACTGCAGAGAGTCAACAAATTTGGCTGGGATAAAAACAACAATCAAAGTGGGATTAAGGACAAACAATTAAACTGCCTTAGGGGGAGCATAGACGGCTATCAATGAACCAGAGGCTGCAGACAACTTGCAACAAGAGCCACCCACTACCTGCCACATGCCACATGCCACCTGCCAGCTGCCAGCAGCTTGTCGTGGGCTCGAGTGGATTTGGAGTTCGATTGAAACTTGACAACATAAAGTTTTAAATTGAGTTTTAGTTATAGTTTTAGCACGCCATTTTATTGGCACTTCCCCCGCTGCCCCGCCCACTTTCCAGACCATTTGACTGGGGCCGAAAAGTTTCCTTGTTATTTTCAAGCTGAATGGAAATTTGATTGCGAAAAGTTTTCGATTCTCACGTATGGAAATATGAAAGTTGAAGCCTCAAAATTGTTAAGCAAACACAACAAAAAAGAGCTGTGTGTGTGTACGAGTGTGTGTGTGTGAGTAGGGACACACCTGGCCAAAGTTCTCTAATTGGACACATCATAAACGTGTACATTAAATTCGAGAATCTTACGAGAAATTAAACCAAAAATCGCTGACAACTTTGGCGGTTTTTGATGGACCGACAACTGAGGAAAGAGTAGAAGTCGACTAAAAAAGACCCTGTAGTCATTATGTGGTTACTTACTTAACCAAAACTATCAAGAGTTTTTCACACTGAACAAATTTCAAACGCTAGCCTGTATAGACTCTGAGATTATAGCCTCTACTCTTGTTGCTGATCAAGAATTTAAATACTTTATGGGGTATACGAGGCCTCTGTTGCTTGTTGGATTACGGGGTCTAAACAGCAAGCAACTGACACAAACACACACTTGTGCTCACACACACACAACACACACACCAATGCATGTAATGCAATCGTGGACTGAAAAGTTCTTTTGGGTGGTCGTCAAAGAAAAGAACGCGCATTTCTCTTCCTCTTCTTCTCAGATTTATGATTTGTTTATTTTGCGTTCTCATTTTCAATATTCGCTGCAATCGTTTGAATACCCGCTAGCATTAGAAAGTGCAGGGTCTGCACGACTTTGTGGAGTAAACCGAAAACAACTAAAAGATTTAATCGGGTTTATGATGATTAAAGCCAGAAATTTTATATTTATGCAAGCAATGCACTGAGAAAAAAGTGTTGAACTGAATGAATTTTATTCAAACTAAAATATAATTGATATAGAACGGGTATTTAAAAGTCGTGCTGACTCACGGCTGACTTGTGCAGCGTTAAATGAGCAAAGGGGCGTGGCATAAAGGGGCAGCGGTTTGTTTACTAGCGACGCGCGTCTTGGCGACACATTCGCAGCAGCTGAGTGGGTACAACTGAGCACTGAGCGAGTGTGTGAGTGCACACACACATACACACACACACACACTCATAATCTTATGCGGTTTTCAACTTGTGCTGTCAACAGCATCACAAAATCTTTGGCAGCTGGAACGAGGACGGAAAGTCGCTTTTAATAACTGCAACTGAGTGCACTGAGTGTGTGTGTGTGTGTAGCGAGTGTGTGTGTGTGTGTGTGTTGTGTGTGTGTATGCGTCTTGTTATTGGCAAAAATCATAAATGAGTGCGTGAGTGCGTTTATGTTTAATTATAAACTCGAGACGGCAAAAGAAGATGTCAGAGACAAGCGGGCGCTACATTAGCCCCCAGATAGTCATAAAGCATATTCCAGTTGCTACACTGCGAGAAAAGTGGGGAGGAGAGTTGAGTGTTCCAAACTAAGCTAATAAAAATGGAATAGCTAACACTAAGGGCTTTAGATAGCTTAGATTTAAACTTAAACTTAAGTAATAATTATAACACCATCTGTTTTTATCAGTGTAGCTTCTCGCAGTTATAAATTTTGCCAGTCTGAGTTCAAACTGCCGAAACCAAAGCAGCTGCCTCATTTATGGGCAGCCCTGTGCATCAGATATGTACATATGTATGTATCGTATTTATATAGATATCCAGATATATATATATAGTCGTATAGTCGTATCTGGCTGCTGCTTCGACGTGCCTAAATTGCATTTGCATTCAAGTTATTTGCGCTAATTTCACGTTATGAAATTTTGTATTTCGCACATTTGCGCGTCGCATTTTCTTGGCTCGTTTTTCATTTTTCTTTTAGAGTTTTCTTCATTTTTCTTAGACGCACATTTTGCCCGTTTGATTAGCTCGACATCTGCATGGGATTTTGTGCTTTGTCTGCCAATTTGAACAAAGACTGCGAATTAATTGTAATTAAATCAGTTTCCGTGGACTAGTCGACAAAATTTAAAGCGGATTTCTGACATTAGCCACAAACTAATTGAAGGGGAGTCAAGAAATCTGAAGAGATAAAACCCAAGCGGATAAAACTGAAGCTAAAGTTTCTCAGCTTAGCGAACTTTGTTTAATCTTTTGCAATTTATTATCGAGTTAAAAATAAAAGAGTTTTTGATGCTTTTCTCAAGAATTTGATATGATGTAGGGTTGGGAGTAGAGTAAACCGAGTTTGGTTGTGGTATTAATGGGTATGATGGTGATGAACTGAAGAAACCGTTTTGATGTATAGCTCAACTCGGTTAAATCTCAAGCTAAATTCTTCTAGCTTTTCTCCACTGTATAAATTAACAGAAATTCCAATTTTTATTAAATTTAAGTAGTTTTTCCATGAAATCAGTTACGAATCTGATGAATGAATGGGTGTTAAATAATCAGAGTAGAAAATTCAGTGCAATTCTCGCTTCTATTGTGCTCATTGTGTGTGGGATGAAGCTAAGACTGTCAGTCTGTCCAACTGTCCGTCATTCTGTCATAAATGCTAGAGTATCATCAACAAATCCAGTTGGGATGCGAATTCCATTTGTGATTTGAGTGAATTGTGCTCTAATCTCAGACTTTGCCACGTTGCACAATTGACGTTGTTGGAGCTTCTTTTGTTGTGCTCGTCTTATTCAATTGTGCGCTGGGTGGGCGTTGAAATGGGGCACGCTTCGGCTGCAAGCTGCAAGAGGCCCCAAAAAGCAGAAATAGTTAAGAAAACGGTCGGGTGGGTGGACTATAATTACCCTGTACTTGTGCGGGAGTAATCAAATGCTCCATAGCCGCCTGTATACCCCCATTACAGGGTATCTGTAACACATTTTCTATATATTTCGCTTGGCATAACTTACTTGTATTGTTCTCAGCTTTAGTAAAATAATAACCCACTATTTTTGGCCATGCCACTTGAATTTCACTTTGTCATACTACCTACCCCCACTCCAGCCCAATTCCTGCTGTTTTTCCATTTCCCATTTCCCCACTTAACCCGCTCCTTTTCCCCTCTATGGCAGTAGTTGCTCCTCAATTCCTCTCACATTTCGATGCGTTGTTTTGCGGTGGTAATTGCACGCGCGCTGAAGCATATCGTATGTTGCAGGTTTCCGTTGGAAAAGTGGAAAAGTAGAAAAAAGTTGAAAAGCGGGAAAGCGGGAGAAACGACCTAAAATAGCGGCACAATCAACAACCAACAACCAAATGCGGAACATGAACCATAACACGTTGGTAAAGCAAGGGGTAAAACATCAGTGGGGCAGAGAGGGGCTGTTCTAAGAGGGCATTGTGTGGGATAGCGGGGCAGGGGTGGGAGTTAGGCCTCGTCAATATTGCGAGCGACAGCTTTTTGTATGCACGAATTGTACGTGTTGCAATCTACAGCAAGTGAGAACGTTCTAAAGCAGTGCTCGACTAAGAAATACCCTTTCTTAAGTTTAAATAGAATAGTTTTTAACTTTGGCTGCACTTAACTTACCTTAAACCTATTAACTATAGTGAGTAACACTATTCCAAAGTAAGAGTTTGGTATTTGATGAAGGGTTGTATCTTTTAGTTTTTGTATCTTCCCCTTCCTTGCTTCAGTACCTCTTCTAGTACTTTAAGCTAAACGTTGTACTGTCCACCATCTACCCTATGAATCAACTATTAAGCGGTATTACAACAGATACAAACGTTGCAACAGCGTGTGCGTGAGTTTTGTGCGTTTGCCGCTTCTTCTGCTTCTTCCTCTGCTGCTGCTGCTTCTTCTTCTTCTTGCTCTGCTGCTTCACGCTGCTTGCGCCGATGCGGACTCAGAATCAGAATCGAAATCGGATTCGGACGCTGATTCTCTCATGTAAAAAACATGTTCTTTGTCATGCTTGGCATGCCGCTTTTGTGTCTGTATCTCGCCACTGGGTATCTGTAGTTGTATCTGTATCTATAGTTGTATCTGCATCTGAGCCAAGTGCATGTTGGGCTCTGCCCTTTGGCCCATTTTGGCTAACGAAATGCGTCATTAGGACGCACCATGCATAATTACAGCTGCAGCGGTATTAGTAAATGTATCTGCAGCTGTAAATGTATCTTTAGACCGCGCTGTTGCCATGTATCTGTGTGCTGCGCCCCTTTTTATATTTTTTGGTTACTTTCGTCTCTAATTACACGGCTTTGATTGATGTTGTTTTCTTTTTCTTCTGCTGATGGGTTTTCGGCGCTTTTAGAGTTTCCCAATTCTCATTGCAGCATGTGGCAAGTTACTTGTGGCATCCACTGTGCGTCTTTTCGAATGGAATGCCAAAAGCAGCTGCATTTACTGCAAAGTATTCGCCTGCTATACTTACATCACATTTAAAGCTCATAAATCTTGCTGCATTTTAAACACACACAAAGACACACGCACATAGTCACACACACACCCACACACACAGTCACACACACACACACAGCCACAGCCACTTGCCACAACGATGCAGCGAATTCTCGACACAATTTAATTTGTCACTCGACACGTCAATTATATTAATCGCTTATATACTCCATGACACGTAAGAACCAAAGACAGGCAGCTTATGAAAGCCAGACCGACAGCTAGATACCCTGTTAAACTGTAAGCACTTTAATTAGGCAACATGGCAGCTCGTTAAACTATAGATTAGATAGGTAGCGCTGTTTTAAGTAGAGGTCGGTTTAATTATGGAACAAAAATACTTAAAATAAGTAAATTATTTATTATAAGTTCAAATAATAATAAACTAAAATGTATTCGACTTGCATTTAAAGACTTTAAAGCAGTTTTTGAACTCTAAATTGAAAGTAAATTATCCTTTATCCGGTTGTGCAACACTTCCAAAAGAAATCGAGGGTTTTGTTAGGCAAATGCATCTGATAAAAGCAGCCAATTAAAGCCGATTTGTATAAAACTCTCTCGTTGTTAGAGTATTGAATGTTATTTATTACACAAAGAGCACAATTTGTTGAGTCGTTTCGTTTCGTTTTGTTACAAAAAAATGAACAGAAAATGAAAATGAATTTGTAAATTTGATAAATAATGTGTGAATTTCTCTTTGGCTCATTTCAGCGTCAACAAAGTGGAGAAAAGACAAATTTGACAACGGAGCAAGTGAATGTGTTGGCGCCCCCTACTCTCCCCTGGGCTTGAGAAATGGGAAATGTGAGAAAGGAGGGAGAGAAATGTGTGTGCGCTGAGAAATGGAGAATTTGGTGTGAGGCAGTTTATTGATTTCGTCACTGGATAAACAAAGTATCAGAAATAATCAGCTGATTGCACAATTTCAAACTTGAAATTGAAACTTGCCACAGATACCCGTTATAATTGTTGTGGCTACTTTGGTTAATTGATTTCAGTTGCTGCTTTTTCCCGTCAATGCCAATGCAATGAGCCGTTCAAAAGCTGCCAATGCCAGCAATCAAAATAACAACAGTTTTCCAAAACAACAACAACAACAGAAACTTAATCCAAAAACCAAACAACAACAGAAAACTGAGCGACAGTTGCGTGCGCGTTTCGTGTGCGTTTTTAATCGCGCGCGTGTTTTTTAATTAATTTAAAGTGTTTTCTGTGTCCAGCCGGAAATCAGCAATTTAATTTACAACAAGACTTCAAGCTTCAAAAGGAGCCACCAAAAGCCAAACAAAAACAAAAACTGGAGCAATAAAAATAAGTTACAAAATTTAAGGAGCGCAGCGGCTGGAAAAAAAAGGAATCGCTTCAAAATGTTCGCGGGCATCAGAAAGCGACTGGCACGCAAGTGAGTAAAATCGCTACACTAAGCAAAAACTTTTAAGATTACGTTTTTGGGTCTTTTGTCAACCATTTGGGCCGTCACTTTGTTTAATGTTATCACTGATATCCAGTCTTTTAATACCCTCTGCAAAATAGGACTTGACAGTGCTTACACAGCTAGAAATTTGGGTATGACTTAGTCGGTGTACGAGTTTTTCTGTCAGTGTGACAATTGTACCTTTTTGTCAGCCAGTAATTTGGCGATAAAGGTCAGTGGGGAGTCTAAATGTTTCGGGTCTTTTCAATTTGCAAAACGCCCCAATCGCGGACAATGTGCCCCGAAAAAAAGCAAATAAATATAAAGAAGAATTCAGCTGTTCTCGCGCTGCTTCTATTTCTATTTGTCTAATTAATTTTGTAGCACAGCTTGAGCTGAGAATCAGCTCATTTGCCAAGCTAAATGAGAAGACACCTCCAGCTCCATCTTCTCTCCATCTCCATCTTCTCTGCATCTCACACTTCTCCCCATTCATGCCAGTCAGCAACAATCATTTGACATTGGAGCTCATGAATTTGCTGATTTGTTAAAATGTTAAAATGCTAAAATGTTGCACGTTTCGACACCGATCATCATTCATCGTCAGCGTAATGATTTTCAAGTTTTTCTTAATTTTTTATTATGATTATTTTTGAATTGCCAAATGAGCCAATTAGCTTTTAAAATCTTTATTATTAGCCAGAGCGAACCGGTTTCGTTTATCCATAAACACAAATTGAATTATACCACAAATTGGCGTGTTTTTTCTAGCCTCAAGTCTCAGATATTGTATCTTGTGGTAATCTTTGAGCTCTTTCGAGTGCCACCATTAACTTAAAGCAATCAAAACATCATCTGCCAAATAATATGCGTAATTATATCTTAGATCCAGCGAGTGCCATTCGTGGGAAACTCGTGAGAGACGTGAAGCTCGAAAGATGAATGACTTGGAAAGCGTTTTTCTTTGAGCACAGAGAATGGGCCTCTAATTGTGTGGAAGCGTGTAGAAAACTGTAGAATCATTATAAAGACGGTACGGTAATCACTTGGCTTTCTATAGTTCTCTGTGTTTCCGAAATATTTGAAAGTTTGTCCAAAGTTGTTAACTTTAATGGAAAAGTTTGGGCTCACAGCACTCACACCGTTAGTCATTCCTGAATATTTAAACTTATTTATTTGCTAAACTTTTGAAACAGCTTTTAAGGCCTTAATGCCTTTAGTTCCACTTATCAATCCAAGTAAATTCACATCTCTTCGCCCAGTTTCAGTTGCCAACGCTTTGCTCCACTAAAAGTTCATCATATGCTCCAATATTGTGTCCGGTCTGCTACATAATTTACACCCACTCACAAGCTAAAAGCCTCGCATAAATGACAAAGTAGTGGAGGGTAGGGAAGGGGTGTGGGGTAGCGGGGACTGTGTTTTGTTAGTTGCCGCTGTTTACAAGTCATGATGTGCTAATTATTACAGAAAAGTGCAGGCAAATGCCTTTTAGCACTTAACGTTGACTGTCCCCGAGGGGCAACTCAAGTTAACAAATGCCCCCGAAACACACACACACACACACAGGCAGTAACACAACACACTCTGGGGCCAGGTGCTAAAAAACACCTGTGCAAATAGAAACCGAAAACTCGTACCCAAAACTGAACCCGAACCCAGACCCCAAAGCCAAACCGAGGCCTAAACAGTTTGTAGGTGGCATTCACTATGCAGATGAGAATTTGTATAGATAGTGATGGGAAGCTGTTAAGAAAAACTATCGAAAAGATCGATAGTGAATGGAAAGCAGTTAAGGCTTCGGGTGTCGCTTGTTTCAGATGTGTTACATTAGTTAGTCCCTAAGTAACTACATATAGAATATAGACTAGTTTCCTGTATTCTCATCGATATTACCATCCCTAGTGTGCGATGCACAATGTTGTACTTTGGGTACAACATACGTCATGTTGTGGCTTAAGATCTTTTAAGGCCCACACACAAATTTTCGTTGGAATTAAACGCTTAGAAACGCCTGCGATGCTGCTTCATTTGCCCCCGCTTTCCTCCCCTTTCCCTTCCCATTCTCCACTGAGTTTTCCGCTGGGGCACGGCACGGAAAATGTGGCAATCAAGCGCGACTAAAGTTAAAAATAATTACACGAAAGACATAACACACTTTATTAAACATTAAACATTTTATGTGGGCACAAGCATTAAACTTCCCCAGAAATTAAAAAAAGTAAGAAAAACTTCAACCTAAATCAAGAGACCTCGTAGACTTCCCGAAACCCAGTAAAAAGCTGAAGAATTCTCACGCATATTAAACTAGTGTTTAGTAAGATCATTTAAGAAGCTGGGAAAAGCAAGGAAACTGCAAAGAAACCTTGTCTCAAGACAATAAACATAACTGTAAGTGCATCTATGAGATACTTTAATTATATGCATTCAAGTATCTTAAGCACATGTCTAATTATGATTGATACGGGATGGAGAAAGAAGTTAAACCAAACGCCTAAGTTATACCCTATAAAAGGCAGTTATTATGCTTTATGAGGCTGTAATAAATGTGGGATTATGAGAGGAGAGTAAAGAGTAAATACAAACCTAGTCAGGCATACCCTTCCTCGTCTTTTTCGATTAACTTTCGCTGCCTTACTGCAGTTTCTCTGACTTCCTGTTCGCTTCAAAGTACAGCCTACTTAGATACCCTGCGGTTATGGATATGGGAACAGCAACAACAACAAAGGGAGTATCAGTTTGGCGCCATTGTTGTGACTCGATGTTGTTATTGTTGTGTTTTCCATTCTGTGCTCATTTCGCCTTGGTCCCATTGTTCTTGTTGTGTGCTCATTGTGTGTGTTATCAAAAGTATCTTTTTCTCTGACAGCTTCTGACGCCGAGGCACACGAGGTAGCTGCGTACAGCACATGCCCCCTTTTGGCTGCTGGGTTAAAGGGAAATGTGATGCAACAAAGCGTAAGAAGGAGAAGAGGAGGAGGAGAAAACTAGTTACAGTTACAGCTAGTTACACTACACTACTTAAGCATGTGTGTATCTGTATCTAACAGTTGTATCTGCAGCTGAAACAGTTGTTAACCTCGCGCTAATTTCGAGCTAAGATTACAAAAATACCCTAGAAAAACTGGGTCTGCTACCGGATATGCGCAGTAGTTGATAACGCTTGTGTCCAAGTTTATTTTTTTACAATTAAGTGCTCCCCTTTCTCTCAGTGTAAGCTCTGGCATTAATGTGTCATATTTCAGACTTTAGTTGAGCATAATTTCATACAAATACTTCGTTTGTTAGCCACTTTGGAGCGTGTGGCAGCCCTGGCAATTGATCAATAACTACGCACATAGATAGAACACACTCCATCATGCACACACACACACCACACACACACACACTTTAACCGGGAGCAGAGTTTTCAGAGTTTTTCATTTTATTACTCGACACCCTCGATTTGTGGCCTGTCTGGACTGTCATAAATGCGCCATTAGGGCTAACAACACATTTTCAACTTCACTTAGTCACAACACAATATCCACCCACAGTTCTACCCCTGCCACACCCCCTGCCGCTCTATCACTCCCCCCTACACAATAGAAATGCCATTTTATGCATTTCAAGTGCGTTCTCTGTGCACTATCTCACATCTATCTCTTTGTATGTATGTGGCTGTATCTGTATCTGTGAGTGTTTCTCTGAATGTATCTGTAGCTGTGCCCATCCCGCGCATCGTCTGTCACAAGCAACTGAAGTGTCAATTCCATCATATGCCAAAGTGGCGCACATATCGCATAACATTGCACACAAAAGGGCACACAAAGAGACAGGGGGAGAGGGGGAGAGGGGGAGAGAGGGAGGTAGACAGGCCAAATCAAAAGAAAATTATTGAACAATTTCTCAAAAAGAAAACGAAACGACAACTGCACAAAGGCAGCAACATCAAAACGAAGTTTGAATGCGCTGCAAAGTAGCAACAAACTTAGTACTTAAAACAAGTTTGATTTAATTAAAATAAGGAATTCTGGGTACTACCAAGTGGAAAGAGTTTTGGAGTCTGCAATCCTTAAACGATACAATCGAAATAGTCAAACTACCCCCGAGTAGTGTATACAAAATGAGCACAATGAAAGCGTCAAATGGGCGTCTGTCTCTGCAGCATTTTGACAGCAAACACACACACAAAATGCCTGAAAAGAGTCAGCTTCATCATGAGCTTCAATTCGAATTTCCAACTCAATCCAAAAGATGCAAAGATACAAGCGTCACCGATGCAGAGATACATTTTGGGTGTGACAATTGCAGCAAAAAGACGTGCCACATTCTGTTGCCAGTCAGTGAATGATGTATACCTTTTTAATGAGCAGCTGACACATGAATATGAATATGGATAGGGGAAATGTCAGAGCAGCGATTTATTAACGCACAGACTGCGATCTCTACCAATTTAGCGGGTTTTAGTTAGCCATAAAATTGCAGCTTGTAGTGGCTGGAAATGACCCTAACCTAGCCAAAAAGTTGCTCACTTCGGTTATGTTTATGGGCACGGAACATGCAAGGTGCGTTTTAGGGAAGAAAGTGGAGTAGATTAGGCAACAAGATACCCTGTACCGCAGGAACACCCCTGTTTAAAGACTTTAGTATATATGTAGACAAGTTTTTTTTGTATAAATATAAGGTTTAAGAGGGTAGTAGTTAGTTGATTGTCTTTCCCAACCCATCAGACCCTGCAGACTGCTCGTCTACAGAGTTTGACAAAGCCAATGAACGCTTGTTTCTATACACACATTTGTATGTATATATTTTCTTATACATATATAAACTTTTTAAGTGGAAATCCACATGTTTGTCGTATAGAATTCGCTCTATTGCTTTTTTACAGCGTTTCGTTTCGTACTTGTTTTCTAATTAAAAGTTTGCCCCTAACGTTTGCTTTAAACGCAAACTTGTTTCCGAATAGTCGCAGGGATGGTCAGCAAACCCGAAAACACCCGAAACACGCCCAGTTTAACCAAAATCGACCCACTGAGAGGCCCCGCGGTTCCACAATTTTTGGGGCGTCGACGCATTTTACAACCGCTCAGAGTCAGTTTCAACAATTGTTGTTGTCGTGTTTGTTGTGGCTGTTTGTTGGTTTGTTAGCTTGTTTGTTGATAAACAAAAGGTATATGTTGGTAAATACACTGAAAGAAACTATAGTAAAGGGAAAAAGGTAAAGCTCCAAGTAAAAGTTTAACTATATACAATTTTCTTGCAGTGTATTTATTTATGACTATCAGTGTCAGGTGGGCGACAGAGGTGAGAGGTGGTGAAGGGAAAGGGTGCGTTATCTGACTCGTAACTGCGGAAATGGCATATTGAGCTCTGTGTTTATGGGTCACTGGGGTGTTGGCCAACAAGCACAGTCCCCAAATAATTAGCATGCCATTGTCCTTGAAGCCCCCTGATGGCTGATAACTGATAACGGGTAATGGATAATATTACCAAAGCTCCGACGTCGTCGTCGTTGTTGTTGTTGTTGCCAATTGGCAATTGGAAATCAGCATTCAAGCCTCGTTCATCGTTCGTCGTTGCCTCGTTGCCACAATGTGGCATGCAAATAACTTTCTAAGCTGATGGCTGCACCTTGACGGCTTCCTTTGTGCTCAGAGATGCATATGTGCAAGCAAATGCACTGAGGGAAAACTATTGAAACGTTAAGGCTCCTAAATTAAATCATTAATAGTTTCAATGCTGCTTTTTTACAGTGTACACTGCACAAAAAGAGTGTGGCGAAAGGGGGGACGTAGCTTGGGCTTGGCTTGTAGCGTCAATCAGTTGACTTTTGAAGTGTTTGGCCAGGTAAACACAAAGTGTCCACTTGACTTCCGTTTTGTGACTGCTTCGCTCGATTCCCGGAATCGCCGCACAAAGCGTGACATGTGAATGGCAATAGTTTCAACCTCCCCTCCACTCTGACCCTCCAACTATTTCTCGGGTTTAATTCATTGCATTTGCATAGGCACCCCCTTTCCCCTACTGCCTCCCCACTCCCCTTTGGTTGTGGTATTTACATAGCGTACTCACTTCTTGTTGATATTTGCATAAATATTTACAAATGTGAACAGCAATCGTGCCATTTCACATTGGGCGCCCTATTTGAGTGTCAATTGCTCTGCCCGCGTTGCCAGACAGTTTAGCCACCCCATTAAAGCTTAAATGTCAGTCACAGTGACTTATCGATAACGATAACTTGTCAATTTAAAGCATTTTAAAATAGTTAGCATGGAATGACTATTATAAGTGGTTAATTAACTATAAAGTAATGCATTTGAGATGCCAGACTGTTAAAATGTCATTCACAATGACTTATCGATAACGATAACAGCTCATTTGAGTGGAAGGCAGCCAACTTAACTCATTATTTTTACCAATTTGTTTGAATTGCACTCATTTAACTCGTATGTTGGTACTCTCTTATGCTTTTTGAAAAGATTAAGCTCAAACAATCACATAACTAACTCAAAATTAATCAGTTTTGAATGATTATTCTGGCTACCAACTGTAATCAAGCTTTCTTGATTATTTTCTACTCTGTTGCCACAATTACAATTGTATCTTCGCGGTTTTCAAAGATCTCATTACAGAGATGCGATCAGTCGACGTCGCACTCAATTATGTCGCTGTAGGGTTGTATGAGCGAGTGTGTCAGTATGTAACTTACTGGTTACAGGCAGTACGCAGATGGTTTCCTGTTTTAAGTCAATCGCCACAGTCAAAAACCGCAGCACAATTATATGATGGTTATCGGATCTGAGATCGCTTGTTTCAGCCCGTATGCGAGTGCGAGTGCGAGTGCACATAATAAATCTTACAGATACATTACTTTTGGACTGCATTCGTGTCATGTCGTCAAATTATGCAAATTTCAAGTGTGGGCTCAAAATCAGTTAAACTCTGAAGCGGAAGGGAACTCGAAGAGATGCCCAAAAAAATAACAAAGATTTGGGTCATTGATACACACTCTAATATGCACCAAGAGTGTGTGTGTGTACGTGTGTGTGTGTTGAGTGTTCGACAAGACTGTCAACAACTAAAGGAGTGTTGAGAAATGAGATGCATGCACCATGCGCCACCAAATAGCAAAGACAACAACTCAAATTTCACATAAAATTAATCACACCCACTGTCAGCAGACGGAGGCTGACAAGAAGAGAACAGAAGAGTGTGCTAGACTTAGGGAGACCGTTTGATTACTAACTTGCTTCTGGTTACACAAACTTATAAGCTTGTCACCAATGGGGCACTGCTGCTGCTTTTAGCAAGCCTTCTAGGCCAACTGCAGCCTTTTTGGCCAACACGTTGTTTGCCACTTTGTGCGCTTGTTTAACTTTGCACACGAAGAAAGAGCATAGAAAACAGAGGAAAGGAGAAGAAGAAGAACAGTGCCAAGAAGACCCCATTCGAATGGTAAACAGAGTTTTGGACACGCCTATTTGGGTTATGCTGCTGCACGGATGAGCACCCGCCACGAGTACTCACTGCCCGGCTCTCCCCTCTCTCCTCTCCCTCGTGTGTGAGTCTATTCGGATTTTGTTTCATTTCTGCAAAATGGGTTACTACACTGAAACAAAAACTGCAGCTGAATTGGCGTCGCTTTACTAAGTGCAGTGGAGCGTGCAGAGCGGGGATTTACGACTGTGTGAGCATAACGGAAGCTTAGCCCTTAGTTTCAGTTCGCTCATGAATAAATTAACAATTGCCACGAATTTGCATACACTTTAAACTAAATACACTTACGGCCATATGTATTGTCAGGGCGCTGTTGAGGCGTTTATACGAGAGATGTGATTACATGAAACTAAATCAGAATTCACTCAGTTAACAGAGAAGTTTCCTTTGTAAGCTTAAATACCCAAAGAGGCTTACCACACACCACTTTAAACTCTTTTTCATGATATCTCCTGCGTGTATACCAAGCCACATTTTGTTGCCCATTGTTCGGCGCACTTTAATCAATTACCATAAAAGGCCAATACGCTGCTACCATTAATCGATCTTTAGTCGCATAAATTATGCAATTTACAAATCAAAATTCCTCTGTTTCGCCAGACAGTAGCCCCGACTCGGCTTAGTTCAACTCAACTCGAACAATTTTCTTGGAAAACTTTTTAGCCCCGAGGATGCTGGCTTTAAGTCTCTAGCTCTCGCTCTCCCTCTCTCTCTCCTACGTCTCTGTTTCGGTCTCTGTCGCTGCTTCCGACTCCAACTGCATTTGCGTGTGGCCAGTGCGGCCAGTGGGCGGCGCCCACGCCCCAAAACAAAAGCAGCAAGAAGGGAAAGCACAATGGAGTTGTGCGACTGTGGAATACCATGTAGAAGTACAGCCTAAGTGTATAATGTCTACGCTGCCAACAAAGCTAATACACTCTACGTGCAGGGTATCAACATGGGCACCCACAAGCTCTACACAAAACCACAAGCAAAGCAAACAGAGAGTTGCATGCAACGCTTGACAGTTGGACACTTGAATAGTCGAACAACTGGACAGTGGGACAACTGGACAGTGGGACATTTGGGCGTTTTTCAGCATCGATTTTGAATCGTTTGAGCGGGGGCGAAGGCGGCTTTCGAATTGGCGAATTGCAGTCAAAAATTATTGCAGAGCTGTAAATTATTTGTACTGTCGACCTCATTGTCAGCGCTTTAAAACTTAACCACACAAACACAGATACACACACACACACACTCATACAGCTGTCTGATTTAACTGGGCGTTTTTGGGATTTTCGTGTCAGTCTTCGAATTAATTTAACGCGTTTTATGCAAATTTCGCATTTTGTATCGGAAAAGTAGGTGTAAACGCTCTATAATGGCCATTAATTATGTGCACACACATGTGTGTGCGAGTGTGTGTGTGTATCTGTGAGTACTTAACTCAAATTGTGCTTTAAAAAAAGAAACTAGTCAAGAGTTTGATTTTAATTAATTTTGAGCTGCAATCAAGTTGTAAATGCAAATTGTCAAAATCTTTGGTAATTAATAAAGACTTTAATTGATTTGTAGGCCACGTTAAGCTTTCCATTAATTAAATATGCAAGAGCTTAAGATTTACTTTAATTACGTTAAAAACCTTCATTTTAATTATTTATTTTTCTGCTTTTACTTATTTTCCACTGTCAAATTCTTTTCTTTCTTTTATCGTCTGCCTTTTTTCAGTGCCATAATTTCAACAGTTGATTGCTCCACTTAAAAGCCTCTTAGTATTTATTTATCTTGCAACTCAAAAGACTTCTGAGGCAATAATTATGGAGAGTACCCGAGTTTTCAGTGTTGCCACATACAGAGCTTATCTGTCCAGTGTTGGGCAGCCCTCAATTAAATTGAGCAAAGCGCCAAAAAGCCAAGCACAACATAATTACTTTCCATAAATCGCTGTTAAGGGTCGAGTGTCAGGAATCGGGATTGGGAGTGGGATTGGGAGGGTAAAATGGGGATATTTCTTTTAGGGCACTTTTGTATAACAAGAGAAAGTAATAAGAAGCTTTCTCGACTTTGATATACCCACTAGACTCCTACTTTAACTTAAGTATTGCTATATACACCCATTCTACTCTTCCTACAGGGTATCATAAGTAAAAATTGCCATTAAATGCAAGCCAGGAGAGTGTTGAACTGTTTCGACTTTTTTGTGCTGCTTCTTTCCTGCTTTTTTATACTTTTGTGCAATATTTATTTTTATATGCCAACTGCAATGCCCAATGATAAGCACTGTGCGGGTGGTAGTGCGGCAGGGGGCGTGGCACGGGACGAAAATTTATAGTCGTCACATAAAACGCATAATCAGTAAACGAATGGGGCACAAAGAGCGCCGGATTAACCGAATGACCAAACGGACGAACAGAATGAACCGTACCGCCCTCTTTCCTGCCACGCCTCCCTCGCGCTTGACGAATGTGCCACATTCATGTCGTTCGAGTTATCAGCGGCAAACATAAACATATTTACACATACTTATACAAATATGTGTATATTATTGTGTATTGTGTGTGTGCCTCTTGTGGCACCTTCACCCAGTACCCATTGAGTGGTATATTGGTTAGGTTGTGGTCAACAAACTCTGGAGATGTCATGATATAAATGAAGAAATTTCAAGTTCAAACCTTTCAATCGATGATAAATCGAAGAATGAAATGATGTGTTAGCTAGTAAAGATAAGGATTGATTAAATTGACAACTGTTTGTAAAGTACGGGTATACTGCAGCTAGACATTTATACAGAGTTACTCTTAGATAAAAGAAAACTCTGGTAGTCACTGACTCATCCCGTTAGCCAATGAAATTTCTATTCTAGTACTCACATTCATACCCAACGTTCCTTCTTTCACTCCGCAGAAGTTTAATTATGATTAATCAATTTTTAACCGAAGGGTATCTGTGAGTCTAGCACACTCCTCAACCCCGCTGCTGTCAATTCATATTTGCCTTTTTTATGATTTTTTAGTGGCAACGGAAGCCGTCAGTCGCTGGGTGGCATGCAAATGTTGTAGCCCCTTTGTCTGCCCGCTAAACAGGGCGTGGCAGGTGCCCTTAAAGGGACGCTTTGGGAGTATGAATCACTTGCTGATTTGCTGGCAGCTAAATTAGATTCCCAAAGTGCAATGTCTGCACTTTGCACCTTGCCACACAGGCATGCACTATTTCACTGTCAATTGAGTAAAGAGAGGAGAAGAGGGAGGAAAGGGGGAGCATTGACAATGAGACTGTCACGTATCGCGTCGCATCGTTAATTAAGGCCCTGTAATGGCATTAGTTGGCCTCTTGACTTGCCATTGATGTCGATGTCTCGCTAATTAAGTTTGCATCTAATCGAATGACTCACGTGCAACACATGCAACATGACAGTGCCACAGAGAGGGAAAGGGACGGGGAGATAATAAGAGAGACGGCTACACATTAATACGCACAACCAGTTGCCATTTGGCGAGCTTGATAACAGTTAAATTGATTTTGATTGCTTTATTTGATGACCATAAATCAAAGGCGCATAGAAATTCTGGACCAAAGCAAACAAATCACGTGGGCCGCAATTGAAAAGCAAAGTGAAAAACTACAGGCAGACGCATGAAAAGCGACTCCAGCAGCGACTTGGAGTATCTTAAGACAGCCAAGAGGTTTACACGCTGTAAAAGTACGTGAAAAGCTGTGGAAAGTGCGAATTCTAAAGGAAAACTTTACTTTTACTTGAGTTAGCTACAGTAAAATGACATTTTGGGCTTACAAATAGATTTACTATGTGATCAGACAACTATAACATATATACCCTATAGGAATGATCAGTAAAAAGTGTGAAAAGTGTCGTGTAAACTTTGTTGGAGTCCACATTTTGACCACTACCCACTTGGTCCGGTGTCAACTTCAATTCTCTACAGCGCAGAGGGGTTAAAACACTGCAGAGCGGGAAGTTTAAGAAAGAGAGGGAAGAGACAGAGGGAGAGGGGAAGACTGAGACAACATCAAACACGAAACGAAACATTTTGTGCGATTAGCTTGTAAGATTGTTTTGCAGCTTTGTACGTCCATTTATTTGACTCTTGTTTGGAGCTTGGAATTGGCCAAACTGGATTGTTCAAACGGTCGAGCATTTTGGCCAGAGACTGCGACTGAAGCTGGTGTCTTGACGTTTGCCCACTCGAATGCCTCCAAGTGCCAATTTTATCAAATTATTTGCACTTAACTCGCAAATTCAATTTGAAGTAACGAGCGAATTGTTGTAGTTGTTGCCGTTGTTGTTAGCAATCGGGTTATGGTCGACATGTGAGCACGCTAACCGTTCACATTCAATGCGACATGCAAACTAGAGAGTTTATCGATTCCCATCCTCGCTTTGTACCTCTAACTTACCTGGCAGCTCCTTCTTCACCTGCTGCTCCACTGCAAGCAGGTGCAATAATCGATATGCTTCCCAGCCATATTGGGGTCAATTCGGCACTAACTTGGCAAATGTCACAGCAACTCAAAGTCTTAAAGGGTTACGCACAGTGGGACAAAAGAAAACTTTTTTAGCTCTGTGGACTTAAAGCCGCGAGACTGCACGTTGATCAGTGTATCTGTTAGCAAACACAAAGTTGCTTTAAGTATTCAATTCTCTGAATTTTTCTGTTAAATTCTTTAATGCGATTAATTATTTTATCTCTAACAATTGTTTGCACCATATCGAATCAGTGTACAGGGGATTGTGTGTGTGTGTGTGTGCGAGTGTGTGTGCTCACTGAGGCACTTGGAGATTTGTGTGTGTTGCAACATTTGAGTTTCAGATTATCGGCCAGCTGTATGGGCCAATACAATAATTTTGACACTTCTTTGGGGGTGCCGGTGACGGTGCCAGTGCCACAGACCCGATTATAGGCCGCATTGGGAAACATTTGAGCAATGCAGCAATGTGCGATACGATCTCCCATTTCCACTCTACCCACTCGGTAAAGTAGAGTGCTGTTTGTGAGGCCCTGTAGGAAGAAAGAGTAACGAAGTGTGCTATGTTTGTCGGAGGAAACCTGGACAAGGGGTGGCATCATAGGGCGATCGATAGAAACAATCGATCCAAGGTCTGTAATTAGTGAGCATTATATCATATTCTTCCATACGTACAGGGTCTTCTATAGTCTACCCGCTCAGCTGTAGCTTTTCCTACTAGTTTTTGGCTTTTTGTGGAGCTGGTCGAGCAAGTTTTCGCCACAGACTTGTCGGCTGCAATCTTAAGAAATAGTGAATCAACCGAGTCAGTTTTGAAGGCTGTCAGTTTTTATTAATCTTGTGCTCTACTTTGTTTCCATTGTGTGTTTTGCAGGCAGAACGAGAAGGACTGCGATGAGGATGACAAGGACGATGTGCACGATATAATGCCGCCTCCCAACTACATACAAATCTCGCAGGGAAAGATTCAATTGGTGCATCAGGCGAGGTCTTTGGAACACGACGCTGTCTCTGGGACTCGAAGTCCGGCAACGCTGACCTTGGAACGTGCTGATAAGGTAAGTTTTAGATAAGATTAACTAGAAGAAGAAGACTTTCCTTAGCTCTTCCTATGCCCCCCTTGGTGCTGGTCGCTTTGGGTGTATGGTTGATGTAGTGCTCTGCTAGTAAATCCCCCATCACTTAAACTCCTCATGAGAACTAACTCCCAAGCATTTCATCTACACATCTTGAGGTTAACCCACTTTCCCGAGGACTCCTGATTGGAGTGGCGTGGAAAGCGCATCGCGTAGCGTGCGGAAGAAACTTGACATGCAAATGCCGCTGAAACAAACACCTTTGAACTCACGAAGGAAGAGGTGGAGAGGGAGGAGGGAATGCCACTTGAACTCCTTAACCAGTCAGAGATTGATGAACTTTCAAACTTCCCTCTCTTTCAAATGGATATGAGAAATGTTCTCGTAACATGCAGATTTCTTCTGCTCATTTCCTCCGAAGATCTTTACATCTTTTACGTGCTTAATTGACTGAGATTGTGGCTGATACCCTCTAAATTTATAGAGATACCCTTTAACTAGTAAACACACATTCTCTCTGATTCTTCTGCTAATGTTTGCTGGTTGTAATGTGCGCTGAGCATGCAAATTTCTACCGCTTGACTCTTCCGAAGTGTTTTCTTTCGAAGAAGGTCAAATTTCTTTTCTCCTGTAACTGATAAGCAAAGTTAACCCCATAGGGACTTATTTCCACCGAAAGTATCCACATTCCCCGTAGTTATCCACTTCTTGGCAAAGCTAAAGATACCCTGTAAGATACCCTACTCGCTTAATTGCTTTGTCAAGGCAATCACTATAAATCAGAGCGTCTGGCGTCTCTACTATGCAAAGCATTCCACTGCTCTGACATTTGCCATTCACTTGATCACGAATCGGAGTCTTTTGTTTGCTAAACGAATGGTTTCTCCGAATGTTACTTGGGTTTGGGGTTGGGTGATACGTTAGACCCTTTTTGAAGCTGCTCTGTTGGCTTGAATTGAACCCACAGCTGCTTGAATTAGATCTCGTTTCTCTAGCGAAGTTGAGTTCCATTTTTCCCAGACTTGAGTCATGTATTTAGTTAAGTGTTCGCATTATTTCAAGACGGCAAGACTTTTAGACTTTAAGGCCATGGCGTTAATACTCGTATGCTCCATTCTGCTGCCGTTTGTTGTTCGTCGTTCACCGTTCCACGGTTCCACTGTTCACCGTTCACGGTTCGCCGTTCGTCGTTCTCCGATCACGTTCGGACTTCCGTGACGCTTTAATAGCGCTAAGTATGGCGCATGCCTGGACTTGATTTATGGTTAGCCACAACAAAACACCACAAATCAAGTAACCGTGCTTGGAACGTATACCCGACTGAGTTATACCCGTTACTAAGTGGGCTACAAGCCCACTTTAGTCTTTGCCAGCCATTTAACATACCCTACGACTCCACCCATTACAGGTATAACAAACAAGCCAAAGAGACGTTCACTCTGTCATGGCCATGGCCCATAAGCAGCTGCAAATGAACTGAGCCAAGTTTGAGCTTGGCAAAACGAACCTTCTATGTAAATGTTGTGCGAAGATGCTGTAATGTTTCCCAGAAGTCTCTCTCCAGGTTTTCCCTCTCTTTCTCCCCCTCTCTCTCTCTCTAGCTAATTGAAGCTGCTGTAAGCCAAGTGTGCAGCTGTTGGCCACGTTTCGCGGCTGTGGAGTCTGCGTGTATCGATTACCAAGCATAATAATCGCATCAGAATGTTCCCAGAGTGAAAGAGGCAGTGAGTGGGGGCAAAAGGGGCATGCCACACACATGTTGCACGCTGAACAAAGAGACACCCACTCGCTGCTGATGTGGCTGCTGCTGCAGTTGCTGCTGCCTCGTCAAGCTGCAAATTCGCTAAATGGCATCTTGATTGTTGTTGAAACATCGCAACTGACATCTGAGAGACGACAATAGACTTGCCACAGTCGGAGTCAGCTGTTGTGGCATCCAGAACCAAGTCACGTTCGTGTCCACATCCACATTGCGTGGATGCCTCCGCTGCTGCTGCCGTTGCAGTTGCAATTGTGCGACGTGTGATTGGAAAGTTCATTGAACGTTGTGCAATTTATGTGCAACATTTGTTCCTCTCTAGTGCCTATTTATGCGGGGTAAGAAGGGTTGTTTGGGTTGGTTAAAAGTAGTCAAGGGGTGAAGCAGGCAGCTCAAAGCAGAAATAATCACACAGGGCATACTGCAGTCGGTTGAACTCGCCTATACGTTGCTCTGTTGATTTTCCTACGTTTATTTATTTATTTCCCAGCTTCGGTTTCAGTTGCACACACAAACTCAGCTGTTGCTGCCTCCGTTGCTGCTGTTGCACATGCGCACAAAAGTCAACGACTGCGTGCATTTCTGTGAATGGCATTAAAGCGAGAAATGTACTCGCAAATGTGGCTAGAATCTGTGCCATACCCTGTAGCTACAACTAAAGGGTATTTAAGACTTACATTAAGTCTTCCGTTAGGGTATCTTAACCTCGACTACTAAAATAGCTACTCCCCAAGCTGCAAATAGGTTAGACTCGCATTAGTATTTATCACCAGCAAACATTTATAACAAAACGATCTCATTGTTTATGTGCTGGCAACGTATGTACACAAGTACAAGTGTGTGTGTGTAATCTTGTGAATCCATAAAATCGACTCCACTTTACCCACTCGACGTCTGCGTAATTTCCTGCCACAAATCAACAGCGTTCATAGTTAGTTTTAGCCAGGTTCGAACTAAGGCTCAGACTTAGCTTTGTTGTGGGCGCACTCCTTCCTTGGTGTCTACCGAAAAACATACAGAAAAACATGCAGACTGGCAGCTACTTGTGGCACTAGTAAATTAAACAAAACACCAAATGTGGCAGCCACAAACATTGGAAAAGCAATTTGTGCATTGCGCTAAAATAGAAATAATATTTAAATTTCCCCTTTCGGAGTATAACAACTAAGCTTAGACCCTGTAGTTTTCTGTTAAGTAGCATAAGCTGGACTACAGGGTCTTTAAGAAAGAATATACACATGATGTTGTAGAGATGTGTTAGGAAACATTTGATAAACTATGGATCATATTTGAAGTTAACTTTAGAATAAGTACAGGGTCTTTTACAGTTGTTACGTACCCCCCTTACTTTTCCTACTACTTTTTTGAAGTCATTCTTTTTTTAAGACCATAACAATAATTTTTACAACTTCCCCAACTAATTTTAAGTGTTTAAGAAAAATGTTTTACGAGCCGCAATCGCTTTCGCCTTGTTGTTGTTTTTGCCCCACTGTCTCTGGCGGTTTTTAGTTGTTGTTGTTATTGTTTTTGGCATTTGTTTTTACGATTCTACTTAAATTTTTGTTATATTGTTTTTGGCCTTTTTTGTCGCCTTTTTGCCGCTATTTTGTGTAGCGCCTTAGCCCATGGGCTGCTCTTGGGCTAATAAGCCTTTACCGCCTTCGCCACGCCCCCATGTCTTCCGTCTGGTGTCTGGCGACAACTGGCCATAAAAAAGCTGCAACTGTAATTATGAAACTGTCACGCCCACTTCCTGTTAGCGCCCACACAGCGTGTGGATCCATTGTCAATTCATAGCTGGAAATGCGATAGAATTAGTTGGTATCACTTAGTGTGTGTTCACTGTACAGTGTACACTGTGCAATAAAGATCACTGTTGCATGGCAAGTGATGTGGTTCGTGCCACAGTTTGTTGCATGCTGCCACACCTGGTGAATTATTGGACGTGCACACCTGCAATCTAGTTGCAGTTTCAGTTCCACTTCCAATTGTAGTCTCAGTCTCCGTGTCAGACCTTTAGTCGACATCGCGTGAGGATTAAGTAACGTCGAGCCACATGCCCCACAATGGGGCACAGTGGGATACAGTGGGGTAGAAATAGAATGAACTGCAAACACGACGATTTACCTGCGAGCGATAGAAGCCAAGTCAATGACAAGCTCGTAAATTTATTTGAATATTTTTAGACCCGGTAAATGTGGGGAGCAAAGGGTGTATAAGTTTATGGTGTGGCAAAGGTGCACTCTAACTGAGTCTAGGGTGCTACAAAAAGATATTAAGCACTTTAAGCAGCGGAAATTCTTGAGCTGGGTCTGCTACAGTCTTGCACACTCCACTACAACACTCTAACAATTCTAAATTACTTTGCTTTTGACCTGTCCAAGCTTAGGACAGAAGTTGAACAAATAATAAACTAAACTGCAGATAACAGCTCAGCTAAAACGCTTTGTAATTCCCAATCGGTTTTAGCCATCACACAATGAAAACTTTAATGGGTTCTTAGCTCATATTTCTTGGTTAAATAATTAATTTGTACTTAAGTAAGCTACGCTCGCCTTTGGTTGTTGTTAACATTTGCTTATTTTGCACACACGCACACACACACACACGCACACCCCAGACACACACACACACACTCTCTCATACCTGTACAAACATCACGTATACGCCGCATTTGGTTCATTTGCACCGCTTTGGGATCTGTCCGATATCATAGAATATATATATACATGTAGATATATATAAAGCTCAACCGATTTGGCATTAGTTCTTCAGTTTGCGTTTCTTTCTTTTCTTTTTTGCTGTTTTCCAGGATGTGTTGTTGGAAAAGCGCTTGATTGAAGTGGAGGGCGCGTTGCTGCGTTTGCAAGAGCAGTTCCACAAAGTGAGTATACCCGGCTAAAACCCGAACATGTCTGTACCATATGCCTCCAGAGAAGCTGGTGGAGAAGGCTACACTTTGGTTAGGGTTAGAGTTGTCCCATGCTGATCAAATTGGGTCGGGTTACGCCTCCTTGCAGAGTACAGGGTATAAAAAATCCAAACAATTTTAATTTCCTGTCTGTGGTCACGGGTTGACAACTTGTTTGAGCGTTGAGCTTCAGCTTGGTTCACATGGCAATGGCCTATCTCCACCCCTACTCTGCTCCCCCTTCCCCTTAACTCCTTTCAGCTCCATCTTTTTGGTGTTGACCAAGCTGTGACCAACCGTGGGCGTTACCCATAGAGCCATTAATCGTACTGCTGGCATTCTGCTTACAGTCGTTTGCTCTCTTTGTGGTTTATGTGGTCAGCTACACTGTCCAGCCAAAGTTTTGGGATCAGGCAACAGCTTTGCATAGTTAAAACACATTACACTGAGAAAAACAAAGGCTTTAAAGTGAAGGGTTACTCTTCTTCTAGCTGAGGTCGACCTACCCAGCTCTGTGTAGGTTATTAGAAGGTCACTTTAGTTTCTTGCAATGTAACACAACGTTGCCTAGTTTTACATGGCTCTTTGCTCTGTAATTAAAAGTTACAAGTTTAAATTAAATGAATCCAAAATGAAATTATCACAAGCACACAACTCTAGGGTTTTTGGGTCTTGGGTTCGGGGTTGACTTCTAATTTTGTATTCAGTTTTGTCACAGTTGAGTTGTTGTTGCTGTCAACGAGTTCCTTAACACCTTGAGAGGCACATCAGCCGCTTCGTTCCCTTCTCCCTCCCGTCTAAAAATCTCAATCTAAACTGCCCATCTTTTGAGGCATTTCAAGCTGAATTTGAGCAGTTAACCCAAGTTTTATGGCCATAGACACGGCGCTACGTTATACGCATTTCCGGCTTTAGGTAATTGAATTTGATAACAGCCAAAATACTGAGCTACTGCTTTCCCACCCCCTCTCCCCCTCCCCGTAGCAAATAAATGGGCAACGAGTTAAACGCACAGAGTTTATGGTGTGAAAAGGCGCAGCAGAAAGAAATTTGGTCCAAATTTGGTCCATCGACAACTCTGTTCACTGTTCCCCCTTCTCTGGTTTCCATCTCCGGCTGCTGCTCCTGTTCCTGGCCAATGATTTCCGCTATGAAATTGCTGAGTCCCGGCCACAGGAAGCGCCGGAGACAAAAACATGGCACATGGCAAAGGCAAAGGCAAAGACTTTTGCTTTGAGCCCAAAAATACATTTACTCCAAAGTGGTTTTTACCCGGCCTGATTTTCTATTCTATTTTCTCGGCTGGGCTTCTTGCAGCCAGGCCAAAAGCGCAAATTTACGATCCTGGCAATGGCCATGGCAATAGCCCACCCGCCAGTTAGCTGCCTTCCTTCCTACAGCTTCAGCTCCAGCTCCATCTCCAGCTCGTTATCACTACACCACGCCCACCCCGCCTTCGCTTTTCTGGGGCTCATGCATGGGAATCCGATTACTTTGGACGTATGCGCATTTTCCGTCTTTTTGCACTCGCTACCTCAGGCCTACAGTGAGGAGTGTTATAGGTTTGTTCAGCTGAAGGCGTCATGGAGGTAGCAAGTGTTTTCAGCAGCAAATATTTGTCTTAAACTTGAGCAAATATTTCCCATAAAAAGTAAATGGAAACATGAGCCATTTTGGCTATGAATTTCAGACACAGGTCGCTTCAAAGTCGTGTGCACTCTACCCAAGCTGAGCTTACTTCTTTTTTGTGCTTCTACTTCGACATTTGGTGGTCGCACAAGATACATGAGCTACCGTTTCCTCGACGTCTGCTCCTCGACAATATTTCTGCACTTTATCTGTCTGTAAATAACGATTAACTATGTTGATGCCAGCTCCCAACTTCCAGTTCTCAGCTCTCAACTCCAAAATTTGCTACTGTCCTTTTGGTTTCACTTAGACCAAGTCGGCGTCGGCGTCTGGGGCTTGCCACATGCCACATGCCCCCTGTGTGTGGCACGCCCGCTGGGTGTGTGCTTTATTGTTATTGGCATATCAGTGGTACGTCGAGAGAAATGGAGAAAGGAGGTGGGTTGAGAGGGAGAAAGGGGAATGGGAGTGTGCAATGACAAGTCAGCCCAAAAGTGTGAATGTTGCAAAATGTTGTGGCAAGCAGACAATGAGGAACTAGAGTTGCCAACTTTAGCTGGGGTTTAGACAGAAAAGCTAAAAATAAAAGGCTAAAGATTTCACACCGAATAAGTAATGAATTCTATCAAACAGATTTTCCATAGTCAAGCTAGATTTGACGTGAAAAAAGCCAACTCTTCAGCACTACAGTGCCAGAAAGAGAGGCAAGACAGCTTGTTGGCCATGTGGCATGCAATAAATGGCACGATTCAATGAATATCCATCTTATGATTCGCTATGCTCTTATCATAATCATCATCATCATCATCTGTTTCCAATTTGGGCAACTGCTGAGTAGAACATCAGCCATAAAGAGGCAGAGTAGGGGGAGTGGCAGTGGGAGGGGCAAAGCAGCAAGTACTCGGATTACTTCTAGTCGCAGTCGAAATGTAATTGATTCGCATCTGATTACAGTCAGTCGTAATCAATGAAAGCAAACTTCTGGCCGTAGTTTCCTCTGTTGTCTATTGGCCAACCACAATAGCCACGATTCGCATGCAAAAGATGATTTATGGAGAGGAGAGCACTGACTGGTTTAAGCCAATGCATATCGATTGGGCTTTGTGTAGATTCAGCAAATTTCAGCCACTGCTACAAGATGGCAACAATTACTGTTATTGATTGGGAATTTGTAAGATTTGTTTAAGTTTAAGCCCGCAGCGACATCAAGTGATTTGTGCATTGTGATCTGTCCGCCATTGTTCTTGCCAGGGATGGAAGGAAAGGTAAGAAGAAGCAGCAGCAGCTGAAGGAGATGCCACATAGACAAGTTGAAGCTTTGCAACTCTATTCTTAGGAGTCTCAATGCCACTTGATGGGCCAAGCTCTTAACCCTACTCAAATTGCTGACAGCTCTTGTTGTTGTGTTTTGTTGGCTATTTTGTTACAACAGCTGAGACGGAGAGAGAGTCGGAGTTAGGGAGAGGGAGAGGGACTCTGAGTGAAGCTCTAACCGAGGGAAGCTCAAGTGGTTCATGTGACATTTAATCCCTTTGCAACTGTACAATTCAATGGGCAACAGAATTCTACAGCTCTACACTGAAAAAAAATCATGTAATTATTGATTAAAGGTTACGTTTAGCATAAAATCATTTCCCAAATCAAGTATATTCAGAAACCTTCTGCTTCTGGTCCCCCTTGGGATCTCTTCTACTCCGAAGTCCCTTGATTTCTTTCAGTGTTGTTATGGAAATGTTTCAAATATTTAGCTATGAAATTAGAAATGCTTGGACTGCACAAAGGAACAGAGCGAGAGAGAGAGAGAGAGAGAGAGAGAATCAGCATGTAAACAGTCCACGAGTGTCAAAAAAACAACTTGGATTTGTTTTTCTGTGTTTGTATTTGTGTTTTTACTTTTCCCTCGCCTCTTTCTCTGTGTGTGCTTTTCATCAGTGATAAATCAACAAGCCGAGCAGTCGGAAAATGCAAACTGCGCAAAATTCCCGCCCCTCCCAACGCCCCCTTTCAGCTGCTTCGAATGGGTTTGCCCATTTGCTAATGAAGTCGGATGGAAAAAGTGAGAAAAGCCATTCGATGTGTGTGTTTATAAATGTTGTGAGCCAATTTATTAGTCGAAACTCTTCTTCTTCTTCCTCTTAATCCTTAACTCCAGGATTAGCATTTGAAATTCATGCAGCAGCACGCGTCGTAGATAAGAATTGGAGTTGCACTCGTGCCAACTAGGGGAATGCTCGACTGTTGTGCACCCAGTTTAGCCTTGGTAACTAGGCTAAATTTCTTTAATTTTAAATACTTTAAGCTCTGTCAAAGTCGTGTCTGTTCGTGTCACGCGAAAAACTCCACTCTGGCACGATTTGGACAACACTCAGTGGCAACAATAGCAAAGTTTCGTCACCAGCACGTGCTCAATTTTTAATTTAAATGCTCGCCGCGGTCTCCCACTCCCCACGCTGACACGCGAATGGCAACACCATTGAAAATCTGCGCCCTAATAAGCTACAGTCACAAAGGAAGCTAGGGAGTAGAAGAAGGAGGAGGAGAAGGGAGCAAAAGAGAGAGAGTGAAATGAAAAGAATTGAAAAGAATTGCAAACTGTCAGTGTCAAGGCGATGCCTCGAACGGCCAGAGCAGACCAGACCAGTGCCCCCAATGCGCCAGTAGGTGGCAACGCCAGCAGTGATGCCAGCACTCCCAAGGGGCAAAAGAAGCCAATTAGTTGATTAAAAGTAGCCAAAAGTAGCTAAAAAATGACTGAATCACAAGAAAAACGTAATGTCTAACTGCTGCACTCACAGTTTAACGCGAATACCAAGCAGTTAAGGCTTAAATATGTTATAAAAACGTATTTCTATAAATAGATAGCTACTTTGTAGCTTTAGCAGCAGCACAGCTGCCTGGCGTCGACGTCACTGTCGCTGTCAACGCTGACGTCAAGTGGCACTTGGTGCGTCTTGAAGAGGTTTCACTGTGTCGAAGTCGCCGACCAGCGAGGAAGTCGCAACACGAGCACTTTTTATTATCAACATTTTACCCCAAAAAACAAGTAGCATCATCATCATTATGATAATGTCAGAAGGTGGGTGAGTAGAGACTGGAGGTTGGAGGTTTCTACGTCTAAAGTCCATTGAATTGCTAATAATTTTTGTGACAAACGTTTGACGGTTCACTCACTCGGAAACTAAGGCGCCTGTCAGCCCTGGAGGCGAACAAATTCATCCAAATTCTGTGTCTCTGCTCAAGGGCAGAACAGACGCCCCACGGAGTGGGCCACTTGAGTCCCCAGTTCCTTCCTTCGCTCCCTAGATGATTTTTCACTGTCTGCAGCTCGAAAGCACTTAAAAGCCAATTAGTTAAAGACTAAATGTATACTATAATTCAATTTTCACTTAACTGTTTCATTAGCTGGAGAATCTAAAGCAACAAATTAAATGCTTGGCTCGGAAAAAGTCGGAGGAATTAAAGAAACTCTACAGATTATGTTTTATTAGACCAAAGCTCGACTATTTTTAACTTTGTCGCTAATATTTAGTTAGTGGGAGCCATTTTTCCTTAAGTTTCCAACAGAAAATTGTTGAACCTTCCAGACTGTATTCGGTTTCTTTAGGGTAGGTCGGATCCAAAGTGTCAGATGGATGGATAAGACTGTTGCACATACATTATTGTCTTTATACCCTTCCAGAGGGCATAACAGTTCTGTCAGATGAGCAGACCCCTAAAGTAAATACTCAGCCGATATAATCAGGCCCCTTTGTTACCTTGTAGTTAGTCTCGTACTCTACAGGGTATCGAAACCTTGAGTTGCCAAATATGTCCTTGCTTTCGCGTTTTTTAGACTTTTCGAATCCACCCTAAGTATGTCCATATTATAAATGTATACTTACTCGTACCTTAAATATTTGACCCTCGACTCAAGACCCTTTCGGGTTTTTTAACTGCTTTGAGCTTGATGATTCATACAACGCCCACTCAAACCATTCGATATATGAATGCAAAAACTACCACCTCTAATACTATATGAAGAATCCTATATAAATATATATATATAGATATATACTCGACTGCTTACATAGGACTTATGTGTGCTTCATTGCTATAAATACAAAAAACCCTTGACAAAAAAGTGCAATGCAATTAATTTCGCGAATTTGAAGAGGGGGGTGGGGTGCGGGCAGGGGTAAATGAAAAGTGACGCGAACATTTGAGGCAGTCCGAACTTTGGGTAGTTATAGATCACCCCTCGTAGCAACGGCAACCCTGTAGCACATCTGTAGAATGTTCCCTTTTCTGTTTGTGTTTGTTTGTTGCTATCTGTCCACTCTTCTATTCCCCCCTCCCCCACAGCTCTGCTGCTGCGCTGTCAACGTTTTGATGTTGCGTCCGTCGCGGTTCATTAAATTAAAAACAGCCAATTTCGTTGCCAAAGTAATACATCAAAAAGCAGCATTCTAAATAGAAAGGGGAGTAGAAGGGGAAATGGGTGCACGCGGAATGTGGAATATGGAACATGAACCGGCTCAGCTGATGCTAATCTGACTTACACAGCAGCAGCTGGAGTAAGAGGGAGGGAGAAGTATTTGCCGGGCAGCTGCTTGACATTTATACGCTCTCCTTTTAGCTATTGTTTTCGCTCTCACGCTGCCTGCGGCGAATTCGTAAGCTGTTGCTCTCTCTAGTCCCAAGCGTAATCGAGTGGCCAGTGAGAGAGCGAGAGCGAGGGTTGTTTTCCTATTTGCCCGTCTGTCCGTTTTCAGTGTTCCGCCGGCGTCTGCCCAGCAGTGTCTCTCGGTCGCGTCGTCTGCTCCGTTTTTTCTTCCCGTTTTTCTTGACTCTTTTTTTGCCATGGAAATTATAACTTTAACTCTAATTTAAGTTACACTTTTCGGGGTTTATTTGTCGAAACATTATGACGCGCTTGGGGACAGACCCCGAGGCTGTCTGTTTGTCAGTGTTTGTCTGTGTCTGCCCTCGCCTCGCCCGTTTGGCGTTTTCGCCGTCGTCGCCTTTGTGTCGCTGCCTGTAACTAACACACACAAACACAAGCTGCGCTGCTACCGGTTGCTATTGTCGTTGTTGTTGTTGTTCGCCTTTTGACCGCTTGTTATTTTTAAGGTTCGGTTTTGTGGTCGGCGGAGTAAGAACTTTGCACAAATTACACACCACAAAGATAAACAACAATAAAAAACGTTGATTGTTATCGAAATGGTAAGAATTCGATATAAATTGGTTAAGTTTTGCTCGGATTTACAGCTAAGCAAATATTTATGGTCTGTAAGAGCTCAAAGGTCGACTAAAAGTTATCCCGTGCTGTGCCCAGGTATGGTAATCTTGTCCGCAAGGCAGACAGGGTTGCCATTTGCCCCCCATTACCGTTAGTTTACCCAAGGAGCGCTGTCTCGCTCCCCCCGTGTGGTCAATTGGCTAACTCTGTCGTTTGTGGACCGATCTTTATGGCACTTACAGCAGTGATACATGGGCGTAAGGGCGTGGTATTCAAAATCCTGAAAGTATATGTTCCAGCAAAAGATATAAGGAATCTGTATACCAATTTTAGTGTTTGTAGCTTCAATAAGCAACGAGATTTAGTCATAAGAAGCTTTGAACCTATTTGTCAGTACAGGGTCTTAAATTATAAATAGCTTTCCAATACTTTGTAGTATTTATAATACCTTGAATAGTATTCAATAATGCATAAGATTTATGCATGATGCAGATTACTATATCTTTTCAAAGTTTAAAGCTTCTCTACAAGTCGTTTAGTTGCTAGTTTATAGCCAAGTTTACAGTGCATCTCAAAGTTCCTCCCCATTTATTACCAAGAATTCTAAGAGAGTATTCCTAATGCCAAACTGCCACCCGCTGCTCAATCTGCATGTTAATTAATAATAAGCATGTTCATATTTTGAATGGCATGCCACGCCCACTCCCACTCACTTAGCCCGAGCAGGTCAGGATCGTCAATCAGCCATGAGAACTCGTTCCCCTTTGATAAACTTCCCCCATTTGAGCGGAGGAAATCTCAATGGTTGTGACCAGGTTGTAATCCCTGTACTGCTCTAGGGTTGCTTTCGATACAGCTTAAAGAGGGTTGGGGGCAGGAGATTACAGTTGGTTTGCGGGTGCAAATTGTGCTGTGATCTACCCTCCTTCGAGTCGCTTTTTATGCCACCCACTTTCCTACTCCTTGTACTGAGTGCAACATGTTGCCGGGATTTGTTTTGTTAATTTCTTGTTGTGTGCACCCTTAAATCATATTTTGGCAGTGCCCTGACAACCCTGGCCACTGTCAATGTCATGCGCTAATTGAAATTTATGGAAATTTGTGGACTTTACTTAAAGCCAGGTCCACTGAGCAAAAAACTTGGGCTTAAGAAGGAGAATTTGGACAAATATTTAAGGGATTTTTAAAGTATTTTAAACTTAAGAAAGTTTAGCTTAATTTCTAGCTATTTTATGTTTAAGGGATTGCTCTTTTTCAAGTAAAACTAGCCAACTTTTGGCTTGATTCCTCCTCAATTACTTCAAGTGTATTGTTTATTAATTGCTGCCTTAAAAAGGGTGCCCATTCGATTTTATATCTTAATCAATAGGCCAAGACCAGACCCAGGCCCACAGCTAGGCCCAATCGAGCCTAGTTTGCTGCTTTTGCTACCAGACTCGTTTTATGGCCAGAACTCATAATGAATATTTATGAATGTGCATGAATGTGGCCCAAGACGGCTTCTTAGCCAGCTGAAAAGCCGTCAACAGCTGTTGACAGACGCACCAGCTGCCCCCAAAATAGCATTGGGGTGCCACTGGTGGGGGAATCCCCCTCACAGCTTTGTTGTATTGCCTCTAATTTTATTAACACGTTCATCATTCATGCCATGCCACATTCAGTGGCACACACACAAGTGGCGCCACCGCCACCCCCTCCCCGCCCACTGTCTGGACGGCAATCAGTCTGCCGCAGCAGCGACAACGACAGTGGCTGCCGTTAGTCATTTGCCGCCTCTTGACTTTGACAACGTCTGTTGCCATACTTTTCTACTTCTTCGTCTTCTGCTCCTTTTTTTAATATTTTTCGTCTTTTCGTCTTTTATGCGAGGAGAATTAATAAAAATTATTGCATATATTTGTAATTCTGGGTGGGTATCAGGGATGGGGAGATGGTGTAGGAGGGGAGGGAGGGAGAGGGTGGAGCAGCAGACGTCACTTTTCAGTCAGTCCCTTGCCCCAAAAAGAAGCAAAAACTTCAGTCTGTTGCAGGCACTTAAATAGCGCGTGCCAGAAGCTTTTATTGTTGTTTTATACCCTGTAAGCAGCTAAGTGGGGTATGACTGGAGACTAGACGCAAGAAGACGAGGCAATAAAGTATATTGGATTGTCAAGCGATTAGTCCAATAGGTGCTTGGTTGATATATCATTACTATTTCACTGTTTATATAATTAAAGGGTAACTCCAAGTCGTACCTATCCCACCCTTAAACATATTCCTAATTTATGCAATGTCTGCAGATGAAAGCGTTTTAGAAATATTTCAATATTGGAATTCATAGCTCTCACCCTTGGCACTCCAACAATGAAAGGGGAAACTAAACAAGACGAAGAATAGAAAGAGGAGAAGGAGAAGGAGAAGTCAAATAAAGGAATCTACGAGTGGAAATTCCTTATGCATTCCGACTCTAAGAAATGTTAGATAAATAAATACATTTTATTGAAGTGATTTAGAGGAAAATCATTGAGTTGACATTGTGTGGTCATCGGGTTAACTGTTTATATAGTCGTGATTACCGACATTACGTAAGCCCCGAGTTGGAGAACGTGTCTTGACACGTCCATAAGACGCTCAGTTTCACTTAGAGTGTCATTCATTATATTTGCACTAAACTTAAACTAAAACGATTTATTACAAGCGATACGCGTGGATACTTGAGTTCAATCCGCACGAGATACTGTAGCTGAGTGGGGTATACCCAGTGCCGTGGGGTATACTAAACTTGTGTACATTATGTAGCTGGGGGATTAGTTACTTTGTACTTGTAGTGGGACTGGGTATATTGGCAGTCGTGTGCACTCGTCTCTACTACTCGTCTGTGTCTCAGTCTGCCTGTCGCTGTCGCTGTCGCTGTCTCTGTCTGAGTTGTCGTCACGTCACGCAGATGAAATCGCCGTGATGTAACTTTTTATCGATTACATTTCACGCCAAACAACAGCAGCTGTACACTGAGCAAAATCGTACTAAAGTTGGCTTTAGTTTTAAAGAGGAGTTTAGCTATAAATAAAAATCATGTAGCAGTTTAGGTTATAAGTAAAGAAATCGCCTGGGGTTGATTTATGACTAGAATTACCCTTAATTTTGTTCAGTGTAGTGAGGGGTGTGGTTTCGGTGCTACTTTGAGTCGGTTGTTGACTCTGGTGATTTATAGTGTTGCATGCAACAGACAGCGCCATCTCTCTGTGCTCTCGCCAGTTCCGCATTCATCTCAGACACTCCCTCTCTGTCTCTGTCTCTCCCTTCCTCTCTTTCTCTGCCACCTCCACTTGGCTGCTCTAATCAATTTCGGTTAAGCGCCCCCTGCCACACCCCACCCCACCCCAAGCCCTCTTGAGACAGCTTTCCATCAGTTGTCGCTGGACGATTGCAACGGCAACTGAAACTGATTGCCACACTTTGATAGGAGCAATTAAATTGTCCCTCTTAATCATACTCGAAATGCATTAATTTATTGTGTTTAATTCCTTTCGCATTTCATTTAATCAGTGTGCATTTTAGACCCTGTACAGGGGCAAGGCGAAGGGGTGTATAAGTTGGGTTGGGTAAAAAATTCTCCAGCTAGCTACTTTTTATGTTTCCACTCCCTTTCTGTGTCCATTTCTTATTTTTTAATGCACTTTTTACAGAACCAATGCGGGTCACCAACGTTTGAGAAGGAATTGCGCGAACAAATTGAGAAGTAAGTGACAAATCAATTACACTCTACAAATCTACACAAGCAGCTCTATGTGTGTGTGTGTGTGTAAGTGTGGAGAAAATTCAAGCATGTTATACCATTAATTTTCATTTAGCAACACTTGTAAGTGGAAAATGCGTTTAGTACATAACAAAAGCAGCAACCGATTTTACACTTCAAGGAAAAACAGCTAGAAATGGCTAGTTTTTTAGCTAAAAGAACTGTTCAACGTAGGGCCTAAACGAAAAGCAGTAGAAGGCGGAATCGCAGACCAGTGCTGCCAAAATAGCATAATTTTTCAAGACAAACAGGAGTAGAATTTCTGAATTATGCTAATGACATGCTGACAAGATCTAAATATTTACGAGCTGCCGAATGGAAAAATGTTTTATGCATTCCATTTGGAAAACTGCAGTGAAAAGCAGTAAAGAAAATTGTAGTACCAAACGAAAGAGAAGGCAAGCAACAAGAAAGAGAAGGAAACACAACTGAAGTTGTTGGAATTTTGGCTCTTTTATTTTGCCACATAATTATGCAATGGTAAAAGAGTTTACTTCGCGCTGCTTTTGGCCAAAAGGCCGTATAAATATTTCATAGAAAGTCGTGACTAAGAACGCCTTCAACTTCCTCAGTCGGCAGCCATTACGCACCGAAGCAGACTTGGCTCAGAGCCTAAGCCAAGTTAACAACATCGAATGCAATTTTGCAAATTGCTAAGCCAGCAGAAAAGCAGCTAAAACCCGAATCAGAGTTAGAGCTAAAGCCACAGCAGGAAGCATTTACTTTGCAGTCAGAACCAGGCACTATATATTTTCCATTTTCCATTTTCACCATTTTCCGCATTTGCTGTGCGAAAAGCCATCAATCAGCGACAGGCCAGAGAAACAGAGAATTCTCTGGACTCCAAAATGTAATTACGGCAATCAAAATTCGCGCATAGTTTTTCTTTTTGGCCACGCACTTTTCCAGCATTTTTCGATTTCCCCCCCCCCCCCCCCACACACACACAGAGCGACACAACAAAATGTTTGGCAACTTGTTTTTCATTTACACATTTCATTTTATGATTTTCATTTTCCATTTTCTTTTCTTTTTTCGATTTTCTTTTTTCTTCAGCATGAATCGCATTATGAAATCCAAAGAACGCAAACAAGTGCAGACATGTCGGGATCACAAGGCGCTCCAGGTATGTATCTTTCAGCTGTACTTCTTGCTAATGTGTTGGGCGAGGGGAGTAACTAAAGATTAGCCACGTTTCGTTTGGGCTGTAACAAACTCTTGGCGCCACCCTCGCTCTGCACAGCATGTGGAAAAGCGCAAACAAAAAACAATTTGCACTGTAGCACCGCAAAGAGTTTTCAGTTCAACTTTCCCCCGCTGGAAAATGGAGACGAAAACGAAGACGAAAAAGACGCTGAAGTCTCAGCGAAGTCATAAATAAACCCATAAATTCATTTTTAAGAACAATGTTTTTCCCCTCGCTCGCATTCAGCGCATACAAATTGTCGCTTATCTGAGCCGAGTTAAGAATTTGTTTCGCTGGCGAATACCCTTTAGAGGGGGTATAATAAATCAGTCACTAAGTGTGCCCAGAAAGTGCATATAGGCTGGCTTATGTATGTAGCTATGTCTGCTCATAACATACTCCTCAAACGCAAGCTGATCGAAGGACTATATTCTATAGCTTCCTTATGAACGAAAGGTCTTAAATTGAAGGGAAGTTCTCAACTCAGTAAAAAGAGGAGCATTCTATACGAACCT
This sequence comes from Drosophila acutilabella, assembly GCA_035046005.1. Taxonomy (NCBI): domain Eukaryota; kingdom Metazoa; phylum Arthropoda; class Insecta; order Diptera; family Drosophilidae; genus Drosophila; species Drosophila acutilabella. The sequence goes on along the minus strand of JAWNOK010000024.1, from coordinate 19,008,594 downwards.
ACAAGAGTATTTGAACTTCGTACTGCCAACAAAAGTGCTTCCCTGCTGTTATTTTTTTAAAGGGGTGCTGGGAGAGTGGGATACATCGAGTAGGGTAGTCGGGGTAGCCGGGGTAGGGTAGACAACGGTTGTTTTACTTTTTTGCTGCTAAATTGATTGAGCGTTGGCATTAGAGACGCTTCGCTGAGTTTCTTTTCATTATTGCCCCCTTGCCACAAGACACAAGGAGTTTCTTTCAGGCAGTCTTACCAAAATACAAATTCAAGTTAACTGAATTTTGGTAGAGCGCGTCTAATGATAAATCCCAGTTTCAGTCTCAGACTCAGCCCCAATCCCAATTCCAATTTCAATCCCAAGGTTCAGTTTCAAAACATTGTTTGTCTGGCTGTCTTGTTGTGACCTTCGGGCCAAGTTAACAAGTCGGCCCGTCAGTTGTTTACTTGTTCAATTCATGCAGTTTTCTTTTGGGCTCACACAAAAACTCTTGTAACGAGTTGCATGTAAACTACTCACTTAGCACTTCAATCCGTTTCAAAGTGACACAAATTGACTGATGAATGAGCCAGCGAGCGACCCTCGTCAATGCAGTGCACCCAACTCAAGGTTTTCTCAATGAAAACTTAAGAGGAAAATGCATGTGACTTGACTAGAATCCAATCAAAATGTTTAAAGCTTTTCGTTGATTTTTATAAGTTTAATATTGGCGTACTTTTCTGAGATGTATGGGTCAGGAAAGGGAAGGTTTAACGTAAAGGGTTGCTAGGAAAATATACGGGAAATCTCTAACTTGTCTCTCATTATCCCCCTTTTTTCCCCTACGAGAAATCTCTAACTTGTCTCTCTTTTTCCCCCCTTTTCTACTACAGACTCGATTTGCGAGACAGGAGAGCCTACTGCACTCGATGCAGCAGGAGAACCGAGCGCTGCTCACCCGCATACGACAGTACGAGCATTGCCTAGACGATGTGATGAGAAAGGTCGTAGACGCCATTGTGGCCGAGGACAACCTGCGGGAGGAGGTGAGCATGCTGAAGAGTCGAGTGCGAGATCTGGAGGCACAAAATGCAGCCCTCTCAGCCAGTCCGGTGAAGGGGCGTGACGAGGGCTATTGCACAATGAGCAGCGGACAACCGCAGCCCTCGAATGGCCACTTGGAGGATCTGCCCGAGGAGCCGGAGCAGTGGCTGCTGCCAGCGGAGCCCTGTTCCACCGAAATGGAGGATTGGAGCATGTCGCAGGAGGAGCTGGCTGTGATAACCTTCGACGATGAGCGCGATCATCAGCAGCAACTGCAGCAGCAGCAACAACAGCAGCAACAGTTGCAGCTGCAGCGTCGGAAGCGGGAATATGATTGGCTCTGGCCCTCGAGTGACTTGATTAATTCGACGAGCGTTGAGACTGACTCCCTGACCGATGGCATAGCCCAGCTGCTGCAACAGAAGGTACAGTCAACAGAAATATTATTCCTACTACTCCTACTCAAGTCTTAATCCTTTCACAGATTGTCTACTCGGAGGATGAGGAAGTGGCCTGCACGGATTTCACCAACGACTTTTACAAGCTGGTCAACATACGCTCCAACTCATCACGCAGTCTCTTCTCCTACCTAGAGGGCGAGACCGATGACGAGGACGAAGAGGAGGAGGAGGACGAGCAGGACTCGAGCATGTCGGAGAGCCAGGGCCCGGCGCGCTTGAGTCCCACGCCCAGCGAAGCGGGGCGTGCTCAGCTGACCAGCTGCTCCTCCAGCGAAACCGACGAGCACTCGGTGCACATACCACCACCGCAGCAAGTGGAGGCGCAAGCGGAGGAGGAGGAGGAGCACGACTACGCAGTTATCGAGGAATGCAGACGACGTGTCAGCGACATTGAGATCGAAGATGTGCCACTGATCATCCAACCGGCGCTCAATGAACAGCAATGCATAGCACAAATCATCAAGACCGAAATGCGACGTCCTCCACATGTACTGGTCAAGTCCAAGTCGGTGCTGGAGGATCAGGAGCCGAGCTGCATACTGCGTCACAATCAGCGTCGCGAACTCGAGTCCAGTTTCGTGCGCAGCGACAGCATCAGTTGCTCCCTGATGGCCAAAATGGCCAAGGAGTCGTCACCGCCAATGACTGGAGCAACACCACCGAAGGCAGCAGTAGCACCACCGCCAGCTGTCGTCTCTAAGCTCAAGGAGCGTCTGCTGCAGCGGCATGCGCTGCCTGCGCACTCCTGGCGGCGCAGCAATGGCTGGAAACGGGTGACGTCACCGGTGCAGACATCAGCGCTTGTTTCACCAAAGAAGGTGAGTTAATTAACCCACTTAGGTAACCCTGTCTAATCAATTTTCCTCCTCTTCACCTGCAGGAAACAAAGTGCTCTCCTGCGGAGATCCCAAAGAGCAGTCACAAAGCCCCGCCCACAAGAATTCCAACGTGCATTCACAGCTCCACGTCAACATCCTCGTCGACGTCATCGACATCGTCGTCGCCCTCGTCGCCTTCCCCGCAGACAACTCAGCAGACACCGCAAAAGCTTCCAACGCAACGTAAATCGAAAATTCCACCTCCGGTTCCCGTGCGTCGTTCCTATGCGAGTTAAGAAAATCGATTTTCGAAATAATATACCCTATATACCCTAGTTTAAGCAGACATAGGCGGAGTTTAACAAACTCTAAAATATTATATATTAAAGATTTCAAAAGACTAAATTGTGATATATTCAAACTAAACGAAGGAGACCGAAAGAAGACATGAGCGAAGATCAGTTATTAACCTAAGCAAGCTTCAAATTTATACCGTATACTGAATAGATTTTTGAAAGTGTTTTTTCTCGATTTTCCAAAAACTAAATACAAAAAAAAAGACACTCGAATTGCTCTATTTAATTACGTAGAGCTTTTGTCCGAGTTGTTCCCAGACATGTGTTCGAAATCTGCATTTTTCAAACGAAAAGATATCTCTAAAAGGATCATTTTTATACATAATAAAGCCAGGGTAATTGTCTAGTCTAGTCTACCCTTCAGAAGATTTAATTAGACAATTACCAAAACTGGAAATTTGGAATAGCCAAAACTCTGTCGCTAACCGAACCGAGTGAAACTTCAAACTCTTTGCTAAAACTATCAAACGAATCTAAGAACTAAAATAAAAAAGAAATACTATATATGATTATTATAAAATTGTAGTCTTCCGCACAAAAAGAGCATGTATGTATGTGTATATAGATAAGCGGATTAACTGATTATCAGTTTATCAGCTGAAGATAACGACTCATCGGGAAGTAACCGTTTAGAAATGGGTGAAAATATTTAGAGAACTTTACATTAACTATAACTGAACTATATAGCACATACATATACATACATATATACATAGATATGGTTTCGAATCGAACAACAATAATATGTAAATTTGAAAACTCTTCTTCTTACTATAGTTAGTCCCTCTTAAGTAGCCACGATGTGAGACTATACATATATAGATCCTTCGGGAGCAATGTCGGTTAGTTGCTCTCGTCTGCATCCACATCCTAATAACAAGTTACATGCATAATTATATAGTATATATATTATATATAGTATATAGTTTATAGTTTATATAAACGCACTACGCTCGACAAAATGAGAAATTATAAATTTAAGCTCGTATATAAACATTATAAATGTATTTTCTTAGCGTAGCAAGTACAAAATAAACAAAACAAAATCAAATACGAAATATGAAATAATAATAAAAAGAGTTACGAAATATAAATTATTAAACCTACAAAGTGCTGGTCTATTACTCGATTTAAAACCACAATAAAACCAATTACATGAAAAACTAATTACAAAACTTTAAGTACATTAAAAACACTTAATTTAGACTAAGTTACTATTAATTTTGGCTAAAATCAGTTCGAGCCTTTGCTGCAATTCGAATGCGTTTAAACGCATTTCAGGTTCGCTGATCCAGCAGCTTCTATACAGCTCGGAGTACTCGATCTCCAGCAGTGTGTTCGAAGCATTGTAAGAATTTGGAAAGTGCTCAGCTAATCTTGGCTGTTTTTTACGCCTCAGAACGCGTCGCTTGCCAACACGCCCATGGGCAGTATCAAAATTGAGATTTCGACGTGCTTTTCTGAACAAATCAGTAGAGAGAAGAGCATTCAATTGAGGATTACAGCCGTTCTGGTAGTTGTATATGACACTCATCGAGTCGTTCTGATCCGCGCTGTCCTTAAGCTCCTCCAACCGTGTATAGTTATCGGGCCTCAGGTGATGCTTGACCACCTGATAGGCAATGGTCTCGTTGCAGGTGAGCGTATAGAAGGGCAACCGACGTGCTTGCAGCTGCCACATGGTGATCCCAAGAGAATAAATGTCCGCAGCGCACCCGAGGCATCCAGAACGTAGTGCTTCAGGGGACATGTAACGTAGTGTTCCCTGGGCACAAACGGGGTTAGTACAGGACTCTCCTAACTTGATGGAGCTGCCAAAATCACACAACTTGCAGATGTAGCTCCGCTTGCCAGTAGAGTTGACTCTGGGACCCAAGGTAATCAATACATTTCCTGGCTTCACATCCAGATGCAAGACCTTCTGGGTATGACAGAAGCGCAGAGCAGCCAGGACATCGAGGGTAATTCTGTAAGGAAAACAAGCAAAAAATTGTATTTGATGTGTGATTCCTAGCTGCAGAGCTCTTAAACGGCATAAATTTTAACTAAAATACCAGGCCAACAGAAATGGATAGTAGGTTTCAGTACAAAAAGTAAATACACAGAAAGATAGGCTTAGGCAGGTTCAAAGGTCGCTCTCCCGGTCTTACGCTCTCCTTTCCTACGCTACGCTGTTTGTGTGTTTGTTCGCTGTTGCTGGCAGAGCTCGCTCTCCCGCTCATTAGAATAATTACTCTCCAAGCAAGCCCTGCCGCCTTAAACTCTCCATTGCTGTCCCTTCGCTGTTTTGTGTGTTTGTTCGCTGTTGCTGGCAGAGCTCGCTCTCCCGCTCATTAGAATAATTACTCTTGAAGCAAGCTCTGCCGCCTTAAGCTCTCTATTGCTGTCCCTTTGCTGTTTTGTGCATTTGTTCGCTGTCGCTGGCAGAGCTCGCTCTTTCGATCTTACTCCCTAAGCAAGCCCTGACAGTTCTTGCACTCTCCTTTTCTTCGCCTCACTGTTTGTGTGTTTGTTCGCTGTTGCTGGCAGAGCCCGCTTTCCCGCTCATTACATTAATTAGCCCTGCCGCCTTAAGCTAGCTGTCTATTGCTTAACTTTCCTTCTTTCTTCACATTTCATTCTTGAACTAAGTTCTGTCGCCTAGAAAAATCTTAATATTTGCCATCATTTTCTGCCTAACACTATTGTAAAATGTGTTGTGCCTTGCTGTGGATTTCTTTTCGCCTGAAAATTCAACTGGTAATTAGAATTTTCCAGCTGTAAAACCAGGCGAACTGAACTTTCAGCAGGTCTTAAAGCACAAAATCAAACTCCACTTTGAAACTACAACTATGCACTTTATGTTAACCTAACAAAACCCTTTAAAAAATAAGTACAGTCTCTAAAAGTGGTCATCCCACACCTACAGCACTCTGTGCACCAAGGGCAACGGCAGCGTGTCCAGCACCCGCTGCAGACACAGTCCGTTCGAGCGCTCCATGATGATCAGTCCCAACTCAGGTGTCTCCTCCAACTTGAGCAGACGCACGATATTCCTGTGCTTCCAGTTGAGCGCATGTGCCTCATTCTTTAGCGTGCAAACGGCGCTCTTTCTGATCACCTTCAGTGCCACCGCGTGTTCTAAAAGAGCACTAAATTTTAATTTCGTTCCACTATAAATTTGATCACATACCCCTATAAATGCCCTTGAAGACTGTGCCGTAGGAGCCGCGTCCCAAGATGTGGCACCTGTTGGACATGGACGCATTTGGATCATCTCGGAGCAGCTCCTCTCGCTTTGGTGTAGTCAACACTATGCCACACTTGGTAACACATGACCTTGAATATTATTAAAACACCTTTCGTTTGTTATTACAGATAACATAAATATATTTCTTTTTCAATTGCATTTCTTACATTTTCACTTCTGCGCCATTTAACGGTGCTTTGCTTTGTTTTGATACTAGCCGCGTTGCCAACCTTTTCTTATTAAAACTACTTTTGGCAAGCCCAACTTAACTTGCCGACAGCGTTGCCAGACTGTTACAACACATTTAATTAATACCGCCAAATTTGAATTGACTTAAGTTGTATTTACACTAATTACGTTCCACACTCTTTCACTTAAAGTATATTGTCACATTATTTAATTTATAGAAAAGTTTCAAAAAAAAGTTGTTCTTGTTGTTCGATTAAAAGCTGGCAGCTAAAGCCTTGTCTGATCAAATAGTACATGCTTCACACGTAGGAAGTAGGAAAAATGCTAAATACATTATTTATACAGTGATAACAATTTATCGAGGCATCATTTTAGGCTTAATACTATCGAAATAAATAAGCTTTATATATGTATGTCTTCCAATTTGGCTTCCGAAGGTCTCTAAGGTCTCTGATCGCGTTCCTCGTGCAATTTCTCCGTTTCTTGCCTCAAAGTCTGCAAAAACGAAAGGTTAATCAATGAAATCAACTGGCTTAAAGATAAAACTTACAGAAAAGGCTGCTTGGATTTTGTCTGTGATGAGTTTTCGTGCCACAGGTTCAGGCACTTGTTGATTCTTCAGCTCCTGGACATAATCGTTAAGATCCAAGGGCTCTCCGATATTGACCGTAACGTTCTTGCCCAATTTAAACATATACGGCTCCACATTGGGCAGCACCGAGTCCATGCCCTCGTGCCACATGGGCAACACAATTGGCAGCTTTGGTGATTCGTAGATAATCCGACCCACTCCCCATTTCAGTCGGATCTCCTCCTTGGTCATGTTGACCTTTCCCTCTGGAAATACGTGCACCCAATGCCCCAGAGCACACTTCTCGATGCACAGATTTATAGCCTCCTGGTAAACGCCATTTCCACGCACAACCGGAATGCATTTTCCTATAAAAGATTAAAAAATATTAAAATCAATCGATTTTTAGAATATTTATAAGGTAGACTTACCGAACATAAAGAACATTGAGTGCAGCTTTTTGGTGAAACAAATATCGTGGGCGGCCATTGACCACCGTATGCGAATAGTATTGCACACATAACGCATGGGAAGGACACCCCAGATACCGGGATCGTCGAAGCAGGAATGATGATTGGAGACCGTTACTAAGGGCACGCCCTTGGGACGCTTCGCCACCGCTTTGATGAGGCGATCCTTATTATAGACTTTCGTATGGCTCAATACAACTGGATGGGATAGATTATCAAAATACTATCAGTTTGTAATCTATAATAAAGCACATGTTATTTATGCCTCCCTATCAGAGTGTATTATATTATTCGATTAGAATATTATTTCTTTCACAATGACAGAGCAGAAAAGAAAGAAAACAGGAAGCATAAATGTTGTTCATCAGCCAAGAATCTTGACCATGGTTTATACCGACGAGAGAGAAGAGCCAAACGCCCGAAACATTCGCGCCAAAAATAAAAGGTCTATATATAAATACACTGATCGAAAATGTGCACTTAAAACTACGGTACTTGTTCATTAGGGCTTTCAAATAGAGATAAGATTAAAGAAATCTAGTTTAATGGTATGTAGATTGAGTTGATTAATCCAAATTCATTTGTTTGAACGCTAACATTTTGTAAGAATTTGATTAAAGATTTAAGAGCAGAAATTTTAAGAGGTGTGTTCCTAAATTAAGAACATGTGTGTTTTTTTATCAGTTAACAGGGTCTTCGTCATTACTTACCGAGTAGAATTTTGCTAAAGATGCCAACAAGAGTTATCACAATTTGACTGGCGATATACCATAGTGTTGAGGGACTTCGGAGACGCGGGAATATCCAACTGATGTCGTAGGGTATCTCTACACTGGACGTCATGCCCGATATGGAGGGCTTTCGGCCCTGGGACTGGCTGTCCTGCCTTTTCAAAGACTGATCTGCGGATGACCGCAGGCTGTGCGAAGAGAGATGAAGTTGAAGATTCTCCTGCTGTTGTTGCTGTATCTTCTGCTGCTGCTGCTGTTGCTGCTGCTGCATTCCGGATGAGGATCTACCATCTGGCACTGGATGAGCCTCGGGGGCCTGGACGTAGTGCTGCGAGTTAATGGAGATGGAGTTTAACATCTTGACAAAAGCTACATCAAGTGCTAACCTAATACCCAAAGCGCCCGAAGTGAATCTTAACCAACTTACGGATGGTCAAAGACTACTTTGTTTTTACTATATTCAGACAGCTTTTAATTCAACACATATTTCACAACTTGAATTTTACTGACAGTAAAGTCGGCTTTAACTTTTCGAACCTAATGAAATGGGCAGAAAAACTATAAATATTTAGCTATTTCTAGCTAAAGTGCATAATTTTCTGGCAACACTGGCAAGCATAGGATTCGTGGGGAAGTCAGCATGCGCAATGCATGAGTAAGTGAGACGCAAGAGATGCACGAGAGGCGCCAAGGCTCAAAGGGAGATAGCGTGAGATAAACTGAGAGCGGAAGCGAGCACAGTCAGCATGAAAATGCATTTTGTTTTCTTTCTCTTCTCTTTATTTATTTTTTATACACAAAGAAAGCGTAGTGCAAATACGCAGTTTACTACGTTCTTAGCAATTTTGTAGGACACTCAAAGTTCAATTAAACGAAAACAAATATATTCATATATATTTAATTTGAATTTGAATTTGAATTGACTCGCCTTCAATTAATTTAAAATATTCGTGTGTTCACTTTTTTTTGTTTTTCAATTAAAATGCTCTTTTACTCTCTCTGATTTATTTAGCTTGCGTTGGTTCTATTAAAACGAAGCGTAAAAGTTTCGTTAAACGTTCGCGATTTATTAGAAATTGTTGAGGTTGTCACACAACCGTGCGGTGGGAACTTGAAAGTGTAACTGATTGGAGACTCGACAATTTTTGTTTTTCAAGTACAAATGCACTGTTAGGTGCGTATTGTGCACAAGGGCGTGAAAAGCAAGAGAATCTGCCAAAGAGAGCTTGGACAAGAGTCAAGTGGAAGCTATCGCTATCAGTAAACATTTATCAGTTTAAACTAAAGTGTTGCAGTAGCAAAAGCACGTTTTCATGCTGAGATTTGCGCAGTGTTTACATAGAGAGAGAGAGAGAGAGAGATAAGTGCAGAGTAAATAAATTCCATTTTCATTTTTAAAAACGCGCGCCACTTTAATCAACCCTGGACTTTGTGGTGAGTTACATACTGTGGTGAATAATCAATTGGGGCCGCAGTGCGTGGCTTTTTTCTTTCTACTGCTACCTGTATAAATTTCTATTGTATATCAAGGTCAATGGAAAATCTCTTTGTCCTTAGTATTATATATAAATGTAGGCCTTACCCTCGCCCCCAAGGCGTGTATGCGCTGGCCATAGATACTCCGCTGCAGTTGTCCAGCACTGAGATGCAGATCCAAATGCCATAAGCATCGCGTGGTTATCGTCGGATACACGTGATCAGGCCGTATACGCCTTAAACTTGTACAAAAAGCCATCAACATGATGAACACACAACTTGTATTGATATGTAGATGTACGATTATAATGGATGGCTTGTTTTTAGCTATACCGCATCAACTCTTTCACTCTTTACATAAGCGTTATTTATCTCAACGATACACTTGCGAATTGTGGACTTGCGCTGCGGCCGCCGACGGTTTCAGCTTTGGCTTAGTTTTCTTCAGCACATCAACATTCGCGCATTCCGGCCCGTTATATGTAATTTTGTGCCTGCCGCGCACTTTGGACGAAGCGCGCATGTCTGAATTTTTATGGTTGTTGCAAATGAAGCAATTATAGTACTCTAGGCCAAAAGGAAATCTAAATAATTTATGAAATTTCAATGTAAACATGCTGAAACAGCTGATAGATTCTAGCCATTCACAGGTCACAGTTACATAAGACACTACTGCCAGCTGTTTAAGAAATAATCGATATCACAGAATTATCGAAAGCATTTTACCGAAAAGCATTTTATGTTTATTAACGTGGATATTTAAATTCGCGTTTTGTTTTTTCTCTATAAACTGAATTAACCATGTCACGCAGTGCACGTCCGCTTACATCAGCCCGCGTGCTTCACAAGATCAAGGAGTTAACAGTGCCGGCCAGCGATGTGACCTGCGTAACGAACCGCAATCCCCGTAACCTCGAGAGGTTACGCATTGCCTATAAGCCTAGCGGTTATCATCTGGAAAAGCCTGGACGCTCCTACTGGCATACCCTGGAGATCAATACCAGTGGTCGCTATGTAAGCGCCGACGTAAAACACTTTGAGAACGGAACTATTTTGAGTGCCAGCACCTCGGAGTGGGCCATCAAACAACAGTTGTACAAAACCAACGACACCTCCGCGTTTGTGAACTTGGGACTCGTCCTAGCCCAACGATGCCTTCGAGCAGGCATTACCGAAATGACCTGCAATGTAGAAGCGGTTGCCGGCAGCAAATTGGAAAAGCTGCTGCATGCAGTGCAGGCAAATGGCGTCAGCTTTAAGGAACCCACCAGACTACCAAATACACAGCCCTGGGATGCTTACCGCCACGAGAAGCCCTGGGATGTGTCGGAGGAAGCTGCAATTTCTAACACACAAAATAAACAGAAATAAAAGAAACAAACTTGTTTGGGTTTCGTATTCGTTTAGAATAAACGTTGATTATTTTTATGCTAATTACAATGAATGTCCATCACTGTAGTTTCAATTAAAACTAGCTCGTCTATTCATATTTGGACTTGATGTCCTTCCATTGTTTCTGCAAACCAATAAGAAATAGATTATAAAATGCACTTTTTAGTCTTACATAAGCAGCCAAAATACTTACGCCTTTGTTGATGGAGTCGAAAATCATGTTCGAGCTGACATCGATGGCACGCTCGAAGAAGAATGCCGACGCGATGATGGCCACAGCGTAGGTGGATGTCCGCTTGAAGAGGGTGTTGTAAATTACCTTCATTTTGCAAAAAATTTGGTTAAAATTTTATTTTTTCAACAAAATTTCTCGACTGCTTCGCACGCCAATGAACAGCTGTATCAGAAAGTGTTGAGCAACGACTGTAGCTGTGTGTCAACATAAAGTGTTGTCAAGCGTTTGAATGCTGAAGCAAAGAGGCAGCCTTAATAATTTTTAACACAGTGGCAAGGCCAGCCAAATATTTTCATCTGAGTCGTGTTTCGACAACTTCTGAGATAAACTTGAAAGTGTGACGACAACAGAGCTGGCTTCTGTGTTGCATTAAGTGGTCTGACTTAAAAACCTTTAAAAACTTCCATAAAAATTCTACACAATGGTTGATTTAACTGACGCCGGTTCTCCGTTTCAACAATCTATCCCCAATCTTGCATTTTACGTGCCGGCTGTTGTTGTTTTTGGACTAGCAGGTGAGTCTTAGTTGCATCCATAGATCTAAAAATAAAGTGCTTTTATATTGCGTCACGCATGAATTAAATTCCAATAGACTATGAACTAGTTGTTCTAAATATCACTACAAATGTATGGCAAACATCAAAGTCCAACGAGAATTGCAATCGGGGTCAAAAGAAACTTTCACCACAGAATTGAACCTGCTCCCCAAACCCCTTTCAAAGCCTGTGCCCTCTGCCACTGGGTCTGCCTGCTTCTCAAGCTCCGCCACTGACTCTCTAATAAGCCGTTATCTGACTGCTTAGAGCAATTATCTATTTGATTTCAAGAGCATTAAAATAGTTCTTGGTTTTGTGTGTAGTGTCTACGTGTACTCCAAACATCCTGCTTATCTGGTCGGTTCTGTTTCTGTTATTATATGATTTTTGCCCACGTATTCTATTTTTCTTGTCTAAAAATATTGGCGCTCGAAAGTTGTTAAATGATAAGTGAAAAGCGATAAGAATCCAACAAACACTATTATAAATTACAGAACATTTTTGCGTGTATGCGTGTGTATGTGTGTGTTTAGTGTTCAGTGAGTTGATTGACATGCCCATAAATTAGTTGCTGTGTTTTACATTTTGTTAATTTTACACAATTTTCTTAAGGTTTAGCTGCATGTTTGTTCAGGTTAGAACTTAGTCGGTTTCAACCATTCATTGATTCTATTTTGGTTCGGCTGATAAGCGTGCGCCTCTTCAGTTTTATTAAAGAATCTTATCGCGTCCGTAGTTTGTTCTTATTAATATTTATTTACTGACTTCTTCGTGCTACCTTTAAAAATATGCTGACATTACGGCAGCAGAATACAAAGCGCAGCGAATTCGAAGCCACATATCTCACAAATAATGAAATATAAGCGAACTGATTACATATAAAAATCAATTTATAATTTAGATTTGAATTTTAGCATTCAGTTTGCCAAGACAGCGGTCTGTACAACACGTTAGTAGCGCTCTCAATTGTATAAACAACCGTGTAACTCGTAAAAAGTGCGCGATTTAATAAAAAATAATATAGTTAATTATTGGTTTATGTGTTCAAATTACATATTTGATTTTAAAAAAGTAAAAAAAAAGTGTCTCGAATTCGCAGCCGGTAGGATTCGAACCTACGCTCCCAGAGGGAATCTGATTTCGAGTCAGACGCCTTAACCACTCGGCCACGACTGCTGTTAGTTCGAGTCGTCTAAAGTGCCATTTAACAGAAAGCGACACGTCGTTTCCTCCCTAACAATATTTTGTACTATCAATTGCCACGTAGAGATTCTTTATATTTAAATATTTGATTGTAATCAAAACATGAAAAGTATTTATTTTACTACATGTAATAATGTTCTGCATGCTAGTAGTTAATAATTTATATTGTTTTTGTGGACAATTTAGACAATAGAGCTAGTAACTTCCAACAAAAATTTGATATGTTATTAAGATGGTTTATGCTCAAACACAAAAAAAGTGCAAACTAATTTAAAAAAGCTAAATTCGATGAGTTGTCTTTCTCGGTACTCGAACTCGGGTCTCCGATATGTGACAGCGCAACGCTACCAAAAGAGCCACGCTATGCGCGCAAAATTCTTTGGCTAACTTAGTACTGCTTGCTGACATTGTGTGTGGATTTTTTGTAAATTCACCACAGCAACAATATTTTTTGTGGTGAGATCCATCTTAATAACATTTAGTCTTTGCTTCCTCCACCCAATGCAGACAGAATAAACCGTTAAGCAAGACTTTCCACATAAGCTTATTAAGCACTAAGGAATAAAGAAATGGCGGAAGATCCAATTAATCAGCAAGCATTCGCCGAGGATGTGGCCGCCGCAGCTGCTGCCGGTGGCGCAGATGGTTTTGCCATGCCCCCCGGTGGAGGAGGAGGTGGTCCTGGCAGTCCAGATTTTAAAATGCCAAGTGCCGATGAGATCTGGAAATTGGTACAGTCGATGGAAGGCATTTCGGATGAAGAGCGCGAAGAGCTGCGCGAAAGTATTTACAATCCAAAGCCACCATCTCCGGAGGACTTTATGAAGCAATATGGACATCCGGGTCACAGTTCCAGAGAATATCTCGTATTCTTTGTGATGATTGCACTCATATTGCTTGTCTTTGGTAAGCAGATGCAGAGAAACAGAAAGAGAGAAAACAAATCCAATTCATGAATACCATAAACAACCCTCGCCAAATGTGACACTTATCGGCACAACCATAGAGCTAAAGTCAAGCGAGCAGACTCCAAAAGACCCTGTGCTCAGACTGAAGAATTCATAAATGTTATTATGACAGCTGTGTAAGATTCTAGTCTGATTCCTCCCAAACCTAGACGGGAAATGGAACCATTAACTCTTTATGTCAATTTGGTTCAGTTATTTCAGGATTATCCACACAAACAGATGTCTGTACACTTTCTGAGTACAGGGTCTAAGTGTATTTGGTTTAGTGTGCTATGTTAACATACTCATACACCCATTGGAATATTATGGAGCATGCTCGTTTATAGACGTTCGTTCGATTTTCGATAAGATAGGAGAAATCCACCACAAAATTTTTGTGTAGACCCAGCAAATCGCAGCCGATAAAAGCTTTATTTTCTTACCCACGGCAGTGTACACGTTTGGCTATGCCGATCACAGTCTGATCGTAATCCCATAGAAGAACATATATTTGCAAGCATGAGTGCCACCGTCGATGTGGGCGATGAGTCGATTATAGCTCAGCTAAAGCGCTCTGTGGAGGCAATTGTGGCCAAGACGGGGCCCAACAGCAAGTTTGCCGAAGACTTGATGCAGAAAATAGGCAATCTACAGACCAAAATGGAGTCCCTGACGGAGAGTGATCGTCATCGGTTTATTGCCGAGATGAAAGGCTCCTTTCAGGAGGCCATCGCTCGGATCGAGCGACGTCTGCTGCAGCACTCGAATTTTGCCCAAACCTACTCCACATCCATATTTGTAGCTGTGATATTTCTAATCGTCTCCACATTTGGTTAATTTGATTTTAATTCTATTACTCCATCAGTTAGTAATATTCTTTATCTCTCTTTTCTGCCCTTTTCAGCTCTCTTTGGCTTTAAACTCTACAAATCGCTGACGGAGAAGGAGCTCAAGAAGCAGGAGAAACTCAAGAATAAGCAACAGAAAAAGTCAAAGAAGTCCAATTGATTTTTCTATATACTCTATACGATTATACTACATTCGTGACGGCCCAAGACAGCGCTACTTGGCTATAGTTTCCTAGTACTTCCCCGATTACACGTGGCTGACGACGCTGTGCAGTAGATTCTTCAAATTTATATTAAATTGAGAAACTTTTGCATTAAATCAAAACATAAATTTATGTAAATGAATTTGAGTAAATCGTGTAATTTGTATAACAACGTAATGGTTAATACACAACTTATATACTAGATTCGAATTGTGGTGCGTGACTTTATTTGTTTATAACGGTACGATTATAAAATGCCATTAAAGCATGTCAGAACTTGTTGCTGACTCTAGCTGATTTTGGCCTTTAGATACGTTTGGTATCCAAGGTAGAGCCCACCCGACCATAGTATACCCTGTAAACTCATCCACTACTTTAAATCAGCCCCAGAATAATTGATACACATGTGCTGGTCAGGAATATGCATACCTTAGGCATTTTACATACCCGCACACCCTTCTCACAGGGTATAATAAACTCCGTTGTCATGGAAAATAAATAAATCGTTTTGTCGAAGCCCTTTCCGTCACAAAGTCTCAGTTTCAGTTGTTTTCTAGAATTGCTCGGCTGCTCTTCAACACCAAAATATCCGGTTTTGTACTAACATGTCCTATTCTAATCGTAAGTTGCATCTCTAGTTCCAATTTCTGCGTTTTAACCAGTTTAGTTGGCGCCAAGGTTACGGCTTTGATTTCCATTTGCCGGACGGGGGTTGGTGCAATCCCAAGAACGACATGTACTTCCGCCGTAGTGTCGAATGGGTGCCCGTCCGTAATGCTGGGGTCGGTCGTTCCTTTGCCATCACCAACGGAGTGATCTATCCTCGTGTAATTGGCATGATTCCGCGCTACGGCGGACACGTGCCTGGCGAGATCTTCAATGTGGGTCACTCCTTTGGACGTTCCACAGTCGACGCCAAGCGCTGGCTGGCTCTGCATCGCGATTGAATCGAAATCACTTAATATATTTCACACTAAATTGTTGTACTAAGTTTAAGCACATAATAAAAATTGTTATTGCATCTATAAAAATCGTTTAACTTGGTTCAAGCATTTTCGCCTTTTTTACTCGTTAATAACATGAACTACTTTTACTGCAGCGTAATAATTAGTAAAATTTTAATTTGGCGCCAATTAAGAACTTTAACAGTGTCACCATACTTAACATTAACATCATTTACATTTACCTCAGTGTTAAGCCAAATAGCTGACATTTGAAATTGGCGCTATATAAAAACTTTAACAGTGTCGCCATACTTAACATTAATACCAACATAAACGATACGGTCACACTACGTCTGCACAGTTATGTTATGGTATTTGCTGTTTCACCATTACACAGCTTTCCCATCGTTTTAAAGTAAACATACAAGTAAAGATGAACATAACAAGAAGTTTGGTTTGTGGCCGACGTAAATTAATACATTTTTACAGCAACAGCTTTAGTACAAGTGCAATAAGTTTACAAAATGTGCAACAGGCGACTGCCATCAAACGCATATGTATTGTGGGCGCTGGTCCCGCCGGTTTTTATGCGGCACAGTACTTGTTGAAGCAGCTGAGCGACTGTGCCGTGGACATTGTGGAGAAACTGCCAGTGCCGTTTGGCTTAGTGCGGTAAGAGGGGAATGGCAGCAGCATAAGGGGTGGGAGAGGTGGATTAGTTTGTGTTGGTGCTGTTACCTGCACCGATATCGAAACCAAGTATCGGTCCAACTACAGAGCGGAAGATGCCATTGAAGTAATCTGTAGCAGTTAGAAAGAAGAATAATTATTAATTACATTTGGAAATAAAGTGCACAGCTTACCGCCCACTTGCTCTGGACTCCACAGTGGTGCGGGTAAAGGATTGGGAGACGCGGAGGGAGATGGAACAGCTGCCGCGAGTGCCCACAAGCTGGCGATGATCAGTAGAGCGTCCTTCCACATCTTGAGCACAGTGATAAATGCCGTGTTCCACTCAAACTAAAGCTGCTTATATATTTAATTGTCTCCCTTATCGACTAATTACTTTACTCATTATGCAAATACCACATTCCACAGCTTTGGCGTCGCACCTGATCATCCGGAGGTGAAGAACGTCATCAACACGTTCACAAAGACAGCAGAGAATCCGCGTTTACGTTTCTTTGGTAACGTAACGCTTGGCACGGATGTGACTCTCCAGGAACTGAGGGATCGCTACCATGCCGTGCTCCTCACCTACGGCGCAGATCAGGATCGACAACTAGAGCTGGACAATGAGCAGCAGTCCCATGTGGTCTCTGCTCGCAAATTTGTCGCCTGGTACAATGGCCTGCCCGGCGCAGAGCAGCTGCAGCCGGATCTCAGTGGCAGGGACGTGACGATCGTGGGCCAAGGCAACGTGGCCGTCGACGTGGCGCGCATGCTCCTGAGTCCCATCGATAGCCTGAAGGTTGGTTGAATCTTAGTATATAGTAAAGAGGTTCTATCCAAACTAATCCGCTTTTTTGGCAGCTCACGGACACCACAGACTACGCGCTACAGGCTCTGGCCGAGAGCAAGGTGGAGCGCGTGCATCTGGTGGGACGTCGTGGACCTTTGCAGGCTGCCTTCACCATCAAGGAGCTGCGCGAGATGCTCAAGCTGCCCAATGTGGAGACCTGCTGGAGACCGGAGGATTTTACGGGTAAGCAACTGAACTGTTTTGAAACTAGGTAACTTGATGGACCCATCTCAATCCATTTCAGGCATTGAAGCACAGCTGGAGAAACTGCAACGACCCCGAAAGCGTCTGACGGAGCTGATGCTCAAGAGTCTCGGTGAGCAGAAGAGCAGTCGTCAGCTCCCGAAACAATTTCTTCCGGTCTTTCTGCGTGCACCCAAATCGATTGCCGAGCGGGAAATGGAATTTTCCGTAACGGAATTGAAGGAAAACACAGCTGTGTCCACCGATCAGACGGAACGTCTTCCAGCCGATCTGATCCTGCGCAGCATTGGCTACAAATCCAGTTGCGCCGACGCGGGGATCAACTTCGATGCCCAACGAGGACATGTCTGCAATGACCAGGGAAGAGTGCTCAAGCAGCAGGGATCCAAAACCGTAGAGCCCGGTCTCTATGTGGCTGGTTGGCTGGGCACTGGACCCACCGGAGTCATCTTGACCACAATGAACGGAGCTTTTGGCGTGGCCAAGACAATTTGTGATGACATTGCCGCCAAATCCTTTGACTGCACATCGAGTAAACCCGGTTTCGAACCCAAGGAGCTGCGCGTGGTCAGCTGGGAAGGCTGGAAGCGCATCGATAGCCACGAAACAGAAGCGGGAAAAGCCCAGAACAAACCACGTGAGAAAATTGTCAGCATTCCGGAAATGCTGAGCATCGCTGGTGTCTAAAACCCAAAGAGGCCAAGATAACTTTAAGCGGGATCAGGTTAGTCTTGAAAGTAGAAGTCAAAATGTTTGTAAATATGTAGAAAATGTAGAAAATGTTTCACTATTATATATTTAAATTGTGCTAAGTTCAAAGCTAGTTTTCCAAATTTGACGTGACTTTTTATTTAAAAAAAATAACAAAAAAATAATGGAGCAAACCACCACGCCAGAGCCTCATCTGGTGCCTGGGTAAGCTGTAGGAGGAAATTCTTCCAATCTTTGGCCTCTGCCAGAGAAATCCCCTTCATTTTATGCTGGACATAACAATAAGTACAGTGATCTCTTGCTAGATACACTGGACACTGTGCGCAGAATCGCGATAGAGTGGGCAAATCGTATGGCATCCAAACTCACAAGTTGCTCATCGATCCCTGCATTAATCATGCGCCTGAACTGATTGTGGTGCCCATAGACGCCAAGCCCGATCTGAAGGATTATCCCACACAGAATGAGCTCAAGATACTGCACGATCGCGAGGAGTTTGTCGACTCGGTCTACAAACATCCCATTATACCCGGATACGGGGGATTTGTCCCGAACATGTTCACGCAGACCGGGAAACGTTATGTGGCCGCTGCCACTGCTGGAGTCGCTCAGCACGAGACTTTGATGCAACGTTATCGTTGCGATAATCGCACACTGCGACACCGTGATCTCCTCGAGAGTGGCAATGGTCTCTTCGAGCACAAGCTGAACGAGCGTTTGGTGAGTGCATTTCAGCCGAGGTGGCAACGTCTGCATTGCTCTCCAGTAATCAGTTGTGGTAGTCGTTGGTCCAGTAGAGGGCGCTGCTTGCTGTTGTCTGCGAGTTGTGATCTCCCTGTAATTTGTGTGTGTTTGTGTATTGGTGCTTGCTATGTAATTTGTGTGTGTCTGTATTGGTGTATGCTTATAATTGAGCTGAGAGCGCAAGTGGAAGAGAAAGTAATTGTTTTACTCTCTTATTTTTCAACCTCCTGCAGCTACCGGGTACCAATTATCGTGCACCCTTAATACCCGTAACGGGACGCGCCAAGGGCATCAAGGAGGAGAAATGTCCGCCCACAACGGAGAAACTTAAATATAGCAAGTTTACAACGCCTCATTTCCTGGATGACAACGACAAGGACAAGTTTATTATCAATGGATATGCTGCGCATATACCAATGGCTGTGACGCGTTTCGGAGAGCCTAGCAAGGTGTTGACCCATCATGCCCTCTGCAGTTTCTCTGACTACATGTACAAGAAGAAGCGAGACAAGTGGTGCTGTGGCCAGGACTTGTCCACGCCCGCAATTCAATGTCCTCCAGTTGGTCACTTTGTTTTATATCACAATGATCATGGCATGATTCCCAGCTATGCAGGACATGTTCCCGGACATCAGTACAAATACGGTCGCACTTATGGCAAGACTACTTATCATGCAAAGCGATGGCTCGAAATTCACAAGGATCTCTTGGTTCTGCCTGAAATTGCCAATATGGATTACGAGTACTAGAAGCAGGTTAACCCACTTAATCAATTCAGTTGTCTGCAACTTATCATGAAACGTCTTCAAAAAACAATGTAACGTAATTGTCAGAATATTAATTTGAAATACCAACTGTTTTTCAAAATATACGATATAGATACCAAAAAAAACGGTTAAATATAAATTTCTTTGATAAGAGCGATTAATCGATATTTAGTATGCTTCTACTACTTTCTCCCAAATATATTGAGTGCACACTGTTCATGTTATGGTGCATTTAATGTAATGGTACAGCAAATGTTAAGTTAGTTGCGAGCTGCCCACTGTCGTGGTGTGTTGACACACAAACAACACTTACTCTCTCTATCTAGTTATTGCTTCTACGTCGTTGCAGTAGTGGTTAAGTAAAATAAGTTTTCGTCGAATAAAGGTGTTAAAAATACCCGAATCAATGTCAGTGCCGTAATTAATTATTGTGCAGTGCCTCAAGTGCTTGGCAAAAATGTAAATACTGCAGTTAACCAGCAGAAATCGAAAAAAATTCCATGAACGCCAAAAGAAAAAATCTCTTCCGAATCGAACAATTCAAACATACACATAGTGCCGTACTGCTTGCACAGTAGACCTTAAATACTATACCGCAGTGAGAGTGAGCGAGTTAAACAGAGTTCTGTACGGAGATAACATACATTTGTGTACCTACCTCTCTTCAAGTGGTGAGTTGAATGCCGATTATTGCACCCTGCACACAATTTGTGGCGCGCGGCATATAAGTGCAGCGTTGGGGCTGAAAGTAAAAAATCAACATGTATCTGATTGTAAATACCCAATTCCATGAAAATGCTTATCAGCAAGTGATAAAAACAGTTTGTTCTATACGACATAGTGCCTGCAAAGTGTGTGGGTAGAGTGTGCTGCACAGGCAGGTAACAAGGCAGTCGATGTGGCCCTACCACAACTTGTTTATTAAAAGCGAACAAACGAATAAAAATAAAAACAAAAAAATACACATACATATGTAATTTTGTGTAGTAGATGGTGAGATTTACGACTGCATGTTGAGTTTGTGGCGAGAATGAGAACGAGAACGAGAAAGTGTAGAGAGAATTAGGAAAAACCGCCAAAATGGGTTGAGTTTGTTTTGCATCGATTTTCCGGCGCGTATTAATACTTTTCCAAACAAAATTTTAAAATTTGCAGTAAAATGAGTGCAACGCAAACCAGCGAAAGCGAGAGGGAGAGAGACAAGGAAACATTACCACGGGATGCAGCGGATGAAGCTGCTCCATCAGTGGGCAGTTCTAAGGAATCCAAAGATAACGAATCGGAAATGATAACGACAGATAATGTGCGGGCACAGGTAGATATCAATTCGCTGACGCCGTCGACGCCATCACAGACGCCTCCACAGCTGCTGGCATCAGAAACCACAACAACAGGAGCCACATCCACATCCATACCAGAGAACATATTGTCGCCACCCAAATCGGAGATCCAAACGGATGAAACGAATACGGCCACATCCACTTCCTGCTCGCCGGCCTCAGAGGGTCAGAGGTCACCGGTGGGCGGGGGAGTGGGAGTAGCCGGAGGAGGAGCGAAAGTTTTAACCAAGGAACCCACAACTCCCAAACAGGAGCAAAAGGAGCCGGAAAAACCAACGACCAACGTCAATGGAAGACTTCCCAAGTCGGGCAAACCCTTGGTCACTGCGCTTAACAAGAAGCTAAACAAGTCAGCAGCCGCATCCACATCCCCGCGAGCCTCTCGCGCACGGAAACCAAAGGCTTTGCCCATGTACGAGAGCGAGATCAGTGACCACAAAGTGGGTATCAAGCTGTGCATCAAAAAGTCCGACACACTGGCCACAACGGCAACCACAGAGCTGTCAACAACGACACTAGCTTCACCCGCTGCCCCAACCCAAGCCCATAAATCCTCTCCAGCTACAACACCAGCGAAGCCAGTAAGGAAACGTATTCGCAAACCAAAGCTACAAGACAGCGATGAGGGCGAGTATGAGCCGCGCAAGAAGAAAGCGGGAGCGGGAGGAGTCGGGGGAGGTGGAGGCGGAGGGAGCGGCAGCAATGGAGAACGTGGTCAGAAGAAGTCATCAAGTCAGGCGACAGCAGCAGCCGAGGCGGGCGCTGAGCCGGTGGAGCAAAGTCCATGGGGACTCACGTTACCTGAAGAAGTGCTCTTTCGTGTAAGTAAAGCCTGTTCCAACTGGATAATAGCTATCTATGGGAGCCCTTTCGCTTTCTTTCTACATTGACAAAACTAGCTATAATCTTCTGTTATGCTTCCCTTAATAGATTTTCGAACTCGTTGTGGACAAGGAGGGCTGCCTGCCCACCCTGTTCAGGCTGGGTCGGGTGTGCTCGCTGTGGCGACAGGTGTCCCTGAGGCCTACGCTGTGGCGCACCATGGACTTGACCACCTGGATCAAGGAGAAATATCGCACGGAACTCAAACTCAAGTGGTTTGTGGATAACCGATGCAGTGCCTGCACTGAGTTAAATGTTTGTAAGTTTAAGCATTATTTAAATTATCCATTTATTTACAATCTAATTGGCCTTTTCCCTCTTATTTATAGCCAATTGGAAGATATCAGACATCAATTGCTTTCTGGCTAAACTCTCCGCTGGCTGTCCGAATCTCACGGGCATCACGTTATCGGGTTGGAAGGGTTTCACATCGGATCATCTGACGTTTCTGGTCGAGAATATGCAAAAGCTGCAGCGATTAGACTTGAGCTCCATAAATGTAAGTTCATCGTTGATTAACTTATACTTTATATCAAAATATAACGGTATTTTCTCTGCATTTTCAGGTGGAAATGAATGCCAGCAAAAGCGCCGTTGGTGTTAATTCGCTTTGCAATGCACTGCAAGCAATGGGCAGTCGCTTGACCCATCTCTACTTGGCCCACAATCGTCTGGCGGGCATACCCAACATAGTCAGTGTACTGGCGGTATGTCAATAAACATTTCTTAGGCAGTGTGTAGAGTAGTGTACTGTAATAATTGGACCAGCTACTAATCTACTTACTCACCAGCTGATGAGTATCTTTATTTTATTATTATTTCATTTAAGCTCTTATTTTTCTTCTTCTTGGTACACACAGACGCACTGCCCAAATTTGGCACTCCTGGATCTCTCAAACGTCACCACACAGGCCACGTCCCACGGCGTGTTGTACATAGAAAAGCTGCAGCACGGCTGCCAGAAGCTGAAGGTTCTGCGTGTGACCAATTCACATATAACTCCCAGCACAGCCGGCATGCAGGAAATTGTAAGTATTTAATCGAAAGCAAAACAAAATATTTTACTCACTGAGTGCTTTTCTGTTAGATGGACTCCCCTGGTTTCCCCAATCTCGAGGAGCTTTCGGTGGCCGCCCTGACCGATGAATCCCGCATCATAAGCGACGATCACTTGCAGCGCATACTGAAAAGTAGCTCAAAGCTAAAACTACTCGATGTCCGCAATTGCACTCGATTGACGCACGAGAGTTTGATCCGCTTGCCAGCCTGGGACATTAAGCATTTATTTCTGTCGGGCTGTTCGGTGGTTCGTGACATGGGGTGAGTGAGCAATCGATCAAACGACGAATCGATATCAATAACATTTGAGCTTTTGTAGTTCGGGCCTGGAATTAATTGCCTCCAAGTGGGCGCATAGTCTAATTGAACTGGATCTGGCCTGGGCAAATGTGCAGCAGCCCATAGACAATGCACTGCGTGCACTGGCCGAGAAGGGCAGCGAGTCGCCATTGGCGTAAGTCAAGGCAGGAAACAAAATGAAATAGAAATACTAATCTATTACTAAATTTCAGTCATTTGAACCTGTGTGGCTCGTCAGTTTCCGAAGAGGCAGTCAAGGAAATACTCACGAACTGTGTTCACATGAGCTCAATTAACCTCGCTTCCTGCCGTGGGCTGCCGCGGGGCGTGAAGCGCCTGATGCAGGGGCCACAGGAGCTACACGAACTGCGTGAGGTGCTGGGAGTACAATTAAAAGTGCAGTAAGGGACAACACTGGTATGACAGAGTGCACTGGAATGGAATGAAGTGAAGTGGAGCAACTATTGAGTGGTTTCTCATTCCACTCGCTGTAAACGAAGTGGAATGGAATAGAATAGAGTGGAGTATTTGTTGCTTGAGCTTCCACTCGTAGTGAATGACATAGGAGTGTGGTGGAATGCAATGAAATTGAGTGGACCAATATTGGAGTGGTTCTTAACTTCAGCAGTTGCACACTTTCATCAGCTAAAGCAGAAAAAATCTCTAAAATTAGTCGAAAATCGAAAATCGCTTCCAAACACGCTTTCTTTTTATAACTACTTGATTTCTATAGGCCGCACCCTTCCTTAAGTTTTGAGTTCTTGTAAATGCAATATGTATTCATAATTTAGTTGTTTCGAATTTTTTGTACCGCGTTTATTCAATTCACGTTACGAAAAAAACAAACGGAAACAAAAACAAAGCAAATCTCTAAAATTGCAAGAGATGTGTGTGCGTGTGTTTATATTTGAATTTTTCATTTATTGATTAGATTAGTGAATAGTTAAGACACTGATAATGAGACCACACTGTATGTTTGTAAAGTATGTATGAATATTTAAGCTTAAATTTACAATTAATTTGTATGTTTTTTGCAATACAAAAATGATATATTAACAATAATAATAAAAGAATGTAGTCGTCAATTCAATTTGTTGTCGCTAAGGCAAATCTGTAGGATGTTTTTAACCACACATCAATTTGTAAATAAGTATTTGGCGCTTAAGAAAAAACGGAAATATATATATATATGCAATGATTTTGATTTCAAAAATATTTACACGACACACACATTAATAAACAATAAAACTAAAAAAAAACAATTCAATTGTTAAGCATTATTAGCAGTTAAGAGAAGGCAATTAAAGGTACATTTAATTTTTAAATAAACAAATTTTAATATTCTGAAATTACTATTTGCTGTCGCTCTTTTTTGAACAGGAATCAATTTTCAATGGACGCTGAAAATAAAATAACTGAATAATACATTAATAACAAATACAAATTTAAAATATTTTCACTAAATAATTTTTTATTTCAATTGTGTGTACGTACATATTTTCATTCAAGATGAGCAAGTATGTGTGTAAGTGTGTATGTGTATTTGTGTGTGTGTTGGTATGTCCGTAACTTTAGAAAACTAGTGTAGAACAAAATTGCATCGCTCTGCGCCGTTTGTCATCACTAATTGCACTTTGCTTGTTTGCTTTACTTCTTCAGTTTATCAACGTCTTGGATGTAATCGGTGCCCAGCTTGACGATTACAGCGCCTGTTCCCAGGCCGGCAACAGTGGCCAACAGCGCGTTGTCCTTTGGCAGAGCAGACTTAATCAGCGCCCAGGCGAGCACCGAACCCATGCTAAACAGTGTAGCGCCCAGTAATGCGTACATTCCACGCTTGCTGTTTTTCACATCCTTTAAGTGTGGTCGACCGTAAATGTAGAACGCACTGCCGGCAACGGCGGAGATCAGGAATACATTTGTCAGATCCTTTTTAGGCAAGAGCTTGGGTATAATCTGAGGATTCATGACGTTGACACTGAGTGCTCCATAGCTGATGAGTCCGTGCAGTGGTATGTAATAATTGAAAACGTTTTCTTTGGTGAACGGTTTCAAACCCACTTTATCACAAATGGTGCAGGCGTCTTTATTTTGTGTGGCGGCCATTGTTTGTAATTTTTGTGATTTGGTGATTGCAATAAATGCACAAATAAAATTGCTTCGCTCTCTCTTTGAGTTATGTAAATGTCAGTGTTGTCAAATGATTGAAAAATAAATTATGCCGGTTTTACGCGTATGAATATGATAAACTACATTTATTGCAGAACAACTAAATCAGAATGAGTGTGTAATTTTTTTTATGTTGTGTTTACTTTATCTGATTGAATACACAACGTGTGCATTAGTCAAATTTTAAAAATCTACTGGAATTGTAGCCACCAAAAGCCGGCAGCAAGCAAAACATTGTGGCAATACTGAATTTTGAATTGCGCCAACAGCTGTTAGCAACTAACTGCACTTGTTTGTTTTTGTTTATTTGTAATGGAAAGCGTAATTAAATTTTTATTTTTATCATTGTATAAAGTATGTGCTTAGTTAGTTGTCTGTAAAGAATTGTCCCATACTTAGCTTTGAAGTGGATTGCATTTAAAGCGACAGCGTTGCCACAGTATCGCAAATAATTAAAATGTATTTATATCAAACACTTCGATTACAAGTTATCGGTCAGACATTGGTCGAAAATCATATAAAGTGCTAAATTTTTTTTGCAAGTAGGAATAAGAAATAAATGAATGCGCGTATTGAATGTGCAAAGATACGCAAACTCAACGTGAAGTTACCGCAAATACCCTGCAATTACGACAGCTACAGAGGCTCGGGCCGTGTGAGACATGTTGACGCACAAAACTTGCCAGGCACGAAAAAAAATGCAGGTGAGTTAATGCCCAATGCGAACACTGCCGAAAACCCAATAAGAAAAACACCGGGTGTGTGTTGTAGAAGAAGGTGGAAAACGCAGTTGGTACAGTGGTAAACGACGATTAATTGCATTATATTTGACGCAGGTCTCCTTTGTGATACGCGACGCTGAGGAAAAACAACATCGTAATGGTGTGAATGCCCTGCAATTGGATGCCAACAATGGGAAGTTGTATTCCGCCGGTCGCGATGCCATTATACGTGTCTGGAATACCCGTACCGAGTCCAATGAGAAGTACATACAATCTATGGAGCACCACAACGATTGGGTCAACGATATAGTGCTCTGCTGTAACGGAAGAAATTGTAAGTGTTTTTTTTTTTTCATATTACATGAACTAAGAATGAAATATCGGTTCCGATTGTCGTTTTGGATCAGTAACAGTAATCAAATGATTTGGTTTGGTTTGCGGTTTACCGTTTCGTAGCAATAGACATAGTAGACAATTCATCGATTTTAACCCGATATTTTTCGATAACCTTGATCTTTAAATCGATGTTGAACTTGCTATCTGTTCTACAGTGATCAGCGCCAGTTGTGATACCACAGTGAAGGTGTGGAACGCCCACAAAGGCTTCTGCATGTCCACCCTCCGCACACATCGCGACTATGTCCAGGCACTGGCCTATGCCAAGGATCGGGAGCAGGTGGCCAGTGCTGGCCTGGACAAAGCAATATTCCTATGGGATGTGAATACGCTGACGGCGTTAACGGCCAGTAATAATACCGTTACAACCTCTAGTCTCACAGGCTCAAAGGATTCGATCTACAGCCTGGCCATGAATCCCTCCGGTACAGTTATTGTCAGCGGTTCCACGGAGAACATATTGCGGATTTGGGATCCCCGGACATGTATGCGCAGCATGAAGCTTCGTGGTCACACGGAGAATGTTCGTTGCCTAGTGGTTTCACCGGATGGCAATCAGGTAGTCTCCGGCAGCTCCGATGGCACCATCAAGGTATGGAATCTAGGACAACAGCGGTGCGTACAAACAATCCATGTGCACAAGGAGGGTGTGTGGTCCCTGCTGATGAGCGAGAACTTCCAGTACATCATCTCGGGTAGTCGGGATCAAAATATAATTGTAACGGAACTGCGTAATCCGAGCAACAAAATGTTGGTCTGCGAGGAGAAGGCACCGGTGCTCAGTCTGGGCTACAATATTGACAAGACAGGTGTGTGGGCCACCACCTGGAACTCGAACATTCGCTGCTGGAAGTTGCCCATGTATGACCGGTGTACGCTTAGCTCCGGCGGCATGGATGCTCAGTGGACACAGGGGGGCACTGAGCTGGCCTGCATCAAGGGCGGAGCGGCTATTAAGGAGTGTACTGTGCTGAATGACAAGCGATATATCATTACAAAGGACTCGCAGGATCAGGTTGTCGTCTACGACGTGTTGCGCGTGATCAAAAAGGAGGATCTCGGACCAGTGGACTACGAGGAGGAGATCAAGAAGCGTAACAAACAAGTCTACATTCCAAATTGGTTTACGGTCGATCTAAAAACTGGCGTAAGTATCACATGCTTTTCCATTCTTATTATTTGAAACCAATGATTCGTGTTTCTGCAGATGCCAACGATAGTTTTAGGACAGGAGGAGGTGGACTGCTTCTCGGCTTGGGTGTCCATAGAAGCGGGTCTGCCGGAGTGTGATGAACCCACCACAGAGATAAAGGTAAACATTTCAATTGACTTCTTTGCCGGTACCTATGACCTGGGAAGTTTTCTCTTTTTTTTCCAACAGATAAACTATGGAAAACTGCTGCTCGAGGCACTGCTGGAGTACTGGACGCCACCGCATAGTATACCACCGAATGAAATGGAGCCAACAGAGCGTGGAAATGGATATTTTCAAGTGCCTAAGCACACGCCAGTCATCTTCAGGTGTGTACTGATTTGGAGCTCTTTGAATCCTTCCTCCTTTTAAAGCCGTCGCTTCACTCTTTCCAGCGAGGTTGGTGGTCGCACCGTGTGTCGCCTGTTGGTTCGTGATGCTGCCGGCGACAGTGAAAGCACGCTGCTCCATGAGACTGCTCCGCAGTGGGTGACCGATGTTGTGATCGAAAGGAATATACCCAAATTCCTAAAAATACCGTTCTTCCTGCAGCCACATCCACAGATGACCAAACCAGAGCGTACCAAAAAGGTAAACTAAAGTCAATACGAAATTTATGTTAAGTATTGCTTATATGATTTTATGCTCTGCAGGATCGCCTGGTGGCCAACGAGTTCATCCAGTGCCGCAAGGTTTGCGAGCATGTGCTGGAGAAGGTTTTGAATGCGGAGACAACGCCCAGCGGAGGAGGCAACGCTGCAAACAATTCACTACAAAACAGTCAGAGCGACGCCAACTCGGAAGGATCTCAGCTGCCAGCGGAGGAGCGCATTGAGTTGTGGTGCAACGATGTGGTAAGAGAAGAGCGGTCAACAGCTTTTCTATACAGAAATCTACTATAAACTGTCTATCCTTTTCAGGTCGTTGATCCGAATATGGATTTGCGCACAGTTCGTCATTTTATATGGAAGCAATCGACTGATTTAACGTTTCAATACAAAACAAAGCAAAACTTTAACTTTGATGGTAAATGATAATGCTCGCAATACACCGCTCACACACACACGTCATTCATACACCTCACCGCTCACACACTTCCACAGAGCAGGGAGCTTCCCCTCATTACTCTTAGTCTAATTGTTAGTTGTATCTATTCCTTCAAACAGGTTCGATCGGTGATAGTTTGGAGCGCGTCACTCGCAAATATTGAGCACAAGAATGCAGCTACCAGATATTATTGTGCTTTATCTTCCCGCTCCCGCTACCGATGCCCCAGCCCAGACAGACGCATGTGATCTTACGTTTTTACACCGAGCTACAAAATTAATCAACCAATTGTGTTTGTAAACGTGTTTGTTTCGAATATGTATTTGTATTTGTAACTGTATTTGTACATTTAAACTGATGTCATTCAAGTCCTGTAATTTTATTTGCTCTAAACACAATTTGTTTTTTTTTTGGACTAAAAGTTTCGAGAATAACAGAGAATTCTAGTATTCACGCAATTATTTACATACCATTGATAGTTACACGGATTATATAGAACAATACAGAAATCGGTAACAACATCAACGTCTTTTGAAACATGTTTTGTATAACCATCCAGAGGACAACTTAGGTATATGATAATAATTACAATAATAATAACAATATGTCATAAACTAATTATACTACGCTTTTGGCGTTATTCAGTTGTTTAATTAGATTCATTTACATATAGTACACATAAACATAGCTCTAAGTATTCTGTTATATGATAAAGAGAACAATGCAATTGTAGAAAACAAAGAAAATATAAAACGCATATATGCAGCCAATTTGTACATAAGTAAAAACTACAACAAAAATTAATTATTAATATACATATAAAAATCAATCAAAAACTTATTAAATTATTTGGAAATTAAGCTTGGCTTTTCTTTCCCGTAATACAAACTGCGCCCACAGTTAGTCAAGCAATTGTTTTCACAAAGACATCTCTTTATTTCGCTCTCGAAAGTAATGTGTGAGAACAAATACTTGATTAACTGTAAATTATGGCTTCAACAGTTTCGGTCTTAAGAACTATCGATAACCTTACAATGTGGAGGTTTGCCGATTCGATCAGCAGTCAAAAAGGGTTGAGTGGGTGGTGGTGTTTAGTGATCTCTTCACCTACGATTTCTGGCGCTGTGAGCTTGGATGCAATAAGCCTCGATTGTGCTTAGAACTAAAAGCATATGCTGCTTCAGGGTCGCTGGTATCATATAACTGTTAATATAGTCCCGCGGTGCTGTGCTTGTACGCTTGAGCCATTTGACAATCAGCCACAAGCAGTTGTCCTTAAGCGTACGCAACGGAAAATGTATTAGCACTTGACTGCGCACATCACACAGTTCATGCGGACGCTGTGGATCCCGCGGGACGCGTATGCGAACGGGACAAAAGATTCGTTTCGACCGAACGTGCATACGTTCGCCTGTGTAATAGTCCCGAAAGAACCAGGTATGCGTATTATATGTATTTACACGCACTTCCTCATACGGCTTTAATGTGTATTGAATGTTTTCTGTATCGCGCTCACGCTCCCAGTACAAGTCAACGGTGCGATTTGTTGTGTTGACAAACAGCACGTACACCTCCTCTTCTTCTAGTTGTTGATCGATCAATTGCCGCAAATTGCGGTTATAGGGCGCAACTTGCATGTACATCCTCATCCAGCTTTTATTTGATTTAAGTGCTCAAGTGTTTTTAATATTGTTACGGCAATTTGTTAAAACTTTGGAAGCGTACAAGTGTGTATACGACTCTTCTTCTTTTTTCATGCCAGTCACACCGCTGCATCGAGTTGGCAGCTCTGTTATTCGTAACAGCTGTTCGTTAGCAGAAAAGGAGTTAGTCCAGAATAACAAAACAAATAAAATAAGCAAAAAGAATGGCGTTTTGCATTGCTGTTATTGGCAAAGATGTTAGTAATATTTTATGGCTACCTATGGAATCCCTGATGTTGCTCATATTTTTCTAGAACGCTCCTCTGTATTTGGCCACATCGGACTTGGAACGAGAACTGGACTTGCAATATCATGTACACGCAGCACTGGACGTTGTCGAAGAGAAGTGTTTATTAGGCAAGGGTGCACCGGACTCCAAGGAACTCTACTTGGGATTGCTTTTCTCCACCGAGATTCATAAAATGTATGTGGCTGCATTTGAGACACACAAAAAATATCTACTAACAGCAAATTCTTAATTTAGTTACGGGTTTGTGACAAACTCCCGAGTCAAATTTATAGTCGTCATCGACTCGAGCAACGTCGCTTTACGAGACAACGAAGTGCGAGCGGTAAGTGTAAATATATTCGCACTCTGCCGGGCAGCCCAAAAGCTGCTTGTAATTGAGCTTCGACTTTCAAAGCACATGCGAGAAAATGAAAGCAGAATCGTGAAGAAGGAAACATAGACAAATATCAATTGATATTGCAGAATTATGAGTGCATTGAAACAGGAGAGAGAACGGGGGATTTTAAGAAAAAATGTAAAAAACTCCTATTTAAATGAGCGCAAAAAGCAGGGGCGTAAACCTCTGGGCAATACGGGCAACGTAATTCTATTAGTAAAGGTTTCTGACTAGAAGAATGAAATTAATTAATAATTTCGAATTGAACAGTTAGATTTTTTATTTTGTCTTAAATATTATTTATGTACTTAGTGATATTAATTATTCAAATAGCCGAAGGTAACATTGACATTTGTTCACTAAACCCAATCACTTTCATGTTTTCTTTTGATTAATTTCTTTAAAAGACACAAATTGTTGAAACGCAAATTAAGTTTTTTTCGTTAAATTAAAAAGGGGATTTTTTTTGTTTGTCAAACACACAATTATTTACCAATTTCTAATGTTTTTTGATTATTTTGCTTCACAGATATTTCGGAACCTGCACGTGCTTTACACGGACGCTGTTTGCAATCCATTTTACATTCCTGGCGAACAACTGGTCTCCAAGTAAGTTTATTTTATCATGTTTTATGAATAACATTTCTTTGTCTAAAACTAGCAAATATTTTTTCAGAAAATTTGATCGAGCAGTGCAAAAACTGATGAACGGCAGTGCCTAGTTAAATATATCATAAACATAATAACGTATTTTTAAATTATACTTTAAACTAACTTCTCAGCTGTGTAATGTTTGAGAAGTCGTAATCTTGTTTTATAAATAAAAGAGTTAAAACAAATGCGATTTATTTTTACTAAACATTATATGAGAATATTTTACAAAATTAATGATGAAGGTAAGACTTCCAGTTGGTATGATTGATGAATTATAATTTGTTTAAACCAAAATGGTCAAAACAAAAAATGCATAATTATGACGTCTGTGACGTCTGTGGGTTGTCGTCTAGTTGACAGTTAGTAAGTCGTATTAGACATCAGTTTCCGCTAGTTCAGATGCTGCGAACCAGTTTTGTTTATAAATTCAAAAACGAATAGGTAAAAAAAAACATTAAAGAGATGAAGTGATACGCGATATTAGCGTTTTATAGCGATAACAAATCGCCAAATAAAAAAAATTTTTTAATTCATTTGCAGCCAAAAATAGTAATATATTTACATAATTAATGCTATTCAAACAATCCGCTGAGTATAAAAGGTTTTCAGTGCGACACCACAGACATCAGTAAGTCTTTAGAAGCCTTCAAGTAATCATCATGAAATTCTTCGTAAGTTATTCCTTAAAAACAAACTAAATCGGATTTAACAATAATTTTCACCATCTTCTTGTAGATTGCCTTTGCCTGCCTTTTGGCGTTGACCTACGCGAACGAGGAAGCCAACGTATTGAGAAACGATGCTGAAGTTAATGTTGAAAGTTTCAAATATGGTTATGAGTTTGACAACGGTATAAAAGCTCAGCAAGAAGGAAACCTTCAAGGCCCAGATACATGGAAAGTACAGGGAGATTACTCATATATATCACCTGAAGGCGAACAAATTTCCTTGAAATATGTGGCTGATGAAAATGGTTTCAGAGTGGAGAATGCCAATCCCGCTCTACCCACACCACCACCAATTCCAGAAGCTATCCTGAAGAGTCTGAAGTATATTGAGGAGCATCCCAGCAAGGACCAATAAGTTAATAAGTAAACACAAAAATTTAAATGCATTAAAAAAAATAAAAAAAACAAGACAAAAAATCGCCTTGTGTTAATTATTAAAAAAAAATTTAAGTAGCCCTAAGAAAGTAAAGAAGCGGTTCTTTACTACTAAGCTGACAGTAACCGATTTAAATATTTTTATAACACATTAACTTTTATCGATTTCATAAGCCTAAAGATATTTTAAACAATACAACAAAAATACTAGCCAAAATTTGTAATGACGAGAAGATTGACTTGATGTCAAACTCTTTAAATACACCAAACCAAAACAGATTATTTTGACTTTCGGTTGTTTTCTAGCAGACTGATAGTGTCTTATCTTAGACATCAATTTAGTACCGGTTAAATAATAAAAACAAACGTGAATTAAAATACTTTTGCACTTAAAAATGTTAATATATTGCCGTATTAAATGATGAGAATGGTTACCAGGTGTTAAACGCCAGCCCACCTCTACCCACTGCACCTTCAACTCCTGAGGTCATTCTGCGCTCTCTTCAATATATTGAGGAACGTCCAAATAGCAAAAGCCAAGGTTATTTCATATTAATGTTAACCCAAAAAATAAAGTGCGTTGAAACATAAAAACGAAACTGTTTGTTTAATGAAATATGAAACACCTCCAGTCTTTTGGTGCAAAAATCATGTACTCGATTTAATATGCAAGGCACGAGGTCCCACACATACACACATGCGTTTTTCATTCTCCCTTTCTTATCTTGCTTTATGTATGTACATACATATATTTTGTTTTTGTCGCTGTGCAGATCGTCACTTTTGGTTACTATGGCTGTTTCATTTACTCTTGTACAAATCTGTTTCAGTGTACTTGTTTTTATGCTTTGTTCTTGTCGCACCACGAATCCTTTATGTATGTATGTATGTATTTGTTGTTCCGCTTACGCATGTAAAAATCAGTTTCAGTTGAGAGCTGAAAGTGAAAATTTCAGCAAATACAAATATATTTTTCTATTCCTGTTTTTTTGTGCTTAAGCAAATTTATTTGCGTGTTTTTGTGCGGTAAGCATATACAGTAAGCGTGTACAGTAAAACCAAACTTGTTGTTCGCGGCAAACAAGAGAATAGTGAATTTAACGAATCAGTTAATTAGTTTGCATTAAGTCACAGCCGTCACAGTGGACATCGGACAGTGGGTACCAGTTAGTCTGTGCACATGTGTATTTTCATTTTTTCTTGATAAAGCCGTAGAAAACGAGTTTGTTAACCAAAATTAATGAGTCGCTAATGCAAATGAGGGTCAATTTGGACACGCACTGCGTATAAAAACTACACACAGACATGTGCATGTTTGTGAGTGTGTGCATACAAATGTATATTCCTATTTAATTTTCGTGTTTTTGTCTACGCTTTTTCTCATATCGGTAAAACTTTTGATTTCGTTTTCTATTAGTATTCTGTTTCTACTATCCTTGACCTTCTGCCAATACCACAACAGAAGGTATGTTGAATTTGTCAACAGCTTGGTAACAACTTAAATTTATAGTTAATTAATTTAATTTTATTAATTAAATTAAATTTTTCTGCTTCGTATGCAGCTTATAAATATGCAACACTTAACAATTTTGCTCTGGGTTTTAGCCCAGTTCGCTAAGAGAAATAAGAGCTACTAATTGTATAAAATAATCACTGAATTTCCATGGGATTTTCTTAGTGATAACATCGATTTCTCACATTGGTGGCCCTTAACAACTTAACGACGATAACAGATCAGTAGATTGATCTTTAAGCATATGCTATGTGGCTTTTGAGTTAGAAAAGTGAATGCCATCAGCAATTACTCCGTCGTAAAAGAGCATCAAGAGTTGAGTCTGTAAGATGAACTTAGCGACGATCAAGGTAATGTCTTCTCATATTTACCCGCAGTCGTCATCATAATCATCGTTGTCAAATGTCAAAACAACAGCATTGAAATTCGTTAATCGGATTGCTCGTTTTAGTTCTGCTTCTGATTCTGGTTCTAGTTCAGGTTGTGGTTCTTGTTCAGGTTTTCCTAGATCCAAGGCGGCTAATTGCATCAGAAGCTCAGCAAAGACGAATGCTGACAGACTGTATGCGAAGACTAATTTTTATCGTCATGCTGAGTTGTCATAGTTTTCAGATGTCCAGCTGTCTATATGTCTGATTGTTCAGATGTCGAGTCGTCAGATGTCGCCGCCATTCGTCAGATTGCAGAAAATTCGTGATCTACGAAGAGACGAGTGGAATTTACAGGGTATCCCAAACTAAAACAAACTTAGTACACCCTCTGCACAGGGTATACAATTAAGATCCTACCAATCGAAACTATTTTATCTTAATAATCAAATCAATACAAGTTTTAATTAATGATTTTTGCTAAAAATACCCTGCAAATAGTGAAAAAAGGGCAAGGTATGCCAGGCGTTAGCATTGATCTTGTTTTGTCACCATGGACATAAATCAATTCTCTTGCGTTTGTTTGTTTTTATCTGTTGGCAAAAGGCAGCTGTTGGCCATAATTAAGGCTAGTGGTTTTGGCCAAGTTATTGGCCCAATACTTTTTCAGCTAGCAAGTGCTCAAATTAAGAGTGCTAAATAAAACAAATGGTCAATATGTCAAAATGACGTCAAAATAATTGTCAGCTCTATTTTGTAGACTTTCTTGTTGTTGGCTTAAAAAACATAATTCATAAATAAATAAGTTGTTGTGTTCTCAAAATTCATAAAGTATCTAATTAGTATATGAATGAGCGCGAGACGTAGATACAGATACAGATACAGTTGCAGTCTAAATGCCTCATATAAATCAATTAATACATTTGAATATGTTTAGTGTTTATTGCTTTTGTCATAAAACAAAACCAAAGTGTTGATTATATTGCCGATTAAAATTTAAATTTAAATAAGGAAATGACACACAATATTCGCATTTTTATATTTTTGAATTTCGAATCGTTTATAAAAATTGTCTGGCATTTAAGAATTTGAAAAACTGCCGCTGTGTCGCTGGGGGAAAATTCTGAAAAGCTTTTCTATGTATGTGTGTGTGTGTTACTGTGCGTGGGTGGGAAAACCGATTCGCGGCCAATTAATTCATTTGATTTTTAATTTGGTTTGATCATTTCATAATTTTTATCACATTTACAAAGCGAACGATTTGCTTTAGGCGCCTTTGATTGATATGATCAATAAATTAGTGTGTGAATTCCCAATTGGATTGTAATCTAATTGGAAATTGACCACGCTTCCAAAGGCTACACTGTGAGAAAGTTCACTAATAGTTTGTGAAGACTTGTTCAAATGAAATCGTTTTTACTTGAAGATAAATTGTATTTTGAGTTATACCGAGGCTAATGCTGACTGATGAGCGTGGGGACTAAATACCAGAAGGTAAGAAGCTGAAATCTTTAGAGTACTTAACTCTGAGTGAGTAACACTGCTCTCTAGTGACGAAAGCAGCTCCACTTTGTTTGTAAATCGAAAAAGTGAAATTTATTTAAGCCAAAAACCGAAAGTTATTTACTTAATTTAACCATAACTGTGTAAATGTTTATCGTTTACAGTCTGCTGCTGTTTAGTGCCCGTTTCGCGCAGTGTATGGTATAAATATAATCATTGTGGTCCACTTTAAGCTTAGCAAACCACTACAAAAAGCCAAAACTGAGTATATTTTATTGCTCTTGGTTGATGGTGGGCCACCGAAAGTAAAGACCTCTAAATGCTCAATGCCCAATGCTTTTACAGTCTTTTTCGAAAAATAAATACAAATTTTCCAAACACACAAGTGTGTGTGTGAGTGTGACTGAGTGTGTGTATGTGTGTTGTTTGTTTTGCTTGCTTTTATTTTCGAAATGCTGTTGAAAACCATAAATTAGCTTGTTACTTTTGGAATGCAGCGTTCAAAGTGACGTGAGTGTGTGTTCGAGTGTGTCTGTGTGTGTGTGTGGGAGTGTGCCTAGAAAATGTGAAGAATTAAGGAACTAATTCAGTCGCTAGCAGTGATCATTCTGGTGTAGAACGAACAGCACAAAACTCACGACATGGAAAATATTGTAAGTTTTAAATTGGGATTAATTTAATCAGTCTCTAATTTAATCACAATTTAAATGATTTGTCAAACAGGATGAGGATCTGACCCCCGAGCAGATTGCCGTGCTCCAAAAGGCATTCAACAGCTTCGATCACCAGAAGACCGGAAGTATTCCCACCGAAATGGTTGCCGATATTCTGCGTCTCATGGGTCAGCCCTTCGACAAGAAGATTCTCGAGGAGCTGATCGATGAGGTCGATGAGGACAGTAAGTACTCCACTGAGAACTGTTAGAGTTCCCTCTCTAATCCCCTTTTGTTCTACAGAGTCTGGTCGCCTGGAGTTCGAGGAATTCGTTCAACTTGCCGCCAAATTCATCGTGGAGGAGGATGATGAGGCCATGCAGAAGGAACTGCGTGAAGCTTTCCGTCTCTACGACAAGCAGGGAAATGGCTACATTCCCACTTCCTGTCTGCGTGAAATCCTGCGCGAACTGGACGATCAGCTGAACGATCAGGAATTGGACATCATGATTGAGGAAATCGATTCTGATGGCTCTGGCACTGTTGATTTTGATGGTGAGTAGCCCCAGTGCCCACTAGAGAGTAGTTAACATTCCTACCATTCCTGGTTGCGCACCAATTAGCGCTTGCCGCCATCTGCCAGAAAGTACTTTGGCCCAAAGCCAACAATTAACGCGGCCATGGCGACATAATCTCTGCTCTGCTTCTCCATTAACCGGGCTGAACGCCCACGCGATTAGACGAGCACCAGTCCCCACTCCCCACCTCCCTCTCTGTCCACTCTCTGTCTATTTTTAGCATCTTTTGTTGTGTGTATCTATGTATCTGTATCTGTATCTGTATAAGTATCTTCTTCCGTATGCAGTAACTAATCGCATCACTTTGAAACTCTTTCAACTTACAGAATTCATGGAAATGATGACGGGCGAGTAAACAAAGCAACAAACAATGTTTTGAACCAACTTCCAACAATCAGCCAAAGATATATATATATATACACCCGATTATATATATTCAAACACACATTTCAAACATGTTTAATCCATAAGCTTGAATAAAGAAAACATTCGTCTCATTACCATAAACGTAACTCGGCCAAAAGCTGATTGTGTCAACAAAAATTAACTAAGTTTCTAGGCAGTGTTTAGCCCAGTAACCAGAGGGTAAAAGGGGATTATCAGTTGCTGAAAGAGTGTGTAACATTTAGTTGCTATTTATAATACACTTCAGTTTAAAGATTGACTAAGTTACAGTGCTAAGAATAAACAATTGTTAGCTGTTAAGTGATTAAGTGATTGAACTTTAGTCAGCCTGTTATGCTAGACTGTTCTTAGTCGAGCAGCTTAATTTTAGTATCACCAACCTGTGATGGCTATAAACAAGCGGCAACAGGAACTGATTGAGCTGTCGGAAAACCCGAAGCGTCAAACACACACGTCGAATGTGGCAAACACTTGTCTCACACACAACTCAGTACGCGGGACTCATTAACTAGTACTCAGTACTCACAGCTGACAGATTATTGCATCATTTCGACTGTTTAGACTCTGTAGCAGAAAAGCAGAAGAGGTATGTAGCTGCCATAGTATGACTCGCCTTGTCATATCGTTTTAGAACGTGTACAGGGTCTTCTACAGTCGATTCCCTCTACGAATGCTTTCCACTGTTTTCCGTTTACAGTTGTTTCTGCCGTCGCCGCTGCCGTCGAGGTGACTCACGGGTTAATTGAAGTCCGTAAGCATCAATTATCGACTCTGATTGAGAATCTGTGCATTGTTGTGGATTCTGCTCATTTATGTGCTAATTTGTGTAAATTTTGTTGGCTATGCCCAATGCCCAATGCCCAATGTGGCGTATGATTAATTTTGGCATATTACGTATAACGTATACGCAGCGTTCACCTTCATGCTGAGCTGATAACACGTCTTGCAAATTCTTTGCCACATGACTGACCTTCTAGGTCCAGCATGCCACTCTACGCTCCGTATTCTCCGCCCACCGCCCCTTCCATTCCTCAATACTGTCAATAATTGAGTGCAGCAAGAACAGAAGAAAAACTCCTAAAAAACAAAAAACTTTAACTGCATTTGTTTATTTGTCTTAGGCGTGAATGAGCACACAACCAGTTGGATTTGGCAGGCAATGCTCGACTATCGGGTATGCTGTAGGTGTTCCTGTACCCCATACTACAAACCAATATACCCGCTTGGCAGTTACTTTGTGTGGCACACAAAAATGTTGGCTAAAAAAGCTAAGAAAAACTGCAAAAATGTTGACAATATGTTGCAAATGCTCGTCTTCAATTGTTTGCTGTCGTCAGTTCAGTTGCCTTTCTAAATCACAATAAAAACAACAACAACAATAAAACAATTTAACAATTCTTCAAAATGTCAAGCTTAAGTTATGTGTTTGCTGTTGTTGTTGTTGTTTTTGTTAACCATTTTGCACTTGGCCATAGAGGGGCAGCAAAAAAAACAGCAGAAGTTAAATGACAAAGTCGTCTCCAAAAACTACACAAAATTTCGAGTGCAACTGCCCTTTTTGTGGCTCTTGTTGTTGTTGTTGTTGGGGTAACTGTCGCTGTGATAGTTGCTGTGGTTTCTCTTGTTGTTGTTGTTGGGCAGCTTAAAGGGGGCAATTTGCCTATTTGCGCAATTTTGTTGTTGGCAGCCAACAATCGCCCTGGGGCCACTTTGGTGTCGATGTCGATATTAATGTGAGTTATGACCACAAAGAGCAGCAACTAAAAAGCAGAAAGGGAGGGGAAGAGAGAGGGGTAGAGTGAGGGAGATGCAGTGAGTAAGCGAGAATAGGTTAAAGGGCTTGGTCAGCAGCGGAGTAGGTCAAAGAGTTGTATTTCTTAGCTGATTTAACTAAACTAAACTAAAAGTAGTCCAGAAATATTTAAACTAACAGTTAGACACATAGTGGGCAACAGGAATTACCCGCTTAGCCCACGCGATGATCAGTCAAAGACTTTTGTCTACTAAGTTTCAGAAAGAAACTGCAGCCTCCTACTACTGCTACTGTTTGCTGTACACAGATCAGTGGGCACACATAACTGTGTGTATTTTTTCAAGGATTTCTTAACACCCAAGAAAAGCTATTCAGCCGGAAAATGCTAGAATTTCATGGAATGCCTGAAATTGGTCAGTTTTAGATTTATTGACATCCGTTTCATAATGAAGCTGTAAAAACGCTTCTAACAATTGAATTCATAGCTGTTGTTGTTGTTGTTGTTGCTGTTGCTGTTGTTGCATTGAAAAGCGCATTCAAATTGGCAATCGAATGTGATGAGAGGAGCAGCGCAG
Source organism: Drosophila acutilabella (assembly GCA_035046005.1). Classification (NCBI taxonomy): domain Eukaryota; kingdom Metazoa; phylum Arthropoda; class Insecta; order Diptera; family Drosophilidae; genus Drosophila; species Drosophila acutilabella. The sequence goes on along the minus strand of JAWNOK010000024.1, from coordinate 18,968,479 downwards.
TGCTGGCATTTTAGCCATTTTCAAGCTGGGAATATGAACTTACTTGTTTTTAGAAACCTATAAACTATATACATATTTTATTCTAATTTATATTTATTCCTAGCCATTTTGCAGGCAAGTTTTAGCTTCTTTTTAAGACCTTGTCAGTCTGGTAACACTAGCACAGCCTTTACCGTGTCTAATTTTATTACAAGTTTCATAGCCACTTTTATATTTCATTAGCTAGCTACTTTTACAGCCAATTTAGCTGGTTTTGGCCCTGAATATCTGTCAGCACTGACGCATCGTTCAGCTTCGATTGGCTTTCAATTTATGAGCGCAAAAATCCAACAACTGGCAACTTGTTGGCTTGTTCAATTAAAGTTCGGAGAGTGATCAATGGACTGAGTGAGTTGAGTTGTGAAAAGATGAGAATTGAGATGGGATCCGATGAGAGATGCGAGATGCGATGGGAGATGCGCTGAGATGAGACTGTTTAGTTGATCTGGCTAAATCACAGTGAGCAAAACGCCAACACAATGGCCAAGACTTGGCCAAGAGAAGCTGCTGCCGTTGTCGTGTCGTGTCTCCCTTTCAAGCCAATTCAAGCAATTGTTTTTAGCCAACTGCAGCTGCAACACACCAACAGAGCTGACACTTTAGCCGTTTTATAGCTGTGCTGGTCTAATGGAAATTCCGCTTGAATTTAGTTGGTTTTAAAACTCTACTCTTCTAGCTAGAATATTTAATATATATTTATTTGGTTTTAGCTTTAAATTATGTATTCTAGTTAACTTAAAAGCTGTTTAAATGCTTTCTAGCTTCCAGTTTCTTTTATTTCAGCTATTTTATTTGATTTTCAATTCTAGCCTTTTTTTGTGAGTGTCAATTGCTGGCTGCTCTGACACACACAGCTGCACACGATTGCAATAAATGCCATAAAGTATCAAAATCTCAACTGAGTTGCAGTCTCAGCCGCTAACTGAGTCTCTGCCTCAGTCCCTAGCCTCTGCCTCTGCCACTGCCTCTGCTGACGTCTCTGCCTCGGCTTGGGCTGCGTTTTGGTTCATTCCATTCCATTCGATTGCATTCGATCTTGGCTCGAAGTGCATTTTGTATATAAAGCTGGAGAGTCTCGACTCGAATCGGCACACAAGTTCCGTGACAATAGAAGAGGACACAGCTCCCGTTAGAAAATTCAGCTAAAAAAGGCTAGAACTAGCGCTAAAAGGATACCTCAACTAAGCTGTGATTAGTGAACTGTTAACCAAGTGTGTGTGTGTGCGGAGAGTGTGTGTGTGAGTGTTGGTGTGTGAATTTAACCAACTTTAAACTGAAAATGGAACTGCAGTTGGTGAGTCTGAAATAAAGCCAGAAACTGGTGTATTCTAGCCATTAAAAGTATGTGGTCTGTAGTATGCTGTTCTACATACATTATATAATATTTCACAACCTGGTGACAGCCAGCTTTTAACAGCCTATAAAAGTAGGCCATAAAAATTAGTTAAACATTTGTTTACACACATAAAACAGTCTATAAACTTGGCTCGTTAAAAGCCGCTTCTGCCTCTAAATAAAAAACAATTTAGCTGACAAGATTTGAATATTATTTACTTGACACGGTCATTATTATTTAGAGACACCTCATCGGGAGAGGGTAGGGAAAGGGCAAATCGCAAAACGCAAAACGGCTCTTGATGTCACTTTGGATTATGATTGTGCAGTGGCAAAAGAGATTGGATTATTGGAAGGTGTTTAAATTAAATGTTTGATTAAATGTTTGCCAACTCAAATACAGGGTGTTGAAGTAATGGGGTTGAAGTACAGGGTTAGACCCTTGGGTTAGTGAAAAGTATACATAATATAAGGATGTTTTCTATGTCTTTTGGAAGTCTATTTTTAAACAATTGTCCTTAATTACAATTCCCAAGACAGTGAAGGGTATCTGCTAGTCAATTAGTCTGCTCTACAACTTATATATTCATATCAAATGCTTTAATTTTCACCAATACCAAATAAGTCTTTAAAAAAGCAGTTTAAACCACTTTATAAAGGGTATCTGCTAGTCTAGCATACCCTACAACTTTTAGCATATGCAGAATGACAGACAAGCGATTCCTATTGAATATAATGCTACTCAGATCACCATTAATTACTGTCAATATGTTAATTTTGAGTTCTATTTGCAATCAATGAAATTTCTCCGTTTCAGTTGTTAATTGAAAATTAATGAATTTATTGATTAATTAAATAATTTGTAATTATAATTGTAAACAGCATTGTAGAGATTTGTAGAATGTTGTAGTAAATTAATTATTTTTTATTCATTTCTCAGTCTGAGATTCTGAAATCTTTTCGAGTTTATTACTCAATCGATTCCAAGTAGCTGAAATTCGAGTATTGTTTCCGTTCTTTGTGGCACGCAATGCACAGACACAGACACAGAGTGGAGTCTTGTGTTGCTGCAACATGGGGCAACTGCAGATGCAACTGCAACACGTCGATGTGGCAAAAAGATTTACTCAAAACGCATAAATTAAAAGCCCATTAAAAAAATCAGATGGAAACCCAAAAGCGTCGGCTTCTTTCTGCCTCCTCTGCTGCTTCTTCCCCTTGGTGCTCCATTGGTGAAACTGAGTGAATCTGTCGGCGGCACGCAAAGTTGCCCCATCGCGGGCCAACGTGCACTCCACGCCCCCTCGCCGCCCACGCCCCCTTAAACAGATCAGCCACGACCCAATTGTCAAATCCAATTCAAATTGCATCAATTATATTTGTGGTAAACAAAAATTAACAATCCGCAATCAACGATTGGCAGCCACAAAATTGACTTTGTTTGTGCCCTGTGGCGAGGGTGTAACGGGTTTGTTAGAGGTGTGGCAGAGGAGATGCACGTGGGGACTCCTTCGGCTACTCTTTAGGCTAAAGATAAGAAAGGATGGTGGCTAACTTGGGTACTTCTAGGGGAAGTATGAGGGGAAAACTAAACAGGTGTCTGCAGAGTAGTGGTAGAGTAGAGTAGAGAAGAGCTGCCCAAAGCACAGGGTATTCAGCAGTCGGGTGTGCTCTTTACCACTCATTTAGCAACAGCAGCAGCTGGCAACAGAGAGCAGCATCCCCAGATCTGGTCACGAATTCGCAGTTGGCATGCAATGCGGGGAGTGGAGGCGTACCGAGAAGGGGCGGATGACTCAAACTCGCATATAATTTGGGCCTTTAAATGTCAAATATATGCCAATATTGGCAACAGTCTCTTGGCCCAAAGTAGCCAAAAGTGAGCAGCTGATGGAAGCTGTCTGCGCAGAGTCTTGAGTTTTATGTTTTGTGGCCAATTAAGTAAACGCTTTAAACTTCAACTTGACACTCGATGACGCAGTTACTGCCACTTGGCAGTTAGCAGTGATGCCACTGCCTGTTGCTACTTGAAGACTGTTCGTTGTTGACTTACCTGTTGTGGCCACAAAGCGCTTACTTAACCTTCCAGCCACCAAAGCAGCCAAGCAGCCCAGAGTGGCAACAAGTTGTGGCATCAGTTCACACGCTGTTGGGCCAACACCGCGTTGCATCCACAAATACCAGAGTTCGATGCTGCAACACAATACACTTAATAATGATGATGCTCCTAATGATGATGATCATGTTACTGCCAATAGTTTAATAGCCGCTTTTAGCAAATAGCAAATAACAATAATAATATTGAAGAACGTGATCGGTTTGCCACAAATGCCAAAAGATTTACAACTTTTCGATTTTCGTTTTTAGTTTTTGAATTAAATATTTTGTATTTCATTCATAACGAGATTTATCTGTCTGTCAGTCTGTCCACCTGTCTGTTTGCCTGTCTGTTTCGTGGCATGTTTAACATGTGCCCCACAATGAGCCATGATTCATTGCCCCCGAGCAACGGCGCTCTTTAATCTTTTAAATCGTTAGGGGACTGTCTTTACTTAAGGATTGAAATGTCACAGTGGAGTGGAGTGAACCTGATCAGATAGAGTAAACTGATTAAAGGGAGCTTTACTAAAGAACAACTTAAAACTGATCCGTTTCTTTATCAGTTACTTGATAATGTTGATTAATCGACTTCCCCTCGAAGTCACCTACCCACCTTCTTCTGAAGGGGCAGGTTCAATCAGGTCGTTGGCTTGTGAGCAACCAGTGAACGCCTCCTGCGGAAAAACGTGCATCGCGATGGCATAAAAAGATGCACAAATTCTGGTTTTCCCGTTGCTTCAGTTCCAACCTGCACTGCTGACCTAAAGAGCCAGACTACAGGGCAGAGCAGTGTCTTGTCTGCTCGCTTCACTGAGTCATCGGGGCATGTCTGGCATAAATTAGTAATGCCGCAACACTTGCCCCCTGCCACATGGATTACAACGATTTTTGATCTCGATTGGGAGCAGGGAGAAGTGTTTTTGGTTTGCTTAAATTGGAAACCCGCTCAAGTCTTTAACTGAATAATTAAGTACTCCATAAAAGTTTTATTAATAAAATTTAGTCTCTAATTGTACAGTTAGAGAACTATTGTTAACCCAACATTAACTTGTTTCCTCCTCTTTTCCAGGCACTGCTGGCAATTCTGCTGACGTTGACGCAGACGCAAGCAGCGAAACTCGATAACAAATACCTTCCACCTCCGGCGAGTGCAGCAACAGCAGGTGGAGGAGTTGGCGGTGGTCTACAGGGACCGGGAGGAGGTGGCGGTGGGGGCTTTGGAGGTAGCAACAATGGCCTAGGCGGTATCAATAATGGCCTAGGTGGCATCAATAATGGACTCGGCGGTTTCTCTAGCGGCGGTGCGAGACCCAGCGCACCGGCTGCCCCACGACCGCCCTCCGCTCCTGCTGCGGGACCACCAGGTCCACAGATTCCGATTCTGTCCTTTGTGAACGAAAACGACGGCGATGGAAACTATCGATTCAGCTACGAGACTGGGAACGGCATCAAGGCTCAGGAGGAGGGCACCGTGAAGAACAAGGGATCCGAGAATGAGATACCCTCGGTGATGGGATCCTACACCTACACCAATCCAGAGGGAGAACTGGTCGAGATATCCTATACCGCCGATGAGAACGGCTTCGTGCCTTCTGGAGCAGCACTGCCCACTCCACCGCCCATTCCGGAGGCCATTGCCAAATCTCTGGCTGCCCAGGGAATATCCGTTCTGCCCGGAGGTGGCTTCAGTGGTGGTCCAGCTGGTCCCAGTGGTCCTGGTGAGTTCAATCCGCGTTTATATCAGAAATTGTGATTCTAATTTTTCTTCTTTGGTAATGCAGGAGCGGGAGGATATGGCGGCGGTGGTGGAAGTGGCGCGGGAGGATATGGCGGAGGTGCAGGAGGAGGCGGTGCCCCAGGCGGTGGTGGTGGTCCAGGTGGTGGCGGTGGTGGAGGATATGGCGGTGGTGCTGGCGGAGCTGGTGGCTTTGGTGGCGGAGCTGGCCGAGGCGGGGCAGGAGGAGCAGGCGGAGCCCGTGGTGCTGGAGGATTTGGTGGTGGTGCAGGTAGAGGAGGTGCTCCAGGAGGTGGCGGTGCTCCAGGAGGCGGTGGTGCTGGAGGATTTGGCGGAGGTGCAGGAGGAGGCGGTGGATTTGGCGGTGGAGCTGGCAGGGGAGGTGCTCCAGGAGGAGGTGGTGCTGGAGGCGCTGGTGGATATGGAGGCGGCGGCGGTCGAGGCGGAGGCGCTGGTGGAGGAGGTTCTCCTGGAGGAGGTGGGGCTGGAGGATCCGGTGGATTTGGCGGTGGTGCAGGAGTAGGCGGTGGAGCTGGCAGAGGAGGTGCTCCAGGAGGCGGTGGTGCAGGCGGCGCTGGAGGATATGGTGGCGGTGCCGGTCGAGGAGGAAGTGCCGGAGGAGGTGGTGGTGCTGGAGGATTTGGTGGTGGTGCTGGAGGAGCCGGAGGATTTGGTGGTGGGGCCGGCCGTGGAGGTGCACCAGGAGGTGGTGGTGCTGGCGGCGCTGGAGGAGCCGGAGGATTTGGAGGTGGTGCCGGACGAGGAGGAGCTGGTGGTGCTCCAGGGGCAGGTGGTGCTGGGGGCGCTGGAGGCGCTGGCGGATATGGTGGCGGTGCCGGTCGAGGAGGAGCTTCAGGAGGATTCGGAGGAGGTGCAGGAGGATTCGGAGGAGGTGCTGGTGGTGCCGGAGGATTCGGTGGTGGAGCTGGCCGAGGAGGTGCACCAGGAGGAGGTGGCGCTGGAGGCGCCGGCGGCTTTGGTGGTGGTGCTGGAGGATTTGGCGGCGGTGCTGGTCGAGGAGGCGGTGCTGGTGCGGGAGGAGGCGGTGGAGCAGGCGGTGCGGGAGGTTTTGGAGGTGGTGCCGGTCGAGGAGGCTCTCCAGGTGGTGGTGCAGGCGGACCGGGCTCACAATACATTCCTCCAGCGGCTGGTGGGGGCCGGGGCAATGGTGAATTTGATCCACAGTCTGGCTACATCTACTAAATCCATAAACTTGGATAGGTACATCTCAATACAACGCAAATCTGCCGGAAAATACTCTTAGATCAAGTAGTAATTAAGAGCATCCCAAATTTTTGTTGTGAAGTTTTAAATATTTTTAAGATTCCCAATTGTTAAATTGACAAGTCGTGATCGTTTTTCAAAATTATAATCTTCTCGTATGTTTAAGATACCGAAAAGATGATAAAAAAACAGTTTTAGCCTTTCCAAATTACAATGCATTTTAGTGACGTCTATTAAAATTAAATTAATTTTCAACTTGTTATTTATTCTTTTTGCATTTGATCATAAAAAGGTTTTGATTTAGAAAGTAGTGTTTTAACTTTAAAATAGAATAATTTCGAGATTTTTGTTAGCATTCACATAACTTTCACGGCTCTTTGTTTCCTGCTATACCAGGGGAACATAATAAGCAGCAGGCAAAATTGAATATTTTTGGTAAATCCGATGCATACTTTTAGTTGAAGTCGTAAAATCCACTTATGTTTAAAATGCGTCATACTTTGCGGATCGTGATATTAATAACAATACTATTGAATCATATTTTGAAGAGCATAACTTTGGGCTGTGAAGAATAACCAAATGCTGCATACTTTTGTCTGTCAGGAAATAGAATTAATATGGCTACACAGCAACAGGTGGCGGATGCTCAAAATAATATAGTTATCCAGGTAAACAATAGATGGCGGCTTCACTCCAAACGGTAAGGCAGCTAAGCAATAGGTGGCGACAACAGCTCATGTTTTAGTTTGTATAGAAAACAATTGACGGCGACTGATATCTGCTCAATAGTATGAGTATAAAACAATAGGTGGCGAGTATGTCACCAGAGAAGTTTGCCTAAAAGGCCATAGATGGTGAATGCAAACTGCGAAAAAATAATATATACATAGAAAAGAAATGGAAAACTGATCTAATAAGAAATAGCTCTACATGAAAATAACATTGATATATATTTAGTATACTGGACTGTTAAATAAATTATTGGCAACGTATCTACTGAAAGTTCTGTTTGCTTGGAATTGCAGCTGGAATATTTAAATTACCAGCTCAATTATAAGGCGAAAAGAAATCCACAGTACAATACATCAAAAGCGTTAAGCCAATAAATAGTGAAAAAATAAATATCTGTTTCTTTAAATGTCCGTTAAATTTAAATTAGCGCATTGCAACCTGCTGAAATTTCTGATACCCTGTTAAAACAGCAGAATTTTTAGCTGTTTACAGGCTCAGCAGATCGCAAAACACACATAGGCATGTTCACACACACATGCCCAGCCAGAAAAAGCAATTGCGAAGCTCTTAACAAAGATTTTACCTACCGAAATACCAGGCGAACATAAATCAGCAGCAAGCAACAGAATTTACTTGGCGCGTAATTAAAACATGGGTGGGGTGGTGAACGAGAGCCCTGGCCTGCTATTGGCGGGATCCGCAGCAAAATATTTGTAAACAGAGAGCAGCTAAATTTTCTCTAAGCACAGGCTGAAAAGTGGGAGGGATAACGCATGATTATTGGGTGCGTAAGCGTATTTACAACTGTTACAGTTATTTCTGCACGTGCAAAAGTTGTTTATTTCGCTTGCTTGTTTTGTGCATTGCTGCTTGCTGTAAATTCTGTTCGCCTGGTATTTCAGCTAGATTTTCAACTGTTTGCGAGTTAAGCGGCTGCTTTTTTCCCCCACCCCTCCCAATGAAAAATACGTTTGATTTAAATTTTCATATCTTTTTATTCTTAAAATTCTATCTTTATAACATTACATTGTTTCGTAATTGTTTAATATAGACTAAAATACCCACTGCACCACTACATTAAAAATTGATTTTCTTAGATTTTCATGGGCATGTATTTCATGCATTTGCATGCGACTAAATCGACTAATTTTAAATCGCGATTAATTTGATATCGAATAATTAAAATACAATCAATACAAATATATTAGATTAAAAGTTTTTTTTTAGTTCTGAGAGGATTTCTTGAAGCGTCTGTTGTACTGATTATAGCCAAATGGATCCACCAACTGGTTTGGTCTGCCTCTCAGCTGTTGGGTGATCAGTGCTTGCTGCTGTTGTTCATTCTGCTGCTGCTGTTGATTCTTTTGCTGCTGTTGTTGTTGGTTAAGATTCTGCTGTTGCTGCTGCTGCTGTTGGTTGAGATTTTGCTGTGCCTGCTGCTGCTGTTGCTGTGGTGTTAGATTGCTGCCCAGCTGTTGACCAAACTGACCCGCGTACTGTGCTGGCAAATTGCCCGAGTTCAAGGCGTTGAAGGGTTGTTCTGGTTGATATTGCCCGGAGTTCTGAAAGTTTCGCTGTTGCTGCTGTTGTTGTTGCTGCTGCTGCAGCGGTGTCAACTGCTGTCCTGGCGCAGGACGAAACGGTGTCGATGACTGTGGCAGCTGGCGGTAGGGCGTCTGGTAGGGATTCAAGTTGGGATTAAGCACACCCTGTTGATACGGCTGTGCGCCCACAAAGTATTGGGGCGTGGCTGGTATGCCTGTGCCCTCAGCACGGAAACCGTTTTCATCGGCAATGTATCGCACGGTTATGGGCGTGCCCTCGGGCGAGGTGTACGAGTACGAACCCTGTATGACCTGCAAATAAATGAAATCTGATCAATTTGTGATCTTTTGGTTAAAAACGCATACAATATGCTAACCTGCGCTTCGACGCCTTCGCCATAGCCAAGGTTCTTGACGTATCCCTGGGCCTGGGCTGTAGTGCCATCGGCAGCTGCGTATCCGTAGGAGAAGCTGCCATCAAGATTCAGTTCGTTCTGATAGGCCGTGATGGGCACGTAGTTCTGGGGTTGATTGTACTGATTGTATCGATAGGGATTCTGGGCAGCAGTGCCCAGCGGAGTAATCGGTGGTGTCAGTGGGCTGAGAGGGTTAAGAGGATTCAGAGGCGTGCCTTGGGCTGGAAAGATGCCCTGTCCTGGAGCCTGTTGTCGTTGGCGCTGGAACTGCGACTGTTGCTGCAGTTGGAGTCCTTGTTGTCGCTGCTGGAACGGGGATTGCTGGAAGGGTGCACTGGGCAGCTGAGCCGCTCCTGTGGCGATTAGCGCCAGTCCCACCACGCAAAATACTAAGTACTGTAGGGGAATAAAGAGAGAGAGAGGGAGTCAGAGGAGACTAAGACAGAGGGGTAAGGGTAAGCGACGAGAGATAGATCATGTTTACCCGCATTCCCGCGCACTTGGAAGTCATTTAATCTGTCGTCGTTCCCGCTGTCGAGTCTGTCATAAATCTCACAAAACGTTTAACAAATTACACGCTCGATAAATCTGATGTTTTCTCTTTCGCACTGATGTTTCGTTCTGATTGGGTTGGGAAGGATTGGATGCCGATTGGACTACAACTGCTGCCACTAGAACTTGCCGATTGATGTGCAACGACTGCAACTGCATCAGAATTGTTTGCCTCTATTTATACAACGATCACGACGATGACGACGATGACAGCGACGACTGTAGATTTTCCAAGCTTCGCAAATTGAATAGACCAAGCTCTGAGCCCTAAAGCGCAGCTCGATCAGTAGAATCTACGGCGCGGCGCCCAGCGGCATCGCTTCCTGTGCACTTGCCACTGGCCGCATGCCACATGCCACTGTCTTTTAGAGCTGGCATTTTTGCGGCTACTTGTGGAGTCAGCTCAATTTATGAACTTGTTCTGAACAATGGGCAATTAAAGATGGGAATTACATATGATCAACTGTATGAAATGAGTGACTATTCAGTTCTTCTTTGCTTTACTAATTGAAATGAGCTTTTATTTTATTATTATTGGTTGTTTACTTAAACTAAATACTAACTGAGTCAGTTCACTGAACAAATTCTAACGTTCAAATGAACAAAACAACGCATCTCTACTATCTGCGCATCTGCACCGCAACTGTTGGCGATCTTGATTCCGATCTCGTTGTTGTTGTTCTTGGTAACTGGCTTGTAATTTATCTACGAGCTGAGAACGCGAATCGTGTTAACAACAAACAACAAACTTGAGTTGACCGTTTGCGTTGACCGGTAGCTGGTTGGCAGCTTTATTGGTTTTTTATTGGCCATTGACAGAAGGACAAACGAATTTGTTAGCGAACTTCCATTTGGCTTCCCATTGGCGTCTCTTGGCCCTAACGAGTAGTATGTGTATTTATGATGTTTCATGCATCAGATACGTGCCACTACCTGCATTATCGTCGTATGCAAATGCTATGTTTTTGCTGCTCGGTTTGTTTGGCTTTTGTTCTTAAGGTGTTTATGTGAGTTATGGCATCAGTTGATTTTCGGGCTACTGGGGCGTATACGCAACTTTTCCCCCTCATAGTCAAGGTTAATCCCATGCCAACTGATCGCATGTTCTGTGTACACTCACTTATTAATTACCCGCACTATCTATCAAGGAGGCAGACTCTAGACAGCATCCATTGTTGTCCATTGTTATTCAGTTCATCATTCATCATTTGTAATTTATCATTCGTCATAGTTCGAGGCGTTGCCCTGTTATGATTGCAATAAGTCATTTCTACACCTGCCCTGCCCTGCCATTACTCTCTTCCCTGACTCAACTTGTTTGCATTCATTACCTGAACATACCTATTTTTATGTTCCCTGCGCTGCCTAATTGAATGTTTTAATTTTTATGAGGCTTTTCCACTCCCACAAGGTCACAACTTCTGTGTGCTCATGGCCATGTCCAAATTTTAACAATTCAGCGCTAATTTCAACTGGTTCCATCTCCGCAAACCTGCAATTAAAGTTAATAACATTTTAAGTTAACTGTTCTATTTACTTACGCGTTTTAGTTGCACTTCCAAATTGCATTTATTGCAGTTCAAATATATTTTTTAGTTCAGCCTAGTTGTATGCAATGAAATCTTAGCAATTTTCATGACAGCTCAAAAGTATGCAACATAAAGTTTACTGGCGTAATCAAAGTTATGATGGCAGCAACAACTTTTGTATGCGCTTCGCTTTTGTAATATAAATGTTAACTATAAGTTTAATTTAATTATATTATATATATGCCTATATCTTTTTAATTTAATAATAAGTATTTCTGAAGAGCAAATCAAACACTTTTGACATTAATCTCGTGATAAAAGCCATAAAAACAACATCAATAAATTGTTTTAACAAAGGCAAATGCATTACACATCGTTAAGCTAACAAAATGCCAAATTACAAAACAAAACTCAAATCTTCATATGAGTTATTTATGCTAATTTTGAGCAGATAAACAATCAGAAACAAAGCGCAAAACTAGACAGAAACAAGCAAACGATGATAAACGGTTATTGTTATTATTTATGTTGCCAACAACAAGCATTGCATTATAAACAGTTAAAGTATTGAAAGCATTGATCTTTGCTTGAAAGATTCTGCAACCCGGAAACTGGGCTGAACCATTTGCAGCCAAATGATGTACTAAAAATCTTTAATGGGCTTACAATCAATGTCTTTCATTGCGTATACGCAGTATCCGTTGGACAACTCCATCTATTTTACTCTGTTATTACATCAGTCCGTAATCTAAGCTACAGTTGAAGAAGATGTTGTTAAAATTAATGCACAAATGCAAATAAATAGCAACAATGAGAAAAAAACACATTACTTTGGGAACACACCTTCCAGCGACGGTGATCATTATTAATGTTTTGTGGTGGAAACCCAGTCATTTGACATTTTGGCCGACTCCAGTGCGCAAATGTGGTTCCATTAGGCCAAGAGTCTGTTAATGTTGTTAATTGATTCAGTTTTAAGTAGAGGCGGAGAGAGCGAGGGAGAGAGATGCGTATCAGCTGTTACAGTTTCTCTCATTCTTAGTCTTCAACTAACTTAAATGTATTCTAATTTCTGTTCTTAGTCTGCAGTTTACTGCTCAGCTAAAGGTTAATGTGTCGCTTCTGAGTTATACACTCGTTGGCATTGCAGTCGAGTCTTTAATGAGTTTCCATTTCAATTGCACTGGATTTCAGTTATTAAAGACGAGTTTTTAAAACATCTGCCGAACATTCTTTGCCATCGTTTTCGTATTTGAATCAATTTACTACGAGGTATATTTTTCAGCATTGAATTTGGGCTCCAACTGGGCGTGGCATGCGCTGTGTAACGCCTTTAGCAGACAAGGCAAATGCCAGACTGGGTTGCAGTTCCAGACAGCACTGACTAGTAGATACCCTGTTGGCTTCCGACTGGCTGTCCGACTGAAAGGCACACAGTTGGCATACCCCACTGCTGCTGTTAAGGGGTATTTGCTGCTGCTGTTGCAGTTGCAAAATCGCTTAAATGATTATTAAATTCTTGTGGCATAAATGTTAGTCGCTTCTCAGTGCCCACCCACTGTAACTGGCTGTAATGGCTTGAAACGTGGCCAAAATCCAAATGCAGAGCAAACGGAAAGTGGCTAACAAAACACACGCAGCTCACAGCTCACAGCTTACAGCACAGAACGGCAATGGATCGGTCGGAATTTGCATGGAAGTCAAGTGGAAAACGTTTACAACTCTGCAAATAACAACTGCAATTTTGTCAGCCACTCAGCCGCTAACTTTTCTGCACCTTTCGCTGCATGAGAGGTGAGCAGTGGATAGGGGGAAGGAGGGGAGAGGGGGCATGGCTTCTACGCCTACCATGCGACTTGTTTGTACAAGCAATTTGACAAATTTCATTAGCAGCTGCACCCAAAATCTTTAATCCCCAATCTCGCACTCCTCCACACTCCAAAAGTCGCTGATAGTTCTTGCAACTTGGCCAACAGAGAGCGTGTGAGAGCGAGACAGAGAATGGCCAATTAGTTACATAACAAATTCAGCTATTTTGGCCATTTAAATTGCAAATAGGCTCAAGCTAAAAAACAGTTCAACAAACTGTCTCCAGACCTTTCCCCGACTCTTTTCGCTAAAGACTCTCTTCCCCCTTTCACTTCTTTCTCTCTCCTCACCTCTCGCTCGACTCGTCTCGCAACTTTCTATTGACCCAGCATAAAGCAGTGAAATGATGGGTATATAAAGCTAAGAACTCTTTTGTCTGCCGTCCAGTATTAGCATAAATTCAGAAGACGCGTCTGCATAAAAAATGTTCAGATTGGTAAAAAACAACACACAAAAAATAAACAACTCAAATTAAGAGATGGAAATAATCTCGAATGTTCAAACTTATTTTTTTCGCAGTTGCTCTTGACTCTGTCGCTCACTCTGGCGGTCAGCAGGGGTTCTCCACCGAGGGGTCAGGGGCAGGAGGTGCAGGGGGAGCGGGTGGAGATCATTAAGTCGTTGGCAGAGCAGAAGTCAGACGGCTCCTACTTCTTTGCCTACGAAGGTGCCGACGGCAGCTACCGAGAAGTGGTGGGAATTCTAAAAAGATTACATAACGAAATCTCCAACGATGAAGAAGACAACGAAACGGAACTGGAGATCTCAGGTGTCTACCGCTACACAGACAGCAATGGGAAGCGCGTGCAGGTCAGTTATGTGGCAGACAAGAATGGATTTGTGCCCGTGGGCACAAACATTCCCAGGGAGATCTCAGAAACGGCACGCAATGCGGTGCGGTCGCTGGAGGTGCGGGCGAACAGCAAGAACTAGCTACACTGGGAGAAACAAATGAGTTAGTAGTAAGTTAGCTTAATTTTTAATAAATAAATAGTATTAGAATTAGTGAAAGCATTAAAAAATATATATAAAGGAATCGTACTCACATCGTACTCCAGTTACCACTGATTTCCCCCAGTGTATGGTGACTGCACTGATTGCACATCACAGCAGTAAATGTTATTTAAACAATTATCGAAATAAACGACTCATAAACAATGCGAAGCTGGTACTCTTGGCTGCCTCTTGGCCTGGCCAATAAATTCAAATCAGACTTCAGCGCCAGCTCAGGTCCAAACTATGCGAATGAGGAGCGCCGAGTAACCAAAGTAACCAATTGGCCAAGTGGCCAAATGGGTTAGTAACTGAGCTGCCAAGTGGCCAGTAGACACCTCCACGAACACTTCATTCAAGCATCTTCATCATCATCATTATGATTGGCTTCATCATTACGATCAGCTGCAGGCTGAGCACTTTGAAATGTGCATCGTGAACACATTTAATTTGACGATGCGAGATTTTTCTCTACCCTCCGTTGTTTGACTGTCAAAATTATAAATTGTTGCAATTTTTAGTGGCACTCTTTTGGCACCACAACATGGTAATTTTACTCTAGACTCGGGTCTTGAGTTTAAGCCTGTCCCAGAGCAGTGTCCCAAACCTTGCCTTAGATTTGCCCTTTTGCCAAATGTCGTCTCGAATTCAGCTCAGAAAATGCTTCTAAATTTTAAAATTATTTCCAAGCCAAGTCGGTTAGTTTTGCTAGCCAAGAAAGCCATAAATTGGGATTATTCTTTGCTTAATTGTTTTTAATAATTCTTGTTAATTGATTTAACTACCAGAGTGGCGATAAAGTGCACTGACATTTATTTATGCAGCTCATTTGAATTTTTATTTGAGACATTTGTCAATTGTTAACTTGTAGATAAGTAAGCGATAAAGTACAACGAGACAGCGCTGATTGCGACAAATTAAAATCAACTCAGAAATTTATAAATAAAATTTAATTTGTTGGCTTAGAGTTCTTAAGAAAACTTTTGTTTATTGAAACTAAAGAAGAAATTGAATTGAATGTGAACTGGGCAGGTAAACAAACACATTTTGGAATAACAATATAAACTATAAACAAAGCAAAGACATTTGCATTTAAATCCCAGTAAAATTCTTTTCATCTTGCTATTTATTTCGATGTCTGAGCATAAATAATATTCCACTGCCTCGCACACCTTCCAAACTGAGCTAAAACTGGGCAAGTGGGTGTTGACATGAAAATGCAAGTGCCCAGGGCGCAATGTTTTACACAGAGACTCCTCCCTCTTCTCCATTCCCCTTCCCCTTCCCCTGTTCCCTCCCCGTACTCCACCACCTGCTGCTCAGCTGCAATTGTCATTGGTTGATTCACACTCAGAGGCAGATAATAAATTACAAGGGGAATTACACAAAGCGCTGACATTTTACATGCTAAATGAAAACATTTGTGGGATTGGCGGATTGGTGGATTGGATGCCAATGCCACCGCAACATATTAATGTGGTTGTGAATGTAAATGTGGATGCCACACAGAAACCACTGTCAAGTGCCAATTAATCGCGACACCTTCGAGTGGGCTTTGAAGCGGCTTCGGTACAAAGTTGATTGAAATCATGCAGAGAATGCTGATCTCAGGCATTATAACGATACAAATATCAGACATGACACTTTCGAAGATGAGAACAGCTAATTTTGAAAACTATTAACAAGTTGAGGTGCTTGGAGCCAACTTATCATAGGAGATCCCCATGGAAACAGGGGCTCTTGGTTGGCTATGAAGCTTCAATAATTAATTAATCTTCATTGTACAAATATTTACAAAGTGTATGACAATTAATCAAATATTTGCTAGTAAGCAAAAGACTTATTGAAATGGGTTTGGAGTCTGCTTTCCTCACTAGTAGAAAACTTTACTGTCTGTGTTTTAACTAAGTCTCTGCACATTAAGCATTCCCTTTTAATCAAACTGCTCTCCCGCTTAAACATCGTTTACCATAAATCATCGCTATCGCAGTGCCATCACTAGCTACGATCGATAAGCGACTTAATTGCCCAATAAATGAAACAATGTCGTACGGAAGTTTCTCTGGATTGTATCTGGAATAACTGATTGACACATTTCTCAGAGCCACAGAGTTTAAGGTACTGCCAGTGCCATAACCAGAGTCAGAGCCCGCCTCAGAGCCGTCACTACTAATCGAGACACGCTGCGACCCTGACATTTAGAGTGAGGCAATTTCGAGCATATCGCAGCTGCCATAAACCGGGATGCAAACATGTTTGGCATGTTTAAGCGAAAGATGTATTTGGCCAGAAAGGCAGTAAGGCAGAAAGCACTAGCTCTGTTAGCCAGATATAAAAGCCAAGACACGACTGCGCTTCACTCAAACTCTCGCTTTCGCTGCTCCAGTTTCCATCTCCAGTCGAAACCCCAAACTCACCTACTAAAGATGTTCAAGTTCGTAAGTAACTGCGGAAATTCCACTTCAAAATACCCATACTTACTGTGTCTGTGACTTTTTCAGCTACCTTTGTTCCTGCTGGGTCTCGTCGCCTGCTCCTGGTCGCTTCCTGTGGAGGAGAAGAAGAAGAACGTGGAAATCATCAACTCCACAATCGAAAAAGACGTGGAAGGTAATTACGCGGTGATGAACGAGTCCGAGGATGGCATTATGCGCGAGGAGAAGGGCACCGTGGTGTATGACGAGGAGGGACACCCCTCCCTAGAGGTGCGTGGCTTCTACACCTACTTCAACGAACTTGGAGAGCAGGTGCGTGTGGATTACACGGCAGGCAAGAACGGCTTCGTTCCAGTGGGCCACACCATCAATGCTGACATCACCAACACTGCTCTGGCTGCCAAGGATTTGCCCAAGTTCGTACCCGAGCCCGAGCACTAGCGATAGTTACCCTAGAAATAGATAATTACATAACTGTGAAATGCCAACGAGTTAATTTAATAAACAACAAACGAAACTAGATTTAAATTTCTTCCTCTCTCTGTCTTTCTGTCTCCAACTTAGCTCAAAAGACCTTGAAATTCCACATGACACAGTCGGGGTACAGTGAAGCCTCCCGCTGCTGCAATTCACGCTTAAAAGCTGACTGATCCGACACGACTGCTGACCATAATCCATAATTATTTTGGGTTCTTACGCCTCATTATCAATCAACAGCATTAGCAGTGATTAATTATGCAAAACGAAGCTACCAAAATTAATTTTTTATATTTTTAGCTATTTTTAGCTTGAAAACACCTTTTTGGCTGTGGGAAACGACGCAGAACTTACACTTGAGACGTTTTTAGTTTCTTCACACTTAAATTAATAATTTTAAATATTTGTTTCTGTTATTATCAGTGCGACAACAACAAATGAGCTCAACAGCTTAAATATTTCATCAGCAGAGTCTTCGTCTCCTCTTAGTCTTCGGCTTCTTCTTTAATTTATGACATCATAACTGTCGAATTAACATAAACATTTTGATTGGGATTTTCGTCTATGTTTTTAATTTGTTAACGGCATTTTTACTTGGTAGTTGATTGGTAAATAACTTTCAAGCTTTCAAGGACTTTGATTTTGTATAGAGTTTTGTTTTATTTAATGACTAAGACTACACATAGTTAGTTACTAAGTTATCAGACTACATTTTAGGCGCTCTTCTTGTCTTCCTCGCTTTTCTGCAGCTTTTCCACCTTGGCGGGTTTCTCATCGACCAGAACTTTGACCTGAACAATCTGTGACTCGGCGGGTTCTGGCAGCTTCTCGCTCTTGTTCTTCCTGCTGGTATCGGAGCGTGCCCGACGTTGCTTCAGCTTCAGCTTCTGCTCCTGCTCCTCCTCGTAGGAAGTGTTGGGCAAATCAGCAGCTGCCTTGGCCAAGGCCGAGATCTCACTGGGAATGTTGGTGCCAATGGGCACAAAGCCATTTTTGCCGGCCGTGTAATGAACCTCTACCAACTGTCCGTCGGCATCGATATAGCGATAGGATCCACTGACCTCTAGAGCTTCGTCGTCGGTGCCAACCTGCACGAGGTGTCCTTCCTCCTGACGGTAGCTCTGATCACCGCCCTCGAAGGAGAACTGGAATGAGCCATCGGGGTCTTTGTTGGTTTCGAATTTCAGCAATGGAATCTGAATCTTCTCGGTGGTGGAAGAGTCTGGAGTGGGAGCTCTGCCCAGGCTGGCGCCATGGACAGTGGCCACCAGAAACAGACTGATTAGAATCTTGAACATTTCGCGTAGTGCTCTTCCCGCAAAGGTCGTTACCTAACTTGCCTCTAGAAGCCCAAAGACCGAGGCTTTTATAGCAGCGGCCAAAAAAATTAGCATCCATTACGTTGCTTTCTGCTTTCCGCAAGACAAAAACCCACGAAAAATAAAAGAAACCGAAAAGAGGAAAAAACAAAAACCCAAAAGGTAAAAAGAAAAAGAAATTCTATAGAAACGAAGCTAATGTGTCTTTAATAAAACACTCACAACCCGATTTGCATAACTAAAAACTGCGAACTGCGAGCATTTATGATTCAGCTCAACCATGATTCAAAGATCGACCTGATCACTTGATGCTGTCCCAGCTGAACTGCCTTCTACCATCGATCACATCACTCCACTGCTCTATACCTGAGCTACTGCCAGCGAACGTGTGTCTCATCAGATTCTCAGAGACTCAGACATTTCGGGTACTCGGCTATAAGTTATGGCTCTCAATTCGGCTGATGTATTCCACAAAACATGTGCATTTTTAATTAATCTACGTCACAAACCCGTTTGCACTGCGGGTAAATCCATCAGAGCTACACTTGGGGAAACAGAGCTCAATTAAGACGAAGTGGTGTCTAAACTTGAGTGAAACAAGTTGAGCTACTGAGTTGGTTTGATCTACAACTGAAACTGAGCTGACAACAGTGAATTGATTAGGAATGGTAAGCAGGGAAGATCAGACCGCTCTTTCCTACTATTTTTTTACAGTGTAGCCCCTCAAAAAATCAATTTGTCATTTAAGTAGCTGCCTTGGTGAATTACTCAGAATTGTAACTACTACTAATCAAATGAAAATGTTTAGGAAACTGCACAGTGATTAGCATAAAGTTAGCGCATTGTTTTCCACTAACTTGGCTAACAACAAGCAGCCAAACAAAGATGCATACATTAAGCCAAACATTAAGCGCACTTAAGATGCGCCGATTGAGTCCGAGTAATGAATATTCCATTCGCAGACTAACCACATGCGATTCATTCATCACTCCGAATGGATTCAAGCAGCATCTGAATCTCAATCTCAAACTGAAACTGAGTCTGAAACTGAGACGGGTAACCGAGCACACGGGAAACTTCTCGGAGAGTGAGACAACTGTAATAGGAGTGTGAAAAGATTGCGACTGCGAGTGGTCCAAAAGGGGTGGAAGGGAGGGTGCGGGGCACTGGGTAGACTGTATGTCAAATGTGAAAAATACACTTAAGCAGAGCGAAAGATGCGGACTGAAGAAGACGAAGGCCAGCTCCAAAAGGCGGCCAAACTAATGTTGGAGAATTCAAGACGAAAGGAAAAACCCACTGAACCACTGAGAAAGGGTGGCAGCGCTGCACAGTGGTACAAAGCGCTTAAAAAGCAGATATAATTTATCTTCCTTTAGACGGCAAATAAATCGGTGACTTCGAAGTGGAGTAGAGTAAAGTAGAGTATGGGAGAGTGGAGTCATGAGTTAAGGCCTTGTAAAAGTTGAAGTAGCTTTCAGTTCCACTGTGCACAGTGATACAGCGAAGAGTTGGGCGATGGGCGGTGGGTTGAGAGCGGAGGGGAGTGGCGCTGCTGGAGAAGGCGTCAGCGTTGCACTCGTTGCTGTTGTTGTTGTTGTTGTTGTAGGCGCGTTAATCTCGCGCGATGTTCATCATGGCGTGTTCGTGATCATCGCGCACTCTTTACAGTTGTTGTAGTTGCTGTTGTTGTTGTAGCTGCTGCTGCTGCTGCTGCTGTGGCCGCTGTTATTGCTGCAATTTTTATGAATTGCAACTGACATTTCCTACACGCTGTTGCTGTGGCTGTCGCTGCCTGCAAAAGTTTAAAGTTTAAGCCGAAAATTGCAATTTGTTTGCGCCGGCCGGCATAACTAACCAATGGTTTACGCCCCTTCTGCCTACGCCCCCTCCGCCCCACCCTACTCCTCCTCAAACTTCCCCTTGTTCCCCATTAGCCAAATCCCTTGCATGTCATTTGGTTCACCTTTAGAGTGGGAACTGGTGCAAGGGAGTGGCCCGACAACTGAGGCATTTTGGTCAGCAAATTGGCCAACAGAAAGCGCTGCAAATGTCTAAATTGTTTGTGGCACAGCAGCAGCTGATGTTGCAGCTGATGCCACAGATACCACTGATGATGCATCCACAAACAATGGCAAACAATGAAATCTATACGAACATTAACCAATTCTTTGGACCACAAACAAGTGGGCAAACATTTCAAACCATTTCAGTGCTCGCCCTGCGGCTTTTCCACTGTTTTGTTGCATTGCAAATGTCAATAAAAAAAATGTGCACAAAGAGCATAAAACTACAGTGGAATCTGATTCGAATGCTACACACAATCACACACACAATCACACTCATACCATTCATCAAGCGTGGCAATTGCAACATCCATTCAGCTGTCGAGTATTAATCTTTTAATTAATATTTGAATTAACAAATTATTGCATATTGCGGCGCATCGCAAATTGAATCGCACAGGCACTCAGTGCGCACAGCTTTACACTGAAAACAAAGAACTGTTGCAATCAAGTTTCAGCTAAGAAAAATGAATTTCGGTTTGTACTTTTCAAACTTAAGTAAATCCACGAAACTTACCACGCTGCTAACAATTATTGAGCTTATTTGTAGCCCAAAGTATGCCAATTTCTAGCAGTGTATGAATCATACTCAGGTTTATACTCATATTCATAATGCTGGTAGTTAAACGCCATCGTGGGCTAATCAAATGAACTTCGTATTGCTAATTCACATAAATTAATACTCTGAAGACTCGGAATGCCATTCACACACACATACACGTATAATCACCCACAGAATAAGTCTAGTAGCCCATACACACACACACGCGATATACGCGGCGTATGCGCAACGCCCATTTGCATTTGAAACTCGTTGCGCATACGCCGCTTGGTGCAGCTTCGAGCTCTTCCGATTCTTCTGTTTCGCTGCTGCTGCCACTGCCACTGCCTGTCAAATAGTAGGCATGTTTCCATTCCCCCTGCTGCTTCTCCTTCTTTTTATTCTCATTCTTCAAGCTGCTTCCTCTTCGTCTTTGTCTCTGTCTTCTTCTTCTACTCAATGTACTTGCTGCTCTTGTTACGGATGCTGTCGGTGCTGTCGGCTGCTGTGACTGTGGCTGCAGCGACGATTGTTGCTGCAGTGAATGCATTTTTTTGGTATAAAAACGTTTGAGCCAACTGCAAACAAGTCAAAACAGTTTTGACGAGCCTTCCAAGCGCAGACCCAAGCTCCCGACCAATAAAATCAACTCCAGTTCGAAAACGAGAAAAGTCGCGATTTTCAAAGTGAGTTCTAATTGTGTGTTGAGTGTTTAAGTTGTTCCCTTAAAGGAAGTGTGAATGAAAGGATACAAAAGGCTCACGAAAAGGATTATCAACAGGAAAACAAAGCACAATGAAAATCAGTTTATAAACTACATAGGAATCTTAACTCAAAGGACTCTTAAAGTTACCTAAAAAAACAACAAACGTGAAGGACATTTCCTAAAATTAAATTTAATTAAATTTATAAGTATAACTAGTATTAGAGTAACTAAAGAAAGAATGTGGCTTAAAGGTTTGCTTAGAATATTCTTCGAGGAACAGTTCACAAAAGATGCTAAATAGTTGCTGAAACAACACACTTAATTTTAGCCATAAAACAGCTATCTACAGCAGCCATTTTCCGGAATCTGTTTAGCATTTGCATTGCAGCATCTGACATATAGTCTTTTCCCAAGCTAAAACCATCTCATTGCCATTTGGATTTACTTTCGAAAAGCGCAAAAGATTAAAGTCAATTATTACAACGATCATAAAATAATTACGCCGATCGAAGCATCGACTTGGTCTACGTCTTCGTCTAAGTCTTCGATATCGGTTTCAAAAAGGTCAACAAATTCACGCAGTTAAATCAATGTTATGACTCAATCTGCCAATCATCTAATTCGCTAATCTTTCCCGCCTTCTCCTCTCCCATCTCTTCTCTGCAACAACAAGAAGAAAAGGTCATGCAGATGCTCAGCTCCTCCTACGCCGTTGCCGCCCTTGCGCTCTGCTGCCTTAGCGCAGTCGCAGCGCTGCCGCAGCGCGGTCTGCCTCAGCCGCGTTCGAACTCGTTCGATGCGAACGCTGCGATATTGAAGCAGAACTTCGATCTGAACCCGGATGGCTCCTATCAGTACAAGTGAGTGGTTTCTATGAGGTTATATTAAATACACTTCTTACATCTTCTTTTACATAATAGTTACGAGACGAGCAATGGCATTCGTGCCGATGAGGCTGGTTACCTCAAGAATCCCGGCTCACAGATCGAAGCTCAGGTGAGTGTTTCGTTGCCGCCTTTTACGAGCAGCTTTCAAATCTTTTACACTTTGTGTTGCATACTTTGAGGCACTTTAAAAAACTTCTTCCTCTACAGGTGATGCAAGGCTCCTACTCATACACTGGACCCGATGGCATCGTCTATACCATCACCTACATTGCCGACGAAAACGGGTTCCGTGCTGAGGGTGCCCATATTCCCACCCCTCCCCCTGTGCCCCGCCAGGCTGGTGCCCCGGGCAGATTCTACAAGTAAATTGAGCTGACCGTGAAAATTAATTATTAAATTGGATGCACTTGTATGAAAAGATGGAGTTTCAGGGCAGCAGGCTCAGCAGTTGGTCATCAGCAAACGAAATTCACAGTATCACTTATCGCTTCTTCACTGTACTTTAAACACACACACGCACACACACACACAGAGACACTCATTTAATTTCATTTCATGTGTGTATTTATGCATATTTCAAGTTTTCAAGTCTTCAAGTTTTCAATCTTCCAATCCCCCCACATCTGTCTAGACCTTAACGAATTGTGTAAAATATGTTTTGTACATAAAATAAGTTTGATTGTTAAATGTCGTACGATAACGCAAGCTATGCAATAAAACAAATATTGCTCAAAATCAGTGAACCAAATTTGGGTAGCAAATATTTGCTACAAATCATCAAATGTAGCAAATATTTGCTCCTCTTAAAAATATTCCTTTATTTCCTCCTCTAGTAAATATTTGTATCCAATGCTTGTAGCAAATATTTGTAGCAAATGTTTGTAGCAAATATTTGTAGCAAATATTTGCTCCTCTTAAAATATTCCTTTATTTCCTTCTCTAGTAAATATTTGTAGCAAATGTTTGTAGCAAATATGTGCTCCTCTTAAAAATATTCCTTGATTTCCTCCTCTAGTAAATATTTGTAGCAAATATTTGTAGCAAATGTTTGTAGCAAATATTTGTTCCTATTTATAATATTCCTTTATTTCCTTCTTTAGTAAATATTTGTAGCAAATATTTGCTCCTCTAAGAGATTGAGCGCAGCAAAGTAAAGTAGGACATGGCGGTCTTAAAAATCTGTAGAAGGGAACGAAACGACTTTTAGACAGTTCTAAATTTAATAAACAACTTACCGATAGAAACACCTCCATGTTGGCCTCAAAGAAGTAGCCATCGATGTGACTGCCCCGCTGGGCTCTCATCATGGCGAACTGCAGGGAACGGCCAATCTTCGCATCGATGACGCCTCCCTCGTACCAGGGACTGTCGTAGATGGCCCTAGCGAATTCCCGGCTCTCCGTCTTGAGGTACTCACCACAGCGACAATACAGATAGAGTTGTATGAGAATCACGACGACAAACACAAGATAGAAGGGCATCTGGGACTTGCCAAAGCTGAAGGACAGGGTATAGCAGAGTACACACAGGTGAATCGAGGCCATGACCAACTGCAGGCAGATCAGTAGACGAAAGTAAGACCTAATAGCACTGCTGATGTGCAGACTCATTTTATAGAGCTGAATTATGTCATGGAGTCGCCTCTGAGATTCCTCAAGAGTTGGGCCCACAAAAAACAGAATTTTATGCTGAGACGTTTTAAACAGCGCCACTAAGTTGTGTACTATGGAGATGATCAGTGTGTCTACGCAAATTGTGGGCATGACAACCCCGAAGCTGGCAGCACTCAGTAGCACATTTGACCACAGAAAGAAGTGCAGCTTTTCATTGTCCCAGGGGGTACTGAATGGGAAAGGAAGTTATAAAAGAAGGAAAAAAAGAAACTTTCATTTGCCTCGATAACTAGGCACTCTACAAAGGGCTAGGTAGAGTTATCCTCAAGTAAAACAGCTACTTACATGCAAGGCACATCCATCTCCAGTTTCACCTCGCCAGTGATGAGAAATATGAGTCCAGTCCTCATCAAAGGCTTTAAAGAGCTGAGGATTCCAGCCAGAACAAAACAGTTGGCGTATAAACCGCTAATACGTTGTTCCCGCTGAATCTCCTGCTTAATAATATCCGCATGAACTGGATTTTCAAGCTCTACAAAAGAAGAAAACTTTGTAGAAATCGAATTAATAGAGAAAATGATTTTACCTTTGGCAAAAATTTGGTGAAACACGTCAATTATGCGGGCAAAGTCCTTGTGCAGCCAAATGATTAGGCCAAGCTTAAACAAGGCCAATATGTTCATAATAAAACAACTTAATCCGTCTGTTAGCTTCTCCACATCTTCCAGATTCTTCAATGAATAGGCAAAAATCAATAACTGCATCAAGCCCACCGAGAGCAGACAGCAAAGGACCCTCAAAGGATGCACTCGACTTCTCTCCCCCGACATAATGTCGACTCCCAGTAGCCGGAAGTAGTAACCCTGCACCTTGAAAGAGTGTCTAAATGAAAAAGGCATTTTATCAGCTCGCTACCAAATGCTTACCAGAGTCCTTTGGAGCACTCCTTTTATAGCAGAGAATACCACAAATTATAACGCCTAAATAATTTATATGAAAACTTTGACACATGTAGCTTCCCACTGTGCACAGTGGTATAATGAGCAAATAATGAGCGTAGCGAATTGCCCACGAGTAAGCTAATTTATTTGGCTTAATTATCATAATTAAAAGGCTAAAACGTGGGTTAAATGAGTCAGTTTTTAAGCTGTTGAATTTTAAATCTATAATTATTTTATATTATTTAGTAGCATTTACATTGGAAATTTATTTAAACGTATTTAAAAATGGTTTGTTTTATAAAAAAGTTAGTCGAGCACGCCCGACCGTATAATACTCTCTGCTTTTCTTACCAATTAAATTACTTAACTCGCTATCCAGGTATTTCAATGGCTAGTACTAAAACTAAACACAACACTTTACGGCATGCAAGTTTGTAAATTTTTATTTCTTATGGGAAAATGGGGCGTGGCAGTCCAAAATTTTTGATGGCCTTGCATTTATGCTGTCTCTTGGAACCTGTGTTCCTAAGCGCCATAGTTACTGAGATATTCGCAGAAAACATTAACTTTTTCCGAGGTGTGTCCAGGTTTTGCTTCATTGTGAATATATATATACTTTATGGGGTCTGCCACGCCTCCTTCTGCCTGTTACATACATTTCCACAAACCCAATATACCCTTGCAGAGAGTATAAAAACGTAAATCGAATTTGCATATAAATTTGAAGCATCGATTAGCGAGAACTGCAGCTCACAATGCACGCATAGTTACTTTCTTGGCTGAAAAGTTAAATAAGAAGGAGGTGGATTTTTTTTGGGAATGTTCTTTATTTACACACATCGAATACAGAGGACTCCAAGATGTTGTGGTACGCAGGGATGCGCTGGCAGGAAGTGGGCTGTACTGACTGCAGTGCCGCCGAGATTAACGGCCATAGCCATAACCTCCCCAGCCACCGCGTCCACCCCAACCTCCTCGTCCTCCCCAACCTCCTCGTCCTCCCCAGCCGCCGCGTCCCCAGCCACCGCGTCCTCCCCAGCCTCCTCGTCCTCCCCAGCCACCTCGTCCTCCCCAGCCACCGCCCCACTGACGGACTTCACGTTCGCCTTCGTTTTCATGGGCCTGGCCAGGATCGGCTATGTCGAGGAGACTAATCTGAGACTCGTTGTCCTCCGCATCTAGGGCATAGCAGTAGGCTAGGCAGAGCACGGCGATCAAAGCGATGAGTGTTAAACGCATCTTGAAATTCTTTACTGGGATTAACTTTGTTTGTACTTCAAGCTTGAGGCTCACTGTAGAACTGATGCCTTTGGTTGCCCTGTAGCGGCCTTTTATGCGCCTGCTGAGCCTCGGAATAACCGGATGACTTAACGTTCCTGTTCTCAATCGCAATGCAACGCAACGCCCAATTCCAAGTGTCTTTTAAGTACAAGTATACTTAAATCTACATTAGATGGGGTTTTTTTTATTATTTATTTTTTTGTATTTTGCTTTTCTGTCACTTTATTTGTTTAACTTTGGCTACAAAGATTATTACACCTTTTGTTGTGGTTGTTGTGATTGCGGTTGTTAAAATGCAACAAGCGAGAAAGTTGTTTTCTACCAGACGTACATCAAATATTAATTGGAACGCATTTAATTTATTAATTCAAGAATCATAAACATTTATCAACTCAATAAATGTCTTAAGCCCAAAATCAAAAGTCCAAATACTTGTACTCTAAATGTTTAATGGTCGTAAACTGGGAATCCTCCGCTGTCTGTTTGTATTTGCTCTGCTTAGTATTCGGCATAAATATTCCAAGTAGTCGAATTACTCAAACTGGCTGAGCTTTAACCAGAGACACCAACAACAACAATAAACAAAAACAAACAAACAATCGATTTATCGAGTCATTGTGTCAAGTTTACGTCAAACGAGTCTCGAGTTCAAATGGATCTTTGTTTATGCCAATATACTGTGGAGATGAAGATGAGTTAGGAACGACTATATGGAACTGTGTTGACAGTCGAAAAAAAACAGAAAAATCCAAATTAAAAACAAACATTGAATGCTCTTACTAATATATTTAATTAAAACTGTTTAACTTTATTATAAAATCAAGCAAGAGCCTAAATAAAAATATATTACCTCCTTTCAGCTGCAACCTTGATATGGATTGTTAGGACTCGGCCATCCTACTTTTGACTGGTATACCTTTTCGAACTGTGCATGAACAGGACTTTCAATTTGCATATAAATATATAAATATAAATATGTATTTTATATGATCAATCAAGTTGACAAGCTTACTAACTATATACCCCTTTGTCTACACATGGGTTAATGCATCTTCATCTCAATATGTTCCAATTCTAAGTATAATCCTGTTTAATGATCTTGTTATTATATTTAGTATGCAAAATTTAAGTCTATTTAACAAGCATATTAATAAATTACTAAAAAACGAAGATAAACAAAAACATTTTTTGTTATTCATTTGTATGCATAAACTCGACTAACTGAACAATAAACCTAGAGTGACTCAGGTCTTGTGTTCTGTAAGTGTGAGTGTGAGTGTGTCACACCGCATTGAACTTGGTCAACAAAAAAGCCAAATCGTTCCCAGGCAGGTGAAGTACCTTTCGAGTCCAGAATAATTGTGGGACTACAATTAAGTAATTAATCAAATTTACATTATTTTTTCATTGTTTCATTGAACTTAAAATTGAAGGAAACTTAGGGGTTGCTCCCTGTCCGTTGGAGGCAGGCTTCACTGTGCTTTTTTAATTATTGCTGTAACTTAAATCGATTAAGTAGCTGTCATTAGAGGGTTAATCAGTTTGTCTTTAATGTTGCTATCAGCAATTATTACTGTAAATTTAATCGATTAAGTAGCTGTTATTAAAAGGTAAGTCAACCTATGGAAACTGAAGGCAATCGTCGTGCAGTCACAACTATAAGTGATACAAAGCTGAAATTTGTGAATTAAGGCAATAAATAAAATATTGTTTGTTGTTTTTTGGCAATGCTCTTTATTTACACACACAAAACAGATATAAAAAAATAAACAGTGGGGGTTAAAGCTCAGTTTGGCAGTTGTTTAGCTTGAAATCGGCTAAATTTGATTACCAACCGCCCCAGCCACCACCCCAGTGATGTCTACGGTGACCCCAGCCGCCACCCCAGCCACCTCCCCAGCCACGCCTGCCCCAGCCACCGCCTCCCCAGCCACCTCCCCAGCCAGGATAACCCCATCCGCCGCCTCCCCAGCCGCCGCCACCCCATCCGCCCCAGCCGTACTGGCGAGCCTCTCGGTTGCCCTCATTGGCATGGGCCACGCCCTCATCGGCGTCTATATCCAGCAGGCCGATCTGTTCGTTAGACTGTTCGTTGTCCTCCAGTGGCAACGCCTGACTGTAGGCCAGACAGAGCACTCCAATGAGCGCCAAAAGTGTGAGACGCATTTTGTATGCCGATCTGCTTCCTTAGTGGATTTAATTAGCTGTGCTTGTAGAGCTCGATGCGTTCGATGTAACTGATGCCCAGAGCGACAGTCGAGCCGCCTTTTATTTGCCTCCAAAAGCGAAAGAAAAAATCAAAACAAAAACTGGATGAGCCGTCATTCCTGTTCTCTTTTGCATCACCTAATTTCAGATATTTCACATATACACAGATATATATACTATATATAGATATATTATAGGTGTACGTGTGCGTGTTTACAAATTAGAAGGTACTTTTTTTGCAGTCCAGTATTGCTAATTTGATGATATTATTTGTTTTTATTAGCTCTTAACTTATTACACCTGCCGCTCTTCATCTTCTACTTCGCTACGTTGACTGATCACAACAAGGAGCACAAATATGGCTTAGTAATTAGCGGGTTCATCGTGTTAGACACTGACAAATGTGTTATTTGAACCGGAGATAGGGCTGAGAAACTGGAACAGGCGTTAGAAGAAGTCTCTAACTCTGGAAAGTACAAAAATTCTGGAACTGCATCAACTGCTAGTGAAGGGCCGTTGAGTCAGTCTCTGCCTCACTCTCTTTCTCTCTTCTCTCTTTCTCTCTTTCATTCTTTCCACTTTCAGCAAGTGCGAATTTCACAACTGGCTTAATCACCGTTAACTGTTATTACTGTAAATCTTCACTTATGCTTTATTATGATTTCTTACTTAACATAGTTATGTTATGTTAACATAATATTACAATGCTTAACAGCTGTTTAAACCACTGTTAAAACGATTTGCTTAATTCACTTTATATCGCGCCTTTGATTTCAAGCTTTCAACGTCCGTAACAGCCTCCTCCACAGCCACCGCAGCCTCCTCCGCAGCCACGTCCATATCCCCGACGATAGTAGCCACCGCGGTAATAGCCACCTCGCCGGCCACCGCAGCAGTAGCCACCGCCGAAGAAGGCTCGTTCAAAGCGAGCCCCCTCCTCGGCATGATCTTCTCCCTGATCGGCCAGATCCAGCAGAGCTACGGGCTGAACAGCTTCTTTCTGTTCAGATTCCTCCTGCACACCTTCCTCCTCTACAGCTTCCACCTCTACAGCTTTCTCCTGTGCAGCTTCCTCCTGCACAGCCTCCACCTTTACAGCTTCCTGCTGCTCCAAGGCAGTTGCCCAGCTAAAGGCCAAGCAAATGACGACGATCAACACAGAAGTTAAGCGCATTTTCTGCTATTTCCTGTTTACACAATTTGTTTAATTGAAGAATTACGTAGATTTGCGATTTGAGGCTTTCTTCGTTCTACTAAGGCTACGAACTACGCCCCAAGCGACTTTTATTCAAAATCTGTAAATTCAGTCAAACTAATTGTCATATGCAAATTCCCAGAAAAACTATTCACTTGCTGACGTCGATGATCGATTAATTTCGAGGGTGTATTCAAAATTAATCAACTTCATAGGAGAAACTAAAATAGTAATGGGAATAAAACTTAAAGAAATATATTAATTAAAATAAAGAATTCTCTAGTTTTGTTTAACAAATTCGAGATTTATTTCTTAAATTAAAACAGTTAAAGATTTAAAGGACTCAGTTAAAGAACGTTCAGGATTAGACTGGTTTCGACATGATTTGGTATGGACTTGAACAGGGAATCCTGTGCTTTTAATGGAATCCACCATGTCCACCGCCAAAGCCACCGTGTCCACCATGACCACCGCCGTGTCCACCGCCGAATCCACCGTGACCACCGCCAAAGCCACCGTGTCCACCATGTCCGCCGTGTCCACCGCCACCGAAACCGCCATGACCGTAGTTGCCACCACCGTGTCCACCGCCACCGAAGCCACCATGACCATAGTTGCCACCACCACGACCACCGCCGAATCCTCCATGTCCTCGCTGAGCAAAGCACAAGGCGATGCAGAGGAAGCCGATGAGCGCTGAGATTAGAAGACGCATCTTTGATAGCTGATTGAAGTTTGTTTGGAACCGATGCTGCTCTTTGAAACACACTTGTCTTTTATGCAAAAATCAGCACTGTTTTTAGCTAGAATTTAGAGTGAACAAGATTTAAGTGCGCAGGTTTCGAGCATAAACGAGGGTCGCAACAAGCAAACCCCAGAAAAAGATACTTAACTGAAAGAAGAGACGAGTAGAGTCAGCTTTAAACTGTTGTCTTGAACGGGTTCATACCT
The DNA here is from genome assembly GCA_035046005.1 of Drosophila acutilabella. Classification (NCBI taxonomy): domain Eukaryota; kingdom Metazoa; phylum Arthropoda; class Insecta; order Diptera; family Drosophilidae; genus Drosophila; species Drosophila acutilabella. The sequence goes on along the minus strand of JAWNOK010000024.1, from coordinate 18,937,791 downwards.
AAATAGCAAACTCCTTAGTTCCCAAATTTCATGTAACCTGTTTTAACAACAACACTTTGAGCCACCCTCGCAGCTTAGCATGATTACTATCAAAATCTGTGGCGCATTCTGGCATTGTTTTCGTTCTCTAATAGCTGGAAATAAAAAATCCCCAACCCAAATACCCGAACCCGACTGACAAAAATAAGGCGTATTAATTTAGCCGTAAATAAGCTAGAATTCTAATTGAATTTAAGCTGAAAGTAACCTTTTAGGGCAGGTATCTTCTAGCTGATACCCCGAATTAGTCACCGCTCTTAACGGTTTGGGTATTTTAGCATTTTATGGTCTAAATTGAAGAACAACAGAAAACCAGTTAACAGTTGTTTCCAGAACAGTTAACGGCAAAGTAAACAAATTAAAATTCAAGTTCAAATTTTGACAACAAACACAAACTAAATGGGTATTGTATACCCTGGAAATATTAGATAATCTTAACTAATTAACAGTCGTAATTCACATCTCTGTAAATACGATGATGAAGCATACAAAATATTGGCCTAGTCACTAATTGTTGGCTGATCTTGTGAAATCCCAATCTTACGACTTGAGCACTTCACACTAGCCACTTCAGCTGCACTTGACCTGCCACCCACAGATCAATAAATTGTTATACCCTGCACTTAAAGAGTAATAAAGAAACTGATCAGCTACTCTAGGGTGCAAGGTGCGAAGTTATAATAATAGTAGCTAGATTAATAGCGTAATAGAGTAAAGTGAATATTAATTTGGTGACTGAGAAACGCGTCATTGGCAGCTGTTCGGAGTAGTGACATCAGGGCAAACCGAGTGGGTGTGTCTGCGTTTGAAAAGGGAGTTTAGTGCCTCCAGGTTTACAGCTAGTTTGAGATTAAAATCAAACACGAAGGAGTCTACAAGGATTAGATTGAAATAATACTTACTGTATCTTAATACAAGCTTCGAATATTAGTAGAAAAGTGTCACCTTTGTATATTTTTATTGTAGCTTATATTAATTTATAGAAACTTTCAAAACAGTCGAGCAACTCTTCTATAGGTTTATTGTCCTCTACCACCAGTAGCTAAAACCCCAAGAACGTGGGTAGCTGTAATAGTAATGTGGCCAGTAAGGCCATCCCCAGATGCCGCCCCACAGAAAGCGGGCCTTGCGATCTCCCTGCTCCGCGTGCTGACCGCCCACATCGGACAACGCTGTGAGACTGGACATGGAATCGGGTGAAGCCATCAACTGCTGCTTTTGCTGCAGCTCCTGTGCCAAGTTCTGCTCCATCCTGGCTGGTAATCCAGTGGCCAAACTAAGCAGCGCCAGAGAAATCAAGATGCACAGTTTCATGCTGGACAAGATAGGAACTAGACTGTGTTCCAACCATCAGCAGATTGCCACTTTTATAGACCTCGAAGCCTCACACATTTTGTTGCCAATTAGAATTGTTTACACCCTTTGAGTGTTTCTAACCGTTCCAGACCCACTCGATAGAACAGCACTGTCTCTGCCTTTGAACCTGGACCTTTGTTTTACAGAGTGCAAGGCAAACAGAAGCTGTTTGCTTAGATCACTCCAAGGGGCCAAGGGCAAGGCTTGTACACAATAAAAAAACTACATTATTGGTAAATAAAAAACCAATTTATATCCCAATATAAATTCAATTAGCATACAGCTGTTACAGTTATTGTGTTAGCCAAAATTAAAGCATACTTTTGGGCGGGACAGCTAAATCTTAAACAATTTTAATATTTTTAACCTTGAATGATCATAGCTCAGGCAAATGAAAGACTACCTTAGGTGAACCCGGTTTACTTAATGATGTATTCTCTTAGTTCTGGGACTCCCAGCTAAGAAAGGCATAAAATATAATAAAGTATGGGGAGTTTGTTAAGTCACTTCATGGTCACATTGTAGTCGAGGAAATTCTGTTGTCTGTGAATAATTTGAGCAACTAACGACAGTTGTAAAGCGGTCACACTGTTGCCAAGACTACATTATTGGCCAAACAAGGGTTAAGCTTAGAATGCATGTCACCGAATTTCTAACGCGCACGAATCGTCGCAATCGAAATGCACAAATTGAGCACCAAGTGCGACTGAGACTTGGAGAATGTCAGCGGGATTTGGAGAATCGTCGTCGCCAACTCTTAGCTCAACTGCAGAGCGAAGAGAGCAGGCAGAATGAAGAGCTGCGAGAATTGCAGCAGACACGTCTTGATGCAGCCCAAAACGAGCGAATCGAGTGGATTCAACTGGCGGTGATGAAGAACGAACAGTCGGAACAGGAACTAATCGAACGGAAAAGGCATCAGCGTGAGATGTACATAAATCAGCTGTGATTCCGTGGGTAAAACTATTCCAATTGATTCCTTTTGTGTCTGATTACAGCGAGAACTCGGAGGAGCATCGTCACTTGGAAACGCAGCAGATTCTCTGGGATACAAAGCAGGCGCAGCTCTATCAGATTGAGGAGCGCAGAGAGAGGCGACGCAGAGCAGCGTACATGGACAAGCAGTGGCAACTGAACTAGTTAAACTCTGTTTAAGATGAGGATAATTTTAAATATTTAATTTGTGGCTCTTAAAAATATACAAAATTAATTTCAACTCATTTAAAAAACAGAAGCGCTAAAAAATCAGCTTACCATACTTTTAGGCTAAAATGAGAATGCTTTAGTAGAGCTAACCGACTGCAAAAGACCCTGCACTCCAAATTAAGCCATACAAAAATCACGTTTACTAAAACTGTTTATAATATTTACTGATTTTAGACCGTTGATTTAATCTACTTCTTTCAGAAAATAATTAAATAATTTTATGACACAAATAAATTAATGGAATCTCTAACATTTTATTAATAATCAACAGTTTATGTCTTAATAAACTTAGTTTTAAAATTGGTTTAACATTGCTTAAACTACAAATACTCAGTTGAACAAGTCTCTTAACGGGTTCACTTAGCCAAGCAGACCCAGTAAACCACTCAACGCTTGCTGGTTGCCACCTGCTCCAGCTGCCGCGCCCCCACCGTTGGCCACCAAGGGGCGTAAGCTGCTGCCAAGTGCCTGACCCAAAAGTCCAGCCAACTGTGCGGCTTGAGCTGTGCTAAGTTGAGAGCCACCAGTGGCGCCAGCTGCACCAGCACCAGGTGACAGACCAGGAGAGACTCCAGCACTCTGAGTAGCACTGGCATAGTTACCGTATGTAGGATTGCTGCCATAGCTGCCGTAGTTGGGCCTAGAGCCGTAATAGCTGCCTGGATACTGAGGCCTCTGATAGTTGTAGTTGTAGCTGGGTCTGTAATAGTTGAGTCCATAGCCTGGATAGCCATAGAAGGCCTGAGCCAGTCCCGGATAGCCCAGTCCCAGGCCGACTCCCGGGTAGTTATAGCCATAACTGGGTCTGTAACCGTAGACATTTCCATAGCCATTTCCGTATCTGTTTCCATAGCCATTTCCATAGTTCAGACCGTAGTTTGGATACCCGCCGCCTCCGCCCGCACCGCCATAAAACTGATCCGACTGTGTACCCGCTCCAGCTCCAGAGGCAACTGCTCCTGATCCTCCTAGTGCTCCCACTGGAGCAACTGGCACATCGAAAAGCGGTCCAGCTCCACCAAAGAGCAGTGGGGAAAGCAGGCCCAGCGTGCGTCCCTGAGGCTGCTCCGACTTGCCTCGTCTAGAGCTGCTCCTTTGAGCCACAGTGAGTGCAAAAAGCAGGCACAGTAGTGCCAAATGCGTACGCAGATACATTCCGCACGAGATACAGATACAGCTGGGGAGTCTAACTAACGAAACACGCGGCGGAGCGACTAGCAAACGGCAACTAAAGTTGCAGCTCTCAACTAAAATTAGTTTTATACGCAAACTCAAGAGCAGAGTCACGACATGACCAGCCCAAAACAACAGTTCTTTGCCAAAAGTTTCCAAATGTTTCGGAAACTGGCAGACCTTCGTCTTCATCACATCATTAAAAGTCGCGACAGTGCACAGTGGGGCAAATTGGCTCTGTTTGATAACAAAGAGAAGACAAAACTAGTTTAACTCGAAAGTAATTAATCAAAACGCTTAAATAACACATATTTAAACTATCGCTAGCGACAAAATTGAGTCAATAAACTTTAATTAAGTTATATCTACTCTATATTCAACTATTTTTAGTTCGACTGCGCTGTTACCACTGTGCTTCCATCGGAATCACGCATGGAACGCATTGAATTGTGTGAAAGTCGCGCGGGAGTCGCTCGAAAGTCGCGTGGGAAACGCGTCGCAGTCGCGTCGTCGTCACATACTGGTTCTGGTTCCATGCTTTCATTAGATCTCGCAACTTTTGCAGACACCTCTGTCGACTGCCTATTGACATTGACCTTGGCTAACGCTATTTGCCAAATATTGATCAGAAATTTGGCTTAAATTTGATTCGCACCGTTTTAAAGTTTTGTTTACTTCCGCGGGTTTTTCGCTTTCAGCTCTTGGGACGTGTTTTATTTTATAGGCAATTCACCTTTTGATACGCCCACAAAAATTATTCAATAGCGGTTTTAATTAGCAGATTGCTTTAAGCTAATTAAATACGTAATTTGTGTGTTATTTAATATTAAATAAATTAGCTTTTCTTACTTATATTTATATTAAGCACCGCGACACGTGTTGTAAATGCTAAACAGTCAGTTGCCACGCTCACATATCATTCGATAATCGATTACACAAATTATCACTAGTTACGAAAGCAAAGCCAACAAATTCTTATACTTATTAGGGACTTTTCATAAGCTCTGGGAAACCACTTATTGTGTTATTAAGTGAAGCTTAATTTGTTATATTTCACATAAAGTTTATGTAATTCTAAAACTACAACCGGTTTTCAGACCCATTCACATTTGAGTCATTTACTATTTGTTTACAATCATCTTCATTAATTAAACGTCACTTGTCTTGAGTGGCAAGTAGTAAAATTATCCATTCTACATCTAAACTATGAGAAATTTTTGCTTAATGTGGTAGTTCCCATAACTATTAAAGCAACATCAATTTAAGCACACTTTAAGTTCCATAAGTATTGACTTAAGTAAGCGATGACTATTTGCAGTATGCGGACTAGCTAATACCCTGTTAAATGCTTAATTCTTAATACAGCCCAAAAGTATGCAGCATAAAATTACTTGCTTCCTCTATAACTTCTTAGCGGCTTACAAATTTAACCACAGAAGTGAATCTAAAATAAATGTAATACCATGGCTTGTCTACCAATTATTCTACATAAAATCTCTTCTTAAAAAACACCACTAATTGGTTATAATAAATAAATCATTGCTGATTGAGTGTTTTGCGTCAGCACAGGTTGATTTCTGATTAAGCTGAAAAAAATGGAACAAGATCTTAAACTGCGCAATTTTTTGAGACGTAATCGAGAGTTCAGTGATCAGAAAGACGAATTTTTGATTGCCCCTTGAGGTTTAAAGAACAAAAGGCACAACAAATCAAGTGAAAACAGTCGATTTTTATACTTTGAGTGAGCTCTGTGTTTGTACCCTGGGAAAGGTTAAGAATGTGACATAAAATATTATTAGGATTAATTGTTCTTGATTAAGTAATATTTATCTGATAGCTGATAAGTAACCCAGTTGGGTAAATAAGGGGTATTGACAGTAACTCTTCTCCATTTAATATATTAAACATTTCTTTAAGGGGTTAAGTGGTGTTCAGAGGCTGAAACTAAGCACTTTTTCAAACATTTTTTTTGGGTGTTTGCAGTGAGATATTTTATTAGAACAAAAAACAGATAACAAGATTGACATTTCCTTTGTACGTTAAAATTGGTTTCATAAAAAAATTTTTAAAATTGAGCCGACGGGAGCCAATGTCCTGGAACACTAAAAAAAAAGGACCCTCGTGTTTGACACGATTTGAGGAGAACGGATCATCTGAAATTCAAAAAAAAAATTTTTTCTGTTAGTAAACACTTCAGCCCTGAATCTGAACGAAGGAAAATCCAAAATATTGAAAATTGAATATTTGACAGCGTTTTGAATTTTTTTTGACGAAATTTTGAACTTCAAATGTCCTTAAAAAATAGTAAATGTTGAAAAAAAAAAAAATCCTTCGTTCAGATTTGTCACGAGGTCATATTGAATAAGTGTTCAAAATTTGAAAACAATCGGTTCAAAACTGTTCGAGCAATCGTGTCAAATAGCTTCAAAAACACGCTTTCGAGAAAAACATGATTAACTGCGACGTTTCAGAAGGAAATACTCTAATGAGCGGAACTTTCGAAGGCTCTATCTCTTAAAATTTTACTCGGATCGGCTCCAAATTTTGGGAGAATATAGTAAACATATTGAATTAATTTATAAGCAAAAAAAAAAAAAATCGAGTTTCAAAATTTCTGAAACCCACTTAACCCCTTAAGCAGCCAATTCTTGCCAGATACCTTTCTTGACCGAAGATACCCCTTCAGCTTTATCACAGGGTGTTCGAAAGTAAGTCCCCCACAATAGTAAGCAAGTGGCTCAAGGGGCTTGTTCACAGCAGATGTGAGAAGTGTTTAATTTGTCTCGTGTTTTCGACGAGTCTTTCTAGAAGTAAACAACAAGTACGCAAATCTTTTGTGGCTCATTGGCTCTAGGCCAATTTAGCAAACAAGTGTTAAAAGTGCAGGGGCAGTTGAGGGTTAAAGGGGCCAACAAATTGTTGTTTCAGTGTCTAGTTGAGTGCCCCGAGGCGTCTGGAATTTCTATCGCCTTTCGATGCTTACAAGTTCTGGAGAAATCAAAAAACAACGAAAAAAAACTAAAATAATAATTGTAGCTGGCAAAATTAATGAAGATTTTTCAAAGGATGAACTAATCGAAAGTTCTCAAGTTTGTTTCATCGAGGGGACTCCCTTTCGATCACTGGGGACTATAAAAGATCTGGGAATTTGATAAACTACACATAGATCCAATCGAATAGTTAAAGATGAAGCATTTTCTGGTGATCGCTCTGTTCAGCTGCCTGCTCGTGGCCCATACCAGCCGGGCACATCCGCTGGAGCCAGAGGAGCCACAAAAACTGACACTGGAGGACGTCGATGCCAAGCCAATTCAGGATGACTCTGGTGCACGTGTTGCCCGCTTCTTTGGCGGTGGCCGCGGTGGCTTCTGCTGCGGTGGCGGCGGTGGTTTCCGTCGAGGTGGATTCGGAGGTTTCAACGGCGGTGGACGTCGTGGAGGCTTCGGCGGTGGCGGTGGCAGCGCATCAGCCTCCGCATCGGCTTCGGCCAGCGCCAGTTTTGGCAAATAAAATCGCAATTTAATTTAAAAATAAACAAATTTAGTTAAAATGAAATCAAATTAAAATTAAAACAAATACAATAAATATTTACTTATGTATGACGTAGATTGAATACCTTTTAGAAAAGAATTATAAACAAAATTAAAAATAAATTATTTCTGAGATTTAATTAACAACTGCTTTTTCTATAATTTAATTAATTTATTAAAGCGTCACACACTTATTGACAAAACGATATCACCCTCTTAAAGCGTGTACCCAAATCATAACATAAAAGAAAACACAAACAACTTTTGGGGGCTTGAATGCTGCGATTTCTATAACGTATACGTTATTTTTCAGCGCTTGTTGACACCTCCGTGGACCGGTTTTCGCGCCCAAAAACAAAAACAGCCATAATTATAAATAGTCTTATATTTATCGAATGTAAAAATATGCCGGAGCACGTCAATGCGCTCCAAAATAAGTTAAATTTACTACAAATTTACAAAGCTGTGGAAAACATTAAAAAGTGATTGAAAAGTGGACAGTAAAATGATATGAATAAATCAGAGCAAACAAGTTCAAGACTTTAGCTTTATTAATGGTCTAATAAACTCATTCAGAAATACATTTCATGAGATTGATTCACGATTAGTCAGTCAGTTTTCGGCATAAGCCGAGTGAATCAAGCAAAGAAGTTTATGATTTTCAGGAATTTTCAACAATTTGATAATTGATCAAGTCACTGAATAAAATGTCTATCTATAAATTAATTGAATTATTATTTCACCAACGTCATCAACGTTTAAATCATTTTCAAACAAAACCTGTAGACGGTTTATTTACTGAATGAAATGTTCCGGTGTTGGCAGATTATATCTAGAAATTGTAAGTTGAACTGAAGTTGATAATTAAATAAAAAATAATTATATAATTACTAAAATACACAGTTATAATACGAATTTTGGTGAAATACATTTAACTTAATTTGAACTGTTTTATAAATAAATTATCAAAAAATACCAGTTGGTGCCTAGCACCGACTGATTAAAGCTAAAATATAGTAGGAGTCTAATATTTACCCAAAATAATTAATTTTAAGAAAACTTTTTAACTAAATAAGTGTGGAAATTTGTTGATAACCGTGTTGATTCATAAATAAAATTAGCTAAAACAAATACTTACACAGCGTGCGTTTTAATTGAAAGATTACACGGAAACCTTTGAGATGAACAAAGTGATTCATAATGATTCCAGTAACAAATTAATTAACACATCTTACACTGCACTAAGCTCGACTTGAAATTATTATGTAAATCAATTAATATACAGTACGGATTATTCTTAGAACAAATAGTTTACATAACTGAAAATAGCCAAAATTGTGACGTAAAATTGTGAAAAGATTTTGAATTTTAATTGCTGACTCATACAGTGCCTACCGCAACAAAAATCGGCTAAATTCCTCCCCTTTTGGCAATTAACAGACGGCAGTAAAGACGTCACTGCAACTCCCCCAGAAATGGCAGTAACAAAAGGTGCTAAACAGCTGGAAAGATGTGTAGCAAATTAAATTAGTGTTGCTGCCTGGAGCTCAGTCTGTCATAATAATTAGCATATTCAAAATGTAAAAATTCACATATAAAACCAGCGATAACATAGAGCTGAGACACAGAACCCAAAGGAACAGCGACAGCAACACATCGCCAATCAATTTTAAACGAGTCTTAACTGAAATCCAATTTAAAACTAAACTTCAAAATGAACTGCTCCATCGTCTTTGCACTGATCCTGCTGACTGTGTGCCTATGCCTGCAGTACAGCCAGTCTGCTCCCATTGACAGCAACAATCCCTACCAGGCCATCAACTCAGCCACAGACATCAGTGGCCAGCCTGTGCGACAGAAGCGTTCCCAGGACTACTACATCTGCTATCCCAGCAGCGTCGTCTATGGATACAACAATCCCAACGATCTGGTGCCTCATCGTCGTTCGGACTCTGCTCAACGTCGTGTCTCCGCCTACGACTCCTACGATGCACTCACTGATCGCGCTGATCGGGAACGCGCTGAATACAAGGACAGCTTCGGCAAATAGTTCTGGAATATATATATACCCATGGTTATCTAGTTTATAGTTAGTTCTAAGTGTAGTATAACTGACAAAGACTCAAATTTATTTATTTAGTTTATTAAACAATTTATGAAAAACAAAACAGCTAAACGTCTTTTAATTGTGTCTAACTACAATTCAAGTTTATCTATAATTTATAAAGAAATAGTATTTATTCTGCACATCAAACATGGTCCTAACTTTGAGGTCGTCTTAACAATTGATCGATTGTTTCTCCACTCAAAACAAAGTCAACTTGGCCAAAGATGTTCAAGATCGTCGCACGCTAAATAGCTGTTTTTATGGCCAAAATCTTAAATGGTTTTACTGGCGTGGCCAACCATTCCACACAGTTAACAGTTAATAGATTTGCGCATGAGTCACAGCAGCTGATCAGCTTTAAACGAAATCCGTTGCATACTTTTGGGCTGCACTGCAAAATAAGTTCGTTTCCTAAGTCTTTTGTTGCACAAAGCAATCAACAGTTGGCATATGAAGAGCATTTCACTTTTGCCCGATTTCAAGCCAAAAACTCAACAAAAATCGAACAACAACAAATAAATAATTTTCTGGCTAGCCGATTTTCGACACTCGCCACCGTCTGAGACGACACTTAGCACCTTATTTGCGCTTGGCATTAAGCAGAATGTGCGAATTGTTTATAAAGAGATTACAAAACCGTGCAGACAAGTTGTTCGGCTTATATATAACTTTTTTCTCTAAATTTTACCCCACCATAAAATCGTAAAAAATTCACTTTAGCTTTTACGAGCCCAAAAAGAAAACCACAAGCGTTGCGGTGCTTGAATCACAGCAAAAGAAAGTTTCCTCCGCGAGTCTCGCATAAAAAGCGTATTCAACAAGCCGGAAGCAAACAGTTCGACAGTTCAACTCAAACGTAGCCAAGATGAAGTGCGTTGCCAACAAGTCCTTGCTGCTCCTGTCCCTCCTGCTGCTCGGCAGCAGCTGCCACGCTCAGCCCACAGCCCGTGAGGAGCGTCAGCTGAAGAATCCAGTGGGTGCCACCGACGCAGACGTTAAGATGTTAACCGTAGGCACAGCCAACATGACGCCGGCCACTTCTGCTCTGGCCATGACCATGCCAATGACGGGCATGTCCATGAGTCCTATGGCCATGCAGCTGGGACGCTACAATAGCTATCCTGGCTTGGTCTTCGGCAGCGGTGCCACGCCTGCTGCGCCTTTTCTGGGCGTGCCTGGTCTACAAACTGGCAACTATGCTGGAGGTTTTCCCACTGATCCCAATCTGAGTCTGGGCTATGGTTTGGGCCTAGGCGGCTTTCCTGGCCACGCCCAGACTGGAGGCTTCATGTACGGCAATCCTCAGCAAGCTGTGGACAACTTTGGCGGCTTCAACGGCATCTACAACATGGGTCACATGCAGGGACTCACAGGCGCTGCCACTGGTCTCTATCCCCAGGCAGGAGTTGGTGCTTTGAATGGATTGGGAGGCGTCGGAGGAGTTGGCGGCTTCGGTGGCGTTCCTGCAGTGGGAGGAATCAACGGCGTTGCTGGAGTGGGTGGCTTTGGAGGTTTCGGAGGCATGCCACTTCCCGGCTACTTAGGCGGACACGGCATCGGCGTCGATGGCGGCTTAAATGTGCCTAACTACGCTCAAGGCTTTTAAATTATCCCCATTTCATTCTACAGCTTATTTAAAATCTATTTATTCTATTTATTTAGCAAAAGTTTAAAGAAACACAAGTTTTAAATTATTTATTAAACAATTTCATACAATTATTAATGCATAAAAAAGGAATTTTTGTACTTAAAACTAATTGTAGGCTAGCAGTTCACTTTGCTCAGCCTGTGCAGATAAATCGGCTTAAAATTAGGTAGAAGGAATAGTCATTTAATTTTATATTATTTATTTTCATTACAAAGTTTCTTGTAGAATTTATAGCTACAATTTATGACTGAACTATCGGGTAGTTTATCGACTGTCTCTCTCTCTCCACTCCACCTGTCTCGCTCCTTCCCTCCTCTAGCTCAGTTATATTTCTTGCCACCCATTGTGGCCCACTGGAAGAGTTGTCTGCGTTGCTGCTGTTGTAGTTGCTGCAGTTTCAGTTGCTGTTGTTGCTGCTGTGGCAGCTGCGCCTGCGTTGCTTGCTGCCACTTGGTGGGGGAAGCTCCTCGCTTGGCGGCAAGTGTGTAGGCGCCCTTGCCTACAAATCGCGTGGGCATTGCACCCAATCGCATGTTGTAGCCCTGAGGCAGTCGCAGGCGTTGCACTTGCGGTTGTTGTGGCGCTGAGAGACAGCTGACCAAAAGTGGCAGTAGTAGCAGCAGCAGCAGGAATTTGTGGCACATCTTGACAAGAACTTTGGTCACTTACTGTGCTTGATTCGTGTGGCAACTGCAGCTTTTATGCAACTTTGTGGCACTTGCAACATGCAACATACAACGTGTATCTGCCACTCAGACATATGTGTCAGCTGATGCTGCCGAACAAGTCGAAAGTGGGCTAACTGCGACTGCGGATTACAACGGAGTCCATGCCCATCCAACTGGTTTTGTGACCCTGTACTTGAAAGGAACTGAAGGGTATATGTGCGTAAGGCGAGTACAGAGTATAATTTTCTATATCCTGACAAAATTCTATCTGGAAATAAGTAAACTACTCTGTAATCCCAGATGTCTCAAAAGACTCCTTTTAGATTACTCCCAACCGAATACAGGGTCTTATACAGCCGGCCTACTCGTCTGTGGCTTTTCCTACTTGTTGCTCATGCGCATAAGTCACAACTTCTGCTTCTTCCTGCCACTAATTGCACAGTCGCAGTCACAGTCACAGTCACAGTCAAAGTCACAGCTGGAGCCGCAGACAGCGGCGACGTCGCGTTGCTGTCGGCGTCGTCTTCACTGTCGCCGTTGCCATCGCCGTCGGTGTCAAGTGCAAGGCTAAAATGTGAAAAAGTGTTGACAAGTCACTTGTACTATTTGCGACCTACGATGCCAATTTGTTAGTCATTTGACCGATTGGCTCTTTCACTTCGCTACGCTTCACCTCATTTCACTTCTCCTCGCGTACTTAGAAAGTGAAATCCACATTCCCATTGTTCGCAAACAGTGGACAGACAACACATGTTGTTTTACCTGGAAAACCCAGAGAACCCATTGAGAATTACCAAAAATACCCATTATTAATACATCACAGACGCTGAAGTAATTGAGATATTTTTCTACCTGTTACTCGAAGGACTTAAAGAGTTGTGAATAAAGTCTGTTATTTGCAGACTTATTACCCTTAGAAAGGAGTTTACTGATAGTAAAAAAGAGTTACGACCCAAGCAAATACATAAATGATTCTTAGCACCATCTGTTCCACGTTTGAATAATCAGATCTCTGGCTTGGTAAGAGATACGTCGACCAAATTTGGCATGTAGTCTCCTGATAGGTTCTGGTAACATAAAATAATGTTTTTTATTTGATGACACCCCCATAAAGGCTGATAATCGTTACGCGAACAATTGCAAGCTAGAATCAGGAGATGTTTTCAAACATATGCTCATTAAATTGAAAGGAAATACTGGTAAACAAGTTGTTAAACCATACCGCAAGTCTTATTAAGATCGGTCTGTAAACTAAAAAGTTATGTACTTGAAAAGAAAAAGGAGTTAGTTCTGTCTCACTCACATCCACCCCCTAGCCAGACAGCTCAACTCTGATCTACTCTGTAGTCTTCAAATGAAGTGATGAACTAAATAAGTGGTGTCAAGACAATACATCCCACAAGTTGTACAGGGTATTTCACGAGTTGCTACATAACTATTTTCCGCTCTTATCTATGTAAGCTAAACTAAACTAGAAAGTAATTTGTTGACCTACTCAAATGTGCAGCTATCAGGTCATTGACAAATTGGCGTCAGGTAAAAAGAGGAGGGGCCGCACAGGTACCGAATGAACGCTAAGAAAACTGTCTCTAAATACCCAAAGAAGCAGCTGAGGCATGCAAAAAGGTTTTCATCAGTCGCTGTGTGTTTGTTCAACATTTTGTTGCCGAATTCCCGGACGGAGCTATAAGAGTGCACGTGTGGCATGCAACGTGCAACAGTCTCAAATTACCCGCGTTGCAAGTAGGACACACGATGAGCTCGGCACTTAGGATTATTAATACAAGACGTGGATGGGAACTGGGATTTGGTTTCCTTCTGCTCAGCTTGTCACTCTCCTTGTGGCAAGTGGGTGAGGCAAAATCCATTTCCCTGTGGAACGAAGCCAGCTACGATGCCAGTCTAGATCCGATTGTCTGGTCGCTTCCCTTTGTTCAGGACACTGTGCGCAGTCATCGCACTGCAACGGATTTTAATCATCGACTTAATCATCAACAGCATCGTCGTAATCATCATCATCAGCGGCGTAGGAAACCTTGTCCAGAGCTCATCAAGAGGCGACGTCAGCAATCGTTGAAATTCTCCAAAAAACTGAGAGCCAACACTAACTACAAAAAGTATGCGCACAGACGTCGCAGGCTCATGCTGCAAACGAGATGCTAAGCAAAGCGACTAAGACTTTAGGCTAAAATTAACTTAAATTAGCATAATTAAATATTGGCATAGTTAGAGCAAATAAACCTATTGATTCAATTAACAGCTAGATGAGTACACTGCGAGAAAAGTAACTTAAATAGTAATCAAGATTTTACTGTAAGTTAATTTAAAAACTCTTGGTAGTTTGGTAGACTAAATAGCTTTTAAATACTGTGACAATATTGTAAAACTCCTACCTATAGTATTGAAGATTTATATAAGATATTGAAGTCAAATAAATTAAGTTTAAAAATATTTCTACCAGAATTTTATTTATTTAATTTTCTTTGATACTTTCTGCAGAGTTCTCCTAGAACTACTAGCTCTAAGAAATCAGCGATGGGCAGCATAGAAACATGAGCTCTTCTTCAAACAGACACACAAACTCTTACACACAGCTAGACACCCACTGTTGTTAACTGGTTCGCGACAGCGATTGCCAAACGTGGCCAATTGTAAACGTTAACAAGCCAGACACACACACAGCGCTTGGCTGTTAAGGTCAATTAGATAGACGTTTCAAGACCAGCTCAAACCACATTGGTAAATATGATGTAAGCTGCGACTTGGCCTAAACAAACTTTAGGCCAACAGCAGCCCAACCCAACCCAAGCCAAAGCCAACTGGAATTGAAGATCAATGAATGAATGAAAGTACATTTTGGCGGCTGATAACGCAACTCGTGTGGATTCTACCAATTAGCAGTATTATACGCACGAGCGTATTTGGCCAAGAAGCGTTGGCCCGGCCCAAGAAGCACTTACCACCATTATGGCCAGGTGAGTATATAAATGCCTGAATCAGCGACAGTTGCGATCAAGTACAAAAGAGATTCACATCAACTCAATATGAAGTTCGCAGCCAGTTTTCTGATTTTCCTGCTCGTTGCCATCTGCTCCACTTGGGCAGCACCACTGGAGCTGGTGGAGGTGGCGCCTGCACCACTCACCCTCCTCGATGTGGATCTCGACCTGGAGCCTCAGGCAGCAGCTGAGTCGGAGAGTGAGCGTGTGGCACGTGGCCTGGGACTCGGTGGTTTTGGTGGCTTAGGCGGTTTGGGCGGCAAATTCGGCGGCCTCCATGGATTGGGTGGCTTCGGTGGACTCGGTGGTCTTGGTCTGGGCCATGGCTTTGGCGGTGGCTTTGGTGGACACGGCTTTGGTGGACTCGGTGGATTCAAGGGCATTTTCAACAAACATTTCCGCTAAAATGTAGCTATTTTTAGCTATTCAATTCATTCATTCATTAATTGATATTTTAGTTCTAATAAATAACAAATTGTAGTTAAGTAATAGCAATAAAATAAAAGGATTTAATATGTGGAAAGAGAAAAGGGCATCGTATTATAATATACCCAGTGTCCTTATGAATTTCTTTACGTGTGTGCAAGCGAGAGAGAACGCGAGATAGCTGGCTTCCTCTAACCGATTGCTGCCTTCCTTCAAACTGAGTGCTGTCTTGCCAAGTGCATAACTTCCTTGTCTGTATGCCTATCTTTTTAAAAATTTACAACACCGTTTCACAACACTATTTGGAATTTTAAAAGCATACGCTAACAAAAATAACCGATAAAATGAGTAAAGGTTATATTAAGAACTTATTTATAAAATTGCTTAAGAAACTTTCTACTACAACAAGAAAGTTTTACATAATACAAATAAATTAAATATATATACTATAATTAATTAAGCTTTAAATTTCATAGTTACACTCCAGATGCATCAATACCGTCGCATTTGAAAAATAGGATTCAGAGCGCCATAAAATTGCAGCTCTGGCTCCGTTGTGGTGGTGCGTAGCAGCACTAGAGGATGCCTGGTGGTTGTCCTTACAGTGGGTTGCCAGCGCTGCAGAACCTCACGCACTTGCCCTACAAAACTGCGCCACAATTTGAATGTTGGACTTACCGCTGTTAAAAAAAAGAATTATAAAAACTGGATTAAAACTGCGGATTAAACTTACCCACTGGCGGTGGTGCAACTTGAGCATCGATTTCCAGCTCATCCAGTGGCGAGGTCAGGACCAAAGTGCCACCAAGTGGCAGTAGCAGCAGCCAACAAATGAGATGCATCTTGGAGAAACCACAGCACAAAAGCGCCACCATCTACTTATAAGCAGCAACCACTGTGTAGGCTCAAACGCTTTCCCATCATAAAAGTGGGGCACACCCTCTAATATAAAGTAGCAAAAACTACAGCAGGTCGACTTTATGAGACCCTGTAGTCAGCTGTCCATATAAAATAATAAGTTCACACGGAGTTATGCAACAATCCTTATATACCCCTCTATACTTCTTGAGCACCGGGTCTAATAACGAAACTCGCTGTTTGCAAAAACATAAAGACATTTATTGAGAGGGAAATATCACAAGTGTTGTAAATTGAGCAAAATGGAATTCATTTATCCGTAATAACCACCGCCAAATCCACCAAAACCACCACGGTAACGGGTGCGAGTCACGACGCGCGTACGCTGATATCCACCACCGAATCCATAGCCACCATAACCGCCGTATCCGCCTCCAAAGCCGCCGAAACCACCGCCGCCGTAGTATGGCGGTGGTGGAGGTGGCACCGGTGGTCCAAAGAATGGCGGTGGTGGGGCTCCAAAGTATTGTCGCACCTTCCGGGCACCTGACACATCCGCATCCACTTGGGAGTTGTCTCCTGCTGTGGCCAGCTCAGCCACGACTACGGCTGGTGGTGCAGCTTCCTCCTCCGCTGCCTTAGCCGCACCGCAGAGCAGCACAAAGGTGCACAAGACTATGCAGAGCTTAGCGTATTCCATGTTAGGTATTCCAGGTTACAGTCAGAACGAAATTTGGTTTGCCACTGAAAGTGAGCCACGAATTTGGCTTTAATTTATAGCCAAAATAAGTTAGAAGTTCACTGGCATTTTATGGCTTGTCATTGAAGGTTCGACCACACCACAGCAGAGCAAATCACAGCAGACAGAAATAGCCAAAACTAATTATATTTAAAAGCCGCCGAGTTGTTTACTTAAAACTGAAATTGAAATCCAAATTGAAATTGACCCACAACTGCTGTCTGCGTCTAGCACGCGGAAGTTTAACGCTTCATCCACAGTGGAACCACTCGAAGTTCAATTAACCCGTTCTGGGCTGCCCTCGAGATGACTATCAATCAGAAGAGGCACAACTGTTGACGACAGAACCGGTTTGGTTTGTAGTCAGAAGTTTGGCAACAGCGCATGAAGAAGTTCTCAATATTTTTAATATGATTTTCAGTTAGTCTGCACTTTAAACTCAAAATTTAAATTTATCTGCAATAAAATTTATAGCCATTAATAGCTAACAAAGTCTCAGCGAGTCAAGTACTGTTGGAGCTGTTTGTCTTTCAAGCTGAAATCGGATACTCGCACCCACTGTAAACTTAAACAAAATGCGCTCATTATACGCTACTTTAATGCTTACTTAAGGTACTTAAGACACAAATAAACACTTCAAAATTGTATGAACTGTCAATATGGGCTAATAAAATACCCTGTGTTAGTAATATTATGTATAGTTTCTACAGGGTATACTCAAGTCACAACTAGCCGTTTGTTTATTTAACTTATGGCCAAATAATAGACAAACAAAACTGTCAAAAACGTAAAATGAAACTCCGGAAAAAAATATAAACAACAGAAATAACTTTTATCTTTGCAGCTGAAAAACTGCAACGTCATCGAATTCACTGATGTCCAGCACTAAACCATAAGTAGTGATGTCATTTAAGCTTTTTTAGAGATGAATTCAAAACGATTTAGTCATAGATTAATTTATTCATTGGTTGTAAAATCACAATAACAGAGTTTTTGGCTTTTATTTTAGCTTTTTTTATTTTTAGCTTTTATTTTAGCCTTTTCTTAACTTATATATACAAATTTAGCTTTATGCTTTACAATTAACAATGCTGACTTATTGGCTCGCTTTATGCTAGTTTTGAAGCTTCTACATATTTGTATAACTAATTAAAATTGAGTCATTAAACTTAGCCTTAATCAAGCTAACTGCATTTATTAGCTGCACTGATTTAAAGGAACTTTGTTTTTGGCTTGTTTGCACTTGAACTTTATTCAACCGAAAAAGCCGCCGATGCCAAAACCTTTTATCTTGGCAAAACCAATACCACCGCCGATGAAGCTGCCTCCGCCCAAGCTTCTACCGAAGCCACCGCCGTGTCCACCACCGAATCCTCCGCCATGTCCACCACCGAATCCTCCGCCGTAGCCGCCTCCGTAACCTCCTCCGTATCCCCCACCATATCCACCACCGTATCCCCCACCGTATCCTCCTCCGTATCCTCCTCCAAATCCGCCATACCCTCCTCCATATCCTCCTCCATAACCTCCTCCGTAACCATAACCGGGAATCGTCTGCACAGTAGAAATTGTGGACACCACAGGCACAGTAGTGATAACCGGCACAGTGGTCACCACAGGCACAGAGTGTATGGCTGGTGCCCCACCCAAGTAGCCACCACCTCCGACTGCTCCGCCTCCAATGACAGCACCGCCAATAACACCGCCACCGCCTACGATGTGTCGCGTCTTTCGCACAAGTTCATTGCCTTCTTTGACCACAATGGGCGTGGCATTCGCCAGAGCGAGTACAAGTGTCCAGATTAGCAGGTAAACCGTTTGTCGTATCATCTTTGAGTCTGAATCCAAGCAACTACCGCAACTGAAGTTTAAGCCAATCCAAGCGGCTTATTTATGCAAATTAATTAGTTGGCCAAGTTTGTTTCGGCCACAAGTGCGTGCTGTGTTGGCCTATTTGCGTTTAGTTGGCCTATTTGCGTTTGCAATTCACAAACAACTCACAAATGGGATGCCAAAAATTCCCCGAGAGAGCTCAGTGTCATTGCCGTTGAGTTCTGGAAATATCAGTAGTTTAAGCTCCAATTACACTGAGAGATGTGTTCTACTATGTGACTTATTTCAATATATAATGAAGTTTAGACTGATTAATCATTAGAAAATTAAAGCATCGGAAAAGTCAAAGTATAATAGAACATATTTCGAGAACTTACCTTACTATTTCTCTCAGTGTACTCTGCAACTCTCTGCCCATACCTCCACACCTTTAAGAGAAAAGTAGTTAAAGCTTCGCTTTCAATTCATAGCATATTACAACTTACCTCTACAACTTACTCTCATATTTCTCCCAGTGTAGTTCACACCTCATCATCTTCGATAAACGAAGGTCAAACCACGTGCATGAAGTCTCGTAAGCAGCGTCCCCTAATCTGGTTAATGTGTAAGCAAACACAGGCATAAGTGCGGGAATTTTCGGTGGTTTCATGACGCACCACAGCGAGGACAGGTGTGTACAAGTGAGGACAGGTGGGTCTGTTAGGGCATAAATAGGTTGGCAGCGCTCAAAACGTGTCGCATAACGCTTTAAACTACACGATTAACATGAAGTGGTGTCACTTACAATTGCTGCTGATCATCGGTGGTGCACTCGTCATAGGAGCTGACCCACTGGGCGGAGCAGGCCTAGGCGGAGCAGGCGGCGGCTTTGGTGGCTTTGGCGGTGGTGGCTTTGGAGGTGGCACCTATCACGAGACCGTACGGGTCAGAGGACGCGCCTTTGGTGGTGGTGGCTTCAAAGGCGGATTTGGCGGTCTTGGCGGTGGCCTGGGAGGCAGTGGTTTCGGCGGCGGTGGCTTCGGTGGCGGCGGCTTTGGCGGTGGACGCTATCACGCCAGATACGACAAGAAGATCAGCGGCGGCTTTGGTGGCTTTGGTGCTGCAGGTGGTGCAGGCTTACTAGGTGCTGGCGGTGTTGGATTCCTCGGCTAAAAATAGCTAGCAATTAAGTGTGAAATACAGTGAAAAATAAACCCAAAGGTAATCAAAGAAATCATCGAATTTTTCTGCAGGAAGTAGAAATAAAATTTAGCTAGAAAACGCTAGAAAATTTAGTGACTTTAGTGACTCTAGTTATAACAGCCTCTAATTCGCTTTCGAGTGTGACCTCTGAATTTCCCCAGATTCAAATAAAACCGCCAAACAGTCTGGCCACTTTCAGGCGCACCCTGTATTTACGTCAGACTTGTGTATTTTTGTTATGCTCACAAAATTTGCTGACATGCGCAATTTCAACCCTCGCGCTCTGCTCAGTTTGCTCTGATGCGGTGGTGGTGGTGATTGTGGTGCGGTGTTGGTGCGGTGCCGTCGGCGGTGTCTGATGGTTTAATTTTTTTGTTGTATATTTTCTGAATGAAGCAGAAACAAGACAAGACTCGACACGACGCAACGCAAGGAGACTTGTCCTCAGTTCGAGTCAGTCGCTCGCTGCAGTCGCTCGTGGAGACGCCAAAGAAAAACCGAGAAAAATAAAGAAAAACTGCAAAAACTCAAGAAGTTTCTCGCTGTGTTTTCTTCGCTATTTATCAGTTTATAGTTTATTCTTTTGGGCTACGTAAATGATGTGTTTTTGACAACATTTGTTACAATAAATCAGGCGACAATTGTTTTGCGCTACAACTGACTAAAAATAGTCGCAAAACTGAGCTAAAAACAAATATATCTCTAGATATCTCTAGATATATATATATAAATATTTTGTGTGTGTTGTGCGTCAAGTGAAAAATTGTTTAAAAATAAAACAAATGGAAGTTCAGTTAAACATATGCAACAAACAACAACAACTTGCAGTACTTTGAGCTACAACAACAACAACAGCAGCTGAGAGCATAAAATTGTGGAATTTGGTTTGATCTCAGGTACAAATTTCCCTCTAAGCATGTTAAGCCTTTTTTTTATAAGAAACTAAAGAAAATTTTCATTAAACACTGCTCTCTCAGTCCTCTCTCTCTTTCTCTCTCTCTCTCTCTCAGTCCCTCTCTCTCCTTTTCTCTCTCTCTCTCTCTCGCTGCTCTCCCATTGGCAGTGTGACCAGCTTTGGCTGTGACTTTTATTTATTTTCATTGCCAAAAAACATTTGTTGTTAAAAACAATTTTGGTTGTTTTGCAGTTCTTATCAAAGTCTCAGACTTTTTGGCAGATATTTCAACCCTCTTGCTAGCCCATGTGCTCTCGCTCGCTCTCTGTCTACCTTACTCTCTGCCTATCCCACCATCTCTCCCCCTGGGTTTCTGCCTTTGCACAATGCCTTCATATTGTGTTACCTGTCTTCTTATCATCTGAGCTCAGTCACTTCCTTTGTCAGCCCATTGACACGTATCATTATGCACAACAACAAGGCAACAACAGGCACATTAACAACAACAACAACAAGTGCACACTCCAGACTGTATTCTGATACTACAACAACAACAACACGAAGAAGAAGCAGACCAGGCACTTCTTGGCATTTTTTGAAGTCCTGTGCAACCGCAGTTGCAATTAGACTAATTGCAGCTAAACACACACACACACACACACACATACTCATACACACACACGCTTATGTGGTGTCTTTAACAAGTTGATAGACAAGCGCCTCACGCACTCGGCTGACAAAACAGCGGGGGTATTCCCGATACTGATTTAAGATTATATGCAGATTTAACATGAATTTATAAAGTAAGCCGAAATTTAATAAATAGATACTTAAAATAGTTAGATGATCAGAGGTTTAATCAAACTGCTTTAAAATTTGAAGTTTTGTTAAGTATACATACATGAATACAAAAATTTGGACTACTTACTTCCGCTTAGTATTTGTTTAACTTCTTATTCGAATCTCAGATGTTCCAAATCGTTTAGGCTAACATTTCCATACACTTTTTTTCGCCGTGTAGCTATATTTAATTTAAATCAATCGATTTCTGTTGTATTGATTGCATATTTCAATATTTAAATCAAACAATTCAAAAAGTAAAAGCCACTTTTGCATTGAATGTAAAGCGTTATAGCCTTGCAGCAGTCGAGTGCAATAATATTCAAGTGCTCACATACGCTTCCCCCTCGTCCTCCCCCACAGACACCCCTTTCCCTGGTTAAACACCCAACTCCCACGCTGCTGACGTCGTTTCCCAGGACAAAAGGCAGAGCGGTCGTTGTTTTTGGTCGCCTTTTGGCATTTCGTGTAGGTGTGTGTGTGTGTGTCTATGTGTGTATGTAGTTCAAGGTCATTGAAACTTTGTGGCTTGATAAAATGCTAAAAATGACTGAAACTAGAGCAGCGATAACCCCAATCAGCAGAGTCCTCTCATTGCTCTCGACACTTTCAAGGACGCATCATTTGTAGTTGATTAGTTTTATTCGTGTTTTGTTTTGTGCGGAAATTACTCAACACTTGACAAAAGGTTTGGGGCATGCGAATGTCATTTAAGGTTCATCAACTTGCAGCTATTTTTGGGCCCTTGAGCACAGGTGAAAGGTTAGGGGAAGCAGGTGCTAATGAGTTGCTAGCATGCCAAAGAGTTCGAACTAGAGATGGCAGCTGTACCAGGGGCGATATATATCGAGTAAAAGGTAGATTCCTTTAGGAATGTTAGGGGGAAACTCCTTTGTTGTCTGGCAATCCTAATAGAAGAAAGGAGGTGTGACTTAATTTATATAAAAAATCATATACGATATTATTCTACTTTCCCCGATAAGCTATGGCTTTATAGTTTCCCTTTAATCCTCCCCAGCTCAGTCACAGCTAGTGCCAGTGAACTGACGCTTCTGCCACACTTGGCAGCTGTCCAGGTGGAAAGAAAGAAAGCAGAAAATGTTAAAGAAAAGGGAGACGAAGGAAAAGCGTTGCATATTTTACAGTTTGTGCAGCCATGCAACAGGAAGCGCAGCCATTGAACATTTAATGTATGCAGTTGGCACATTCTGTTGCCCAGCACGAAAGTGGTTTGCCCCACCGAGTGGCGCACACGTCGGCCAATGAAGCGAGACAAAGCCGTGTTCCACATGGCACTAGCCCCTCCTCCTCCCCATATCACCCCATATCAATCCTTTAACTGGCACAAAGCTTTGTAAAAGTGACCATAAATTGTGTTGAAAGACCCTGTAAGAAAACAGAGCACAGAGTGTAGTTTAAAGTGGTGTAAGTAAATGCCAGATAGTCTTCCTACTTCCCTGGATTTGCTACTGGGTGTTTAATAGTCGGAAACTCATTTCTAAGCGACTTGTCGCTACACATAAATCAGCAGCAAAGCCAAGTGGAGCAACCATACACTGTAAAACACTGTTGTTGACCCTACTAGCTGCTAACTGGGCCTAAAGCAAGCTAATTGCATTTGCGACACAGTCGAGGGTGGAGATGAGCTGCTGAAGGGTGGGCGGCACTAAAGGGGAACTTCAGAAAAGGGCCGCCAGGGCGACGCCAGCCAGCACGTCTACTGAAGCAGAACTGCCCATTGTACGCAGAGCCAATGTCCCCATTACGTATACGAAGCGTTGTCAACAATAACTTTGTTCTCTTTTCCCTTTTGAATTCGATTTCTTTTTTGGCAAACTGACATTAAGGAAGGCATTAGGCACCCTCTGTCCTACTACCCACTGTCCTCGTCCCTCCCTGCCCACATGTTTCGCCCCTTCTCCTTCAACGTTTCTACAAGATGTTTGAAAATTGACTTTGAGCACGCATCAACTTTTCATTTTGTATTCATTTTCAAAGTTGTCAGCAAAAGGATGTGCCTTTCTTGAGAAAGAAAAGGCAAAAGTTGGCCAAATTTAGCTATATTCAGTAATCGAAAAACTACTTCAATTTAACTTAAATTCCTTAAAAATTAATAAATGTTTCCATGTGTATTTTTAGTTTTAAAACAGCTAAGCATAGTCTGGTTTAGGAAACTGTGTGTCCTTTTGTAGCATGCTAGCTGCAGTTATGGCCTCAGACATCAATTGGGATCCAGGTGAGTTTCAGAAGGTTGCCGTAAAGACTCTAAAAAAATAATCACTTTATTGCTTTGTCAGCGCTTTCGAGACTGATTACGACACTAAAGGAATCAGACAACTTGTCCAATGATCAGGAAATTGATTTCCTTAAGGCTCTGCTGGAGTCCAAGGAGCTGAATGCCTTAGTCAATGTCCACACAAAGGTGGCCAAAGTGGGACGCGATGATCGCTTAGCTCCAGTTTTATCGACCTCGGCACAGGTGCTGTACGAGGTGTTGGAACAGCTCTCACAGCAGTGCCATCTCAGCGATGATTGCAGGGAGGCTTTTCACCTCCTACAAGACTCCCACGTGCAGGTGAGTCATAACTAGCCCTAAAATGATGACAGTGAATAATAGTTACTTCTTATTACCTACAGCACCTGCTCTTCGCTCACGATGCCATTGCACAGAAGGACTTTTATCCGCATCTGCCGGAGGTGCCCATTGAAATGGACGAGGACGAGGAGACAATTAAAATTGTGCAGCTCGTGAAGAGCAATGAGCCATTGGTAAGTTAACCTACTCGATTCCCAAACTGTTCTCATGTCCATTTTCCACCTCATTGTCGTTCGAACTGTGTAAAGCTAAGCCTGGTCTATTGTTCACTGTCCAGGGTCCCCTGTCCAGAGTCCACTGTCCACATTTCATAGTCCTACTCGTCCTCATTCCCATTATGATGAGTAAGTGTTCTCAGCTTTTGCCTCATGTCTTTTAACTCAAAACTGCTCCAACTGCTCCTCTCTGCGCTTTCATTCATTTCCTCCAAAAATAAACCATCTAATTTCAAATTATTTACGCTAACAAATATTTTGTACATTCTGCTTTGTATACTAAAAATAAAACCACTTTTAAAATCGAATAAAATCGAATTGAAATTCCAAACTCGCCCATAAAAAAAACGTAAATCTAAAATCAAATAAAATAAACACAGACAGGAGCACAAAGTGCGGAACCGATTGTTGTAAGTAAACAATGTCCTTACTGTACACATAGCTGCCACCAATAAGAATCTTAATCAAAATGTTGTTCAACTTTTCCACCACAACAACAATAATAACAACAACTACAATAACAACAAGAATAAACTCTTCACACAACAAGTAAACAACAAAAAACTTTGTACAAAACAAGCGCAATTTGTTTGTGATTTTTTCAAGTCTTAATTCGCACACACACATACACATGAAACCACTCACACATGCCAAAGACACACTCTCACACACACACACACTCAGGCACTCACACACATACACCCACAAGCAAAGTCCGCGTTCCGTTGTTATAAAAACCCTTGCCTACTTTTAGGGCGCAACTATAAAAACCGACGAGGAAACGGGCAAAATAATCATAGCGAGAATTATGCACGGCGGCGCTGCCGATCGCTCGGGGCTGATACACGTTGGCGACGAGGTCATCGAGGTCAACAGCATCAACGTGGAGGGCAAGACGCCAGGAGATGTGCTCACCATATTGGTAAGGAACCAGACATTTTTAACTTATATTTTAATTTACCGAACAAATTCCAGCAAAATTCAGAGGGCACCATTACCTTTAAGCTAGTGCCAGCGGACACCAAAGGCGCCCAACGTGAGTCCAAGGTGCGCGTGCGTGCCCACTTCGACTACAATCCGGATGTGGATCCCTACATACCCTGTAAGGAGGCGGGACTGGCCTTTCAGCGCGGAGATGTGCTGCACATTGTGGCGCAGGACGATGCCTACTGGTGGCAGGCGCGCAAGGATCATGAGCGTTCCGCACGAGCAGGACTCATACCCAGCCGAGCGCTGCAGGAGCGACGCATACTACACGAACGCACCCAACGGGACTCGAACGAACTGGACTCAAAGCGTAAGTGGCAATAACCTTTAATTAAAGCGCTTTCATTCGACTTTCCTAGCATGAAATTCATTCCATTTCACGCTCATTACCCACGCTCCACGCTCTCCCCCCGACAAATATCCCGCAACTGATCACAGCGGGTTCATGCGCCTCACTCTGCACCACACCGCCGGGCTCGCCGCGGGCTCTGCAGACAAGCAGCAGCAGCTCTTCATGCCGCCAGCCAAAGACTAAAAAGATCATGTATGACTTGACAGAGAACGATGACTTTGATCGCGAACTGATAGCCACGTACGAGGAGGTTGCTAAGCTCTATCCCCGTCCCGGTATCTATCGTCCTGTGGTGCTCATCGGCGCTCCCGGAGTGGGACGGAATGAACTACGACGTCGGCTCATCGCCAGGGATCCGGAGAAGTTTCGCAGTCCAGTGCCATGTGAGTACAATCTATATGAAATCGGCAAGGTCTCAAAATTTATTCTAACTAATTAACCTCCTTGCAGACACTACGCGTCCCATGCGCACCGGGGAGGTGGCCGGTCGGGAGTACATTTTCGTGGCACGCGACAAAATGGATGCAGACATTGAGGCCGGCAAGTTTGTGGAGCACGGCGAGTATAAGGGACACCTGTATGGCACCTCAGCGGAGAGCGTCAAGTCGATTGTGAATGCCGGCTGTGTGTGTGTGCTTAGTCCCCACTACCAGGCCATCAAGACGCTGCGTACGGCGCAGCTGAAGCCGTTCCTAGTGCACATTAAGCCGCCTGAGCTCGAAACACTGAAATCCACACGCACTGAGGCCAGAGCCAAGTCCACTTTCGATGAGGCGAATGCTCGGAGCTTTACGGACGAGGAATTTGAAGATATGCTCAAGTCAGCGGAACGCATTGACTTCCTTTACGGACACTTCTTCGACGTGGAGATCGTCAATGGTGAACTGGTTAATGCCTTCGAGCAGCTGGTGCAGCATGTCCAGCGGCTCGAGAATGAACCGCTCTGGGCTCCCTCCATTTGGGTGCAGTAGAACGCACGCCCATTAAACTAAATACGTACACTGATAAAAATAAGAGAACTTTAAACTAATTTTTATCAGTGTAGGATCAAGGATCCAATTTGTTGATGAAAAAACACCAAAGTATTTGCCATACGAATTTAGCCCTTGTTTGTCAAAGAAAAAAAAACAGAATAAACCGCTAAAGCTAAAGCTAAATGTACAGTTAGTTGCCAATGTTGGACGGCATTTAGAAAGACAGAGACAGAGACAGCGACATGCAGACAGACGAACAGAAGACGGAGACGAAACAGTGCGATGTAGAGAAAATACTATTAACCCTTAGGCAGTCCCATGGGCACAAATCCTGTCCAGTGTTAGTCCTTTTCACGACATGTACCTTTTTGCGTAAAAGTGAAAACAATGAAAAGAATACAATAAAAACAAAAACTAAGTAACATTTAAACAATTATTATAATAAAACAAATTATGTAAACTATTAATTCGACAATTCATTTAACCAACAAAATCTTAACAAAGTAATGGAAATATGTTGTACAACAATTATTTTATTCGAATAATGATGTCCAAAATCTAACTATATATTAAAGAAAAAGATTTAAATGTTTAAATTTTATAAACAAAAACAGAGAGAAAATTATAAATGTGTTACAAATTCCATAAATCGCTGAAATTTTATTCTAAAAGGGGTAAAATGGTATCTATATATGAAATTTGTTACTATAGTTAAGTAATCCAGGTAGCTTCGACGTAACTACTTATTATTACAAGTTTCACCTGGAGAAACAGGTGTTAAGCTAATAGTAAGGTATAATTAGAACACTTACAAATGTGATCATTATTTTTAGGTGCTAATTTGGATACCACTTGTGTGAAATAACACGACAGTTTTGAATGCTATCTAGATAAGCTTGACATTGTGTTACTTTATCATCAGATAAGTAAATCTGTTTCATTTCAATATAAATCAACATAATTAACTTACCTGTCCACATTAAATCCCATTGCGCACATATCAGCTAAAGCAGCAACTGCTGAGATCAGTCAGCAGCAGTTCATTAATTACTCAATTGAATTTGCTTACATCATTTGCTTCAGCAAGTTGCAGAACACTGCGCACATAGGTGTTAAGGCAGCGAATTTGCCGTTGACTGAGGTCCATAAATTATCAACGTAATTGCGGACAGCGCTAAGGTCAATAAGAACAAGCGCCACCATAAAGAGAGCAGAATCAGCGAAGAGAGAGAGAGAGTGAGCGCGGCAGCAGCTGAGGTAGCCAAACCGTCGCCGACAGCATGCAGATAAAGCAGAGGCCAAAGCAGCGACGACGGCAGATGCTGAACTAGAGTAATTGCAGTGAGAGCAGCGACTGAGCTAAAGAGGCGCCGGCAACGGCTGGAGCATAGTAATAGCAGAGGGTGGGCTGACGCAGCGACAGAGCTAGCAAGGCAGCGGCTGGGCCAGAGTATTGACAGTGAGAGGGTAGGCAGGCAGACAGAGAAACGCAAGTTGCAGCGGCAGAGGCAGCGACTGCGCTAGAAACAGAGACTAAAGCAGAATAAACTAGTAACAGAGAGAGGGTAGGCATGCAGATAACATAAAGCAGCTGGTGAGGCTGCCACTGAAACAGCGACTTCGACTGCGACCGCGACTGAGGCAGCGTCAGCGAAAACGAAATGAATCGAGGAACAGCGCAGTCTGCGATCGCGTGGCGTTCACATTCCGAGTTGTGTGCTAATCACAAGTGGTTGCTCCCCAGAAACAAGTTCCCGTTACCCACTCACCGTTAGATTCGTTCAGTGCTCTGTGTGCGTGTGTGTGTCAATAATGTCGGCATTTGAATTGAAAAATCTTGATGAATGCTTGGAAAAGCATTTGCCCGCTGAGGAGCTGCGGGAGGTAAAGCGTATTCTGTATGGCGTGGAAAAAGAGTGAGTACCAAATCTAAACCTATTTAAATAAAACACTTGACATTAGATTAGCCCTAGTAAATTGATATTTAGTGCAGAGATAAGTCTAGAAGAAAGTCGAATACTTTGTAGCGAATTTTTGAATTTTTGATGAGCCAACCAGTATAAAATCGTACGTATTGATATAAAAGTACATATATGCTCAATAAATTTATAATTAGATTAGGCGCACATCACGTATACGGCACACACACATGCTAGGGCATATCTATAGATAGTGGCAGAAAATTCAAGATCAAAACAAAAACAGATACCTAAAAAACGCCAATGTTTACGAAGCAGTAAAAAGAGCGAACCACATAAAAGATACACTGAGCGAAAGTTTAGAAAAGTAAAATTTATTTGGCATAACAATCTAATAGCTAAAGTTCTTCGATTTAACCTTCCCCTTTTGCCCTAGTCAAACACTCGAGTTGTCCGCTGAAGCTCTGGCCACCGCTAAGGAAAATGGTTTCGAGATCAAAGGTTATCGCTTCACGGCTCGCCCTGAGGAATTAAGAAAGCCCCGTGTGGTGAGAGTGGGAGCCATTCAAAACTCCATAACGCTACCCACGACGGCGCCCATTGCGGAGCAGCGTGAGGGCATCTGGAAGAAGGTCAAGGCCATGATCAAGGCGGCGGCAGAGGCAGGCTGCAACATTGTGTGCACCCAGGAGGCGTGGAGTAAGTACCCTAGTATTGAAACTATCCGGGAGTTCTACACTCTTTTCCCTTATCTCCTTCTGTAGCCATGCCCTTTGCCTTCTGCACGCGTGAGAAGTTTCCCTGGTGCGAGTTTGCCGAGGAGGCTGAAAATGGGCCCACTACCAAAATGCTCGCAGAGCTGGCCAAGGCCTACAACATGGTCATAGTTCATTCCATACTCGAACGGGATGTAGAGCACGGAGAGACGATCTGGAACACTGCAGTGGTGATCTCCAACAGCGGACGCTACATAGGCAAGCACCGCAAGAATCACATACCCAGAGTAGGCGACTTCAATGAGTCAACCTACTACCTGGAGGGCAACACGGGTCATCCGGTGTTTGAGACGGAATTCGGTAAGATTGCCATCAACATCTGCTATGGACGCCATCATCCACAGAACTGGATGATGTTTGGCCTTAATGGCGCCGAGATTGTCTTCAATCCCTCGGCCACCATCGGACGCCTCTCGGAGCCACTTTGGTGCATTGAGGCGAGGAATGCGGCCATAGCCAATTCTTATTTCACTGTGCCCATCAATCGTGTGGGCACCGAGGAGTTCCCCAATGAGTACACCTCAGGAGATGGACGCCCAGCCCACAAGGAATTCGGACCCTTCTACGGTTCCACCTACGTGGCAGCCCCCGATGGCTCCAGAACACCAGTAAGCTGCTTTTAAGACCACCTGACCAAGTTATTAATCCATTTTCCTACTCTCTCCGACAGAGTTTGTCCCGCTGCAATGACGGTCTGCTGGTGACAGAACTGGACTTGAACCTGTGCCGGCAAGTGAAGGATTTCTGGGGATTCCGTCAGACACAGCGCATTCCCCTCTACGCGGAGTCGCTGCAAAAGGCATCCGAACTGGACTTTAAGCCCCAAATCATTAGGGAAAAGTAGTTTTCTCTTTTGTATTTTAATTTTGGAAAATATAATTTGAGAAATGGATTGCTCCTAATACGTCTGATACAAACTAGTATTACAAGTCCTTCTGGTAGTAGCCAGAAAGTCGGCGAGCCTCACGTATTCCCGTCTCGACAGCCCCGTGAACGGTCGAGTAGTGTCTGGGACTAGTTGCCTCGCCGGCAAACAAGATCACTGGTCTTACTGACATGGGTCTCACATCAAACAGGGATACATACGAGGCGCTTGTCGGCTCAAATGCCAGCAGATTGACCGGTTGAGCCAGTTGTTCGGGTCCAGTTTTATAGCTCTTGGTCAGCATTGATGGGTAGGAGTAAGCACCCAAGTGGGCGGGATCAACGGTCCATCTGGTGCTCATCAGTCGCCTCGGCTGCGTTATTTTCATCTTGGGCAAAAACTTACGCAACATGTACATAATGCCCTGAGTTAATAACTTCGAATCGATTGTCTCAATAATCTCCGTATTGGGTCCAGCCGCCCAGCAGAGCAGTACTCGGGGCTGATAAGCATACGGATTGATGCTGTAAATATCCGATAGCCACTCCAGCTGCGGTTGGTTCACATCATCCGCTCGCCACATGGCATTGAACCCACCCCAGTGTTCATGCCAAAAGGGTTCCTCGAATTCCGCAAATATTTTACACACATGTCCAAAGCCCAGAAAGTTTATTGCCTTCCTCTTGGCCAGGGGCAGAACTGGCTCAAAGAGTCGTGTGTTTTTCTTCAGTACACCCAACGATACAGTTACCACCACATGATCCGCCAAATATTGTTTATTATTCTCACACACGATCTGCACCGTGCCATCACAACGATCCCAGTTGATCGTCAGGACACGCGTATTCAGATCAATGCAGTCCTTCAGCAATCCATGTTCGTTCATCTCATCGCCGTCGACGAGCACGCGCAGGAACTCCTTGAATCTGCAAAGGAGTGATTATTAGGACACAAGATCACGATCAGCTAAAGTTTACCCCAGGACAGACTAAGAAAAAGATCAGTAGAACCCTAGTGAAGTGGTTATCCCTCGATTACCCCCGAAGATCAATAGGAAGCTCTGCAAACGAGCTACTTTCTATCGATCAACAGGTTACCTTGTAAGAGGAATGCCCTAGGACAGACTAAGGAGAAGATCTGTTAGCTGATTACCCCAGAGCAGCCCTAAGGATATGACCCTGTTTCCCCATCAACTGATTACCCGGTGTCCCGCCAATTGAGCGTGCCATCGCCTTGACAGGTGTGGAACGTTTCATATTCCGATGAACTCATGTCCACATCGACTGCAGGTCCCTCCATCTTCTTAAAGGTGCGCAGAAACTCAGCGGCTAATTTACGACTAATATTTTTGAACTCGGGCTTTGAAAGCTCCTCGGCAAACTTCTCGACGAGATACTCTCCAAAGGTGTCGTCTCGATTATGCAGATCCTTAAATCGGTTATTGAATATCGTACGCATAACCTCGACCAGTTTGACGACCAAGGAGCGTCGCATTTTCTGTCCATTGGAGCGTATCCATTCGCAATGCAGAAAAGAATCTCTCGTTGAGTCCAACATGTTGAGATCCTTTACCATTTGGTAGACAATGTTGTTACGCTCACCATTTACCCACTGGGCACCCATATCGATGTAGTTATCGGCAAATCTCATTGTCCTAATACGTCCCCCAATACGATCCGACATTTCCACAATGCGTACCTTCTCAAATCCCTGATTCTTAAGCTCCACCGCACAGGCCAATCCAGCAGCTCCAGCACCCATAATAATTATATTCGGCTCGGAGATAAAGCCTTGACTGAGCTTCTTGGGAGATTTACGCTTCGAGGCATGGTATCGATTGTGGAGTCGGGTTCGTTGTGGTTTCTTCGACCAGCACTGCAGTTGGAGAGAGGTGAGAAGAGGTACGATCACATTTGGACCACTTCACTTACACTTCCCATAGGTCGTAATTTTAAATAATTAGAAAACTGTTAGACAATTTTGTTAAGTTAGCTCACCCAGCCTACCGCCCCACTAGTCAATGTCTAGACTAGAGTCTAGATGGGGAGAGTTACTTAGTAGCAGCCTTCTAAGTTTTACTAGGGATAAAATTAAATCGTAACTGTCCTAAAATGTAGATAAGTATTTGAAAGTGATCAAAACCTCATCAAACCCCGCCACTCAGCTTCTCCTAAGGCTGGGCTGTCTTGGTAGTTTCCTTTTGAAACCTAACCTTCTCCTACTCAAGCCAAACCTTAGGTCCCATTAAGAACTCATGTACTGTTGTAGTTTACATATCATTTATGTCATATCATATCAGTTAATAGAAGACTTAATATAGGATCCTTAAGCACAAAGTATATATGAAGTCTATAATGTATTATTGATTGATTGATTGTTTGTAGTCCTGATAGCTCACGCTACTTGACCACATTGCACAGTTTTTTAGTTGATTTTTCCCGCTGTCATAGCTGGGACTTGGTCAGAGTGAGGCCATAGAAGTCGGCTAATCTCTTGGCCTCCCTCCAGCCCGCCTCCACAGCTCCATGGACTGTGGAGTAGTAATGCTCACTGGTGGCCTCACCAGCGAACATTACAATTGGCTTATCACAGCGACT
Organism: Drosophila acutilabella; assembly: GCA_035046005.1. NCBI lineage: Eukaryota > Metazoa > Arthropoda > Insecta > Diptera > Drosophilidae > Drosophila > Drosophila acutilabella. Next base: position 18,905,011 of record JAWNOK010000024.1, on the reverse strand, counting down.
CTGGTGAGGCACAGACTTGTCTCTACTAGGAGATGGCGGTGTCATGGTGACCACAGTCAGGGGCTGAGCCAATTCGCTGGCTCCCGTGCCCAATCGTTCGGTGTCCATGGAACGAAACGAGTATGAGCCACGAAAATTTACATTTTTATGCCACGCCGAGGTGCGAAAACTTAGCGGTTCAGGTATCTGCCAGTGAAGGAAGCGCCGGAAGAGATACATGCAGCCCGAGAGCACCTCCTGCTCAGGTAAGGTCTCCATGTGCCTACCGTTAGCATTGATTATCCAGCCAGCCAGAATCCTTGGCTGATAGCTGACACGGTAGAAGCCAAAGACATCTTCCAACCAGGCCCTCGAAGTATTACGTATGTCATTCAGATCCTCCTGCCGCCACAACAGAGTAAATCCCGTCCAGTCGTCGGGCCAAAAAGCCTCGGGGAATTCCACAAATATTTTGTTGACTGTGCCAAAAGCCAGTCCCTCGACCGCTCGTTGTTTGGCCACAGGCAACTTTGGATCGAACAGCTGCAGGTGCTGTTCCTTAAGCACACCCAGGGAGACGGTAATAATCACATGATCCGCCAGACAGCTCTCCCCGTTGGACAATTGCAGCTCCACACGAGCATCGTTGCGATTCCAGTTGATTTGCTTGACAGCCCGATTGAAAAGGACTCGTTGCTCGAGGATGCCCAGCTCAGAATCGTCGTTTGGCAGCTCTCGAGTGTGGAGTAGTAGACGCAGCAACTCCACGTAGCCCTTGTCCTTCCAGTTCAGGAGTATGTCACCCTCGCACTCCCAGTAGTTGAGGTAACCACGTCCAGACACCTCCTCCAGCGTATCGGATGCCTCCACGGAGTTCTCGAACTTCTTGTAGTTGTCGAAAAACTCATCGGCTATAACCTGATCGATGTCCGCGTTCTCGGGTCTCTGCAACATCTCGTAAAACTTATTGGATAGGTAGCTGCCCAGTGAACCGCTACAGTGACGCAGCTCCAATTGTCGCGTCACCAGCGAGTCACCAACAATCGCTTTGAGTCTATTAGCCACATTATCGGGTAGCACCTCCTTGTTACTTCTCACACACTGGTAGTTCTCATAGACAGGTCCCGTGGACTCCAGTAAATCGTGTTTACTCGCCAACTCATGCACAATATTGTCCTGTTCACCATGACACCATTGGGCCCCGAGATCAATCACATTCTCCCCGAACGGTATCGTGTGTATGCGTCCACCCAATCGATCCTCGGCCTCCAGCACAAGCACGTTCTGGAATCCATACTCCAGTAGTTTTGTGGCACATGCTATGCCCGATGCTCCAGCGCCGATTACCACAATCTTGTGATCTCGTTGTGATTTGCTCATAGTTAAGGGTTTTATAACTTCAAATCCGATCTGCTGAAAGAAAAGAAATTTTAAAAGCTATTAAAAAATTGCGAACAGATTAAAGAAAAAGATGAATCCTCAAATGAACCCCTTAAATTCTAGAAAAATAAAAGAAAATATAAAATTAATTTTTATTTAAATCAAGAGTATTTTAAAGCCAGTACTTTATCTAAACAGAACAGTTAAAGAATTGATTGAAGCAATTGTTTTTAGCTCTGCAGCAAAGCTTTATAGCGCAGGTTATTCGTCTGACGTTGGGAATTATAATGAAAAGCCGGCAAAGCACTCAGTAATTGTATATTTGCATATGTGAGAGAGCGAAAGAGAGAGAGAGAGTCTAGCAAATGCAAATTCCATGCATACATTTACACAGCTGCATTTACAGCTTGCTGCATATTTAGTTGGTATGCGAGAACAGCTGTTGTAAACTATTCAATTAACGCTAACATTTGTTTGAATGCTGATAAGAAAAGCGCGCGCAACACGCACTGATAAGAGTCACTTCACGCGAGAGAGCGACTGAAAGTAAGAGCAAAAGAGCGGCAGAGCGGCAGAGAGAGCTTTGTCACACGCACACGTATGCTCGCATACACGCACAGAGTTCAACATGAATTTATTATTAGACCTTATGTTGTTGTTGTTGTTGTTGTTTTACTGATTCTTGTTTTTTCTCTTGCTCTTTCCACTTGCATCTTTGCTGGACCAGTTCAATTTGCCGCGCTTCAGTGTGAGCAACCCCGCGGGCAACACTAACACACATGCAATAGCTGCTTATACAATTCATGCACATACACACACACACACACACTGGGCTGCTGCCAGAAAGAGAGCGCACGATTTTAGCATTGATTTTATATTATTCGACAAACACAATAACCAAAAAAGTTTTCAAGGTTCTGTAGCAACAGCAATTTTCAACAATTTCACATCAATATATAAATTTATACTTATGTTTGTATACGCTATATGCACATAGCATACACACACACATAGCGCACATAAGCATTATGCGCACCCCACTCCACCACTCGCTTCCGGTCGAAAGTTTGTTCGTCCATCTTACCGTTAATATGTATGTAGTATTGTTTTATACTAAATAATTAATTTGTTTTTTATGTGTTTAACAAATTTCGTCAATTCTTAACTAAACGTGAAACATAAATAATATTGAAAAATTAACTACGGCTGTTGCTCGCACCGCTGCCGCCGTCGCTGCTGCTGCGGCCGTTGCTGTCGCAGGCACTAACAAAACTGAAAATCATATGGAAACGTGCTTATGCTGAGTGCGCGCCCAGCGGCCACTCTCCCCCTCCCCAAATCCCCACCACCGGTTCATAAGCATGGCAACTGAACGAACGACGCTGCTCACCACTTTGAAAGCTTTCGCCGCATGAAAGCTCTCCTAGGGAAAGCGCGCCAAAGTAGGCAGGACAGCTGATTGGCAAAAGCGAATTGGGGGGAGTGGGATGGTGTAGTAATGTTTACATTGAAACAGCTGACCGGCAAATGAAATGCGTTAAGTTGGTTGCACTGCATCGATCAGTGTTGGGCAGTGCTACACAGTCGATAATCAAAACAAAACTAGATGTAAACAAAATTTTAATTCGGATTGGTTAATAAATGTTTATTTATAAGCTTAGATTAACTTAATTAATAAGAAAACTTTTCCGGTGCTACCATAGCTTGTCACTGAACACAATCTCCTTGAAGATGCAATCCTGCTTAGCAATGCTGACCATGGATTTCTTGGACTTCATGGCATCCTGGACCTTCTCCCGTACCTCGGCGGCCTTCACATCGTTGCGTATGTAGAAAAGACGCACCAAATGATCCTCACTCAGCGATGGGTAGCTGCCCAGCAGCGCGTGCAGATCCAGAATCAGCAACTCAATGTCTGAAATGAGCAGCGCTGACAACGTGGCTATTAGATCCAACGGAGAATCACTGAGCGAAATCTTGGGAGCAATCTTCTCGAAGAAAAGCTTAAATCGCTTGGCCTCCTGGTTAATCTTCCGGGTGATGGCATCGCACTCGACGCGCGGCTTGGATAAACGCTTGGAGAGCAGAGCACGTATATACCGCTTGGCCAGCAGCTTCTGTGCCTCACTGATGACCATCTCAAAGTTGGCAGGACGCAGATGATTGTAGTCCTGGAAGTAATCATCCAATGTCACACAGATGGTGTCCACAGCAATAGTGCTGGCCAGCCATTTGGCCGTGAATAGATCATTGAAATGACACTCCATGTCCAGGAAGGCTTCCTCTAGCAAATAATTGGCTGCATGCGCGCGAATCCGCTGAAATGTGGCTAAAAGCTTCTCGAAATCCTCATAATGATCCGTGCGGGACTTAGGCCAGTACAACTGCTTCATTTGTTGGGCCAACTCAATCATCTGCTGACTGTTGTTCACAATGGTAATAATGTAGTGGGTGAAGTACTTGATCTGATCCCGATTACGGAAATGATGCTCCTTCAGTTCGATGACGTTCTTCAGATACGTTTGGCCGAAGATCTCCACCTGCTGGATGCTCATGACCAGCGCCTTGAATGTCAGCTCCTGGTGTATTGTGTTTGTCACCTGAAGGTGTTGGTCAATCATCTGGAAGATGATCACTGGCGCCGAAGTGTGATAGTAGTGCTCATCCTGGTCGGGTATCATTTCGGAGAACCATTCCTGCTTCTCGGTCTGAGCCGCCTTGGTCATCCACTCCTGGTAATTACGCTGCATGTTCTGCAAATACTCATTCTCTAGCGATTTAAGGTGCTCCTCCCGCAGCAGTGGCCCAGCCAGCTTGTGCACATCCACGCCAAGATCTGGATGGGACATGAGTTCGGTGCCCGGATATGTGTGCGTCACCCAGGCAAGCATGGAGACATACTCATTGCCCTCCAGTCCTGAGTGCACAATGTTGTCCAACTGCAAAGAAGCGGGGATTAGCAAGCGCTTCAGAAATGAGCAGGAAACTTACATAGCTAGACAATCCCTCGTGATAGAACTTGACATACTGATTGAATATGTCGTAGTGTGCGGGAAAACAAGGCACACAGAGGGACTTCACCACGCGCAAATCCTCCAGAATGATCTGACGCAGTATCTCTAGATCCCTCACCAGCCACATCTTGTTGTCTGCCCGTTCCTCCAGCTTTGAGCCTTCGATGCGGGTGACCACGGCCCCCTGCAGCACATCCATGATCATCTTACGCCAAGCCTTGGGTCGACCAGGTGGCAGGAAGCCCGTTACTTTCTGCTGCTGCAGCGCAAACTGATCATTCTTCTCCTCGCGCTCAATGATTCGCAGAGCGGTGACAATAACCGTCGGTTGCTTGCGCACGGTGTTTAGCGTGCGACTAAGGATGAGTCGGATCTTCTTCTCTAGGGCCTGCGAGACGGTGTCCACCTTTTCAAAGTGCCGCTTGAGAGTAATCTTGTCGGAGGCGTGCTGCTTGGGCTGCTTATGCAGCTCGTAAAGCAAGTCGTCCCGAGAGTTTTCCAAATCTGACAGACCCTGATGCGCAGACAGCAGTTTGTCATCGTCGATATCACCCATGGTCTTCTCCACGCTAGCATCCACATTGAAAATATGTTTTAGGTTCTCCTTAGCGGTCGCGTACTGTGAATGCTTTGTGTTCTCTTCCCGTACTGCTTCTAGCGCATCGTATACCTCAGGCACGCCTTCCAGCAGCCGCTCCACTTCATTCATGCGGCGTCGCACCTCGCGCACATCCTGCATGCACGTCTCCAGTTGCTTCAAGCCCACACGCACGCCCTCCAATTGATTCTGCATGCCAGTCTTGAGCAACGCCTCCACCGAGGCTTTTTTGCGTGCAATGCGGTGACGGTACTGCTCCACCTTCTCCAGCTGTCCCGGACGCTGAAGCATGTTCTGTATGTCCTTGAGCGCCGCTTGGCGCGCCTCCTCCTCCAATTGTTGCAAATCCATTGTGAAAAATTTGTACTATTATGATTAACAATTCTGAAAGCAGAAATGGTACTTTATCGATAAAATGGGTTTGGTAGTTGCGTTGCGCAGCTGATAGCTATCGATGTGCCTCCACAACATCTGTGTACCAGTTACTGAAACCGAAATGTTTTAATTCATGAAACTTACTTCATTTAAAGTAAATCTGTTAATAATTAAATAAATTAAATAATTGGATGTTCATTTAAACAATCATTTAAATGATTTTAAATCACTTAAAGTATTGCTCTTACCACTGATGGGCAGCACTGGCCCAATAGCTCTTCCATCGATATACGAAAATCAAGCGCTTATCGGCAGTGCCCCCACAACAGATGATCGCCGGCTAATTTAACCACAACAATGATTGGGTTAGCTGCAACTTTTGCAAAGCAAAGTGAATTAATTAATTTAAATGGAGTTTATAAAAATGAACTTGAGGCCATCAAAGTGCTACACACACTACCCAAAGACAAGCTAAAGGAATTCAACGCAATGACCGAAAGCTTGTTGGCTGAACTACATCAGCCAGAAGACAAGGAATCGTTGGTCAAGCGCTCAAAAGCTTTAAGGGAAGAGGGAAATCGCATATATAAAGCAAAACCAGCGGAAGAAGATGCTACGAAAGCAGCGGATCGTTTGCTAGCCGCCTGTCGCCAGTACACAAAGGCCATACTGGCAGCTGAGTATGCCTACGACGAACTCGCTTTGGCCTATGCAAATCGGGGCCTGGCGCTGCAGGATTTCGGTTACTTTCAGCAGGCATATGATGATCATGCCTGTGCACTGGACTTTGGGTATCCGGAAAAACTGAAGCACAAGCTGATAATGCGGCAAGCCCACTGCGCCTGGAAACTAAACGATGCCAAGCTGCTGGAGGAGCACTTGAGAGTCTTACAGCGTTCGGAGCTGAATGAGAGCTTCAAGGAACAACTGGAGCAACTGCAGCAAGAGCTTAAAGTGCTTAAAAAGACTCCGAAGGTAGAGCAGCAGCAGGAGAAGAACCTAGAGCAAGGAAAGCGCCACAAAATGTATGTTTCTCAGAAAATATTAAGAAAAATATGTGAAGTTAATCTTCCTGCAGCGCCAAGGAGTCTGGCAGTCGAGGACGTCACATGATCGCCGAGGAAAGCATTGCCACAGGGGATTTAATATTCACGGAGCAGGCTGAGTGCTTTGTGCCCGTGGAGCAGCGGCTGATCTGCCAGAAATGTGCAGCAGTCATGATGTGTGCACCCATTCCATGTCCTCAGTGTCGTCAGCGCGTCGTCTACTGTTCCCGCCGCTGTCGCCAGCTGGACGCCAACGTGCACTTCTACGAGTGTGCCGCCCATCGTCGTGATCTGCCCAAGATGCTGGGCGTATCGCATCTAGCTCTGCGTGTCTTTATCACACACTTGCCGCAATTGCTGCCACTAATGCGTGGCTCAAATGCCCGTGAGCTGTGGCAATCGCTCATGGCCTTGGCTCACCAGGAGCACAGTGGCAGTGCTTCACAGGCTGTGCAGAGTCTACGCATGATTACTCACCTGGATAAGGTGCCGCGCGATGAACTGGTTTACCACGCGCTCTGCGCTAACCTGCTGCAGGTGTATCTCTACAAATGCACCAAGTTCTATGACCTACTCAAGCTTGGTTGCTCCCAGGAGAGTTGGCATCTGATTGTAGCCGCTCTACTGCTACGCAACTCTGGACAATTGCTGGTAAATGGCCATGTGGGTGACGCACTGCTGCCCAGCAGCCTCGACACCAATGAGTTTGCCCTGCTACAGCCCGCGCTCTGGCAGAGTCCCCATCACCTGCGACTGGGCTGCCTGCACAAGTTCTCCAACAGCACGCTGATCACGGCCATTAACTTACCTTATCTCAGTCTATGTAATCACTCCTGTGCTCCCTCCCTATACACCAAGTACGACGGGTGTTTGGTGCGCAACTTTGCCGTCGAGCAGCTCAAACCAGGCGATGAAATCTTCAACTGTTACACGCCCGACTGCAGGCAGTTGATGCACTGCCAGCGTCAGGCACAACTGGAGGACACCTACAAATTCAATTGCAACTGCAAAAAGTGTGCGCCGCAGGACAAGAATCAGGACTACGTGAGTTTGTCTAGTTTGTGGGTTTTACAAGGTCTAAAAAGTTGTGTTTGCTTTTGATTTACAGCTGGAGTTCCATCGCTATCGCTGCGAGTTCGAGGGCTGCAGACAAATCTTCCTACCCAAACCCCAGCGGCATCAGGACACTCTCAACTGGTGGATGGAACCCGATGAAGACATTGAAATCTTCTGCGCTTTCTGTGGCAAATCACAGCTTTCACAGTGGTACGACCACTTTATGGATCTACTGGAGCGTTGTGGTGATGCTCAAGGGCGTCGTGAACTTTACACGGCCTTCGAAGGACTCGAGACTTGGATAATCGGTTATCACACACTCAAGCTCAGTTTGGCCAAGGAACTGATTGTGGCCTGCTTTGCTGTAAAGGAGGGTATGATAGAGTCTATAATGAATCTAACTAGACCCTAATTTGTGCTCTTTTGTAGCTTCTAACTGGTCTGACTTGGACTACGAGCAGTTAGCGAAGATCATTGAGTTCCAGTTGACTGGCATTGCTACCCAAAGTGGCCAGCACACCAACGAGTACATCTCCAGGTTGACCTACTTGTTGGATATACTGGCCTGGCAGAAGCACAAGTGCTCCACACAGCGACTGCAGCAAATACGCAGCACTTTGAACTATATACCCAAGGAAACGAGAGATGTTTTTGTCAACTATTACAACGATTTTATTGAGCAGTAATTAACAATCAGGGATCATACGATTTAACAACAATTTAGAACAGGTTTTTATATAGAAATCAAAGGATTTTCTACAAAGTTTTAAGAGCTTTCTTAGCTTATATATAAATAGATTTATTGGAGCTTTTGTTTTTGTCAAAATTTCAGCACTATAGCTGACCAAACGCTGATCAGTCAGTCAGCACAATTATAAACTTGTTTTATGAGATATATGCAACAATTTCACAGACTATTTGTTATTGTCTTTAAACATTTTTGATACAAATCGAGCTACTATAACGTATTTTTGGGTTATGCTTTTGTCACTAGCGAGGGTACACTTTCAATTAAAATAAAAGGTCTACTTTCGAGCTATAAAAGAGAGTTCTAGTTAAAAAATATATTAAATTGTCTGGCATAAACAGGTTTCTACAAAGAAAAGCCGCGCAACTCTTACACTCGATCCCTGTTAACAGTGTATATAAATTCACTAGCATTAAATGTACTAATAAAATAACAATAACTCTGGCACTTTTCAAATTCTAAATTACTAAAAACTACAAGTTACAAGTTTTGAAAGCAGCCCGCTGGCAAGATACAATAGAGAGTTTTGAATAGAGTTTGCTAGGTTTGATGCCTTCGCCTCCTATATAAAATGTGAGGCGTATTCGTGGGGCATGACACCGCGTCGGGGATAGAAGGTGTGCGACGTGGAGAACTTATGCAAGTTGGTTATGTCGCTGGTGTAAATGTCGGCGAAGCGGAACAAACGACGTGAGAAATACGTCGGATTGTGATACGTGCGAAAAACGCTGCCAAATTGTTCGTTAAACACGTTCTTGGTTTTGTTACTGCGAAAAGATAAAGATATACATTAAATTGGATATTTAATTAGTGGGTAGGTCGAACGTGCCGACTGCAGAAGACCCTGTACTCTTAACAATAGCCCTGGCCTAAGCTGTGCTCTTCTTATGTACAGGGTCTTCAGATATGCTACTTTTAACATACCGCAACTGATCCCGTTCTTCCATCCAGTCCGTCAGACACACCTGCGCCGCCTCGCTGTCGTCGTCCTGCGTTTCCTCGATGAGCTGCGTCAGCATTTGCAGCCAATTCGCGTTCTTCTTGAAGTCCACGCGATTCAACGTCTTAATCTCGTGCTGCAACCAAATGGAAACCGCTTTAAATATATTTCTTTAGCCTGGTATCTTGAAGATACTCACATCCAACTCGCTGATAATCGCGCCAGTGCGCCAGCTGTGCTTTAAGGTCACATCCGCCAGGTCGCTGTAGGGATGATCGCCGAAATAGAGCACCGAATGACCACGCCAGCCCTTCAGCTCTTGCAGTTGACGCACTGAGCCCTGCAGGAAGCAATTACAGGGTTAAAAACAGCTTATTAAACCAAAGTTTATATACCTTTGCCTACCTCATAGTAGATTTTTCCCTTTTCAAGCTTAAAAACACGATCCCAGACATGTGATCGCGTCTTCTCATCAAAGAGTCGAATGGGTCGAGATTCGTCGGTAAAGAATTTTGGTTTTCGAGCCTGAACAATGACAACATCAAAGTAATCCCGCCAATTGGCACCCACCAGGTACGACATGCCACAGTTACTAGAGGGAAAAAGTCACAAATTAGTTGAATGAATTAGTTGAAATGGAAAAGTATCGACTTCAGACTCACACAAAGGAGAACGGACTATTTGTGACCAAAAAGAGATTCTTGCCCGCCTTTTGTAGCTTCTGAAAATATTGCACTAGTTTTGCATTGCGTTCAATGTATTTTTCGGTATTCTTCATAACGGTGGCATGCATAATGGGATGACAGGAGCCCATGGCAGTTCGGGTGTCATGGAAAACGATTTCGGGATTGTAATCGATTCGATTGTGCTCGAAATACTCGATGACATTGCAGAGCAGACACATTTCGGGCACAGAGAATAGATCAGCCAATTGCACCATCTTGGAGTTTGTATTGTGCTGCAAGAGAAGAAGAAAAAGGGGTTAAAGTGGAGCCTTTGAGGGCTAAGTTCAAGATTCCCTTACCTGATGGGTGCTGTTGGGTCCCTCCACATACGCAATGGGCAGCAATCGATTGTGGTAGAGCTTCAACACCTCCTCAGCGCCCACTTTGGTGCGTCCCCTGTAAACAGAGCCCAACTGCAACTGCAGAAAGGAATCGAGCTTGACGAGCAAACCCTTTTCCACATCGTAGTGCAGGCCACGCACAGCGAAATTGGGTTCATATTCGAGTTCAAGGATATCATCGGGATAACGGAACCGCTTCACGAGCATTTCCCTTGCCAAATTGTAGAGCAAATCCTCCAATATGGGCTTATAGCAGGCCAGCGTGTAATCATAGTCGAAGCCATAGACCTGCACCTCACTCAAGTCGAGTTCATTGCACGCGAACACGGCGTCTGGATGGACGTCGACGGGGAGTTTTTTGGCTGCAATGAAGGAGTCGTCACAATTGGGGCTCAAATCATTTAACCCTTATGCTTAAAATGGAGCAAACAGTTGGTCAAGCAAGCGAGAAGCGAAGAAGTCACTTAAAAACACCCTGTACCTCATACAAATTTATGCATAACATTTTTATCGTCCATTCAATTTTAACCAAACTTGGGTTATAGTTAAAAAATTATGCATAAAATCGTTTAAGTAATTTCAGTACCGATATCTTAAATATATCTGAAGTTATGCACTTTTAAAACTTTTATAGTCACTAAATCCGTTTATTTTTTGTCACTTCACAAACTAAACTCACCCACTGTACTTGTGCTTAGTACAGGGTGCTCAACAGCACTCACTTGACCAGCTGCATATTTAAAAAATATATTTTAAGACTAACTTTGCCTAATAACTAGTTTAAGGCTTACATTGAAATTTCTTTTTGGTTGCTTCGTAGAGCGCTTGGAAATCACTCACTGTTTTTGACTGACTATGTTTGATTGACTTTGATTGATTCGTAACGGTTTCTTCACAATCGCTCAAATAACTCCTTGTTGTTGTTGTTGTGCTGAGGGATTTTGTGAGCCTACTCAGCCTGCTGTTAGTGCCATGCCTGCTGGCGTTTGTGGCAAAGCCAAAGATCACATTCTGTTTGAATAATGCACTAACAATTGGACTACGCGCGGCACACATTTAACTTGATTGCCTGATTTATTTTATTTAACTGAATGTGTGCGTTCTTGTTATGTGTACACTTGCGTGCTTCCTCCCTTCCCACGCGATGCACGAGCAGACTTGCATGATGGCCAATTGAGAGCGCGCTCTTCAAATGTTCTTCGGCATTTAGCCTAACACCCGTTGTTTCCCATAGCTCCCTTTAAACTAGGGTTTATTTTGTAAAATTTTTCAAACTTAACAGAGCAGCTAATTAAAAAATCTGCAATAATTAATGTCTGTAAACAGCTGATCAATTAACGCATACGTTGTTTAACACTACTCTTCCAATAAGCATTTGCAACATAACGATAGTTCCGTCGATGGGTGACCCTCATTTAGAAGTTGTTTAGTTAATTTAAATTGAGTTTATTTTAATTAAGATAAAAGTTAGATACTAACAATTTTTAAGTAAAGGTCTTCGAGGAGTTGCCAATTTTTAAACTTTCAACATGTGCTCTTGGCTGTTTTGAGCACCCCCAATGGCGCTCCATTTAAGCAGCTGTTCGTGTTGAGCAACGGCAATAATAGGTGCTGTAAAGTATTCCGACTTTTCTGTCTGCGTGTGTGTGTTTTTTAAGCGATCGAATGAATGGCGATTAAATTAATCAAAATTAAGTGTGTAAATTAATATTAATTTTCGAACAAAATTAACAAAACAAATAACACACTTGTGTTGAACAACGAAATTTGCATTGCCCCAACTCAAGTAATTTGCGTGGGAAAAAAACACTCGTGTAGCGTGAACAAATCAAAGAAAAGAAATTTCTTTATGCGAGAGAGTTGATGTGTGTGTGTGTGTGTGAGCCTCTTGTCTGTGTGTGCGTACGTGCGATTCATTCATTCCCATTACGTGTGTGCTGTGCTTGCTGGCAAGAAAGATTTTGGACGGGGTAAAAGTTAACCAAATAGGCAGCAACAGTTTGTCCATGACTTGTACAATTTTCGATAGTTGTTATTGTTTGCAATTGTCCAAATAGATGCCAGCAATGTAGAGCCTGCTGCTGGCCCCTACGAAGAGGAAGACGGTGAGGGGCCTCAGCCAAGTGCCATGAAATAGGAATAAAAATAAACACAAAAAAAGACAATTTTCAAAAGCTATACTAAAAAAAAATTAATATTTGCGCCGCAAATTAAAAGAAGAAATCGTAATATACAATACGTTTACGTTTTGAAAAGAAGAAGCAACAATAAATACGTCAAAATACCAATACCAATACCCCAATACAGGGCAACTTGGCAATTTCATCGTATTGGTAAACACACATATATGAGAAGGAGAATACGAGCGCGTGTATATGTGTGTCTGTGAGTGAAAAGTATTTTTTCGACTAATTTTTGGCGTTATCAACACCATCACCCACCCAGAGAGAGTCCCCGAGCAGCACAATTAAACGCTCAGTCGTCTGAAAGTGCCAAAGACAACGACAACGACAACAAAGCGAAAAGCAAAAGAAAAACTGACAAAACCTCAACGAACTACACAAATCACACAACCAAACATATTTGATACGTAGAATTATGAACGTAGAGAACCAATTGAAGACACCGCTAACGCAGATTCGTAATTTGGTCAAACACGTGAACAAACGAAATTTTAATGAGAGCAGCGAGCAAATAAAGCAGGTATGTTTTCACATTTAACCTTGTTTCGAATAGTACATAACCAAATAATAATAATAACAACAACAATAATACTCAGCGACAATGAAACCGTTTTTACAAGTGTTGGCAAATTTTGCACATATCAGTGTTAGGACACACACACTTGAGGGCTGCCAACTTAATCGGCACTGTTTCGATTAAACGTATAGCGCCATTTCGCTCGCACATGCATTTTTGCCGACGCCATTACAGTTTGTGTAAAAAGCAGAAAATTTCTCTGCGTTGCGCGAGTTTCTTGTACAATAAAATTGCCTTTTTTGTTAAGTTGCAAGCCATTTAGAATGTATAAAACAATATTAATTGTTAACTATAAACAATGCACGCCGCCTATGCGTGCGACACAGTGAAAAAACTCAAGTGAAATTGTGCAAAAACGCCAAGTACAAACTTTTCTGGCCAGCTGCGCTGCCGCCAGCCCTTCCAAGTTCAGTGTACGAACTTGTCTAAATTACTTTATTGAGTGCGCAATTTGTGCAAAAAACCCAGCATAAATATATGCAATTGGAGTTTTGGTAAGCACGTTCTTATGGTTAAGTAAAATAAGTTTTTAAAATATGGTGTTCCAGCAACATCTTTAGGTACATATTTATTGAACCTTTCCCTTTACCCCTTCGTCTTCTTCTTCTTGGATTTTGTGTAGGCCTATAATTCCCAAGTACTTTGTATGCCTTTTTTTCAACACTTTGCATTTTTGTTTTTGTGGAGCAGCAGCTGCGCGGCCACAGCTGTTGTTGTCTCGCTTCTGCGTACACTTGGTTTCACTCACACAATACAGAGAGCACTTGTGTGCGTGTGAGTACGTATGTATTTGTAAGTTTGTCAGTATTGTAAGGAATTTTGTATTTAGTAGTTTAATAGAAGTGTAAAGTTAGCTACGCCTAATATTTCTGTTTATGAATTGTCAAAATTTCAAAGTGTGCAATGAAAATCGAAGAAAAAGAAGATATTAAATAATTGCATCAATTAATTACTGTAATTGCTGTAATTGCTCCATGTGTTGTTATCGATCTCTAACTTCTGTTGCCCGGGCACGGCAACATGCTCAGGTAATCGATTTATCGGCTCATTAAATTAATCTAAGAATTTCCAATTCTTCTCTTCACTCAACAGTTTATTCAAGACTACGGCCTCGATGCGGATCGTAGCTGTCTCCGCTATCTGTTTACGGTATTAAACTTGCAGGATTTGTCGCCAAACGTTGCCTCCCAGCTGCAGGCAAAGCTGCTAGGAGCCCATTTGCAGCGCCAATTGCAGAGCTCATCGTTTGTGACCAACATTTGCATTGCCTTTGATCAGCACTTTGCCAAACAGAAGGTAACTACCTTAAACTCTTAAACTATTCATACAATTTAATTGGAATTCTTTTATTAGCAGAATCTGAAGCCGTTTGCTCTTGCCGAGCTCATTGGACAGGTTGCCAAGCTTACCGGCATTAACAAACTCTGCGAGTGCATATTTGCGCTAGCGGTAACCCACAGTTCTCATCCCGAACTACGACAGTCGGCACGGGATAGTCTTCGCCATTCATTGCCTGATCTGCTTGACTCCTACTTGGGTCAGAACGCTGCTGCCAGTGGATTGCATGAGATCTCATTCGATCTATTGCAGTATTTACTTTGCTGTCTACACGAATACGTATCGCCACAGTTGGAGGCACAGTTTCTAAACAAACTACGCGAGGAGTTTCCGCGCGAAGCGGTGCCATTGGTCCTAGCCCCACTGTTGTATCGCAGCGCAACGACGACGCCAACAACGACGACATCCACTCCTGCGTCCAGCTCCAAGTCGAACGAAACTGATGCTGAGGAGGAAACGACCTCGAACACGACGAATAACAGCAATTGGAGCAGCTCCAATGCAGATAATCTGAATGAAGTTGGCATTGAGGATATCTATGACCATTTATGCGAGATAATATTTACAAAACAGGTAAATTAAACTCTTTTGTAGTATTTTATACCACCACTTAACTTATTTCCTTTGCATTTAGGGCAAAAATAATATTATGGACACATCTTGGATTAATTTAATCCTTGAAATCGGTTATGAATTTACATCGAGCGTTGAAGAGTGCAAAAATCATTTGTGTTGTGGCGGCGCATCCCGCGAAATCCAGCCTAAGGATGTGTCCAAAATCATTGGACTCATGTGCCGGCGTCACTCATCGCTACTCGATTGCAATGTAAATCTACCGACACCAGCCAACTTCTGGCCAGGCCAAGCTGGCAATAGTTCCGCAACTGCATCACAACAGTCTGGCCAGCAAAATTCCAATAACAACAACAACGATGGCAGCAGCGAATCCGGCAGCTCAGTCAGCGATCAGAAGAAGGACAAAAAGGAGACGACCGATGCGACACAAACATGGAAGCCCGATGTATTCGTGCAGGCCCTCAAGGAGCTGGTGCCGCAGCTCAACTGGAAGGACGTCTGCATGGGTAAGTGGGGGATTACAACTAGAGAAAAGAAAAAGCTAGAACTAGCAGAAAGAAAGCTAAAACTACAACTCTACTCTACTGTAAATAACTCAAAAACAGCTGGGCAGCAAGTTAAAGCATAACTTGGATATTAATGTCATTAGTTGGCTTAAGTTCTGTATAAACAATTTATGTTTATGTCATCGGTTATTTTAGTATTTAGTATTAATAGTTATTTAGTTTTGAAAGTCTCTGTACATTTCCAATTTAGTTGAATTTTCGTACACGTTTTAGAACACGCGGACCAATGCGAGGATAGTATTTGATAAATTATCTACAGTATTTTCTTTATAATTCGATTAGCTCGTATACTCTATATACCTTCCTATATATATATATGTGTATCTATACGATTTCTGTACAAAATTATTTGCTTATAGAATTGGATCATCCGGAGTTTGTACTAAAAGATCGCATCGGTTTGGATCTGTTGTTGACCATTTTAAGATTGGCCACACAATCTAATCTGTTCCCCCAACCGGAATGCATTTATCGCCATTGGGCGAACACCGAAGGCCAGTTATCGCTAGTGACAATTATGTTGAAGAATCCCGATCTGTTCTCCTTTGCCGACTATGTCTTCAGTCAACCCACATTGGATGTTTTAAAGACGCCACCCGATGCAGACAACAAGGAGATTGCAGCCTGGAAATCGTTACATTTGGTGGAAGTATTACTCTCCATTGCGGACAAAGGTTACTATAGTCAAGTGCACGAATTGTTCAAATTTCCGGCACAAAATTGCCCGGATGTGCTCTTTCTGGCTTTGTTACACATAAGTCCGCCGTTGACACCACTGCGACAGGATCTATTCAATCAATTGATACCCACATTCCTGGGCAATCATCCCAATTCGAATGTGATCCTTGCCAGTGCCTGGAGCTCCACCAATTTCCAGCTAAGACCGAACATTATGAACGCCATGTCCGAGTGGTATTTGCGTGGCAGTGAATTTGATCAAGTGAAACTGTCGCGTATTTTGGACTTGGCTCAGGACTTGAAAGCGCTGTCCTCATTGCTCAATGCTCGCTCCTTCTTGTTCATCATCGATCTGGCTTGTCTGGCATCGCGACGGGAGTACTTAAAGGTAACTATAAGAAACTGCTACTTAAATACCAACGAAATGCCGTAAAATATATATTTTGTTTGGTCTTTTAATAACCATTTTGTTATCTTTTTGCAGCTGGAGAAATGGTTGAGTGACAAGATCAGGGAACACGGCGAACCCTTCATCCAGGCCATGATTAAAGTGCTGCAGCGTCGCTGTCCCCAGGTGACCAATGCGAAGCTACCCGAGGATCAGCTGCCTCCCAAACAAGCCCAACTGTTGCCCGAAACAGTCACCACAATGATCACTTGCCTGCAGGCATGCATCAACAGTTGCATGCAACCGGAAATAGCCGAAATGATAATGCAAATGGTGGCCAACGTGGCCATTATGGCCAACAAGGCACGTGCCGCCCAGCAGCAACAACAGCAGCAGCAGCAACAACAACAACCTGGCGGTCCACAAGGACTTGTGCCCCCACAAGCGAGCATTATGCGTGGCCATCGTGGCATGGACCTGCCTGGTGGTGGCATCGTGCCCGGCTCTGTGCCCCCACCGCCGCAGCCACAACAGCCCTTCTCGGGCAACCTGAATGCACAGCAAATGTTTGGACCCGGCGGCATGGATCCACTAACTAATATGTCCAACAATCTGGCTGGTCTCAATCTGGGCGGCCCAAATGGCGCCTTCAACTTTGGCAACATGCTGAGTGAGTATTTTTCCTAGTTTTAACTGCTTTCCTGCTAAGAAAACTATAAAATGCGATTTCATTTAGAGCCTAGAAGTCTAAACATAATTTTGTTTTATATAGAAGCTATATAAATCTGTCTTTGACTACTTCTAACCAATAACTTGAGATCTAGACCATTGTTAACTTCTTGACCCTTGCCATTTCCTACGATCAGTACTCTACCTATCTTCGATGATCAGTCAGACTGATTCATAGGATATAAAACGAACTCTCCTTAGAAAGTATTACTTAACCCCCTTCCGATTATTCCTACTACTACCAATTACAGAATCTTTTCCCAATTCCCAACTAATTCTAAGCATTTCTTAAACGCACCAATTTAAACTCTTTACTGGGTTTGTGTGCGTGTTTGTGCATGTTTGTAATTTGAACTTAAATTTAAATTTATATACTGTATCTTTGTGATTGGCAACAGACAACTTGGTTTCTACTCCAGCATCTCCGTCGCGTCTCATGAATCCCGGCGCTGCCAATCCGTATCCGCCCATTCCCATACAGATCCCAGCGCCACCGCCACCAAATGTGGGTAATCTGGGACGTATGCTGCCATCGGGACCCCAACAACCAGCCCCAGCTGCGCCCAATCCCAATAATTCAGTAATGGCTGATCTACAGATGCCCGTCTCCAAGGAGGTGGAGGATGAGGCGAATTCATACTTCCAACGCATCTACAATCATCAGCCGAATCCAACGTTGTCCATTGATGAAGTTCTAGACATACTGCAGCGCTTCAAGGAGTCAAGCAATCGACGGGAACAGGAGGTCTTTCTCTGTATGCTGCGTAATCTCTTCGAGGAGTATCGCTTCTTTGCCCACTATCCCGAAAAGGAGCTACAAATCACAGCACAACTCTTTGGCGGCATCATTGATCGGAATCTGGTGCCCACTTTTGTGGCCCTGGGTCTCTCACTGCGCTGTGTGCTCGATGCGCTGCGCAAACCCGAGGGCTCCAAGCTCTATTACTTTGGTGTGACGGCCCTGGATCGATTCAAGACGCGTCTGCACACCTACAACAAGTATTGCGAACACATACGCTCAATTCCGCACTTCACGGACTTTCCACAACATCTGATACAGTACGTGGAGTACGGCATGCATGGCCAGGAGCCGCCACAGCAGAAGCTCATTGGTCTGAGCAATACCATACCATCGGCTATAGCGCAGGGCGGAGGAGCTGGCGCAGCTGACCCTTTGTATAGAGCCAATTCCATGCCAGGTAAGAATATTCTCATAGTAAATAGGTGACCCAATCAAAGATTAATTATTCCCCTTCCTTACAGGTAACATGCCCGCTGCCTCGAATGTGCAGAAGCCTCCGGTCGCTGTGTCCCATGCCACGCGCATGAAATCCATTGCGAATGCCACCAACATCGACACACTGCTGGTGGCCAATCAGGAGGAGAAGGTAACGGTGCCACCGGAGCCAGTGCAGGACAAGACCGCGTTCATTTTCAACAATCTCAGTCAGTTGAATATACCACAAAAGTGTGAGGAGATTAAGGAGATTATGACCAAGGAGTACTGGCCCTGGTTAGCCCAGTACTTGGTGCTGAAACGTGCCTCCATGGAGTTCAATTTCCACACGCTCTACTACAACTTCCTGGACGCGCTCAAGAACAGCGAGATCAATCGCTTTGTGACCAAGGAAACGTTGCGAAATATCAAAGTTTTGCTGCGGTCGGACAAGGGTGTGATTAACTTCTCGGATCGCAGTCTTTTAAAGAACCTTGGCCATTGGCTGGGCATGATGACATTGGGACGCAATCGTCCAATTTTACAGCTTGATTTGGATTTGAAATCCTTGCTAGCGGAGGCCTATCACAAGGGGCAACAGGAGCTGTTGTTCGTGGTGCCATTTGTGGCCAAAATACTGGAGTCTTCGGCCAAGTCGCGCATCTTCAAATCCCCCAATCCCTGGACCATGGGCATTATGTATGTGCTGGGTGAACTGCATCAGGAACCAGATCTCAAATTGAATTTAAAATTTGAAATTGAAGTTTTATGCAAGACGTTGAACTTGGAACTGGAGAAACTCAAGCCGGTGATCTATTTGAAGGATCCCACACGTGCGCAGCTCATCGAGCAGCAGATGTCCCAGCCCAAGCCAAAGGTAGTGGAGCCAACGCAACAACAACAGCAGCAGCAACAACAACAGCAGCAGCAGCAACAACAACAACAGCAGCAACAGGCGGCGCCTTCGGTGCCCACCTCCGTGGAGGATGCACAGTCGATGATGATGAACAATTCGAATGCCGCTGGCTCAGCTGGCGCTGTGGCCTCGCCCAATCTGCCGACAGATCCTAGCCAGGTGGTGCTGCCACCACCAGAGCCACGTTACTCCTACGTGGAGGTGAACGTATCCAATTTCCAGCTGATTGCCCAGCAGTTGGTGCTGCCAGCAAACATACCGTTTCTACACGCCAATCCCGGCATCAAGCACATCGTGGTGAATGCCATCGAACGCACAATTACAGATTGGCTGCAGCCAGTGGTGGATAGAAGCATTAGGATTGCCTGTGCCACCACCGAGCAGATCATACGCAAGGACTTCGCTCTGGATGCGGATGAGAACCGCATGCGCACAGCTGCCCATCAGATGGTCAGGAATCTGGCCGCTGGCATGGCCATGATCACCGGCAAGGATGAGATTGCGCGTGCCATTAGCCAGAACCTCCACAAGGCATTCATGACAGCGCTGACGGGTGTGCCCAGCATGTCCGACATTCAGGCGGCCTCTGTGCAATTGGCCAATGAGAATGTGGAGCTCGTCTGTGCATTCATCCAAAAGACGTCGGCGGAGAAATCCGCTCTGGAGATCGATCGACGTCTCTCCACAGACTTTGAGACTAGGAAAATTGCCCGCGAGGAGGGCAGTCGCTTTGTGGACGCACAGATCTTAAGCTATCAGCAGGAACGTCTGCCTGAGCCAGTGCGTCTCAAGGTGGGCCCAGCACCGCCGACACTGTATGCCGTCTATTCGGAGTTTGCACGCAGCATTCCCGGGTTCCAGCAGATGAGCGATCGGGACATTGCATTGTTTGTGCCAAAGCCACAGGATTTGCAGCCACCGAATGTGTTTGCCAACGATGAGAGCAGCATGGTCTATGCCGAGGTGGCCAACAAAATGGAGGCATTCCTGAACACAGCCATCAATGTACCCACCCTACAGCTGCAGGCCAGTAAGATGCACATGCTACTCACCGCTCTGATGGCCACACGTCGTCTGCGGGATCAGGAATCAGCTTTCAATTTGCTCACCAGAGCTGTCGAAGGCCTTACTGAGGGCTTGATCAATGTCCAGGATCATCTGGAGCAAATGAAACTCTACCGTGACATTCACTTGCGGATTCTTAGTCTGCTGCACAACAGCTTTGGCGCACCCAACACGGAGCGTGCGGTGACCAAGTGCTTCTTCGACATACGCGAGGAGGTGCGCTACAATGTGGAGGCCGCACGTGCCCTGATCACATCCCACTTTGTTAATCTCAATCAATTTGATGGCATGTTGAGGGATTGCATGGAGAATGGCAACAACTACGTGGCCATTTCCTTTGGCATTGCGCTGCTCGAGCGACTCATCCTCGAGGATCGAGCCATTAACATTGTGTCAGACAATGAGTTCATGGCCACCGTGGAGCTGCTGGGAAGACTTACTCAGCACCGTCATCGCTATCCCGAGTGCATTGTGAATGCCATTGAGACCTTGTGGTCTGGTAATCTCAATGCCAGCGACTATGGACCATTTAATCCCGGCGAGCGTTATCTCGCGGGCACATCGCACTACATATTCTCCGGCATGCATCACGTTAGGGTGAGTAATACAAGAGTTGCCAAGAGTTTCCTATTTTAAACTTTTCATCTCTTTACAGTCATGCGACACCGATGATCCACCTGGTCTGCAGGAGAAGACCGAGTTCCTGCTTAAGGACTGGGTAGCGCTCTACACACAGCAGAATCAGCAGACCACAAGGGATGCCCGCCACTTTGGCGCCTTCGTGCAGAAGATGAACACCTACGGCATACTGAAGACGGATGATTTGATTACCAGATTCTTCAGACAGGCAACGCACATCTGCACGGATGTGGTCTACCGCATGTTTGCAGAGCCAAGCCTGCCCATAAACCAGGCCAAGAACAAGATATTCCAATGGATTGATGCCTTTGTGCATTTAATTGCCATGCTGGTGCGTCACTCCGGCGAAGCGGGTAATCCCACGACCAAGATCAATCTGCTCAACAAAGTGCTGGGCATTGTGCTGGGCACACTACTCAAGGATCACGAGATGCGTGGCGTTGGGTTCCAGCAGGTGGGCTACCATCGTTTCTTCATGATGTTGTTCATGGAACTGTGCTCCGCTGATGTCAACTTGGAGTCCTTGATGCACAGCATTGTATCGGCATTTGCCTACACCTATCATCTGCTCAACCCGAGCCTTGCTCCTGGTTTTTGCTTTGCCTGGCTGGAATTGATCTCGCATCGCGTCTTCCTGGGTCGCATTCTAGTGCAGATACCCGGCCAAAAGGGTTGGCCACTGTATGCCCAACTCTTGCAGGATCTGTTCAAGTATCTGGCGCCATTCTTGCGCAACACAGAGCTGGGCAAACCGGTGCAGTTGCTCTACAAGGGCACACTCCGTGTGCTGCTCGTACTGCTGCACGATTTCCCCGAATTCCTGTGTGACTATCACTTTGGCTTCTGCGATACCATACCACCCAACTGTGTCCAGATGCGTAACATCATTCTGTCGGCATTCCCTAGGAATATGCGTTTACCCGATCCCTTCACGCCCAACCTGAAGGTGGACATGTTGTCCGACAGCAGCAATGCCCCCAAGGTTTGCAGCAGTTATATCATGAACATTCAACCTCTGAACTTCAAGAAGGATCTGGACTCGTATCTGAAGGCACGTGCTCCTGTCACATTCCTTTCGGAGCTGAGGGGTCATCTGCAGGTCACCAGCGAACCGGGCACGCGCTACAACATGACGCTGATGAATGCGCTGGTCATGTATGTGGGCACCCAGGCGATTGCTCTGATCAGGTTAGTCTACCAGGTGTATACTCCACTGTTTCCACATATTAATCCTCCTTTCTTCTCCCCTTAGGAACAAAAACTTTGTGCCGAACACTTCGAACATTGCGCACAGTGCTCACATGGACATTTTCCAGAATCTGGCCGTTGATTTGGACACTGAGGGACGCTACTTGTTCCTGAATGCGATTGCCAATCAGTTGCGTTATCCGAACAGTCACACGCACTACTTCAGCTGTGCTGTGCTTCACCTCTTTGCCGAGGCCAATTCGGAGGCGATTCAGGAGCAGATTACACGTGTGCTTCTAGAGCGTTTGATTGTCAATCGGCCGCATCCTTGGGGACTCTTGATCACATTCATTGAGCTCATCAAGAATCCAATTTACAAGTTCTGGGATCATGATTTCGTGCATTGCGCACCCGAAATTACCAAGTAAGTTAACGAAATCTGTTAAATCGGCAGGGGAAAGTGATTAACTAACTTTAATTTAAGTTTAATTTAGGTAGTTACTTAAAAAGAAGACCATTTAAATTAGTGATAAGCGTATATCCCTTTTTATTGGTAGAGTTTTTTACTTTAATAGACTTTTAGAAACAGTTTTCAAAATCATTTTAAGACCCCGTACTCATGAACAACTGGATCTCAGAGACTGTAAGAGCTAGAGTCACTAAATTTGTAATTAAAGTCTGTCTATATATCAAGCAGATCAAGTTCGTTTCAAATTGTTGCTACGCAGACTACCGCCTCCAAATTGTTAAAATCTATTCTACCATGCTTTCTATAACTTGGAAACTATATGAGCTTATCGCAACCAAACTCACATATTATGTGTACTATACCTCAACAAGTTTGATTAGGACCCAACAACTGTAACCTATAGCTACCATAGGACAAAGATAGAGTACGGGGTCTTTTACAGTCGGCTTACACGACTGTAGCCTTACTTACTTGTTACTAAAAGCTTAGATTGATTTGTTGCCACTGGCTTAAATGTTTTAAGTAGTTGTCTACTTTTTCTTGTAGTGTAATAGCACGCACACTCGCACACACACACCCCCATCCCCACACACACACACAGTCCTCGGCACAACCTACAGTAAAACACGATGCGTAGTCACTTTATGATTTGCCCGTTCATTTTGTTTTCGTTCTCGTTTTCAGATATTTTGGTGAATGTCTGATTGTATTTAATCGATTTGAGCCATTGAACGGCATTCAGTGCGCAGCATAGCAAGACTTAAGCAATAAGATAACGATAACGATAACGATAATTTGCATGTAACAAAAATTACAATTTATTTTTAATTCCAATTATATTGAAATTTTCGAACCATATCTATATATATAAGAACAAAAATATTGTAAGTGAACTCAAATTGACTCGAATCCAATTAATCGATTTTCTAATCTAACTTTTTCGATTTTTTTCCTTCTTCCTTTGACTTACAGATTATTCGAATCGGTGGCAAGATCGTGTTTGGCCAAATCGAATGTTAGCCAGCAGCTGAATATGGCCGTCGATGGCGGTAACGAGAATCAGGAAGTTGTTAGCATAAACTGAGTGGAAGTTCGACATGCATAAACATGTTTGTGCCCGCGAGGAAAACAGACAGCAGAATTGGAGCAACAACAGCAGCAGATAAAACAACAACAACAACAGCAAACAGCAACAACAAAGGCAACCCATAAAATCAATTATATATATATATACATATACTAACAAAAATGTGTTTAGTTTTTAGTAAAATCGTTTTAAGCAAATAATGAAACAATGAAAAATGAGAAACAATAACAAAAGCAAAAGCAACAAACAAGGCGCAAAAGAGAAACACGAAAGAAAACAAATAGGAAAAGAGGAAACTGTTAAATACGAGAGAGGAAGAACAAATTCGAAACTGTATTTAGTAGTAATAATTGAGAAATTGAAAAATTTGTTTAGAAATCCAACCGAAGAATGAACAAACAAACAAACAAACAACAAAAAAACACCCACACACACACACTTAAAAATTAAATGAAACATAAAATTGAGAACATTTTAAAAATGCCGAATGCAAATGTTAAACAAATTTTAATTGAGTTGTATTATAATTATAAATGAAATTCCTGTATTTACCTGTGGTTTTATACACCTGGGGCGCTAAAGCAGCTACCAACTCGAGCTGTTACCAATCTTAAAGCGCTTAAAAACTAGCGAAATCAAATGAAAAAAACTAAAAAAAAAAATTGTAAAATTGTACTCAAAAAAAAAAAGCAAAAAACTAACAAAAAAAAAGAAGAAAAGAAAAAGCGATGTAAATATGTATGGAGTTGTAGCTTAAATTGTTTATAATAATAACGGCAACTATTATTATAAACAAAGGCAACGACAACAAGTACATAATATTATATATACATATGTAACTAAAATATTCTTATCAGTTTTGTGTATTTAAATATATATATATTAAAACGATAAATGCGAAGCAGATTAAATTAATATCAAGTCAATAATTGAAAAAATGTTAAATTTTTTAAGTTTTTTAAAACTGTTTCCCAAAAACTATATATATATATATTTGAACTGCTTAATTTTTTACTAAAATTAAATTAAAAACTTAAAAAAAAACCTTGTTATTTGCAAGATTGGCAAGATATATATCTATATATATATATGTAAACTGTAGCTGCGGCTAGAAAGAGATAGAAGAAGAACGAGTTTATTTTAAACCTTAAATTCCTGTTTAGTTTAGTTTTTTTTAAATGTTATTAGCTCAACTCACTGCAGCAATCAATAAGACCCACACGAGTTAATGCACTCTACACTCACACACACAGTCACACATACCAACTCACACTTACATTAACTGTATTTATGTACGTCAGCAATTTGAAGTGAATCGAGCGACGATTATAGAAAGAAATGTGTACAGTGTTGAGAGAGGGACAGAGGAAAGAGAGGAGAAAAGCAGCAGCAGATAAAACACACACACATACATACATATGCAACTCATTTAATAGACTAATTGAATTATGCGCAGCAAAGCAGCAACAACAACTGGTATAGTAAGGGTATTCAAGATCAATGCAAATACTTTTCTACATTGCTAACAATTTCCGATTCTTATGTAAAAACAAAATGAAAACCACAAAACGATGAAACAAAATGAAATCTATATAAATATATAATAATCCATTACAATCGAATTAAGTAACATTATGCATTAAGTGGAATAATATTAAATATATATATGTATAAATGGCAAAATTTTACAAGAACCGTGTTTTAATGATTTCTGTTAGAAAAGCTTTTATTTACTAGGGCAAGCAGATACACACACATATATGCTTATACATATAAAACCTATTTCCGCAAGCAGACTTACATAAGACCATCCCAACGAAAGGCACATGACGGGGAAGGGTGGGGGTAAGAGAGAGGAGCAAACAAGCAAATAGGTTAAGTAAACAGCCAAAAACAATGGAATGTCGATAAACGGATAACGGCGGATAATGGATAAGCACATACATAGTACACATGTAAGTGTGTTTCTATTGTAAATACATTGACACGAATTCAGCATTAATTGAAATGCTGCAGTCATCGCTATCGTTGGCTCTTAATTCACATGAATTTTTGACATAAGGCTGAAAAATACTAGTATGTATACACATATGTTTGGCTGGGTATGTGTGTGTGCGCGCTTGGCAACCAGGCGACGGGCAGCAAGCAGCAACAACATAGAAAAAATGTGGCACACTTAAATGTGGCGTCGACGTCGCAGTAGCTGCGCAAACTGCGCCCCTGCTCTCTCCCTACACTAACACATGCAAGCCTATGTATACACTGCTTATATACAGAGCGTATGTACATATCCGAAAGATACAAAAAAGCGCGTCCAATTTGAATGTGCTTAGAAGTGCGCGCGCGCCTGCTTCAGCGTGAGAGGGAGAGCGCGAGAGCAAGAGCAAAGTTTCGTTAAAAAGCTTCAACTGCGGCAGCAGCAGCGACAGCTTCAACCAATACAATAACAGGCACTGTCACGTGTTCGTGTCCGCTGTTGTATGTATCTAAGTGTGTGTGTAGCGCTGATGTAGTTTCTGTAGCTTGGCAGCGCAGAGCTTTTTGTGGCGCACGTTAAGCTCGCGCTCCCGCTCGCGCTCGCTGACTCAGCGCCATTAGTTTGAACACATTTTGTGTATGCTGCTTTCGGGCTACGCTTTCTTGCTGCTTCGCTTTTTTTTTCTTACAGCACCTCTTTTTTCTCTGTTCATCTCAGAGTTGTTGTTGTTGTTTGCGCATTGCGCATAATTGTTGTTGCTTGATATTTCTTTACATTTACTTTTTTCTGTCGCCTCTCAAATGTTTATGCAGCGTTGCAGCTACACACACACAAATACATATGTATGCATGCATTAATTCAGTGGACTTCAACTAGACAGACCTTAAAAGAAACCAAAGAAAACATAAAAACCACAACTGGATTTTTTTCTTTCTCTTTCTATATTATTTTTTTGCTTCTGACACGCTCTCTACCTGTCTACGTGTCTCTCACTCTCTCGCTTGCGCACTCTTCTAACTTAGTGTGGTACTCATGACGCTGCTGACCCAGTTTTCTAGGCCTGCACTGGCCAAGTGGGTTTTGGGTTTGGTTTTAACTTGGCTTTCACAACACACAACTTTCTTGCTTCGCACCCTTTTATCCCTTGCCACCACCCACCAAACCAACCAAGCATACTGCTTCTTCTTCCACTTTTGGATCTCATTCCAAGTGGCTTTGCATTCCCATGCCACCCACAAAAAGTTTAGAGTCCACACTTGGATTACATTCCACCCACACCACAGAACTCGACTTGCCTCCCCTCCCCTGCCCTCCTTCTGTTTGGCTTGCAAATTAAAATATAATCCTGTTAAATTGAAATGCTAACGGAAATTACACAAAACTCGAAAGACACGTAGAATCGAAAATAAATTACAAGCTTCCGATTTGCGCTGCTGGAACATGTCCTCTGTAAAAAAAAGAAAACAACAACAAAGACACACACATATATATGTACATATGCCCACTCCAACCTATGTATGCTACTCGAGACAGTGCTGTCCACCTGCATATATACTGTTACCATGCCAACCCCAACTGTTTTGCTTAATATTAATTAATTCTCTCACACAAAAATAAATTTATAATCCCACTCCCATTGCCATTTCCTTTGCCCTTACTACGATATTTTCACGCTATGCGATAGTTACAAGCAATCGGTAGCCAATAAGAATCGACACGATCGATTGATTATCGATAGAAGTCAGTTCGCTAGTGTTAAGCACTGCGGGAATTACAAAGTGCGGTCGGTGTCCTTCCCTGTTGTGGAAATCGTGATAATTGCGAAATTGTGTTCTGTGTCAAAGTGAAAACTAATGAAAAGTGATCTTCTGGCAGGTGAGTTGTTAGGTTTAAGCGCTTAATTAAATTGTAAAACCCATATGTATGTTTTCAACCGTGACTTTACTTGGCTGACAATGGCCAAACGTATACATGTGTGTGTGTGTGTGTTTGTTGTCAGGCCTGCAGAAGCTATCTAATTGGAATAATAGGCAGTGCAGTGCTGCCACCAGCAGCCCGCATGGCGTCGTCGTAGTTTGCACACCTGTGCGGTCGACAGATTTGCGCAATTACAAGTGCAAGCACATGTGCTGTGGTCGCCAGGCTGCCAACCTGCTGCCTGTGGCTGTTCGCCCCTCCCCCTGCCCCTGAGAGCACCCTCTGTAGAGACTAGAGGCTGACACTGTCAATCCAATTGGGAATTAAATGCAATTGCATTGTGAGAACGGCAACTAGAGCATACACACGTACACATACATTGGCATACAAACTGACAAACGTTTACATACATGTATGTATGTAAGTCACTCTTTTTCTTGCACTCAAGCTGCGCTTTACTTTTGTTTTTGTGTAACGGTTGTTTTGGCGTCTGCAAAGAGAGCGATTGTAGAGAGAGCAGCAAATGAAAGACGAAAACAAACTGCACAACGTTTATATGTGTGTAATACACACTGTGTATGTGAGTACATTTGTCGCTCTCTTTCTTGCGCTTTACTTTTGATTCTGTGTTACAGTTATTTGGCGGCTGCAGACTAGTTGACCATTTTTTTTGTTGTTGTTTGTAGGAATTTGTGCTGTAGATAAGGATAATTGAGTTATCAATCACTTGCATTGATTGATTTAGTTCAAGAACTGCAGTTTTTTTTTAATTTTTAATTGCATTTCGATTGCCAGGAAATTGCGCTTTTGATGCTGCCAAATTGGCAATCAATTAAAATCACCAAAAACGGCTAAAACATAAAACTTACAATTTTTTTCAGCTTTAATTAAGCACTTTATTAGACCCCGTACTCTTTAAAAAAGAGTAAAGGGGGTCTATTAAGTTTGTCAGAAGCGAGATGTGCGTAACAGGCAGAAGGAGGCGTGGCCGACCCCATAAAGTATATATATTCTTGATCAGCATCAACAGCCGAGTCGATATAGCAATGTCCGTCTGTCCGTCTGTCTGTCTGTCTGTCTGTCTGTCTGTCTGTCTGTCCGTCCGTCTGTATGAACACCTGGATCTTTTAAACTACAAAAGCTAGAGACACCAAATTTGGAATGAAAGTCCGTTTATGATGTACGCAGATCAAGTTTATTTCAAATTGTTGCCACGCCCCCTACCGCCCCCGCAATGAGCAAAAAACCAGACAAACCTCGAGAAAATTTTTGTTTTAGGCGAAAATCTTAGTAACTATAGCACTTAGGAGCACCAATTTTGTAATACAGGTTTCTAGAGACAGCCTTAGTATAATGACATTCAAAATTTTGAGCTGCCACGCCCCCTTTGCTCATCAGAAATAAAAGACTCTTCAGCTTCAATGCCTTGTTTCAGGCATTAAATCAAATAGTACAGTGTTGTAATTTAACATACGCTTAGAGAATTACTATTTCTAACTTTCCTGAAAGTGGCATCAAAATCCTATGTCAAACAACAGAGAAATTACGGTTCAAAGTCGAAGTTATTTTAAAGCAAAATCACTGCATGCGCGCAACACATACAAACAAACACAGAAACATACAAACATATGTTCGAACGTTTTCTCTACCTGCTTTGGCAGCCGCTGGCCGCGCTGACCAATGCTATACATACACACATATGTATGTGTGCACATACTTATATGCAAATAATCGGAAGAATGATAGAAGAGGGTCGTGGTGCAACTGGTAGAGTTGCGGCGCAATGTGGAACCTTCGCATGGATCGCGTGTTCGAGGGCTGACGATGACAGTTATTAATTTATTTATTTTTTAATTTTAATTCAAAATGTAAATATTTAATTTTAATTTTTTAAATTTCATTTGAAAATTTTAATTTAAATAAAATTCAATACTATGGGAGTACGGGGTCTTTTACAGTCGGCTCGATCGACTGTAGCCTTTCTTACTTGTTTTTAATTGCATAAAAAGAATACTTGAAATTAAGCGTTGGCATAGGGGCCAATACCTGCGGCTCTGGCCATCATAGCGGGTATATTGCTCTGCTCGTAGTTGCCACTGAAATACTGGGCATAGGGACCGGAGGCAAAGACAGCGACATCGTCGCCTCCATGAGACTCCGAGGTGAGTGGAACCATTGCAGGACTGACGTAAAGTGGATGCTGGGTGTCCTTCATGCTGATTTCCTTGCGACCTTCCTTCTCGCTAAAGGCCGCATAGTAGCCAGGTCCATTGGCGTAGGAGAGTATGTTGAAGGGCTTGTGATCATCGCCCAGGGAGTCGGACAAACCAGTTATGTCTAGGTTGCGATCCTAAAACGAAAAGATTTAAGTGACTGTATAGTAATGGGAACTACAAAAATACCATAATACCCTCCCGGTAGGTTACTTACCGGATATCCGTTGATGCTAAACACGTGCGAGTGATCCGAAGTGACCACAATCAGCGTGTCCTCCTCGGAGGTCATTTCCCTAGCCTTCTTTATGGCCCTGGCAAACTCGGCGGTGTCTTCTAGCGATCTCCTCGCGTAATTCGAGTGATGGGCCATGTCGATGCGAGCACCCTCCACAAACAGGAAGTAGCCATTGTCATTCCGGCGCAGCACACGCACCGCTGCCTCAGTCAGTTCGGTAAGCGATGGATCGGCCAGGGGGCTTAGAGAGGGACTGCGCACCCGATCGCCATCGTAGGGCAAGTGTCCGGGGGAGAAAAGACCCAGCAGGAAATCGGTATTATCCAAATCAGTTTCCAACAGGCCCTTGCGATTCCACACGTAGCGAGCGGAGACATTTCTCTGCTGTTTCTCCTGCAGCCAATCCTTGATCAGATGACGTCCATCCTGACGATAGCCCATGCGACCGGTCTCATCCCTTACTGTCTCATTGTGGAAATTCTGCCTGCCACCGCCTAGAATGACCTTCAGATTCTTGCCCACCTCCCACTCGACCAGCTGGCGAGCAATGTCAATAGTTTCCGTTGAATCACAGCCGCCCTCCGTGACCTCCATGTCGTTCTCCCAATTGCGATCTGTGGTGTGGGCATAAACGCCCGCCGGGGAGGCGTGTGTGACGCGTGCACTTGTCACCAAACCCGCGTCCTTGCCCGCTGCCTGTGCCCACTGTCCGATGCTATGGACATGATTCTCCTCCACACTTCCTGCCTTGCAGTCGTAGCGCTGAGCATTCGCATTCACGCCAATTGTGCCGTAGTTGCCCTTTACTCCGCCGAGGTACGCCGTGGCTGTGCAGGCAGAGTCCGCCACCTGCCTGTTGACGCAGTACGTCTTGGATAGACCCGTGAAGGGGAACTGCTCAAAGTAGACCTTCTCCGCGCTGTCGCCGAGCAGATTGCGTGTCGCCGTCACCGTGTGAATGGACATGCCATCGCCCAGGAACAAAATCACATTCTTGGCTTGTTTTGTGTGCGCTGCTTTCAATTGTTCCAACTTTGCGGCAAGAATCTTTTGAGCACTCTCCTGCCAGTAGGCAGTCTTGGCCTCCTCCTCGTTCTTCAGGCCCTTCGAGGTGCGTGCGGTGCGCGCATGTTGATGGTCTGTAAATAGAGGTTTATCACGTCGGCGATTATTTACTGGACCTACGTTTAAGAGGTGGTCATGTGCTTATCGTCGTATCAGTTTGACGGCTCTATTTTATATGGCCAAGATAAGCTCTCTCATCCAAACAATAACTTCCTGAATGCTTTTAAAATCTTTTCAAACACATAGCAGTGGGAATTTCTATTTATGACATAAGCACGGCAAAAAGTTCCCCCAAGAAGAGCCCTGGGTAAATAATTTATAGCTCAAAGACAAGATTTTTGGGCGAAAACTGCTTGATTGATGCTGATTGACCATCGTTTTCTCACGAAATTTTAAGCCCAAGGCTTAAGTTTGTATGGAAAACTGATCTTAAAGCATTTCTGTGATATTTACTGCAAAAATTATTATTTTCTATGCCTTCTTCTTGATTGACGCTGATTGATCATCGTTTTTCATAAAATTATAACTGCTAGGCTGCAGAATATCGCACTTTCAGGTATTTCCTTAGTTTTTTGCTACTAAAAATATTATTTTTTTACGCTCGCTGCTTGATTGACCAGCTGATTAAAATTGCTACACTCCCGATAATCGTGTGCTGACAGCTTGATTGACTGAGTGACTGATAATTACGATAATCGACTTAATATTTTGAAGAGCACTTAAAAAATTCCACTTTTCATAGGCTTACATTCGCACTTACACGTGTGCTAACTACATGATTGACTGATTGATTGACAGCAAAACTATTTAGCTATTGGATTGGATTTTAAAATATTCCCAAAGTATTTTCCAAGCAGTCTTACTGCCTTTTGGTCGAAAACTTCCGTGCTCTACCCACCTCGCTGTGCGCTGACCAAAACGACGAGCAGAAGAAGAGCGAAAAGCACTCGCAGATTTGGCTTGAATTCCATTTTGAGGTCGAGTCTCGCAGTCTTCGGACTTGTGGCGAGATCAAGTTTCAAAAGTGCACTAAAAGAATATTAGGCAAAATAATTCTTATGATACGGCGTACGTTGTGGGCAGCTTATCGCAGGGAGTGGTCGAATGAAAAATCTAATCAGTAATTCCTGGTAATCAAAAGACCAAAATCAAATCGCCAAAACGATTTATGGCCAAAGCAAATTGAGGTATTAGAGGTTTAGATGAATTCACGTGTCCAAGAGGCAGACAAGGTGCTTACAATGGATGTAAACAAGCTTGGTCAGCTTTTTAGAGCAGCTGCAGTCGTAGAGTGGAGTAGGCAGTAACTAAAGATACCCTGTACGTGTTAAGAAGTTGAGTTTACTTACTGTTAAGCTGGCGGAGAGAACAAACTGGTTTTACTCTCGCTACGGGGTATACCAAGCTCTCGTTACGTATACGCCCCAGCGTCCAGCAAAGAGAAAACCGAAAACTGCAAAAGTGCCTGGCATTTTCTTATGTCAGAAGCCTGCAGGCGCTTTTAATCAGCCAGCTTCTTTGTGTTCTTGTTGTTGTTGTTGCTGTACTCGTTACAGAAGGCTTTTGACGTCAGTACCACTCCCAAGTTGTTGCTGTTTGCTGTGTATCGAAATGAGTTAAGCCAAAAATGCAAAAATTTCAACTATGAACTCGGTAAAATTTTGATTAGCTGTGAACGGCAAGAAACTCCAGCAAAATGTGGTCGGAAATAGCCAAAAATTAAACTAGCAGCTCAAATAGTGAAATGAAATGCAAATTTATTGAGTAAAGTTTACGAAGATACTTTAAAAGTTAGCTGATAACTAACTTAAACTGTTGCCACACTTTGTACTCTTGCTTACAGGGTCTAATCAACAATTTCATGCATTGAATCCGATTAGGAAATTATTTAAATAACGCTGTAAGAATTCCAGAAATTACTCAAGTTTTTCCTAGTGAAAACTTCTTTCATGTGCTTACAAAAAGTGCTGCATACTTTTAGGATAAGTGCTAAGTGACAGACAGTTTGAAAAGTATTCGTTTCATCGTAACTTTGGCGCCAGTTAAATAAGTTTCTGCTTGACTATAATATGGTTTTAGCCAGCGCCACAATGGAGCCCGTAAACTTGATGACCTAAACAGATAAAAGTGGAGAAATGAGGGGATATTTATACATATACAGATGGTATGCTTCTTACGGCGGTGAAGAGCGGCAGCGAGGGTGGAAAGAAGGGCACTTCCACCACAATGGGTCGCTGGGCGCGCATTATGAACAAATAGACACGTTGTCGCACCTTGCGATCCCACTGATACCAGTAACTATTGTAGGCAGTTTCGCCCAGTTCCAGGCTCTACAAGGAAATCTTAATTAGACCTCAGAGTTTTTAAAATTTACGCTAATTTACCGCCGTGGACATTTCGGTGGCTCCGTAGCAGTACAAATAGAGGCAGGAACTCACGGTGCTGGCATAGACCACGTAGCGTATGATGTTATAGCCAGAATACTGAGAAATTGGCAAATCAGAGAAAGCTACTTCAGAGTTATCGCTACTATAGATCATATAATATAAGTTAGTAGCTAATTTAAGTAAGATGTCTATAAATTTAACTGTTAGGGGACTCGGTAACCTACAGATAAGCACTACGTGGAATTTACTACTCAATTCAACAGATTTCTTATCTACATTAACATAATTTTCAATTCCTTATCAATGCTCACCAAAAGTATATCGATAACACTCGTGGCTATCACCAGACTGGACGATAGAAACTGGGCAAAAGTGGGCGCGGCCATAATCACCGAGAAACGTTGCACAATGCCAACGATATCGTTATGACGATTGATCACATCGTGTAGTTCCCGACAACACTGCTCCGATTCACGTTCCGTAGGAGCTGCAGTAAATGATTTAATGGGTATATCAGTAGAACCGTTATTAGTGCTCACCCTGCACTGATCTGAGCACACGTTGTATGTCCAGTTGCAGCGCCTTGAGCAGAAAGGTGACGTAGAGCGTGAAACTGAAGAAGAAACCGTCGGTGGCTACGAAGGCATAAACGGTGATTTGACCGCTCCAAGTGGAGTAGAGGTAGGCCAGGGGATAGAGGGGTAAGCGGTGAGCAATGGCAGGGAAACTAAGAAGAGACAGAGAGAGAAAGTGGGGAGAAAGAGAGAAGAGTAGTGCTGAAAGGATGTGCTAAGTGTAGTACTAAAGACAAGGCTCAATTTACTGCATTCGGAAGGGCATGTCGTATTTGAAGGGCAGGAAGCGACGCGACCACATCTCCCAGAACGAGCGCAGTACAAAGGCAGCCGTGTTGATGGTGCCCAGTGTAAACATGAGCATGCTCAGCAGCGTGGCGATCCTGTAGTAGCTACGCTTCAGCTTATCCCGCTCCTCACCGCGCTGCTGCTCCGTGAGCTGACGAATGCGACCGATCAGCAGAGCGACCTCGGAAAGGAAAGAAAGTAACATACAAACTGGGCTTAAAACAGTCGGGCAACTACCTCCTTGCGACTCCACCACATGCAGCCCATCTTGAAGAGCGTCGTCAGACTGCAGGCGAGTGGACAGAAGGCATCCATGGCATCCACTGGATTACTGAAGATATAGAACCAGCCAAAACTAAATTCCGCCTGACAACAGTGGGCCAAATTGACGAAATTGAAGAACAACCAGGCAGAGGACCAAATCGTGGGCTGCTGCTCAAACCGCAGACCCAAAAGACTGAAAGAAAAGCGAGTGGAAAAGAACAAATCCTTCTGCAGAGGATAGTTCCGACTGAGAAATCTAGGCAACATTTTGATCGAACTAAACACAAAGGATAACCAAGTGGTTGTATTTATACTACTAAGCGAGTAATTAGACAATTTTCAGTGTCTAATTGAATTACCAACAATTATAATAACATTAGCCTCTGTTTTGGTTAATAACATGATAGCAGCTTAGCTAATTGGGCTCTGCTTATTATTAAATTACTTAATTACGGGCCAGAACAGGTGCAAGGGCCAAAAGGATTGAGCAGCAGGCGCTTAACTGAATTGACCCCAAAGGTTAAAACTCTAACAAAATATTTGTATAGACTAAGAGATACCTTTTGGTGTGGAATTCCAGTGCCCAAATCTGTATTAATTTAAATTTATCTCCAGGTCGTTAAATATTTATATTCCCCGAATTGAACTTCCTCTTTGCCTTTTTCCCACAGTCCCCATTGAAGTGCAAGTCATGGCATAAATCTGCAGGTTTTTGAACTCGCAATTCCCCAAAAATCAAGCACGTATAAAGATATCTTTATATATAAAATAAAATGTGTAGCATCGCTCCAAGTGTCGCCTTTGTTGTCAGCCAATTAGAATTTTAAATGGATCTGCCACACGAGCAATCCAATAATGCCCCGATTTTTATAGGTCACTATGTTTTATTGTCCCCCTTTTCAGTGCGCATATATGAATTCTTAACCTACCTTCTATGCAGATATCTTTACATTTCAATGTGCCAAACCCAAATTTTATACGAGATTTCTTTTGTCAGCAGACAATGTATTATTTTAATATCTTTTTAAAGTTTTGACACGTGTTGAATTTTTAGTTAAGACCGGATTATGAGTCACCTTTTCAATCATGTTTAGGGGTAATAATCGTAAGCTTACAAACAGCTGGACAGTGGCTGTCATAAGTCAGTGTGCAGCATATGCTGTCATGTAATCACTTTTAATTAACTGGCTAAATTCGCACAGCTTCTTCAGTGCGTCGCACGTGGCGTATACGCAATCAAATGTTGCCACATATTGATTTTGGGGATAGAGAAATTTCATTATTTGACAGCCAGCTGTGACAATGCTATCCATCTAGATAGCACCAGGCACCAATCAGCCAACTCCCAGCACCTAGCACCAGTGGTTGGAGTGGCGGTGAAACTGAAACTTGGCTCTTTTATGGCCAATATGCATGCATATGCAGCCAACGGCTCCTTTGGCTGATATCATCGCAAGGAAATGCGAAAATGGGAGCAGCAGTCGCTACCCTTAGAAGCGGCAGTCGCTGCAAACAAGCAGCGTGGCACTTTTAGCTGCTTTCAAGCTAAATTTTGGAGATAACCCCAAAAGTTTAGCCTTTATAAAGCCATAAGAGACTAATATTGAGCCTACATTTAGTTAACAACTCTTCTCACTGCCCACCAAACAGTTTCTAGTCACTTTTTAGCCTTTTTACCGCTAGAAATTGCAGCTAAACGCAGCGTTGCCCTACAAAATTTGACTTTTTATGACAACAAATAAATAAAGGAAACTAACTCACGCACACGCAAGGCAACCAACCAGTAAACCACCCAAAAATCACCCGAATATTTTAGAGTGTTTTCGGTGGCGCCACACCCAGTTAAACCTCCCCAAAAAGCCACACCCCCAACAGCCCCAAAAGCAGAAAACCACCCTCGGCCAACTGGAAACGAGCCTGGAAATGTGCGTTGTGTAACTTGGCTGATGATCCTGCAACAGCAAGTGGCAAGTGGCAAAAAAAAAGGTGTGCCAGTGCTTTAAGACCCTGTACAAAGAGGGTATATTAGTAGGGGTAGGAAGAGAGCGTTGACATGCAGTTCAAAGTGAGTTTTTTAGACCCCGTACTCTTTAAAAAAGAGTAAAGGGGGTCTATTAAGTTTGTCAGAAGCGAGATGTGCGTAACAGGCAGAAGGAGGCGTGGCCGACCCCATAAAGTATATATATTCTTGATCAGCATCAACAGCCGAGTCGATATAGCCATGTCCGTCTGTCCGTCTGTCCGTCCGTCCGTCTGTCCGTCTGTCCGTCCGTATGAACACCTGGATCTTTTAAACTACAAGAGCTAGAGACACCAAATTTGGAATGTAAGTCCGTTATTTTGTAGAGCAGATCAAGTTTATTTCAAATTGTTGCCACGCCCCTTACCGCCCCCGCAATGAGCATATAACCAGACACACCTCGAAAAAATTTGTGTTTTAGGTGAATATCTCAGTAACTATAGCACTTAGGAGCACAAATTTTGGTATACAGGTTCTTAGAGACAGCCTTAGTATAATGTCATTAAAAATTTTGAGCTGCCACGCCCCCTTTGCTCATCAGAAATAAAAGACTCTCCAGCTTCAATGCCTTGTTTCAGGCATTAAATCAAATAGTACAGTGTTGTAATTTAACATACGCTTAGAGAATTACTATTTCTAACTTTCCTGAAAGTGGCATCAAAATCCTATGTCAAACAACAGAGAAATTACGGTTCAAAGTCGAAGTTATTTTAAAGCAAAATCACTGCATGCGCGCAACACATACAAACAAACACAGAAACATACAAACATATGTTCGAACGTTTTCTCTACCTGCTGGCGGCAGCGCTGCTCGGAGCCGCTGGCCGCGCCGACCAATGCTATACATACACACATACGTATGTGTGCACATACTTACATGGAAATAATAGGAAGAATGATAGAAGAGGGTCGTGGTGCAACTGGTAGAGTTGCGGCGCAATGTGGAACCTTCGCATGGATCGCGGGTTCGAGTGCTGACGATGACAGTTGTTAATTTATTTATTTTTTAATTTTAATTCAAAATGTAAATATTTAATTTTAATTTTTTAAATTTCATTTGAAAATTTTAATTTCAATAAAATGCAATACTATGGGAGTACGGGGTCTTTTACAGTCGGCTCGATCGACTGTAGCCTTTCTTACTTGTTATTAGCTAAACTTGTGCAGGGTATCACACAGTCACACGTACTCCTTTCCCCACTTTTTTTAAACTTTTTTCCCAGCTCTGCTTTGGCAGTAATCGAGTCGCGGAAAAATCTGAAATCAGGTCATGGTGTCATGTGGAAAACTCAGTCGGCAACAAGCAGAAAAATAAACCAGTTTTTCCATTTTATTCTTTTCTTTAGCTTCTTTTTTTTTGTTGCTTTTCTTTTTTGCTTTTTGCGCAGAGACATTTGTTAAATGTGTTTGTACTTGTGCCCTACATTGTCGCGGCCCCGGGCAGTGGGAGGCACTCAAGTGGGTAGGGGAGCAAAGGGGAGTGGCTTTGTGTAGAGCGGGGAAAACGAGTTTTTCCGACGCTGCACCAATTGGAGGTTGAGTCACGATTTCAACGAGGTTTTTCTTGATTCGCATGTGTGTGTATGTGTGTGTGTGTGGAAACAGGTTGATTTTCCTGTCTCCCGTTGCCGTTGGCCATTAGCCAAATGGGATTTCACACGCAATAATCGAACAGAAAATAGCTAAAAGTGTTACTAAATAAAAAGAGAAGTTGGACTTATAATAATAATACTATTTATATGTTGAATTATCCAAATAAGCATAAAAAGTCCAATTTTATTCAAGTTTTGTATATGAATTTCTTAGCTCTTTCTTAAAAAAGGCTAACTTGCCAGCACTGGCAGCACCTGCCACATTTTCCACCTGTATATCCGCTCAGTTCTGCCCCTGCCGTTCCTCCCTTTCGACTGCTTGATCAATTTACAGTAGGTTACCTAAAATTACATTTATTTTTAAGCTCATGAATTTATCTTGCCACGAATTCTACATTTTATGGCTTAGATAATGCCAATAGACGGCAAATACTTTGATAGCGTTTTAATGGATGGCTTAGAACTTGCAGCTAAATTTATAGTATGAAACAAATTCACATTTATTACCCTTACAGTGTGGACTACACGAAGATCTGGAATTGATCTCTTTCCTTTTATCGCTCCCTCTTTAATCATGTTTAGTTAAATATTCTAAATATTATACTTAATATACTGAACTATCTCACAGCTTAAATAATTCAACTATTCCACTTATTTCCGTCCTTGGTTTTCCCGTCCCTGACAATTCCATTTTTAGCTAGAATTTAATTGCAGTGCTGGAAAATGCGAATTCTACTCATTTAATTTATTTTTTCTTTGTAATTTGCAATGCGGCGTTAATTATAATTAAAACTATTGAGCTAAACAGAAATGTGCATAAATAAATAGCGAATGGCGTGAAGGCATTAAGACACATGCACACAACTAGCTAACAGATACAGGGACAGCTACAGCTACAGATACAATCAGCACTCAGATACATGCTGTATGAGATACATTTGCTGTATTAGTTGTGGTTGTGCTTGTAGTTGTCATTGTACACAGATCAAGCATGACACAATACAATTTGTGCACTGCGGTACTTTGTTCTATACGCCGTCCCTCACCCCCTGCTACCCTGTAATGCGCCGCTTTGCGGGTCGTCGCGTCTCGTGTCGTTTCGCATCGAATGACGTGACGTGACATAAGTTAAATTGTTTTAAATTTTTGTTGAATCGCTTTTCAAATGACTACATGAAGCTAGGCGATTATTTAGCTGTTATACCCTGTAATTAATGAGTAGTTGTACAAGGGTAGTTTCTGCTGGAATTCTAGTTTAGCTTTCTTTCATTCTAAACTAATCTAATTTAGACACTTTCTTCGCTCTAGGGTATTTTACAGTCGTTGAACTCGACTGATCATTAAAGTAGCTGCTTTCATGTGTTTTTTATTCGGGTTTCGCCCCAAGATCTGTTTAGAAATCGAAATATAGTAACCATATTGAAACCGGCTCATAAAACCCACAGATCTTGTTGTCATTGCGGTCAATAGTGCACGACATAATTGCTGATTGAATGAGACTGTCAACTGACGTCAGCTCCCAACTGATTAATAGCAATTAGTGAGCCGAGAGAATAGACAAATAGACAAATAGATAGATAGATAGATCTATCTCAGACCCCGCCCACCTACACAATGCTCAAAATTCATTTGAGTTAGGTGTTAACACAAAGAGCTGAACTAACAGACAGTGGGAGCCTAAAGTTTTCTAACCAAACAGAAATAAAATTTTAATTTTATTAATTTTTCTTACATTTTTTATTTTTCAGTGTCTTTTTTTCAACAAATTTTGGATTTATTTTATAGTTGGGTGAGTTTAATTAACTTTTATTTACTTTATGTATACAATTTTATGCTCTTAACCCATTTAAATATAAATTTTTATGAAAATCAAACATTTTTAGTGCTCAGCTTAAGCCAAACTTTGTGTTTAACTTAAGTACCAAACTTATTTTGGTAACTTTTTGTACTCCCAATAGTTTTTTATACACCCAGCAATGTGTGAACTACTTCTGCCTATCAACAAACTTATGCTACGCACTGTAAGTGTCAGCAAACACGGCAGGCGAGGACAAGTCACGCCACATCTTTCAGTCTGTTCTCTCGCCAAAAAGGAATTAGGTTCCCCCCAAGTGGTTGTTGTTGTTCCTCTCCCTGTTGTTGTTGTTTCTCCTCTCCCTGTTGTTGTTAGTGTTATTGTTGGTGTTGCCTTTGTGGCGCCATAAATCTGCAGTTTTGTGGCAGTCGCATGTCGTTTGGCAATTGGACAAATGGACAAATGAGTTCAAAACTAGCGCAACACTCGCATAAAACATCAACTTTGATGTCATGTGTAGTGGTGCACACTGTCGAGAACACACTGTAGTACACACTGTAAGACACTGTTCGCGTGACCCACAACAGCAGCATTTTAATTTCTGTAAAATCTTAAATCTAGAACCGCAAATTTCTGCTATTCTGACTTGTTGCCATTGTCACGTAGTCTCCAAAAGTCCATTAACGTGAAACAAGTTAGTACAAGAAACTAAAACTCAGTTACTTGAGTAGTTGGTGCTACCCAGTGCTGTAGGGTGTAACAGATTTGTTAAAACTATGCTTAGAAGTCTTAAAAGCAAATGTATCTCTGAGATACTTGTACATTTCTTACAGCTGTAGGTTCGCAAAAGGTTCAGTAATCAACCATATGACAGCTATTCTTAAACCTAAACTGATTTACATAAAAATGCTGTAATCACTTTGTATCATATTGATCGCATTAAGTATGATTTGAGTCATTACCACAAAGGACAAACGTTGATTGAGTGTAATCATGCCAAAAGTCTGTATATCTGTGCGCCGACAACTGAGTTGTAGAATCAGCCAATCGACCTGTAAGATAACTTAGAAGAGTTGCATTATTTATGGCACAAACTGAACAAAATTCGCTTACCGATCTTTCTACATTTTTATGCCCATGTCGCGACTGTCTCAAGATAGCTACAATATTGTTGGGTATATTAGAAACAGCTTCAGCTAACTGATTGAGCAGAAAGAACTCTGCTATGGAGTACACTGAGTTAGCAGGCACTACAAAAAGTAGAAACTGCCTCGTGATGATCAGCAGGTGATCACGATCATAGACTAAACGTGTAATGAAGTAGCCATTCAAAATGCCCGTGGAAATCACAAACAAAAGGTTACAAAACAAGGACACGCCAAACAGCTGACAAAACTCAGTGCACAAATCCAGATAAATTTGAATTTTCCGGAAAAGCTGTAGACTTTTCCGCTCGACAAATCGACACTGTAAACCGACTCCACAGCAGTAAATTCTCCAGAGTATATAAAACGTCAGCAGACCCATCGCAGAGATCAGATTATTTATGCAAAATCTGCTTAAAAGTGGCAGAGTGTGCAACGAAATTGTTTTAGGCCAAAGCCAAAAGAGAAACAAAGTTTGATAGGCAAATTGATAACAGATAAGAAAAACTTTCACATAGAGCTTTACATAAACATATCGTTGACTCTTAAGGGTTTCCATATCCTGCTCCAATTTCTGTAGTTTGTTAAAAATGCTTTGAATTCTTGACTGCAGAAACTGCGTACAGTAGAGCGTCGATAAAGCAGCTAGTGCGTGTAGTACTCCATCCAAGAATATAGGAAATTTAACACAATTTGAGCTCATTTGGGAGACAAACTTTCGATTATCCAGTGTTAAGTAGTAGAACATCGAGGGCACACTAAAAACCATCAGTAGACTGTATAAAACACTATAAGTCTGTAAAAAACGGGAAGTTGTGAGCTTCCCTGTAGCGGATTTGGGGTAAAATTTGAGTAGTCCATGAAGCACTAGGAACCAGGCGATAAACTGTTCAACTGGCTGCATTTTAGCTGCAACTGTTTAAATTTGGTAATGCTCTAAAATCATTTATATTCCTATCGCAATTAGTTTAATGAAACGTCAGGGAAATGTTAAGTTTCTGTTTCTTTAGCTGAAAAGTGTCATCAGTTAAGCAGTGAAAACTTAAGTGACAGCTGCTAAAACTAGTTTATAACTTATGCTTTAAACTGACTGTTAATCAGTTAGGGTTAATCCTCCATAGGGTCCCCCTCTAATATACTAGGTAGAACTGTGGGATCTTTCATAAGTGTCCTCCCTTCGTCACTAGTTTTCTTAAACTCTGGTTAAAAGTGCTCTTTCTTCCCCTTCTCTTCCACCCACCTCTGCTTTCTAGTCCCTTTACTGCCTTCCCTTTTCCCCCTCTTTGTTGTCTCTTTTTGTGCCCACTTTCGTCACTAGCTGATAAAAATGCCGCTGCGGTTCGCAATTTCCTTTCCTCTGCTCAATTAAAGTTTACAACTGCTGCGTGGGTCTATTTGTATCACAAAAAAAGAAGAGTTTATTAAGTAGTAGTGTTTATTTTAGGAATTTCGGAACTTAAGTGGATATTACGAGTTATCGAAGGCGATAAAATGACATTGAATTGCACAACATGTTTGTACAATGCTCAAATAATTAATAAAAATGTTAGAATAGCTGTTGATAAAATTAAAGTAATTAAAAAAGGCTACAACTGACTCAAAAAGACCCTGTAGCTAAAGGTTTTTTGCACTTAAAAGAGTTTTTAAGTAAATTATCCAAGTTATGTCGTTTTGGATGCTTAAAAATTAATTCTTGCATAACTTTTGAGTTAGTCCTCCAATTTAAATGAAATTTTTAGCTTAGAAGCGAATCAAAGACAACCTTTTCCCAGCATACCTTTCGCGCATTTTTAGTACAGGGTCCACCCACAACGCGTGTGGTATTTAGCGGCTTTCTAAAGTATCGCAACTTATCAGTTTTTGTCTTTTTGCCATAAAAAGGCAACTGAAAATTGGCCAAGAATCAGAAACGTTAAAAGTTTAGAGAGAAAATGGCTAAATCGTTGAGTTCCCTGACTTTGCTGGGTTTAGTGCTCTGCAGTGTGCTCCTGGTCGGTGTCTATGGTGGCAACAACTACGACTGGGGCGCAGTGGGACCCAATGACTATAAGCTGGCCAAGGACACCGTCTCGAAGGCCTTCTTCTTGGGCATTGTGCAACACAAGAAATACGTTTTCAAGCAAAATGTTGGTTCGCAAACACTTGAGACTTTTTCATAGAGTTTTATATCTTCTTTTCCATCTTCAGAATGATCTGAATGCCTTGACCATCACGGCCATTAAGATCACCGACAAGAAGAAGAGCAATGGCGCCACGGCGGTACTTGTGTCCGGCGGACCAGGCTCTAAGGGCGCTACCATTGAGTTTACCTCAGAGCGCGGTTATGGTATCAAGGATCAGGTTGAGATCTGGGGACGTTAAAGCAAAGTGATCCTTAAAGTATGGTCAACATGTGAATAAAGCTTTAAACTGCAGAAAAGGGAAATCTTCTAACTGGATTATAGGTAGGGCGATAGTAGGCCCAATCGGTCGAAAATTAAATTTAATGTAAAACGACTACAGGGTCCTTTACAGCCTGTTTGCTCAACTGTAGCTCTTCAAACGAGTTCCAACTACAAACTAATTGAATTCTTCTGCTCCAATTCTTTACAAATCTTAAAGTTATGGATTTAAATTTACTTTTGTTGAGTTTTTAAACATTTTATTCAAAGCTTATTCACTTGAATGGAATCTACATTCATTAAAAGAAGCTACAGCACAAAGCCCATAGAGTCCGTTATTTTAGTAGAACTGGTTAGAAGAATCTACACACAGTTCTACAGGCATTTAATCCCATTTATCATAGTCTAGACGCTGTAGATACAACGTATCTAAATACACATTTGATTCTCCAGTCGAGCAACAAAATCTACCAAGCTCAAACCTTACACACACACACACGCACACCCAAGTGGTTGCTTCAAGGCCAACTTCTTATTAAATGCCAAAATGTGAGCGTTTGTATTGAGAATAGAAACTACAAAGCTGCAAAGATACAAAGCTACAGCCAGTGAGATACAAGATACAAGCTACAGATTCAAAATACACTGCGAAAAGCTT
Organism: Drosophila acutilabella; assembly: GCA_035046005.1. Classification (NCBI taxonomy): domain Eukaryota; kingdom Metazoa; phylum Arthropoda; class Insecta; order Diptera; family Drosophilidae; genus Drosophila; species Drosophila acutilabella. The sequence goes on along the minus strand of JAWNOK010000024.1, from coordinate 18,860,678 downwards.
GCCTATAATTACAGATCGCAAAAGTTACATGAGTATTTTAGCTGAAGCTGTGAAAAGTAGGGTACACTCGAAGCTTTGATACCCTGCATCTCAAGCTAGCTAAACTACCGCAAAAAATAGCTATTTTAGCCGAAAAACGTCTCTCAAGCTGCTCGCAGGGCCTTCAAAACTTGGACTTGCTCTGTGCTTGCCGTATGTGGCTTTTAAGTGTGGGCGTGGCTCGCCATGGTTCATTGGAACGCTTCCAAAAGATTCGTCAGATACAAAAATGGCGTCATCTGTTGGATTGTGGACTGAGTGTAGAATTGAATGTGAGTTTGGAGTCGCATTGCGGTTTGCTAATGAGCAACAGTCTCGACAAACAAAACTCGTACACCAGTGCTGCCAAAGCAGCCTTTTAGCCATTAAAAAGTTAGCTATGTTTGTACTTTACACAAGAAACAGCTATTTATTTGACAGCACTAATTTAGGTATTTTTACTTGTCTGTCTCGAGTCAGTTTTTATTATTTTTATTCGTCTAACTCAAGTTGTTGTGCTCCAAGGTCAACTTCTCTATAGTTTGAGGCCCCCACAGAGCGAGAGACCCAGTAACTGTTAACAGTGCCAAGTCTTGATCTGAGTCTCAGTCTCAGGGTCTGAGACTTTGTTGCAAAACTCCATGTTTGAATGCAAAATACAAAACACAACAATATCTATTAATTATACATGAGTGAAGTCTATGGAAATAGTTGAACACGTATACGTGATTTCATGGCAACTTTAGCGCTATCCCGCTCTCGATCTAACTCTCTCTGTCGCTCGCTCAAATGCAAACTTGGCTAATAACTAAACGTCAATGAGTCGTACTTGAAAAAAAATTGTTTAAACATGTTTTTCCAGCTGCAAGCAATTAAAAAGTTTAGCTAGTTTTTTATATTTAGAGGAATTCAATAAAAATAAATAATATCAGCCTGCCATCTCTTTAAATTTCGCCTGCACGCTGATCAGTGTGTGAGTCACTGAGTCGTTTAGCTTTCGGGTACTACAATTATACACATTTTCTACATAAGCTAAGCAAAAAAATTGCATCATCAAAAATAATATAAATATTTACAACGAGAACAATAAAAACTTATGCAATTTGTTAGTCATTTTAAGTGATGGGAAAAAAACGGACACGCAGATAATTTTGACGTGTGCACAGCCCATGAGAATGTAATTGGGCAGTGCATACAGTGTGTCAAGTAATTATTCCCACAAAGCAATGAACACAAAATGTATATATATACAATAGAGTACTCATTTTTTATTGTTAAATTTTATTTAACTATAATTTAAAATTAAAATAGTATTTTCTGTGTCAAAACAATTACTTGACCCACTGTGTGTGGCTCTCTTTGTCTCTCTTGGGCACATGATCTTGCTTGCCGTTCGTTCCACTCATACACAAACACACACATATATGCCAAGCACCCCAAAACAGCCTAGCCACACACTCATACACAGCCTAGACTCTCACCTGTCAGGCTACGTGTGTGTGTGTCTGTTTGTGAACATAGCGAACTTGTTTATTTTGTAAATTGAAAGATTGCCGACGAATCGAATGATTCAATTTCCAATTAGAATGAGTTGCTGCTTGTTTAGCAGCGTTTTGCTAATTGGAAACAACCGCAGGCATCAGATGTTAAAAGCGCCTACAAAATGACTTCTTAATCAACTTTCTTCAGCGATAAAAATCACCACTTACAATGACACACACACACACAAACTCATTGTGCGTGTGTTTGTAGTAAGAGCGACCTATTTGTTGCTTGCTCTCCAAAACTAGAAAAAGTATTATTTCTACCCACAGTACAGTTTCATTCCGTCATACACACACACACACACACACACATGCTAGCAAACGTTCATACACGTATGACTGACTTAGCAACAAGACAACAAAAACAGAAACAAGAAAAAGTAAAACACAAAAAAAAAACTGCCGCCGCCGTTTGTTCAGTGTTCTCTGTCGTTGTTGTTTGCTAGTCGTAACGGTTTCGTCGCTTGCCCCTTGCCTTTCTCGCGTTCGTGGAAAAAGCAGCGTACATATTTGATAAAACGTATGCGTGCGACAGAGCTAGAGAGATATGAATGCGTACATTATGAGCGTGTGTGTGTGTGAGGGAATGATAAAATGTGTAATAAAAGAAAACGTTTCATAGGCTGCAATTTTTTATTTGGGTTTTCAAGTGATTGAAAATGGTGAGACAATTACAAACATATTCCATCTTAAGAGTAAACACTGTATTTGTTTTTACAACTAGGATATAGCACACAATATATTGGTTTAAATCACAATTCCAGTAATGAAGTGAACATGTTGATACGCCCGCAATTTGTATAGGAGAGAGAAAAAGACTGACTACTAGAAAAGCACAGTAAGTCCCCGTCTCGCTCCCACATAGGTTGCAGTACGTTGATAAATAAAAGCAACTTTGTTGCTTTACACACGCTACAAATATCGATAGAATACCAGAGCGTCACAGCAGCGTTAGCTCGTGTGGAAAAACTTGTAAAACAAATACACTGAAAACGCGACGCGGAGGCGCAAGCAAGCAGCACACAGAAATGAAGAAAAAAATTCCATTAGATTTCTGTAACGCTGCTGCTTGCCGACAAAGCTTGCGACACGAAACGAAAAACGCGGCCAACTTTGTTCGCTGTGCAGCTGCAAATGGCGCGAGCAAACACTAAGCAAACGCCGAAAGCAATACACGAGCGCAAACTTGACGAAAAAGCCAACTTAACGAACAAACGAATAAGAGAGCGAGCATTTCGTTAGAATTCGCGTATATGTATGTGTGTGTGTGTGTTGCTTGCCGTTTCATAAATTATGACGTTGCCCGGAGCTTTTCGTTTTTTTTTTGTTTCTCTTTCGAATTTAGGTGAAGAAATATGTAGTCAAGCACATACACATATGTACATATTTTTTCAGACTTGCCGTCATCCGATAATAAAAAGCACATGCAAAGGCCATTTAAACTTGTCGGAATAAATGCGTGTGTGTGTGTGTCTGTTTAGTTAAATCGACGAGCGCGCTGCCGTTAGAGCGAGATGGCAAGGCGCTTTTTCCCATTTACTCAGCGCCATTTGCAAGTTGCGTAATTGTCGGTCGATTCAAAAAATGTGTCATTCAAGTTCCTGGTTCTTTGAGGCAGCAGCAGCACCAGCTTTCATCTCCTCTCCCTCTACATTTTTCCATACATATTTTTTCTTTTACGTAATGCGCGGGCTTTTCCGTGAATATATTTATTTATTTTTTCTTTGACTTGTGCCAGCACGTTTCAATTGTATTCAATTTTCTTTTAGTTTTTTATTTGCTTTGCTCACATGATACACACATGATATAAAATCGTACACACACATATGCATACACATGTATTGTCTCCAGGCAAAGTTCACTAGAAAAAACCACCACCAGCGGCAGTCATAAAGCGTTGCGTTGCTTTGCGCCGCACCACTGAACCACAACCACCACCACCAACAAATGCCGCGCCACTATTTAACTATTTTCCACGTTAGCAACAACGGATTCTTTCGCTCAGCAGAGTTGAGTAGTTTTTTTTTCTTTATGTTCTCATTTGTTTAAGTGTGTGTATGTATTGTGTACTGCTGCTCTCCTTTGGTTTTTATTATTTTATTTTTCACTTGATTGTAATTTTTCCAAAGCGCTGTAAGCGCTCAACGAACCGCACGGTCCAACGTTCGACGCACGAATGATTCGACAACAGCGCCAGCGACAGCAACACGGCGACAAACCAGTTTTACATAAGCCCGCGCGCAAGTACAGTAAATATAAGCTATGTATTTGTATGTGTGTATGTATGCGAGAGCAGCGCTTCAAGCTTCGTGAAAGCTCCTTTGGCTGTTGTACATAAGCGAGAATGTTTTTTTTTGTGGTGTGTGTGTGTGTTGGTGTAGTTTTGTCGTTGACACACATTCAATTTGTGGCTGCTATTGCTTCTGCTCTCTTTTGTGCTTTTTTCTGTAGTCATCGTAAATTTGTGTGTGTGTATGTTGCACGTAGCTGTGTAGTTTTGTAGCTTTGACGCCGTTGACTACTTGGCTGAAAATTGTTCCGTCTTTGACGATTTTTCATTAAAACGCAATGAAAAGATTTGTATCAAAGTTGTGAAAACCCAGAAAACAAACAAATAAAAATATGCTGACTTTATGCTTAGATAAATTGCAAAGATAACGGACTTCGAAGAGACCAAGGAGTGGAGCGGGCGTATGCAAAATGCTTGATGAAAACAAATCTAATTAGAAAACGTGCAGTTGACTGTGTGTGTGTTAGAAAGTGTGCCAGCGGCAGAGATTCTGATTAGTTAAGTGGGAGGGAGGAAGAACGAACAGTGACCGCAGGATGCAAATATATGTATATGTACGTCGTGTGTATGTTTGTGTGTGTAAATAGTTGCCAATCAGCATGTATGCATGTGTGTGTGTAAAAGTGTGTCATCACTTTGCACAACTAGAAAACTTGTTATTTACAAAAGCAAGAACAGCAACAACTTTGCTGTTTTATACTCTCTTCCTCTCTCTTGCTGTGTATTGCAATTCTCTTCTGCTGTTCTTGTTTCCACTTCTACTTCTTCTTCTTCAACACTTCTTGTGCCTAGCACATTGCACATGTTTACACACACACATACACATACATAAAGAGACTTTTGCTTTATAAGTGCAAACTAGAAACTGAAACTGGGTTATTGGTGCAAATGCGCGCGCGTTTTTTTTGCATCTCCGTCCTCTTCTTACCAAGCGACCAACCTGCTGTTTCCCCTCCCTGTCGCTCCAGTGGGTCCTCGGTGTAGTTGTTGCTTTTGCACATGTCATGCGAAAGCCGCAGCTGCATCTGCGACTACAGTTTAGTTTTTTGTTGCTGTTTCTCTTGTTGTTTTTATTGTTGCCTAGCAACGTAAAGTGGGCGGAAATTGCATCAAATGACTAATTTCATTGTTCGTATTTTTGCCCATTGCCTATTGCTGATTGCTCTTTGCGTTTTCGCATTTGTATATGCACAGTGGGTCAAGCAAAGTGTTTGGACAGTAAATTATTTTCTTTGTTTGAAAAAAGCTCATTCGACACACTGTACTACTTGCATGATGACGGCATCAGCGTCAAACATGAAGAGAAACCAAACGAGTTTCAATAAAGCGAAACAAATTTTTGGCGATGACGCCACAGCTGCTGCTGCTTCTGCTTCTACTTCTTGTAGCTGCAGCGTTTGGTTCTCTTTGCTACGTTGTTGCTGTTGTTTTATTGCGTTATATGTTTTATGTTGAAAATTAAAAGACACGCACTCGTAAAACGAAAGAAAGCTGACCAAAGCAACTGTCCCTCTCTCTTACTCTGCGTGCTTTTTGTGGCGGCTGCTGCTGCTTCTCTTTGGTCTTCTGCCGCCTTTACGAGCAAAACGTGTGTTGCATGTGATTTCATTTAGTTTTTCCCATCTTTTACGCCCCTTTTGACTCTTCTTTCTTCTGTTTATGTTTAACCACAAAACGCAAACGAAATGATATTTTTTTTGCTTTTTTTTGGGGTTTGGGGCCAAAAGTTAATGCGCTCCAAGCACGATCGCATTTGTATCCTCAATCTTTCAATTATCATCCACAACACGCAGTCCACAATTTGTTTATGCGTGGAAAGCATTCCATTTCATTTGGTAAACCGTTGAATTGGAAGTTTTGCTTCCAGTTGCTGAAGCCGTTTCTGATTGGATTTTCGACGTTGTTGTTGTCGTAAAACAAAACAGAGCGACGTTTATCTGCATTCTTGGGGAAGAGAGCAGTAGTATAAAGCTCATTGACCTACTTACTTATCGTGCAGATGATCTATCTTTGAAATATTTAACATAAATTTTGTTGTTTACTAAATTACACATGATTTGTGTTTAGAAAGTTGGCTATAGAAAAATACTGTGTTCACAGTGTATACAATGGGCATAATAGTGAAAAAAACTAAAACATGTTTTTATGCACATCCGTTTTGATTTTAATTGAGTTGTTTGTGTGTGTCTGTAGTGGTAGTTGTAGCTAAGCCCAGCTTTGCACATTGCGCTTTTGAACTTTAGTTACGAATTCCGCACAGTATGTGTGTGTGTGACTGTGAGTTTGTTTATGTGTTTGCTCAAATACAACAAAGAGTGTAGTTATTTAACAACTGGAAAACCTTGAAATATGCACGAGTGACTAATTAGAGGAGGTTCTATCGACGCCGAGAGAGCGGAGAAGGGTATGGTACGGGGGCCTGTGAACTAAGCAATCGGTTTAGGTTCAAATTCCAATTTTATATATATGAGTATTTAGATTTTTATACTTTGATTTGCCAGCAGCTAGTTGAATAGTTTTTTTTCTCAGCGACTTTCCACACAAAAGCTCTGATTTTACATACTTACATTTCTCACTGAATTCTTATCAAAGATTTATTAATAACTGCATAACATTCCGTATAAGTTGCTCCATGTGTTTCCATGTGAATTTGCTGATTTTCCTTATTTTGTATATCGTAGATTTTGCGAGTACACCACTGTCCACTGTCCACCGTCCGTCCGAATGTGCGCGTCTAATGCCAGCGAATAATCGTTGGCGAATGTGCGCAGCCTTTGCCTTAGCCTCCAGTTCCAACCGAAAAATGCGTTCCATATACATACATATATAACTATGTGCAGTTGGCTGTGTGTGTGCGTATGTGTTTGCTCTGTAGGGGAAGCCAGTGTAGGTCAACGAGAGACAACGACAACAACAACAATGGCTACACAGAGTACTCTTCGTGTCGTCGTCGTCGCTGACGTCGTCGCTGGCTTCGCTGTCGCTGACGTCGTTTAACTTTGTCTCTTTGCGTGTGTGTGAGTGCCTTAGTGTGTGTGTCTTTGCCTTTGGCTTTGTTTGTCGCACAGCTTTTAAGCTTCCCAAAATGTCTCGCGCGTATGGGACGCTAAGCCGCAGTAAGCGTAGCGCATTTCAAGCTCAGCGCAGACATGTGACGAATTTTAAGCCGTTTCCAATACAATGGAAGCAGCCTTTGCTCTTGGAGAGAGTAAGGGAGAGAGTGAGTGAGAGAGATAGAAAATGTGGCTCCCCAACAAAATGTTGTGTGAAAATTGCGCATAAATGTGAACAGCTGCCGCTGACGCTGCTGCTACTGACACCAAAAGCTGCGCAGTTTGTGTCTTTGTAATGTAGCTAAACTCAAGCATGTAGTTTCCTTTATGTACACACACAAACACACACACACATATGATTCTGGCTATTTCCGCAATGGAATTGATTAGAGCAGGGAGGGAGCACCCTTATCAGTTCTTGCCTTTTTTTCTTTTGTATTTTTTTCTATCGTTTTTGGTTTGTTGCTAAGCGTCGTCCCACTGTGCCGATATTTTTTGTATGCAACGCAATGCAAGTTTCAGTTTCCTTTCCTCCCGTTTCCACCCCGCCCCTGGGGTCCCTGTAGCAACCCCCTCTCAAGCAGTTTTTACTGCGCATGTTTTTCCCATTTTCTCACTGTATGTATGCGATTTTCTTTTGTTTTTCCCGCAACGCTACCTGAAGGAATTTTCATTTAGAATTGAACAACTTGGCTCAAGACAACAAAAACAATTCGTTTTCCGGAATGCAATTTAGTATGTGAGATACGCAGATACAAAGATACTTTTGTATCTGTCTGGGGAGGAAAGCCCTGCAATCCAGAACCAGTTTGCCATGTGATTAATCGTCGATTTGTCACTTGATATTCAGTCGAATCACGACCATTTCCATGCGAAATCCGTTGAGACATTCAAGCTCATTATCATTATCATTGTCATTAACATTAGTTCACATAATTTCATTGAATTCCAATCCATTCAACTGATTACAATGACAGCCAATTAAAGCTAGAGTTTAATAACTGAAATACTGGACTTTCAGCTGCCTTTATATGCTTTATAGTTGTATGATCCTAACCACAAAACGCCCCGCTGTCTCCTCTAAAAAGGCTATATTCAGCCAGACAAAAAGAGCTAAAAATATTTTAAGAATTTAAAACTAGCAGATGAATAATTTGAATGAACTGAGAACTTTTCAAGTGCAAGCAAAAGCAGCGAAAGGTTAAACGATTCATTAGTCTCAATTAGCTTAAAATAGCTACATTTTTAGCTGTATTTGCAGTCTAGCAATTTTAGGCAATACTTGATAGTGATATCAATATGATGGACTGAAAAACGATAGCTATGTAGCTACATATATTACCACCGCTAATGAATCTTTTGTGCCTGTATCTACAGCTTTTAATTAGTATCTTTAGCTTGACTTTCTGGATAAGACAAACAATTTGCGCTTAATTGGAAACGAAAGATGATTACGGGCAAGGGCACTCCGTAGTATCTTGAGGGAAAAACGTCTTGTATTTCGTGTTTTCACTTTGAGATTTCCCTAAAATGTAGAACTCATTAGAGGAAAATGTAGAGGAAAACCCAAGGTTGATTGCATTCAGGTAGGAAAATTGAGGTAAATTGAAACGGAAGGGAACAGGAGGGGGAAAAGGAAAGGAAAGGGGATGGGATGGGGAGGGGCATGGAAAACTCGCATCCGTATCCGTATTTCCATTTAACTTTGAAGATTGGGTTTTTGCCCTGCACACACACGCACACGCACACACACACATGCATTAGGTGTATTCACACACGGAGATAATGAAGGCATTTGGAACTGAGCTCAACCAAAGTGAACAGCGGTTTTTGTGTCATAAGAAGTGAATCCCCTAAACCAAAGTAACCTCGAATCAGTGGCTTGGGAAGAGCAAACACGACGCTAACGGACCCTGTAATTGGTTTGAGAGTAGAGCAAGCACAACGTCTGCTTTCTGCCTTTCAAATATAGCCAATTTATAGCTAGCTTAAGTCAGCTTTTACCTACTAAAGCTGCTAAACTTTCTTAAAGTTGTTTACCTGTGAAACTAGCTAAGTATTTGCTAATGAACTTAGTTAACCCTCTGTACTGAACCAGTACAGGGTCTTTAAAAACATGGGCGTAGCAATTCCGTCGTAGCCCAAAAAACGACAGCAACAACAACAACGGAGACGACAGTAAAGCGGGCCAAGTAAACAAAAAAAAGATGAAGAAGAAGAGTATGAGGAGGAGAGGGAGTGGCAGTGACAGGGGAGTGGGGGAGAAGACGCTGAAGAATGGAAAACATTACAAAAAAGGTCACTGAACCTGCGTAGCGTTGGCTACTTTACAACAACAACAAAAACTCCAACGTCTTCAGTTTCTTTACTCCGACTTTCCCGCTGACTTCAAGACGCGCTGCAGCAGTGTGAAACCTCTAAAAACCGCTAGACTGTTAAACAGCTAAATAAAGCTGGTAAATTGAAATCAAGCTGGCTAAATCGAGCTAAACTTACAAACTTATTTAGCTTAAACAGAAGCTTCATGAAAAAGTTTATAATAAGAATAGAAACTTTTATTTATATTTTTTCTGTAAATTATATTAATGTACTTTTTATAGCCAGAGTTCTAGCCAACACTATGTTACACTAGCTATAAATTGGCTAAAGCGGCAGCACTGCTTCAGAGCTCCACAAAGCAACATCTTTGAGAAACTAGAAAATTAGGGAGAGTTAAAGAAAGACGTGGAGGGGGAGGAGAGGGGTAGGTGTAGGGCAGGGGAAATTCAGCTGCACAGCTGCTGCTGCTGGTGAGTGCATTAGACAATAAGGGGCGGACACAGTGGGAGGGGCGTGTCATACGCACTCACGCAGAGGTTCAAAGGTGAAAGATACACAGTTACAATTGGATGTAACTGAGTGACATACAAACATAAATTCATACAACTATATACATATTTATGTACAGGGAGCTTAAAGGCAACTCCCCCCAAAACTAAGAAAAGCCGCTAAAAATGCATTTCATGTCATTGTTTAGCTTTTTTCCCAAATGGGGAAGTGCGAATATTTAAACAGCTTTTGTCAACAGACTTACGACTGCGACTGTAAGTATGTAAGTTTATTTACATACACATACATATTTGTATGTATTTACATAGCCACAACAAGCGTGCTTACATAGATACATGTGAGGTGTAAATGTATGCATTATGTAAACATACTTACATACGTGCCAGAAGCAACAGTGGCAGTGGCGTAGACTGAATGTTTTCCAAGGGGGTCAAAGGGGATAAACTGTGTCTAAGCTAACTGAAGTGCACAAAAAACAGCAAAGCTGGCAGCACTGTAAAAAGCAAAAGCCCTTTCCTGTTTGCTACTACGACGACTACGCCACTGGCGTGCATACATACATGAAAGCGATGAAGACGACGCGAAGAGCACAGCAAACAACGAAACAACGAAACACAGCTGAAAACGAAAAATGAAAAAAGAAACGACGTCGACGACGACGACAACGACGAAATAACGAAACGATGAAACGATGGCATGACTGTACTATGTACGTGTATGTACAGCGCACACAAGCAGCGACGTCAGCGACGACGACGACGACAGCAGCAGATTGTGTGCGTGCGTCAGTGTTTGTGTGTGTAAGTCGATGATATGTACGTACGCCTGTGTACGTGTGTGTGTGTCTACACAGGTATAGAGGCGGAGGGTATGTACGCGCTTCGCGCCTGTTGCAAAATTCAGTGCCGCAGTTTCGTTCGTGACGAAAGGATGTACGCCGCTAACAAGAGCGTATGAAAACATTTACATAGCACACACTCACACACACATACGTACACATGTATAGCAACGTTATGAATAACGGTAGCCAAGAATACGAGGAGCTTTCGCAGCTGTTAAAGTCGTGGAATGTGAGCGAACTTTTGCCGCATTTGCAAGGTAAACAATTTACAGCTAGTGATGGCAGCTCAAACCGATAGTCTTACCGATATATCGATCACTCTTTCTGCACTCTTTAGAGGAGGCCATTAACACACAGGAGTTGCAGATGCTCAAACGTCACCACTTGAATGAGCTTCTAAGGAACTTTCGCTACGGCACCAGAATTCGCTTTGAGCATCACCTGGAACGTTGGCGACGGTGGATCAATGTGCCATTGCCAGACGTTCCGCTGGAGCGGGACGGCAGAGAACGTTTGAGTGGCCACTGTACGGGCTGTCAGTGCTCGCTGAGTTCCAGCATTCCGCCGCTGCAGCTGAACAAAAGTCATTCCAAGAACGATTTGATCGATGAGTGCAGCAAGCAATTGCCATCGGAACCGTTTGTGTCGCTCAATGAGGAGGGCGACGCCTGTTCCGGTTTCAATGTGCCACTGCCGCTTAGCGATCATACGGAACTGGTGCACACGGAACTGGTTACCTCGGAGCTGATCAAACCAGAACTACCCGAACTGGATGGGAGTGTGGAGAGCGGTGTGACCGTCTTGGCCATACTTCAGGCCTCGCCCATCAAGGCCCAATCGCTGCTGGAACGTTTGGGCCACAATGAGGCCTTGGATGCAGTTCAGCGTTTGCTTTTAATCCAACTGATTTGCAGTTACTACGAGGACAACCGCCTGCATTTGACCCTGCAGCGTAGTCATCTTTTGGAACGGGAAATTCTTCAGCTTTTCCCCAAGGAACAGCTTTGTTTCTATCGCACTGAGAGGCGTGGCAAGATCTATGTGCGGTTTACCAACATGAAGCGGAACAAACGCTTTGGTCACCAACGAGATCAGAAGAGGCGACGCGAGGAGTCACTAGTCACGGCCAGTTCCTCGTTCGCCTCCAAGCAGGAAACCTTTGGCGGTGATCCCATGTCCAGTCCCGAGAGATCAGATTGATAGCGAATTAGCCTTAGTCTAGTTTTAATTCTGGCTTAAGCGAGTCTTTGAGATGAGCTTTAGCTTAATGAGTAATACCCAAATATCATCCAATTCCATCATATCGTTTAGGTTAGTCTAGGTTATTGTATTTACTACCAAAACATAGACATTTCCCAAGAGCACGTTTGTATTCCAACTGTAAAGCTAAGTTTGATTTACCCGCTTAATCTGAAAGCTGTTGAAAGCCATCACTGGAGTGGAAAGTAGGTCCATTCCATTATTTTAAAATACTACATCGTTAATTATGCTTTAGGTTACCTATAATTACTATAAATATAGCTTAAAGAATACCTTAATTTGATTAAAATTTATTTTAACAAAGATCCAATTTTTTAATTCCTGATGTAAACCAATTTGGCCCACTGTACAACTCAGCGACACGACAACAACAACACGAAATTAGCATTGAGGATCAAGAAACACGTGCAAAGCAGCACGAGATAAGCAACAAAAAGTATGAATAACTGTTGGGGAAGGAGAGCGTTCGGTTGTCAGTCTCAAGAGCAATGGCGGCGAGAGCACTGCCGCTGCTGCAATTGCTGTCTCTGCCTCTGCTCGCAGGCTTAGAGTAGTGAACAGTTAAAGCTCCGTGAGCAGAGTATTTGAGCTTCGTCTGACTGCGACTAGAATCTCACGTACTCAAATAAATCCACAGCGACAAAAGGTGACAGTATTGGAAGTGCAAGGGGTGGGGAGTGGAAGGGAAGAGGCAACAGTGAGAGCTCAGCACTTAGAGCGAAAGCTCTTTATTTATTTTTTTGGCCAACATCAGCAGAAGTCAAAGAGACAGAGAGAAGGAGAGGAAGAGCGTGTGCTCGCTATCTATAAGAATATTACATGTGTACAGTGTACATGTATTTATGACTGCCACTGTTGTTGTTGTTTTCTTTTCTTTTGTTGCTGTCATAAAGTAGACAGACAATTTGGCAGGCGATTGTGGACTGTGGACAGTGGACAGACGGCGAACTGACATTTCTGATTACATCAGCAGCGAAAATAGCCAACGTCTTAACAATTGGATCGATTAGCTTGCTGTAAATATATGACCACGTATCTTGTAGGTACAATTACCATGTCAACAGTGAGTCAAAGAAGAATTACATCACTAGTAATGCAAAAAATTACATTGCATAGCAGAAATTCTTTTCTTGTATGAGAAATTAGCTATTAAATAGCGCTCTAGTCTTTTTAGCCTTTTTTTTTGACTGAGTGACAGCATAATTTCTGTACCGACTGTGTGTAAAGTTAATTAAACATTTTTCAATATGTCAAAATTGTCGTTTTGTCAGCAAACTACAAGTGTTGTCAGCAGTACCACTGTGCACAGTGGTGCCATCTGCTGATAATGATGATGGTGCAAGATGTGGCAACGACTGTGCGTGTGTGTGTGTGAGAGTCTCTAGCTAATTAATTAATTTTTTTAACTGTTGCCAGCGTTTTGCACTTGAGTCCGCTTGTTTTCTGCTAATTGACTTTATCTCATTGTCGCGACAATGAGCAAACAGAACAATCTTACAGATAAAAATGTATCTTTTGATAACACACAGCGAGAGAGCTCAAGTTAAATTTGATTTCTTTCCGTTTCGTTTGCTTTTCCATTTTGTTTGCTACTACAATTTTCCTACTGCATTTCCCTGCGAACAACAAAAAGGGGCGTATCTGTACGTGTATTCGTGTGTGTATCCGTGTATGAGTTTTTTTCTAGTATCTGTTGGATACACGCAGACAGCGGCCACACGATAAATAGGTCGTCGGCTACAAAACTATTTGTCGCCAGCCACAAAGTCACAAAGCTACAGCTACAAAGCTTATGTACACACACACGCATACATACACACATGCATACATGCCAGCTATGTACTCGCTTGTGTGCTGAGCGAGCTTTGGCATAGCTGTAAAAGCTCAGCAGCAGCAGTGGCAGTGCTGCTCTCGCTCTCCCTCTCCCTGCTTTGATGTAGCCTACGCTCTCTGCGTTTGTGTCTGTATGTGTGACAGCATAAATTTTGATCGGCAAATGAAAACAAATTGTGACTATTAACATGTCAATAACAAAAATGTAGAAAAAGTGGATAAAAAATACACATTTTTCCACTGTTATACTGCGTTGTTGGTGTTATACATAGTGCAGGCAGCTCCCCCTCCTACACCATTTGCAGTAGCTCTCCCACACCCACTTCCACTCGCGCTCCCACTCCCACTAGCTCTTGCTCTCTCTCTTGTGCTGTGCTCTCAAACACATAGACAGTTTCTCTGCCCGCGCTGCTGCTGCTGCTTCGCGTAGGGAAAGTAGGTCAATTACACGTGTCATATACAAGTGCTCACATACATGCGAGTGCGTGTATGTGTGTGAGTATGTGTTTGTTTGTGTGTACTCCACACTTTATGCTTGAGCAGCATTATCTGTGTTGTTGTTGCTGCTTCAACTCATTACTTTAAAAAGAAAAACTTATTGCTCTGTTCGCTTTGTTTTTCTGTTCTCTTTTTTGGGTTTCTGGTTTTTCTTGTGCTATTTGTGTACAAATATGTTTCTGGGTCGTTTGGACCGGATAAACATTTGTTTATGCCCAAAAACATAAACTCGACAAGATTAAACAACTAAAACCACATGAATTTCCACATAAACACGACACACACACACACAGACATGCATAATACATATGCTTTTTGGGTACATATTTGTTTAAGCACAAAGCTGAATTGTTTTTAAGTGTTGGTTAAATTAACTTTTATTGTTTACTTGCAGCTAAGAGCTGCGAGCAATAAGCAATCAATAGACAGTTTGTATAACAGTTAGCAATTGAGTTTTTAGTTAGTCTTTTGTTGTATAACAATGCAAGTATCACACTTTCTTTTATAACAATTATAGGCAGTAATAAATCGTCAAGTTTTCTAAGTTAATTCATATAACAGTTTGCAGTTAGTTGGCTATTTCTTGATAGTATAATAGTTCTAAAAGCAATTAAAAGAGATTTTTAACGAAAGTGGCTAAAAAAGTGGTAACCTTTCCTGTTTTTTACAGAGTTTAGCTTAAAAATAGCTTAACTAAAATTAGGTTTCCCAGTTTAATCTGTTTATTAAGTTAGTAGCGCTCAATGTTTGCCCCAAAGCTGCTTCCTGTGCCAAAAATAAAACAGTTATTCCAGCAAATTGCAATTTTTGGCTCGTTAAGCGCTCCTGACTGACTCCCACCCTTTCTTCATTTCCTCCCCCTTCCCTCTTCTCTTGCTTTTCCTGGCTGAATCTGCTGATGACATAATGAGCATATTTTTAATAACGGGAAAGTGGAAACTAGTTATAATCTACATGAAAATATGTACACTCTGTTCGGCATACCCCCAAATAGGGAGGGGAGTGGGGAAGAGGGGTGGGGTTGGGAAAGGGCATAAAGAGGACACACGCTTCAAGGCTTTGCCTTTGCCCCCAAAGAATTTAGCTATTAAATTGCAAAAGCTTTCGCTGCTGCTGTTTCTGCTGTGGAAAGGACGTTGAAAGGACGAAGCCATTGGAATTTGCAAGCGTCGAGTGGGTGCCAAGCATATAAAGCAAGAGGGAGAGGGAGCGAGCGAAGAAGGCGGAGAAACTATGTACTTGGAAATTGGGTCAATCGATAAAAGGCAACACCAAAGCAGCAGCAGCAGCTGCGTTAGCTTTGGCGTCGATGTTGGCGTCGGCAGCGCAGCTGCAGCACATGCGCCAAAGCAGTGCGGTGGTGGCTGAAAGCTCTTCGTAAAAGCTTCGCCAGCGCTTGGCTTTAATCCAATTGTAGCGGGGCAGTAATAACTAACTGTACATAAGCAGTGTGTGTGTGTGTGGGTGTGGGTGTGTGCAGGTACATACACACGTATGTGCTAACGGTATATGCTCCATGTGACCCCAGCAAATGCTCGTTAACCAATACATACTTACTTATGATTACATCATGCTATGTATGTGCCTCTGTGTGTGTGTGTGCTTGTGGGTGACTTTTAATATTTTATAGGGCAGCTGGCTCTGCGATTCCAATTGCGTTGTCCCCAGTCGCCACCTCCACCCACTTGCCGCACCCACTACACCACCGCCCCTACAATTTTGTGGGCCTATTAAAGCAGTCAAAAATTTTGTATTCAGTTTGCATGAGCAGCAAATAAATAATGCCGCATAATGAATGTGCTTTACTTTTAGGCTGGCCAGGACCCTGCCCAAAAAAAGGAAATAATACCAAAATAAAATAAGACTGATTTCATTTGTGCTAAGTTGATTGCATTTCCATTTAATTTGTAATTTGTGTGCGAGTTTTGTTTGCCAATATTTTATGTGTATGCTGCTGGCAGCCGTTAAATCAAACACTGCTTGGCGGCATTAACATGAAGCACTGCTTTCAACTGGTTGTTCTAGCAACACGAATGTTAGCGCAAGAACTAGCGCACTAGTTAACGCAAAAGCGCACTTAAGAGCTGCGCGAATGTGAGCTGCTTGAAGTTGGCTGCGCTTGCTACGCTGAGTAGGCAAATTTGAACAACACTGCGATGCAACTGCTCTTAAGATAAACAAAGCGCTGTAATTTGAACAGAAACAAACTGATTTTCATATTATTTGAAATATATTTTATTGGTAGGCAGTTTTGAAGAACATTTGTAATGACATTTATATATAATGAACATGTTTCAAATAATCGTTTTTTCCCGTTTCTTTGTTTTCTCATACCTCAAATTTCATCTCGATTTTAATATTCTTCTATGTATGTATATAATAAATTTATTTATTTATTTATTTACTTTATGTTTTTGTTTTTTGTTTGTATTATTTATTACTTATTTGTTTGTTTTGTTTGTTGTTTTTCTGTTTTTTTGTTTTTAGTTTGCTGCGGTTGCGTTCTTGTTGCTTTTGTTGTTGTTTTGTTTGTTTAATGCAAATACCTTGTAAACTTATTTAGTTCATATATGTATAATATATATAATGTATATATATATTTGTATATGTATATGTATGTGTATATATATAATGGCTTATCTATATATATATAATATATATATAAGTATTTTGTTTTTCTTTTTACTTTTATTTATTTATTATTATTATTTATTTATCAATAATCAATATCGTAGATCACCAAACTTGTTAAAAAAATGTTTACACGAATTTTAATGTTTTGCCTCAAATTGCTGTTGTTTTCCGTTCTCCGTTTTCCGTTCTCCGTTCGCCTCTGCTGCTGCTGTTGCTGTGGATCGTATGTGTATCGTATGTGGAACTTCTCGGCCTACTTTACTTTCAGCTACTTTTTAACTGCTGACTTTCTTTTAAATAATTAAATATTTTGCGCTTTCTTTTTGGTTTTATCTGCTAGACTTTAAAAACTTATGTGTGTGTGTGTATGTGTGTGTATTAGTTTATAACTGATTAATAAAGTTTTATCATTTATCGCAGCATCAAACATAATTTATTTTAAATTAATTTCTGTATGTTTCTGTGTGTGTGTTTTATGCTCTCTCTGTTCTTTAATAAATTCATAATTGGCCTTACTTTAAAACTACAGTTAATGCATACTCTGTGTGTGTGTAGTGTGTGTGTATTTTAATATTGAGTTTACAATTTGCTAAATTACATATTAGAATTTCTAGTTTTTCTCGTTTTTTCTTTTGTTGTATAGAAAAAGTTGAAGCTTTTCTTAATTTCCTTTCCATTTTTCATTTATTTTTATTTTTTGGGTACACGACGGCGGGGATAATATGATTAAAGTGTGTTCGTTTTTGTTTGTAAGATAAGTCTACAGTATATATATATAGATATATTTATACTTATATAGACAATGTACCAATTAGTTGTTGATCTTCTGTTGTTGAAACTATCTAGGCTAAGAATAAGTTTAGTTTAGTTTAGTTTAGTTTAGTTGAAAGGCAAGTGTTTCATTACTATTTATTTAGAACTCGAGAGTGAGTGAAATCAATCAAATAAACGTTTAATCGACTTATCGATTAGTCGATTATGATGTTATCGATTTGTTTGTCTTTCAAATTGTTGGTGCTATGCTAATCTTTTGCTCTAAGCCCCGATATGTTGGCTTCCAACGAATCTTAGTGTTAGTCTATCTGTGTGTGTGTGTATAACTGTGTGTGTGTGTGTTTGTGTATGTGTGTGTGAGTTGTCATATATATATATTGTCAATTGTTGTGTAGATTTGTTGGGTAGTGTTGTATTTATCTGATTTGTCCTTAATTGCTTGATTAAACTGTTCGTGTTGTTGTTACTCATGATTATGGTATGGATCGAGAATATATATATATATAGAGAGAGATATATAGTAGTATTAGTAAGTTGTAGTAGTATGTGTTGTCATATATAATACAGATTTTATTATGCATCGGCCTTAGAACCTAGATATATGTATATATATATTGTATATATCTGTACACACTTGCCGTCTAGAGTGGGAAATGGGGTTGGGGCGGGGGTTAAGGGGCGTGGCAATGTCCTTTACCGTTCATTAAGTTTATTACTTGACTTGCAACTCGTGTTTTTAATGCGTTTTACCCGTCGTTCCTAGTTTAGGAACTTTTTGGGGGCCCTTAGTTATGTACACAAAGCGAACGTGTAACGATAAATCGATTAATCGAATGTAGCCGATAACACGTCTGCTCAATATCTAATATAATTTAAGTAACGTAACGTGAATACAAACGAGTATACTCGTTTCGTTCTATGTCTGACTAATATCGGGTACTCGATTTGAGTATTTATCGAGTACCCGTTTTTTCAGCACGTTTGACTGACCGAGTTGAGAGTATGCTTTATGTATTAAATATTTATTTGCCTAAGCTTAACGATATTGTTAATGATATCGATAACGATTACGATAACGACAACGATTAATCGATATCTAGTTTTTTGGGTGGCTAATAATGCTTATGAATTGTATTTTGTTCTCAAACTAATATTGCAGCGACAAATCGATTTAATTTTGGTCGTTTAAATATAAACTTGTCGATTAATTATCGATGAGTCGATTAATCGAGCGAAAGCTATGCAATTTTTATGTTATTTTGTGGAGTTCGAAACAAAGACAATTACTAACTTATTTAATTAGTCGCTTTTCATATTCAAATGTGAATATTCGTATTCATATTCATACTCGAAGTGTATTTAGTCATGTGATATTCAGTTAGATGATATGATTGTGTTTTTGTTGTGTTCTTCTGAATGTCATGGGCTTCAAACAAATTGAATATAATAATAATAGGGGCATTCCCCTAGCATAATTAAACTAACTAATCACTAACTGCTATACAATTTAAATGCGTAACAACAAACGGAAACCAAACGTTCTAGTAATTTAATTGTAAGCAGGAATACCTCTAATGTATGCCATCCATAAACATAATTGAACTACGCGTAATTTTAATCGAGAAACTTTTGACTAATCTCAGTTATTGGCAGTGATTTAGAAAAATAAAGAGAATAAATAAAAAATCGATAAATGTTCGATAACAATAACAGTTATGGCGAGTTATCGACTGTTGAAGTCGCTTCAAAGCTCATACACAAGAGAGTGAGTGAGAGGCAGGGTGGAGAGAGCGGGAGAGAGAGAGAGAGTGGAAATTGTTCTAGTTTTTAGTTGAGTAGGGTGTATGCAATGTTTTATAATGTATATTTAACTAATTAAAATAGAGTTCCAATTTTAATAGTAGATTTTTATTTGAATAATTCGAATTTATAGGCATATTTCTTGTAGTTGAATTTATCGATTTGTTGTTGTTGTTCTTTGGTACAGGGCTAAAGGCTAATATACTCGTAAGTAGGCTACAATATACAGATAATCGTATATATGTATATATATTTATATTCATATAGATATATATCGGCATATCGAATATTATTTGTAGTATAAATTATTGCTCTACTTTTTAAGTTGTTAATTTTAATATTTTGTATATTTTTTTATGTATTCATATTGTTCGATAACGATAAATGCATCTATGCTGTATGTACAGTGTATGTAATGTTTGTATGTGGTATGTATGTTTTGTGGGCATGTATTTGTGATCTCCTCGTCTCAATTGTTCAGTTTTAACTAACTATAACAGAGGCTATTTAGCATATCGATAACTACAAGTATGTAATTTAATAATTATATGTACCACCAGCGCCTAACAATTTATTATACTTGTATGTAGTATTATTTTTTGTATATTTAATAATTAATTTAATTTTTTTTTTTAATTTTCCTTTAAGTTTTTCTTTTTGGTTTTTCCCTTTTTTGTGAATCACATTCGCGCCGTATGCAAAAAACTAATGATGGGACTTTCTGTGCCGAGAGAAACTTCATCGAAATCTCAATTTGTGTTCACACACCTTTGTTTCTTGCAGTGTAAACTGTTGTCGAAAAGTGTTTCCTACTTTTGGGAGCATGTACATAAAATGAACGAAGTTAACGGTTAACTAGACAGCGAGACAGCGAGAGAAACAGACGGGGAAATAGTGTGTAAGAGTGAGACAAATATAGGGAGTGAAAGAGAGAGAGAGATAGTTAGAGTATACGAAAAGTGTGGCATTTTAGGGTATACATTGAGTTTACGTTTAAGTTTAAGTTCGAGAGACGTTACTAAGTTACGTTAGACGTCACGTGTTACATGTTACGTAGCGCGTTACGTACTGACTGACATTTACATAAATGCATTCATAATTTGAGTATAGCGGCAACCTAATTACAATACAATAAATATCAAATAATTTCCTTGCATTTACATATGTCATTTACAAATGTGTGTGTAGAGTGTGTGTGTGTGTGTAAAGTGTGTGTGTGTGTGGTACATAGTAGTAGAAGAAATACTGCATAGTCGGTATCGGTATCGGTATCGGTAGTATACAAAATAGTAGACAGTGCTGTTTGTAGTTTTCTTTTTCTTTTTTTGTTTTTCTTTTCTATTTGCTTTGTAAATTTCCTTTCTTGCTCTGCTGTTGTGGGCTCTGTTGCGGTTTCTCTTTAGAAGAAGCTCTTCAAGAAGCCAGCGGGTCCAGCCTGAAATAGGGTATATAAATTGTTTAAGTCTTAAATTATATTTAGTTCATTTTGTGGGAACTCACATCTTGTTGCTGCTGTTGTTGTGTTTGTGCTTGTTTGACTTTGGCTTGAGCGATCTTTAAGGCTCTGTAACGAATAAAAAGGGAGTTTTGATTAAGGTTTTGAAAAAATATATATTATAGGGGTTACTTCTTAAGATCTAATAGGGTTAAATGAAGTTTAGAATCCTACAATTTTAGTCTCTTAGCTCTTGTTGTTTGGGCTATGCCTTTAAAGAGGAAAATCAAGGAAAACCCTTGAAAAGTTACCCCCAAAAGTGACTGGGTAATTAAAAAGTTATGCATAAATAGCTGACTTTAAATGAAGCATTTCTGAGAAGATTTTGGAGAGTTCCAAGATCGGATTTCCTAGCAAGTCCCAGCTTCTGCTGAGGACCAGCCAGAGGTCTATGCAATTCCCCCAAAAGGCCTTTCGGCTTTACCTAACCTAACCTATTCCCAGCTCCCCTATTCATACCCATCCCCTATCCTTTACTTACTGTTGCAAATCCATGATGGTCTTCTCCTTGGCATTCTGCTCCTCCTGTGACATTTGTACCAATTGTAGCAGTCGCTCCGTCTCGGTTGCCGCCTTCTTGTGCTCCTCCTTTGTGTTCTGCAGTTCCTTGACGCAGCTGCAATAAAATTGAATTTAATTAAGTCCTTTTATCAGACCCTTTCTTAACTTACGCCTCGAGCTGCCGTTGCGTATCCATGAGCTTTTTGTTGAGTTCACCAGCTGCCGCTGCGCCACCTCCTTGGGTCTGCAGCGATTTCTCCAGCTGATCCATTTGCTCCTTTCGCTTGCGCAGCTGCACATCGAACTCGGACATTTTCTTCTCCTTGTCTTCGATGTCCTTGCGCTTCGCCTCGATCTGTTTGCGCTGCTCGTCGATGATTTTGCGCTCGCCTTCAGTGGCCTTTGCCTGGTTATCGATCTGCTTTCTCACCTCCTCCAGCTGCTTCTGCTGCTGCTCCAGTTGCTGACGCTGCACGTCGGTGGCTGCTGCTCCTGCAGTGCCCGCTTGTTGCAGTTGCTGCATTTGCTGTTGCAGCGCCTGAATCTGCTGTTGCAGCTGCTGCACTTGCTGCTGCGATGCCTGTAGCTGCTTCGCCTGCTCCTGGTTCGACATCTGCAAGGGAAAGGGTTAAGAAGTGTGGTCTACAGAGTATTCTACTGACGAGTGGACTCACCTGACTCTTCTCCAGCTCCTGCACGAGCAGTTCCAGCTGCTGCTGGAAGCGGTCGCGTTCCGTGCACGCTGCCTGCAGTTCACCTTTGACCTTCTCAAGCTCCTTGGTATCGACGCCGCTGCTGGTAGCTGTTTGCTGCTGCTGTGCTGCCTGTTGCTGCTGCTGTTGTGTCATCTGCGTCATCTGTTGCTGCATCTTCTGCATCTGAGCATGCTGATCCTTGATGTGTTGGTCCATCAGCTGTGGGGTGGAGGAATGAAGGGAGAATTGTTATAGCAGTGGATCAAGTCTAAGTTCCTTTCCCTTTTCCTATCATCCCATCTCCCCCTATCTCTTCTCTCCGCTCTCCACTCCCTCCCCTTACCTGTATGCGCTTGTGCATCTCCTGAGCCGCCTTGTCGGCCATATCCGCGCGATTCTTCTCCTGCTCGATGACCTTGCGCCACTGTTCGATCTCCTCGCGACTTGCGCCCGCTGCAGCAGCTGCTGCCGCCTGTTGCTGCTGTTGCTGGGGTCCCACCGCAGCCAGGGCTCTCTCGGACTCTGCGAGCTTCTGTTGCAGCGCCTGAATCTCCTTCTGCATGGCCTGGATTTCGGCTGGGGCGGCGGGTGCAACGGGTTGGCCATTGCGCAGTTTGCGATTCTCCTCGCGTGTCTTTTGCAATTCCGTTTCGGCATTTTGCAGCTCCTTCTGGAAGTTCATCAGTATCTCCTGACTCTTCTCCAGCTGCAGCACCAGCTGTTCCCGCTCCATGGCCAGCTGTTTGATGTCGCTTTCGAGTTTCTGAACATGCTTCTCCAGCTGTGGATGGGCAGCGCCGCCAGCGGCGCCAGCACGACTTGTTTGCCGTAAAGATTCCCGCTCCGACTCGGATTTCTCGAGACGATCGTGGAGGCGACCGAGCTCGGCGCCCATGCGCTCGAATTCGATGCGTGTGGACTCGGTGTTCTCCTGCTGTTTGGCCAAATGCATTTGTGCCTTCTCCAGTTCCTTGGCCAAGCGACCGGCCTCCAGTTCGGTAGCATCGCGCGACTGCAGCGCCTTCTCGAGGCGATCACGCAGCCGATCGATCTCCTGCCTTTCGCCAGCCGAGGGCATCGACATGGAGGCGGATGTGCGAACCGGTTCGCCGGGGCTCACCGAGGACTGTTGCAGGCGCAAACGATCGACCTCCTTCAGCAGTTTCTCGTGCTTATCCCGCGCCTTCTCCCGCTCAATGTGTGCACGCTCCAGTTCGCTGCGCTGCTTGTCCTGATTGGCCAACAGTTTGGCCACCTCGCCCTTGGACAGCTCCAGCTGCAAACTGGTCTCATGTAGTTTTGATTCCATATTCTGTATCTCATTCTCGATCTTCTCATATTTATCCTTGTACTTCTCAAACGATTCCGACTCGTACTGTGACTTGCCGCGTATCGTCTCCAGCTCCATCAACGTCTTGTCCAGTTTCTCCCTCAAACGTTCGTTCTCCTCCTTCA
The DNA here is from genome assembly GCA_035046005.1 of Drosophila acutilabella. NCBI lineage: Eukaryota > Metazoa > Arthropoda > Insecta > Diptera > Drosophilidae > Drosophila > Drosophila acutilabella. The sequence goes on along the minus strand of JAWNOK010000024.1, from coordinate 18,837,158 downwards.
GTCGACGTGTCTCACGTCCAAAGGTGTCCGTATCCTGCAGCTTACGCAGCTCCACCTGATTCTTCTCATACCGTTCACGCATCTTCTCCAGCTCGACGGCGTAGTGTGCGGCCTCCTCCTTCGCTGCCTCCACGCTGGCACCCGCCTTGGTCTGGGCTGCATGTGCGCGTTCCAGTTCGTAGGTAACACGTTCCAGCTCTGACTGGAAGTGCTCCTTCTCGCCCTGGGAGCGTCGTATGTCCGTCTGCAGTTTGTCGAACCGATCGCGACTGTGTTCAAGTTCAGTGCGTGCATTATCCTCGCACTCCTTGGCTCGACTTAGTTGCAGAGCTGCCCTATCGCAGGCCTCCTGCAGTCGTGTGCTCTCGTCTTGGAGCTTACGCAGATCCTCGCGTGCCTTGGAGGCTGCGAGACCCGAACGCTCGGCTTCCACCTCGAGACGGGCACGATCCGCTTCGGCGGTATCGCAACGGGATTGCAGACGATAGATCTCGTTCTGGGCACGATCGTACTTCTCGAGCATCTTCTCGAACTCCTTGTTGGAGGTATCCTTCTCGTCGATCAGCTTTTGGCTCGCGTAGAGCGCCTTGTCCAGTTTCTCCTTGAGTATTTCCACCTCGGTGACGGCATCGTCGCGTTCCATCTGTAACGAGGCAGAGATGTGGCATTTGAGGGGGGATTTAGCATATACAGGGTATACTTAAGTCGGTATGAGTCGTGTGTGTGTGTGTGAGTTTCTTTTCAAACGAAGCTACAATAATTTTACAAACAGCCAATTTCACTGGTTCAATTTCAGTTCTCATGCGATTTTCCAATAATATATAGTATATATATTTATAGGGTTAAGTATATATATATTCGATATAGTTTCGATATAGTTTTGATAGAAAGCCAATTCGTAAGCACGTGTGTGTGAGTGAGTAAAACAGTCGTTTCTTTGTCTCTCATTTTACCTGTAATTTCTGTTGTATGGCATGGGATTTCTCGTAGCGCTCCTTCAACACTTCCAGATCGGTTTGCATCGCTTCCCGATCGCGTGCTGCCTTCATCAGTAGCGTCTGCGATGATTCCGAACGCTCCTTGAGCGTTTCCAGTTCATCGGAGAACTGATCCCGCTCCTTTTGTATGCGCGCTAGCTGCATCTGTTTATGTTACGATCGATCGATCGATTGTACATGTATATATATGTATATAGTCGTGGCATTACAGATGGATGTAGATGGATGCATGTAGCACAGACAGTTTGAAAGATAGTTATACGTATATGTATGCATAGGAAGTACATTTATATATTTGGGTATATATACAGTGGGGAGCAAAACTGAGTACATGTTCGAAGACTTTGCACATAAATGCCCACAGAATGAAAACGATCAAAGCAAATGAAACAAGTTTTTTTTTTAATTTTGCTGTATCAATTCAGAATACATTTCAGTGAAAGAGAAACAAAAAATCAAAAGAATGATGAAACAGAAAATGAAAAATAAAAACAACTCGCATGTACTCAGTTTTGCACATTTCTGTTTTTATCTATGTTATCTCCGAATGCATCTTGATTTACAGTTATCAAGCAGCAAAATCATCCGAAAAAGAAAGAAATATGTAAATTATTTCATTTTAGTCTTTCGGTGAGATCAGTGCAATCAATTGCATTAATATTTAAAGTTTGCCTAAAATTTAACAAAAATGAAAAAAATTCCTTTTGACGTTGAGAACAATATCAAGTGCCTTACAGAACACGGCTCTTCGACTCGAAAAATTGCAAAGGCTTTAAATATTAGTCAGTCGGTGGTAATTAGAGTGCAGAAAAGGTGTGGAGTTGCCTCTAAAAAAAATTCTGGTGGACGCCCCCGACTTTTAAGAGATGGTGACGCAAGGCTCATAGTCACAAATTTGAAGAGAGACCCTCAGCTAACACCAAAAGATGCTGCAGATGCTATTGGTAAAAATGTTAGTCGATGGACAACAAGGAGAGCCCTTCAAAAAATCGGATACGTGGCTGAAATCAAAAAGAAAAAACCGTCAATATCAATGAAAAATGTTCAGGCTCGTTTAAAATTTGCCAAAAAACACCGAGACTGGACCATAGAAGACTGGAAAAGAATTATTTGGTCAGATGAGTCCAAATTTAACCGCTACCAGTCCGACGGGAAGCAATATTGCTGGAAGCGTCCAGGTGAATCTTTGCAAAGACGCCATGTAAAGGAAACCGTCAAGCACGGAGGCGGCAATGTTATGGCGTGGGGTTGCTTTACGTGGTGGAAGCTTGGTCCCTTGGTAAAAATAGATGGCATTATGAAAAAGGAGGACTACCTGGGTATTCTCCAAACCCATCTTACCAGCTTTGTGGACATATGCGCATATCAGCCAGCTGAACTCACATTTCAGCAGGACGGAGACCCCAAGCATACAGCAAAGGTGGTTAAGGAATGGCTCACAACTCAAAGTTTTAAGTTGATGGAGTGGCCCGCACAAAGTCCCGACCTCAATCCGATTGAGAACTTGTGGTCAATCGTGAAGCGACGGTTGGGAAAATATGATACTCCTCCCACTAACCTTGACATGTTATGGCAAAGGATAAATTATGAATGGACGCAAATTCCCCACGACATTTTGCATAATTTAGTAGAAAGTATGCCTAAACGTGTTCTTTCAGTCATAAAAAACAAAGGTCTATGGACCAAGTATTAACAAAATGCCAACAAAGTTGCACCTTCAAAAAGTGCAAAACTGAGTACATACGAGTACCATTCATTTTTTATTTTTGTAAGGTTTATGGAATATTATTTTTTTTGTTTAGTTATGAAATTTTGTTAATTATTTGTTATTGAATAAAGAAAAAAAAAACTTGTTTCATTTGCTTTGATCGTTTTCATTCTGTGGGCATTTATGTGCAAAGTCTTCGAACATGTACTCAGTTTTGCTCCCCACTGTAGTTAGTTTATATAGTTGCGATGCATATGTAGTGTTAGTGTGTGTGTTGGTGTTACACTGATAAAATAGGAGGAGGGTTTTCATATAATCACTTTGGTGGGGTAGGAAAATAAATTATAAACTTCAGTAGGTGAATAAAGTAAAGAATAAGCTTCAAATATGAAGTACAAGTAATTTTTTCAAGTGTAGAAATTAAAATCGGAATTAAAACGGTTTAAAATACAATCTAAGGTGATTTCTTTTCCTCCGAAGGTTCAAGGAACTTTCATTTCCTTCGACCCTTTCAAGGGTCTTCCTTTTTTATCAGTGTAGGTCAGTGGTAGTTACTTAAAGTAGGGTTATGTACAGTTACTGGAGGTTATTTCTGGTGGGAATAAGGGGGTTAGGGGTGTTAATCACAACATTTTACAACTATATTTCACAGACATCGATTAGGCAATTCCACAAGGTCTACGCAAGAGAGTGTAGTGTGTGTGTGTTGTGCCTGAGGTGTTTGTCTAGTGGTGTACGTGATCTTGGGGGATAGTTGGGGGGTCAACCTGCATACCTGCGTCTTCTCAAGCTTCTCGCGTATGCGATCCGTGTCCAATGTGAGAGTTTCGCGCTCCTTTTGCATGCGAGCCGCTTGTCCCAGCGCCTTGTCGAGCTGCGACTGCAGATTGTCGTAGTCGTAGGTTAGTTTCTCCTTCTCGAGCACCAGGCGACGATTCTCGGCACCGGCCTTGTCTAGTTTATCCTGCAGATGATCGACTTCATTCTGGGCCTTGTCCAATGAGTTTTGCAGCTTCTCATGCTGCAGCTGCGATTTGCCCAGCGTTGCCTGTGTGCGCTCCATTTCCTCCTTGATTTTCTCCACCTCGGAGAAGGCCTAAGGCACAGCAAAGAGCGTAGAACGGAGAGGGGGAAAGTGGGGGAGGGTAGGTGTACTTTAGTGTTTGGTTTTTGGGGGGAATTAAAGTGGCTTTATACCCTACCCGATCGCGATCGGCGTGTATGCGCGAGACACCGCTCTGGGCTTTCTCCAGCTCCTGGCGCAGACTCTCTTGCTCTCCCTGGGCATTCTCCAGCTTAGCCTTGAGTCGATACACTTCTCCCTGGCTCTTTTCCAGTTTCTCCTGCAACGCGGCGGCCTCTTCGCGTGCACGCTCGGCATCCGACTGGTTATCGGAGATATGTAGCGTTATCGATTGAGCGATTCATCGATTTATCGATTGTTTTGTTTTGGAGGGGGGGTAAATTGGATGTGGATATCGGATATTATTTACAGGCACCTTGTTAGGTTTGGTCTTAAATGATTGTCTGACTGACTGTTTGATTGACTGACTGACAAAGGTAGTAAACAACAAGTACGAGTTCTTAAAGCTAATTACGATAACGATTACGATAAACAAGTTCTATAGCGAGAGCGAGGCTGTGGCTGTGGCTGAGGCTGAGGCACAAAAGCAAATTGAGAATGACTCATGACAATAATGTTTGGCGAGCAGGCAGACTGACAACGGTAGATGGCGCTTGGGTGCAACAACACAATGAGCAAGAGCACAACAAAGAGTGTGAGAGTAAGAAAAGACAAAGAAGGTATGCGTGTGTATGTGTGAGTGGCTGTGTGTGTGAATAGAGGTAAAGCTACAAGTATTAAGGCAAAGTAAGGAAAAGTCTCTTAAGACCAAGTGTATGTGTGTGTGTGTGTGTGTGTACAAGAAATTAACAGCTTAGGTAAATCAGGCGCAAGTTTTATAACTTTTGCTCAAACTCTTTGAGCAGAGTTGCCAAAGTCACGTTGCAAATGGTTTCTCGTGTCGCACTGTGTGTGTGAGTGTGTGGTTTGGTGTGTGTGAGTGTCAGTGGGTGGGGTAGTTGCCAAAGACAAAGTTTATCAGGTAAAACCTTTTGTGTTTCACTTAGATTTGTCTATGCTAAGCTGGGCACTGTTATGCCAGTTGTTTAAATCAACAAGAAGTGAGTAAAAATTGTAGTTAAGAAACAATTGTCTGATTTTAGCCTGGAATTTTAAGCTGGCTAATGAATTTAATAATTATGAGAAGCAATTTTAAAAGACACAGAGTAAGAACTCTGATATATTTAGAGGGGAACGGTTAAACTATTCACATATGGATCACTTCATATAGTAAAATAGTACAGGGCTGCACACAAAACATGCAGGAGACACACACGAAATACTCGGTTCAATGGCAGACAGAGAAAGGTAGACAAATGAGACTGAGATGGAGCGACTCAAAGCGTAGATTTGTACAATGTCAATGGATAAATGTGTAGATTTATTTAGTGGATATTTTAGTATGTATATTAAGTATTAAATGTGGGTTAGTATGTTATTAATTTAGGCAAATGCAAGTTACGAGTAGTTGGAGCTGTACAGTAAGTAAAACACATGACATTTATGGATGTACACGATATTTAATATACGATACGATATTTATAGTAGATGGCAACTATTTTTGTTTAGTTTTAATAGTATTTTAGAAAGTATTGCTATTTTTTAATAGTTTTATTTGTATTTTGTTTAATTTCTTTCAATTGTTTTAGTTGCTGTATCTTTTTGGCTAAATTCTTTTTTGATTTGTTTGATTTTTACTCACAAAACGTTTTTCAGTTTCGCCCTATAGAAAAGTGAATGTAAGCGCAACGATTTAAACAGAGTTTAGGTTTTAGTATACAATTTGCAAGTTAAAGAGCTTAGAGAAACACAAGATAATTAGTTGTATTTACTTTAAGTTCAGTTTAAATAATAGCAAAGAAAACAAAAGGGAAGAAACTTTAAAGTTGCTCTAGTTTTACTAGGAAAAACAACTACTAAACTAGCAGCGATTAAAAATTCTAGTACTGATTTAATTAGCATCATTTATTTATAGTTTAAAATTTAAATTTCTTTTTTTTAGACACTTTTTGCTCATTGAGTTTTATGTACACTTGAAATGCGTTTGATTTGCAGGTGCAAATGTGTGTGTGTGTGGCAGTGTGTGTGTGTGTGGTAGTGTGTGTTTGTTGTAGTTGTTGTTGTTGTGCCACCAATGAGTCAGCGGTGTGTGTGACTTAAAGAGAAAGTTAGAAATTGATGCAGTAGAAAGTATTGTATATATAGAAAGTGGTTCATGTTTGGATCGAACCAATGCGTTGTGTATACAGTAGATAGTTATATGTTATAGTAGTGGTGTTAATCAACACAATTAATTTAGCACACGCACACAGAGACGAGAATTCTTATGACACGCAGACAAAACTAAACTAAAAGAGCACTTTATGCATAAGATATACAATATATGTATTTATATATAAAGTTAAATGTTTGTATTTACGAGTATTTAATTTATATATCAACTGGTTACATACCTGTGTCACTCTCAGCTCCGCCTGAGTGCGTCTCAGCTCGGCAGCTGCCTTGTCAGCGCGCTCCTGAGCTCGATCCAGTTCCTGGGAGGTTGTCATTGTGGTGCGTCCGAAGGTTGTCTTCATTTTGTGTGTTTAATGAGACCCCAAAACGGGAGAGTATGCAATTAGTATTAGGTAAATAAGAGGCAGATTTGTTAACATTAACATTTCCAAGAGAAAGTGCAACTACTGAGCATTAGCATTTAAAATAAGCACAGAAAACATTAGCAGTTTGTGTGTCCAGCAGGAAAGGCAAACAGAATGGCATACGATGCGTATACGTAATGTGTGTGTACACTGATTGGAGTGACAGTGGGTGCAGTAGGTAAGGCTTTTCTTTAAGTAAACTTACTGCACGCACTGTACTCCCAGTTTGTCAAAGTTCTGATTGTTTTAATGAGCATGAAATTGAATTGGTTTCTTATTTTGTTAAGCTTTGAGTGATTCAAGTGCATTTGACGCTTTAGAATTGGTTCACCTCTAACTAAATTTAGTACAACTAACTAAAGTTTGCTCCTTAGTGTCTACTGGGCGTATGCTTAATGTTTGAGCAATAAATTTTGGACAATTTGATTGATGACAGTTCGATTTTCTTTTGTTTTCTTTGGACTAGCTGTGAGCGTTGTTTTGTCTACTTCTAGTGGACCAAGTTAGCTGACTGCTTTTGGCCAAAACTTACCGATATCTTGCCCGTTTCGAACATTAACTTTTGTACGTTCTGCAAAGTACAATGGGGAGCACATGCATATCATGTTCAGCGACAATTAAACCAAATTCAAATAGAGACATTGCATGGTCATACTTAATTAAAGGCAATGATGATGCGAATTATACCCCCTCCGCTTCCTTCCCCTCCCTTCCATTCCATTACTGAATACCCCCACTTAAATTATGCACTTCAATTTGTAATCGTGTAAGTGTAATTGAGATTAAATCAAAACCGAACGAGTGGTGAGTGGTGAGTGGCGATTGGCGAGTGAGAAAAGTGGTACGAGTACTAAGTGCTGTGCTTTGGTGCGGTGCTGTTTTGCTCTGTTTTGACCAGGCTAAAATGGTTGCGGTGCTGATAGGAAACACGTGTGAGTTCTTAATGGTGGGATTGATACAGAAACTGGTGTTTAGTCAGTGGTGCTAATTTGCTAAACGAGCTGACCTTTAAGTTTCTGTCTGGCTATCTAACAAATTAATTTAAATGCTTACACTGGGAAAAACAGTGTGTGCTTAAATAAAACAGATGGAAAAAGGAAGTTTAAACTACTCGAAACATATTATTGAAGACTTTGGAAACCAAAGCTAGATAATGGTTACTAATAGTTTAAACTAAGCTATACGATTATTTCGAGGGTTTTACCAATTAAATTTTAGGTTTTCCTACCAGAAACTTGTGGGATTTGCTCATGGGGTGTGTGCTGTAAATGTGACTACCAAAAGTAAAATAAAAATCCTGCTGGCAAGATGCTAAAAATGCTTAAGTGTAGAGCTACTGGGTGTTGGGGGGTTTACTTGGGGTTAGTGGGAGCACTACGAGATGCGAGCACAACTTAGGCACTACGATTAGTTGGTTAGTTAGTTAGGGTATTTAGTTTTAGGTAGGTTTGTTGGCAATAGGCTTACTTTGTGTAATGTGGTCTGTTCTTCTAGCTGCATCTATTTTTGTATTTGTTTATCGATTAATGTATTTTTTTTTTTTTTGATTGATTATTATATAGTGGTGATAAGTTGTTGTTGTAGTTGTTGTTGGGATGCGAGATGTTGTTGTTACAATAGTTGTTGTTGTTGTTAAGTGTACATGTAAATATAATAGGCACACACAGAGGCATATTTATAGTAATAGTTAGAGTAATAGTTATTGAATAGTTATCGTTTATCGATTAGAAATATATATTTTCATAGTTATTAGTATAGCATTGTTCGATATGCTACTTATATATGTACACTGCACACAGAGGAACACATACATAGGTATATTGAGTATGGTAGTTATTGTATAACTGATATCGGCTAAGTTTAGATAGATTTATATGGGTATTTATCGATAGACAGTAGGTCAAGTTAGTGTTGGGATAGAAAAATTTAGATTATATCGGATTTATGCAGGAACATAACCTCAATGTTTATAGAAATACTATCCTGAGGGATCTTTTGGCTGTCCATAGACACCTATTCCTCCTTGTTTACTTCTCCGAACTTTACTTGACTGCCTGTCTATCGCTTATCGATATGTTATCGGTTGCGGGAACCGGTCATAATGCACGAGTACCTGCGAACGCTCCAGATCGTGTTTAAGCCTCTCGTTCTCCAGCTCGAGCCGTGCAATGCGCTGCTTCGTGGACTCCCAGTCGGCACTGCTGCGTCCCATCTCACAGGTGGCCTTCTCCAGCTCCGCCTTGGACTTGCCCAGTTCGCTCTGGGATGCCTCCAGTTTGATCTCGAGTCGCTCACGCTCATTGACCGCTCGCTCCAGACGTGTCTGCAGTTTCTCCACATCGCTTTCGGCCGCTCGCAGTTTCATCTTGTAATCGGTGACCTCACGTTCATGCAGATCCCGTTCCTCCTGCTTCTCATGCTCGGCACGATCGCGCTGCTCCCTCAGCTGAGCCATCTGCTTCTCCTTGTCCCCGATGGCCTCCTCGAGACTGGTTAGTGCACCCTCGGAGCTGCTGTGATGGGCCTGCATGGCGGAGAGACGCGCACGTGCCATGTCCACCTGGTTGTCCTTCTCCTTGAGCAGATCCTCGAGGTTCTCAATCTGTTAGGAAGTGCCGAAGTTAAATTTGGGTTTGGTAGGACGCTTTTGGAAAGTCAAAGATTTTAAATTTATGTTTTTGGGGTCTTTTGAAGTGATGTGAACTTGTCTCAAGTTAAAAACCTTTGCTTTGTAGCTATTTTAGCTTGGGAGTACAGAGAAATCTCAAGTAATTTTAGTAGTGAATGAAATGTCCTTCGAAAATGTATAATTAAAGACAGATAAAAATATCTTCTGGTCTATAAAAAGTTTAGATTTTTAGGTCTTCATGTAACAAGTGAAAGTAATCAATTATTTTAATTCTTTTTAGGAATTTTCAAGCTGGAAACTTAAAAAGACTTGGAGGTCCAGTTCAAAAGGTAAGTCACATAAAGAGATCCTTTAAAAAGTGGTCCTTAAATCAATTAACCCTTAAGGGTATGTAGTAGAAAACATATGTCTGAAAAGCCTAATTTAAGAAGTCTTCAAATTGTGATTATTTCGTGTCTTGTTCTGTTGTCTGCTCTTTGTGTGTGTTCTTTGATCTAACCTTGCGCTGCAGCACACTAATCTTGCGATCCTTGATGTCCATGTGATCCTTGAGCTCGGTTAGTTCGCTGGTGAGACGATTGCGCTCCTGGACGGTCTGCAGAGTGCCCTGGGTCTTCTTCTCGATGAGACGATTCTTCTCCTCGAGCCGCGCACGCATCTCCTCGACGTCCGTCTGCAGCATGTTGTAGTGCTCCTCTTTGGCACATAGCGACTCCTTGAGCACCGCTATGTGCCGCTGATAGTCCTAACGAAATGTTATGTTTACTGTTGTCAACGAAAACAAAATGGGTTTGCTTGGCTGGGGGACAATTACCTGATGCTGCTCCTCGAGCGTTTTCATTTTGGCCGCCATCGCCAGAATCTCTTGATCCCTTCTTTGTATTTCAAGACGGAATTCGTCCAACTGCACGGAGTTTATGGGATTTTTTTGTGGGTTCGTTTTGGATAGTTGGGTGGGGAGAAGAGGACAAGATACAAGATGGTAAACATTTTAGAATTGCAGCACAAATCGCAAATTGCCTAAGTTAAAATTTTCTTTTCTTTTTTTACTCCATTTACAAGTTTTTTTTGGAGTTTGTTTGGGGTGCAAATTGCGGCGCAGTAGTGTAGAAATATGGCATGATTATGCATGTTTATACATGTCGTATGAGCGATGTTTAATGGGCAAAAGTGTGGGCGTGGTCGAGCGAGCAAAAAACACTGTTTTGGAGAGAATTGTGAGGAAGTGTCTGCAAAAGTCGTTGCCCCAATCAAAGACGTGTGTGTGTGTGTGTGTGTGTGTGTGTGTGTGAGAGTGTAGCTGTGTGTTGGTGGAGGTTAGAAAGGGTCACTTGAAGCAGCTGGCTGAGACTAGAGGCTTTTCCATTTATCGGTTTGTCGCATGTTTTGAATTTTTTATTGTTTGCTTTTTCGAAAAATGTTCATTTTATAATTGCTTAAGTTTTAGATTAAGTTTAACAGATAATTCGATTACGAGCTCCGAATTCGAACTCAAAGAAGTTGAATTAAGTCTGAAGTAATCTTAATTAAGTTTACAAATACAAATCAGTGTATAAATATAAATATATATTTATGTATATATATATATATATATATATCGCTGGAGTAGTTAATAATTATTATAATTACAAGTATTGTTGTTGTTGTTGTTGTTATGTTTTAAGTATAAATATTCAAGATTCATCGTTATTGATTATTTTAAATGCCTTCTGCTTGTCAAAAGTTCTCACTGCTCACATAGGAAAATCGAAATCAAAAGAAAATAGAAAAACTATCTAAATGTATGAGAAAAGTACAGTGAGAGAACTAAAACTGTATCTTGTATCTATGCATGTGAGTTTTAAATGTATCTGAGTCTAGTTATGTCCTTTACACATAAATGCTTTCAATTGGCTAGTGTTAAGCTTATTATCCTGCCTTAAACGACTATAGAGAGCGATTACACCTTTGTGGGAAAACTTAAACAAAAGATTAACTACTTCAAACTGTTTTAAGTTAGTTTTTCTTCAAGTTTTTCTTCTATGAACACAACGATAGTTTTTTCTGCTTCTTATTGCTTTGGCCAGCGTATTGTATACGTCTAGCACTTTCCTATAAACTCGATATCGCTACTACTATCGATCAACTACAATTTTGTATGCTATGCTATACTTTAAACTACAAATCTTTTAAGACAAATTAGAGTAACTCCTTTAAAGGTTTTAGGTTTTGATTTCCACTACTTACGAAGCTATAACAAACGAGTTTTACTTTCTTTGAGAAAAATATTGAATTCGAAAAGGAATTTCTAAAGCCGAACAATTTCTACGCACAAAAACAAAGTTTTGTTTATTTGTTTATATATTTTTGTAGTTTTTGGGAGACGAATCGAGTTGAAAGTTGTAATAAAAGCACCTAGTTGTAAGTATATAGAGTATATATATGTATAAGTATGTATATAGATGTATAATTATATAAATATATTCAGTTGGAATACTAAGTAATAAGTATGAGTACAATAAGAACATTAGTACGCCGTACAATAGATAATACATTTCAATTAATATTTCATTTTCCATTTTCCATTTCATTTTTTGTATAATATTTGCATAGACACATTTTGAATGCTTCTTCGTTTATTTGCTTTTCGATCGAACACTTTTTTATTAGTTAGTTTTTAGTTTATTTATAACTTGTGTTGTGTTAGACACACACACCTAACCAGCGGTTTAAGAAATAGGTCTAAACCGGCTAGTCAGCTGCCCAATTTACCAATTTAAATTTAGCAATTTACTAATTTTCCACTTAACTCAATAATCGTTTTATAATTTATTCAAATTGCCTTCATTGTTTTATGTTTTGTTTTGTTTTTTCGGTTTCGTTGATTAAATAATTTTACATGGCATTTGTATTCATCATGTTTCATATATTAAGTACTTAATTGACCTTCATTGCTAATCACACGATAACGTTTTGTATTACTTTTAATTATTGTTGTTGGAAGAGTGAGAGTTGTTGGTAGTTGCAACTAAAGTACAGTTAACCGATTCAAAATGGCGACTGGGTGAATTAATTTGTTATGCAAATACGAGTTACGAATACATTTGGTTACTAGTTAAGCATTTGAGTTAATTTAGCTAGTTAGGTTAGTCATAGTAGGTATATTAGTTTAGGTATAGTTTAGGTATAGGTATAGGTATAGGTAGTTAGTAGGTTGATTGGGTACAGAGCTCCTTGGCTAGTTTGGAAGTGAAGAAGAGAGCGGGAAACTTACAAATACTGGGAGTAATTCTTTTTCTTTAGAGAGTTGCACTAACAATTTGATCTATATAAGTATCTAAGTATCGATTACTTTTGTTTTAAATAGGTTTTTATTTTTTATTATATTTCGTTTTGATTTAATAATACTAACTTTAAGCTTCACTTGCGTTTAGTTTCTTTTACTTATTTTCTCGCTCAACTTAACACATACGAGTTTGAAAAAATTTCATCATCAAATAAAGTAAAGTAAATTTCATTACAAGTATTTATTTATTCATTGTGTATATAACTATATTTATGTATATGTTTTTATACTAATGGTTTTACATTTATGAGTAAATATCATTTAGTTTCACTTTCTTGCTTTCTTGTTGTTATTTACAGTCTTTTACTTTTGAGAGTCAAGAGCAAAGTTGTTCAAATTTCAATAACCGAAATGATACAGTATCTCTATACAGTTCTTTTACAATTTATCTGAAAAGTTGCCCTGAGTGCTCTAAAACAAACCAAAAATTAACAACAAGCTAGTACCGAAACTATACAAAAATTGTTTACTTAATTTATTTATTTTTATTTGCTTTGTTTTTGGTATCTTTTACTACTTTAAAATGGCACATGAAACAATAGTTCTTTCCTTAGGCTAATCCTATAAGATACATCCTATAAGTTGGACATATCTTTATTGGTGTTCTATACGAGAATCGTACACTGCAAATGTCGTTCGCTTTTCGATAACTTTGCTGATGAGTGAGAGTTGTTTGTGAGGGCGTTTAGGGGGCGGGGAAAGCGTAAAATGCATTATAGATTTTCATTTTCATTAGATATAGTTCCAGTTACTTTTACAGCTTACGTATTTTCTTGGTTATTTTTTTGTAGATGATGATGCTTTACGAGTTTTAGTTGAATTTTGTTTGTTATGTTTGTAGTTTCGAGTAACGAGTTGTCTCGCTAAACGCTTGGTGTCATTGCATAGCTGAAATCAAGAGCTAAAAGGCGTGAAAGTGGACAAGAAGGGTAGCAGAAAGATCTTGAAATGAAGTTGGATACTTTAACCCGAAATTTGGCACTTTTTAAATGTATTTAAAAGCTTGAGTAAGTCAGAAAGTAGTTTAAAAAGAAGTATAAACTTCAGTATGTATCTGAAGTATTTAAACAAATTCTAGAGCTCGTTTTAGTCAGCCATATAATAACACCAAGGATTAGCGGTCTAGGAATCTAGGGAAAGCGTGTCTACGTCAAATTTAAAACTTACTTGTCGCTTATGCTCTGGCGGCAGTTTCGGGTAATCTAAGTCTAGTTTCGAGTATGGCAAGTGATGGTGATGATGGTGTTGTTGTTGCTGCTGTTGTTGTTGCTGGTGGTGGTGGTGTTGATGGTGTTGCTGTTGTTGCTGTTGAAGTTGTTGCTGATGTTGCGTATACGTATGCGGATATGACGAGGAATGCAGACCAATCGGATGATGATGATGATGCGAATGCGTATGCGGATGCGAATGATGTAAACTATCATAGCCGCTACCGAGACCCGAACCGATACCACTACCGATGCCCACATCCCGAGCACTACTCGCCAAAGTGCCACCAAAGGGGCCCGTTGTGTTGGCCAAAGCAGCCAACGGATGTGTCTGCAAATGATTCTGATGCTGATGCACATGATACTGATACTGTGGATTCATCTGCTGCTGCACCGATGCCTGGATCTGTGAGTGTGGCTGATGGTGATGATGATGCTGGTGATGCCCCAGCTGATGGTGCTGAGTGCCAGCGAATTGTTGATGCAAATTGTAGGCATTTGGCTGCTGCTGTTGGTAGTACTGCGAGATGGCGGGATTTGAGGCATGCAGTGAGTGGGACATGAGATGATGCCGCTGATTGAGGCCTAAGCCCAAGCCCAGACCCGAACCCAAACCTGCTGTCGAACCCAAACCAAGACCGAGACCGGAAACGGTACCCAAACCGGAACCCAAGCCCAGACCCAAACCGTAGCCAGTATTGAGCTCCGAGTTTTGATAAGGATTCGAGTATTTGCAGCTGGCCGTGGGATACGATTGGGCAGCCATCAAATTGGACACCGAATGGGCTGAACGCAGTCGAGCAGCTGCCGCCGCTGCGCTCTGCGACTGCAGCTGCGGCGTCAACTGCGTCGGCGTCTGCGTTGGCTGAAAATACATGTTCGGCTGCGATGAAAAGCTCTGCGACATTTGCAGCAGATTATCGTTAAGATATGGCGGTGATATATCACCGCCATGCAGTGTCGGATAACTGGAGACCACGCGACCGGACAGCGGCGTTGTCACCAAACCACCAGGACCAATTGTCCCAAACTGTTGATGTTGCTGACCACCCACCAGCTGTCTGGCCTGATGGCTCAGGTTTAAGATTTGCGATGAACGCGATATCGATTTGTGCGCCTCATTCAGCAGATTGACAATGTTCGATGAGCTGCTCTGGTGCAGCGGTGGTGCCGGATAACCGTACACGTCGTTATACATGGTTGCCGATGGCAGTCCGGCAATGCTGTACCGTCTTCGGCGTATCGGTGAGCCGTTCTGTCCGCCGTACAGCTGAGCTGCTGCCGCTGCACATGCCGCCGCACAGGCCGCACTCGTTGGATCGTACAGATAACCGCTTGAGGCTGTTGTCGGTCCATACAGATCATAGGTATTGCCATAGCCCAGTCCCCCGCCCAGTCCTAGGCCCAATGAGGAGCCGTTTAGCGCTGTCGTTCCGTAGCCGCCGGGGCCGTAATATTGTCCAATTATGTCTGGCAGTGGTGGACTTCCGCTTCCGGCGCCCGTGTAGTTATTGTACATCTGAAAATGGCCGATTTCAAATTGGTTTTTTTTGTTTGGGTTTTTTTGTTCTTGTTGTTGTTGTGTTGAGTTCGAGTCTGTTTTTAGTTCAAATTTATTTATTTTTATTTATTTTTGTTAACTTTTTTTTATTGTTTATTTTGCGTGTAATTTTGTTTCTGTTGTTTTGAGTTTTCGTACGCGTTTCTTTTGTCCTTTTCTTGAGGTTTTTTGTACTAAATCATAAGTTAATTGTTAGCTCTAAAATGTATTTAGTTTTAACAACAAGTTTTTTGTACATTTTCATTTAACCAAAGCGATTTTTTGCCCGAACACTTACGGACTATTTTGGCCCCATATTTTTCATATTTTTCTTGTTTTTGCTTTTGTTGTTTTTCTACAAGTTTTTTTTTTGACTTAATTCAAATGTTTTCAACACTTTGCTTAATTTACAATAAGGTTTTGTAATAATAGTTTAATACTTTGTTAACTCTCATTTAATTTTTTAATATTTTGTTAATTATTTTGTATAAGTTTTTTTGTTCTTTTTTCTTTCTTTTCTTTGCTGGCAAACTGCACCTAAAAGTTCAACAAGGGGGCGTGACTGAAGGAGCGTGAGAGCAGGAAAGAGAGAGAGAAAGAGAGACAGAGAGAGAGAGAGAGAGAGGGGCCTTGGCTTTTGCAACATGAAATGTGTGTCACTTGAGAGAGGGTCACAGTGTGTGTGTGTGTGTGGGAGTGTGTGCAGCACGCCCATTACTATGCAGCATGGGCGTGCCTGTGTGTGTGTGTGTGTGTGTAAATGCCGCTGCTCGTTTCGTTTTGTTTTGTTTGGTTTTCATTTCGTTTGGTTTTTTGTTGGTTAAGTGAATATTGCGTATACGACATGTGTGGCGAGGCATACAAATGCGCTTGGATTCTGATTTCGTATTTTATTTCATATTTTATACTTTGTTTGTGGTACGGTACGAGTATAAGGTATATTTTTTTCTCATTTTTTGTTACTCAGGAAAGAAACATAAATTACTTATAACAATATATAGTTCAGATGCATTATAGAAATAACGTGCAAAAGTATATTGTAAACAATTGTTGCTGTGGCTGTGGCTGTGGCTGTTGCTGTGTTGTAATTGTTGTAATTTGTTGTTGTTGCTGTTGTTGTGTATGTATAACAAACAAACATAATATATATTTTATAAATATATACATAGAAAAGTATTCGATTTGAGTATTTTGAGTAGAGTTAGACAGACAGTGAGTGAGTGAGTGTGACAGAGTTAGAGACAGAGACAGAAACAGAGATAGAGATAGAGTTATAGAAGTACAAAGATATAGAGACAGCAATAAAAACGTGACACAGTTAGAGATTAATTAGTTAGACAGAGATAGAGAGAGAGAATTTTTTATTTTGAGCGCAACTTTTGTTGATTGCGGCTGAGTTGTGTGTGTGTGTGTAGGTGTGTGTGTGAGTGTGCTAGAATCCAACGAGTGGTGGGTGTGTATGTGTGTGTGTGTGTGTGAGTGGTGTGTGTGTGACTTGTTGGTTGCTTGGTCGTCGTTTGTTTCAAATAACAAAATTGCAGTTCATATTTTTAACGCGTCTTTTTTTTGCTTCTTGTTTAATTATTTACAAAACCAAAAAGTAATATATTTAAGTAGTTTAAGTTTAAGTTTAAGTAACTGCAACAGGCGGCCAGTCTTATTGTTCAGTTAAGTGGGGAAAGAGGGGTAGGGTAGGGGGAGAGGTGGAATCAAACCAAAAAGGGAACAAATTCAGTTAAAGTTTCGTCTTGTAAGCAAATAAACGCAATAAAAACAACAAACTTTAGAGAATCGTATACATATAACGATATATAAACATATATATATGTTTTATGAATGAACAGCGCGACAAGTAGAGAGACACAGAGAGAGAGAGAGAGAGACAGACAGTAGAGAGAGAGATAGAGAGAAGTGTGTTTGAAAGTGTGGTATAAATTCAAATATATATATATATATATATTTATATAGTTTGGTAGTTTGATGTTTTGCAGGTATACGTATGTAAGTATGTACTATATACAGGTCATAATTGTTTTTATCATTTTATCGTCAAAGAGATTTGTCAGTTGTTTCTAATCGCCTACAATTTTTCATTTCTTTTCTTTTGACTTTTTTTTTCTCTGATTTGGTTTTTCTTTTATTGGTGCGAAAATATTACAAAAGCATATTGTAAATAGTTGCATACGATTTTTAATTTTCAACTTCTTTAAATAAATTGTTTGATTTTCTTTTTGTTTTTTTTGTTTGAACTTTTTTTTGTTCTTTTTTTGCTTGTTTTGTGTTTGCTTTTAGAACAACAACAAAATATGTCATAGATGTAATTGCATGTAATTGAAAGTGATCAATTCTGGAAACAAATACAAGTATCTCGCATTCATCGTTTTAAGCTTTAAAGTGTTTTGTTATTTTATATTAGTTTTTTTTTATTTCTTCTGTTTTGTTTTTGCATATAAAAAAGCCAATTTTTGGAGCCATTACAATCGATAAGTTTCGTGAAAAAATCGGAATCTTTTGGCAATAAAATGACAAAAGAATTATTCTTGTATGCTAAATAAATCACAGTTCACTAATAGTTTAAAGTTTTGCTTAATCTTTGGTTAATCGATTAAATTTGTTTTAAAAAAATTCATTTTTTGAATTGTTTTGTTTTCTTTTTTTTGTTTTTAATTTGCTTTGTGTGTTCTCGTGTGTACTTCGGTGTGTGTGTGTGTGTGTGAGTGTTTAAATATTTTTTATATTACTTTTTGATTATGTAACATCATTAAAAGAAACAAAGAAACAAACAGCGTTCCGTACAATACTAATTAAAAAATGCACAAAAAACGGCAGCATGTGGAGAAATTAGCAAAAATGAAGCCACTAATTTGTAGTTAATTAAAACTGTAGTTAAACTAAAGAGTAAAGTTTATAAAAGAAATATTTGCAGTGTATGCCACTTTTGTTTTAATTAAGTAAGTAATAAAGCTAAGAATTTATGTGTGGAATTTGAGGAATTAAAATTTAGTTTCTTGTTAGATTTTTAATTAAACAAGTCAAGAGAGTAAAACTGCCGTTAGTCGTTTCTTTGGAGTGTCAGAGTATTTTTTTAAGTGTTAATTTGAATTAAAATGTACGAACAATAAAAAGAGAACAGAAAGTAACATTTAATTTGAAACACACGACAATTAACACCAACAACAGTAAAGATAAAACTGTTAAGGATAAATATGTGTATATATATATATAGAGTATATAGTAATAAAGGCACGAGTTTAAAGAATATATATATTTAGAAATATGCCAAGCCACACACAGCGGAAGAGAGACAGAGAATGAGAGAGAGAGAGAGAGAGAGTGGGGATAGTGGAAGAGAGACAGAGAGGCAGAAAGAGAGACTGAATGAGAGAGAGAGAGCGAGAGAGAGCAGGTGAGCAGCTAAAGTGACTCGCTCACTTCAAATAATGCCAAGAACTTTGGCCAACACACACACACACACATCAAAGAGCAACATAAAAAACGGCACACTCACACATACACACACACACTCATTGAATGCGGCCCGAAATAACAACATTTTGGTTACAAGGTTATTACGTATACGTCATGTGTGTCGCAATGTGTATATGTATATGTGCTTAACGGCGTATGTGTGTGGGTGTGTAGGGGTGTATGTGTATGAACAGAGAACACAATAACGACATCTCCGTGTGTGTAGGGGAATTTTAGATAGAGAGACGCAGGAACTCAAATGAAATGAAACCCAAAGCAAAAGACAAAGACAAAGACTGAGAAAATGATAGAGCAGCAGATAAAAGAGGAGTGGGGGGAAAGGGAATGGCAAATCCAAAAGCAAATGAAAATAAGCAAGTAGCAAAAGCCAAAGGCAGAAAAAGTGAAAAAAGTGCCCAACAATAAGTGTGTTAAGTGCAAAAGTACACATGTACTCGACTGTACAAGTGTATGTGTGTGGTTTGTCTGTGTCTGCGTGTGTGTGCTGGCTAAGTGTGCGTATTTTTGTTGCCTGTCATAAAATGAAAAAAAAATAAATACATAAAATAAAGCGCAAACACAATTCGACCGTTCGCTTAATGACTGACTTGAATAACAACTTGAGTTGTAGGCGTAGGCCACGCCCATATCACTTGAGGAGTGAAATGAAGTTGGGAGTCGGCTTTTGGGCTTTGTAATTATGACAAATCATCACGTATCTCTCACAAGGCCAGACAGCCAAGACAAGTCTTTTCAGCTGCAGCCAGGAAGAGTCCCCCCTCCCCATATCCCCTTATATCCCTTTATGCGCTACCTCTATCCCCTTTGCTGTTCCGTCTGGGTACACGCAGCAGCGCACTGCGAGAATGGGTTAAGTAAAAATGTATTTCAAGTGACGTTTATGAAGTGCTGAGTGTTTGCTGTCTTGCCGTTGTCCCCTTTTGTGTTTTTTTGTCTTTCAATATACCCTGTAAACTGGTGATTTATATAACATTTGCTTTAGCGGCACTTAAGTTATAAATAAAACTGTATGTGTGTCAAGTAAACTATTTGGCTTTTTTTTTTTTTTTTTTTTTTTTTTTTTTTTTAAAATTTCTGTTTTTATTTATTCTTTTAATTTTACTGTTGTTTCTTGACAACCTGAATTAAAGTGTTTAGAATATTTACAAATTAGAGTTACAACTTAAAGTTATAAGTGATACTGTAGATTGTGGTTTAGGATCCACATCCAGATTTGAACTCATATAAGCATGAAGTTCTCCTTATGACAGGTCGGCAGCTCAGTTCTCTGAGCTATTGACACGGCCAACTATTTGGCAAATTTATTTATTGCTGCAAAGCATTAAAAACTTTCGCATTTGATTTCCATTGCCTACTTTTAAGCGCAATCGTTGAATACCTATCTAAATAGTTCATTGCATACTTTTGAGCGCATTGTGCAAAATCAGTCAAGCAGAAATCACTGCCTTCTTGGCAGCACATTTAAAGTCCTAGATATACTAAATGATGGAATGGTATGCCTGCTGGGTATCTCAGTGTCTTGCATGCCCATTTTCGCACATTACCAGCCAGTTTTGTCTGTCGCATTTGTAAGAACAATTGCGGCACGCGTTCGGGGGCTTTTTGCTAATGAGCGGATGGTCGTACGTCACGGACACGGACACGAACAAACTTGCATTGTGCATGTCTGCACGTTTCTCATTTTGAATAGACTGTCATGGGTGTGTGTGTGCTTGTAGGGTGTATGTGGAATTAGGGAATGGGTGGGTGGCTGTCTTGCTGTGTTGCTGAGTTTGCACTTGAGCTCATTCCTTCAATTCGCTCGAACGCTGTTGCCAAATTTCACTAATTACGCATGGTGACCTTTAAAAAGTGCTTTACGATTCGATTAGCATAAGAGCGTTGCTATGCTTTTTATGTGCCCACTTTCCCTATCTCGCCCTCTCTTTCACACTGTGCTGGTTTGTGCTTTTCGTGTCGTGTTGTGTTTGCAGTGGCACATGGCCAAGACATTAACTTTGCCTGCATAAACTTGCAAGTAATTGTTAAGCCAAAACTACTGACCTACCCCAAACAAGAAAAAAATATTTCTCGATTTATTAGCTGACTTTAGCTGTTTTACTAGCTTGCAAACAAACTGTGCTGACAACACAGCTATAGTTGCCTGAAAGCAGCTAAATTTGGGTAGCCAATTTCCACTATTGTGCGGCCAATCGAGTAGCTAGACTGGAGTTTATAGCTTTAAAATATATTAGAAAAAGCAGCTAATTTGCCATTTTTTGTGAAGTGTTGTATTTGTGTGAATTAAAAATGTTGGCAACACTGTTATAAAGGGTTGCATTACTGCAAACAAAAGCCGCTCTGCTCTCTCTTCGCAGTCCGTGCAGTCGGTACTTCTTATTTTGTTAGAGGGGCAAAGTTTGGGGTGTGTGCGTGTGTATAGGGTATTTAGAGTGTCTGTGAGTGTGTCTGGTTTGTCTGCCAGCGACATTTGCGAAACTAGACGTGTCGAGACAAGTCGAGACATGACGTTAGCTATAATATTAACATGGGAGTGAACTTTTTGATGTAGTGATGGAATGACAATTGCGAGCATTGCTGATGATGTGTCTATTATTGATGAACGTGTCGATTTGTTGTTGTTTTTGTCGCATTGTTATTGCTCAGTTGATTGAGAGTTGATGATGATGATGTTAACTGATGATTGATTGATTGACTGACTGTAAACGCCTGCTCGGAGTGCACCGATTGCACGGATCGATCATACTACAATACCTTATAGTAGACATAGGCATTGTCCATAGGTTTCTGGCTCTGCTTTCTGTCTTGACTTTAAAATGTTGCGGTTGTTGTTGCAGTTGTTGCTGCTGCTGTTACTGTTGTTGTTGTTATCGGTGTTGCTGCTGCAGTTCGTTGTACTGTGTGTAGGCCCCTTTTGGTTTAGGCCTTATTTTGCTATTGCTACTATTTATGTAATTTGAGTTGCCTGCAAGTTTTTTGTGCGCAGGTGTCAGACCAGCGCCGTCTAACCGTCTGTCTGTCGGTCTGACAACTCACAGTGTCTGTCTATCCGTCTGCCTGTCAGTCTGTGTGTCTGCCTGCCTGTCTCTGTGTGTGTACGCAGTAATACAATAATAAACCGCTAAACAACAACTTCCTTGTTACTTTTTATCTTCGAGCTGCTTTCGCTTCCGGCTGCTTAATGTAAACTTCTACACACACACACACACACGTACACACACAAACATATAAACCTAAGCAGCAGTAATTATGCGTGTGTGGCTGAGTGAGACGGGGAGACAAGAAGACGCTAAGAGTTGAGCGAAGAGCAAGAATTTTGCAGCTGCTGTCGCAGTCGCTGCTTCTGTTGTTGTTATTCCCGTTACTATTCCCGTTATTTGTATTTGTTTTTGTAGCTGCTTCGTTTGTTTTTCTTGTTATTGTTTTTGTTTTCTCCGCTGCTGCTGTTGTTGTTGTTGTTGCTAGTTAATGTCGCAGATTTTTGGCTGCCGCTGCTTAAACAAAAATTATTGATTTTATGCGCTGCCAGCGTTGCTGCTTGCGTTGCTGCCTCCGTCGCTGTCGCCGTTGCCGTCGCCGTCGCTGCTTCTGCTTCGGCTGCTGTGGCTAGCTTTTAATTGAAAGTGCACTTTTGCTCATGCGTTTCTTTTACTTTTGCTATTTTCGTTTTCTTTTTTTTTGTTGCTTATTAATTTTTGTAAGCTCAAACACACACACACCAAGACACATATACACTCACACCCACATGCACAGTGAGCGAGATTTTTGCAGTTAAAGGCACAAATTGAAATGCTTTACATCCTTTTGAAGGATTTTCTTCTATTTTTTCAATGATTTTCTGGCACACACGTTCGCGCCACGTTTTTAGTGCTCGTCAGCTCGGCTTTTTTTGTATATTAATTTTCTTTTTATATGGCACAGATATTTTGGAGCAAACGTGCTGCGTTTATCTGGCCTAAAACGGCACAATTCGTTGTTATTCGAAGATATTTCTTAAAATATATATACATATATATTTGTAGCTTTTTTCTGCTATATATTTTTCTTTTTCTTGCTTTGGTGCCAATTCTTTTGGGCAGTCACAAGTCACACTTTCGAAGCGTACGCGTCGCGCGGGGGGTTTCGGGGAGGGACTTTCGGCAAATTTGTCCGTGTCGCGTGTCTGGTTAGCTAAAACGTTGCGTATACAACTGTTCGCGTCTGCGAAGCTTTTGCGCCCACGAGGCCACAAAACCATTGAGACTGTTTGGCAGCAGGCAAGCAGTGCTTGGTGGCAGCGGACGGGGGCAGAGGACAGCGCTGCCCACTTTTGGCATTTCGCAGAGCTTCGCTTGAGCGCAAAATCTCGACTCAGCTTTGGTTTAGCTCAACTAAGAAAAAAAAAGCGCGTCATGTGGTGCATTCGGCATACGCTCTCACTGCGTTCGAAGCGTTACGCTCTCTCAGCAGTGCGCCTCTCTTCATATTGCGCTCTCAGCTGTCCTTAGTCAGTCGGCATGCGGTGAGCTTTTACAACTTTGGCTCAGACCGAAAGCAGAAAGCTTTTACGTTTTACGCTCAAAAGCTTTGACTCGTTTATTCGTTTATTGATTGGTTTGCCAGTCGTGAGCAGCAGCTCGTGAGTACGTGTCGTGCTTAACAGCGCGGCTCTGTACTCTGCTCGCTTCGCCCTCCTCTCTCTCTTTCTGTATGTGTTTGTGTATTTCTTGCCACGAATTAGCGGCCAGCGTTTGTGCTAAACACCAAACATTCGGTTTATGCTTGCAGCTGCCACTGTTGTTGTTATTGTTGCTGTTTTTGCTGCAGCTGCAGCTGCTGCGGCATCTGCTTTGGCATTGCCAGCTTTGCATTTGATGCCTGCAGCGCGTGCGTCTGACAGTTAAATGCAAGTTTGCATTCTCGCTTTTTCAGCAGCTGTTTTTTGTGCGACTGACGCTACCAAATGTTGCAAATGAAAATGAAACTGAAAGTGGACAGCAAGAGCAGCAGAAGGCAGGATGTGGCAGGAAATGGGGTTGCCTTTCGATTAGTCTGTGCAGCAGGCACGTTTAGTATTAAACGCATATTGTTATTTTAAGTTAATTATATCTCTCAGCTTTAAGTTGTGCCACATATTAACTGCAGTTTGCAGTAAGCTTTTATACACTTTGCTTCTTTTCTTATTATTTCTCTTGTTTCAGTGCCCACAAAAGTAGGCAACACTTTTATTGCTTGCCAACTTGGCTGCTGCTGCATAAAGAAGCCTGTAAATTACTCGTTCTTCAGTTATCCTTGAACGAATTTAGACCAGTTTTCAAATGTAGGAATATTTCAGGCAGTATCTATGCAGTATCTTCAATATTTATGCATTTTATACGCCACAAGGCGTAGTTCTTCATGGTCTCTCTTGTCTCCCCTTTAAAGGTAATTCTTATGCAAAGTTTAAGAAAGTTTATATTGTAAAATAATTTATTTCTGACTTCTTTGATGTGTTTTACTTATAGGAAATAAATGGTTCTTTAACTCGCAGCCAAACACGCGCTCCAGCTGTTGTCCTAGTTTGCTTTATTAGTTCAGTACGCATTTCATTGTGTATTCTGCGTGTATGAGTGTGTGTCTGTGTGTTTGACAACTAACTGCATAGAATAATGGCATGATTGTGTCCATGGGGAATGGGTCAGAATGAATGGTAAATGGGTAAATGTTTGTGCTTGGCCGTTTAAAATTGAAATGCAATTGCATGGAAATCGATAAATCAATTGTAAGTGACATTTTGAGTGCAAATGGCATGAGCAATGATGAGATTCACTTCAGCATAAATGATGCTCTTTGCTCTGTTCTCGCTGTTCCTCTTTGCACACCGTTGAGTGTGTGGGTGTGTGGGTGTGTAGAGCGGTGTGTGGGTGCTCAGCGCAGTTTCACAGCGCATTTCCGTTTCCGGCTTAATTGTTTTCATTTCATTTCAATTCACTCAACTCAACTCAGTTCAGCTCGGCACTAAATAAACGAATTCTATCAGAGAACTTTGTAATTGCATTGCGTTTGTCCAGGACATCAGCACAGGACATGCCCACAAAGTGAGAGTCTGCGACATAACTTTATAAACTTGCTATATGTGTGTGTATTTGTG
The DNA here is from genome assembly GCA_035046005.1 of Drosophila acutilabella. Classification (NCBI taxonomy): domain Eukaryota; kingdom Metazoa; phylum Arthropoda; class Insecta; order Diptera; family Drosophilidae; genus Drosophila; species Drosophila acutilabella. Next base: position 18,812,390 of record JAWNOK010000024.1, on the reverse strand, counting down.
GGTGTGTGTGTGTGTGTGTTTCAGGGCAAAATGAATTTTGTGGGCAGCCGCGTAATTATTTTATGCCCTCGGCACAAACAAAGCCTCGCTTGCCGCACTAACCGTGTCCTGCCACAATATATCAAGCCTTGTGCCACCAGCCGTGTATTTATAACTAGCAGGGAGTAGCTAAAAAGCGAGTAAACTCGACTGTGGGAGACCCTGTGACTGAAACGTTTGTAATTGAACAGTTTTCGATAAGTTGGTCACACCCTTTGCTTTGCTTTAGGTACAGGGTTAAATAATCAGCAGCAGCCGCAACTACACACACAAACTCGCACATTGTTACACCCACTGCCATTATTATTTATGCGTATGCATGAACCTACTCACTGTCCCGCTACTCACTACTCTTTGCCCCTCCCTCTACCTCTTCCTCTCTCTCTTTCGCCTTCTCCTTCGCTCTGTTAAGTTCGCTTTGCATACTAATTAAAATTCAGGCATTGGCGCCGTTTTGCATAGCTTGGTAATTTGTGCTTGCCCGCAAAGGCAACGGAAAACTATACAGAAAGGGGCAGGGAAAGGGTGGGTGGGCGGTGAAGGGAAGGAGGGGCCTTAAACAGCATGAATATTTGAATGTAGCTGCCATTCATCGACAGGTTTAGACCAGGTCATGTTGGCCTACTCTAAGCCATTGGCTAATGGGCATTGCGCTAATGTCTACACAGAGAGAAAAGCTCAAGTAACTTTCGAGTCTTGAAATTTGAATAAATTTAATTAAATTTACTTAACTTAATTAGATTTTATTTAGGTTTAATTGCCAAATTTCTTTAATTTTCATTTTTACTACCCTTTTCTCTCTGTGTACTTATATAGAGTGTAGTGCAGTGGCTAAGAGATAAATGTGGATAAAGGCTAGCGCAAATGTATTTTGTCGAGCTAAAAACAACAAATAACGGTACACTCACCCTCACCCCCTGCTCCTCCTGAGCGTATTTCTTGATTTCACGCTCCAAATCAAGCTATGTGTGAGTGTGTGAGTGTGAGAAAAGATTTTATAGTTTCTTTGCGCTTCAAAAGGGCAAAAGAGCACGAGAATAGGGGTAGGAGTGTAGGGGGTTGTGGCATGTGGCATGTGGCATGTGGCAGGCAGACCAACTGGCGCCACATAAATGCCCATAGAAAATGTTAATAAAAAATTGACACACACAAAATATGCGTAAGCTGAATGTTATGTAAGGTCTGCCAACAAATAAAATATAAAATAAAATGGGGCCTTGGGCTAAGACTAAGACTAAGACTAAGACTTTGACTAAGTCATGTAGCAATAAAGTAAACTTGCTAAGCAAATTTATAGTAAAGCAGTGACTAAGCTGAGTAGGAATGGAAGTGTGCACACAGGAATAGTAAAGTAATGTTATTTAAAATATATTTTTAAACACAGGTATTATTTTTTAGTGTTAAAATACTTTAAACAAATCAGTTCTTTCTTTAATTTACTGCTCTATGTTTATTAGTTACTTAAACTAGTCTATTTTGATAGCAAAACTAATTTGAACAGTTTGTTTTGTGTTCAAAGATTATAGAAAATAAATTAAATGCTGTATCGAGAGCACATTGAACAATGCTGTGCATTTAAATAGGGCAGCCTTGGCTAGCAGATGAACCGGAAAAAGCAGACAACTGGGCGCAATGGGAACTATTAATTACAGTTGCAGTTGCCATTGCCATTCTGCTAGCTTTATAGCGTGAAAAGACACAAGCAGACATATAGGAAATGCAATTGGAACGATACAACAAGCTGACCTCGAATGGCATTCAAAAAAAAAAAAGTATAAAGAAAGGAAATGCAGCAACAAAACGCCACTGATTGCTCGTCTTTTTTTGGGCCTAGGCGGCGTATACGCAACTTTTAATTGCTTGCCCACTCCACGTAGCGAAAAGTGTGGGAAATTCAGAGGGAAAGTGCTAGAAAAAACAAGCTAAAATTGTAGTTGATGTCACTGTTTGAACTGACGATTTTTAATTACTGATGTCCCTGGACATGTGCAGCGCCTGGTTTTCTAGTGCCGCAAGTGACAAACTTAACAAATTTTATTTAAAAATTTAGTTCCTTTGACGAATGTTTAAGAAATTATGTTTGAAATAAAGCAATTAGTTCCAATTGCTTTAAATGTGCAGGTCTTTCAATAAATCTACCAATAAAATAAATTTCAATTTATGAATTGATTTTGCCATAAGAGAAATGTTTGAATTTTAAATTTGAACAAACGTTTCACGCAACAGTTTTGTTAAATTCCATAAATTTAAAATGTCAAATAGTTTTCAATTTAAATCAAGCTTTAAATTAATTTATGCACAAACTAAAAATGAATTTTCAAGTCTTTTCCATTTGCATGCAAACAAAACTTGACTACGTCCATTGGCCATAATTATAAATCAATTTATGAAATAGTCTGCCTGTGGTGCCTGTGGTGTCTGTGGTGCCCGTTATGCAATAATAAATAAGTAGATGGTATAATAATATATTCATAATTCATTTGAATGCTTGAATAAATTGCGAATACACTCGAATAATGTCAAGTGCACAACGAGCCATTAAAATTGGCATTCTTGGAGATTGGATGAGAATGGAGCGGAGAGGCGCCTTAAATAAGTGTTTGGAATACTCGTAGCTATCTGTCAGTTTGCTGGCATCAAGGTTGTTTATGCCACACCAAGAGGCATGCCACAACAGCTGCCTCTTTCCCACTCCACTCGCTGCTTTGTTGACATGCCATGGACAGTGGGGAGTGGACACTGGGACAGTCTTTTGTGTGTCCAAGGGATTTGGCAAATTGCAGTGGAAATGGAAATTGCGGCTTAATGTATGGCATTATGTGTTGTCTACGCATTTTATCTATGCTCGGGCACACTTGTCGTATACGTAATTATAGAGGTTTCTTTCGCTCTCTGTTGCTGTTGCTGTCCTTGGGGGCATTTTGGTTACTCTGGACATGGGGATACAAAGCTGGCAACTCTATGAATTTCCCTGGAGATTTCATGACGCAACTGGCTGCCTTGCAACGCGGCATGTGGCAAGTACAAGCACATAAAAAAAACTGGGATATAAGTAATAAATGGAGACGCCTTTTCGGGTTCAGTTTCGAGGGACAATAAGTGTGAATTATGATGGAAATCGAAATGCATTTTCTGTGTTGCATAATGCCTCGGCAATAAACTATAATGTGGGGCACGAAGCAGTGGGATGGGGGGTGGGGAGTGGGGGGTGTAAGAACTGTGCAACAAATTGAATTTTATTACAAGTGCTTGCCCCATTTTGAGACATTCAAAGTTGCAACAAAAGGAGGCGATGCACAAATCATGAACAATGCGAGTGTGACAAGCTGTCTACCTCTCTCCCTCTCTCTGTTTGTGTGTGTGAAGGTGTAGTATTGTGTGTGGGGGTGTCTATTGATGTTGCAACTCATTTCTTGAGATTTTTGGGGCAGGCAATATAATAAATGCAACATTTCAAATTAATTAAACAACGACAAAGCAGTTAGCAGGCGTATGTGTGTAGGTGTGTGTGTGTGTGTGTGTGAGTAAGGTATGTGTGTGTCACAGTGTTGCCAGACAGTTGACAATATCAATAAAATATAAGAAAAGATTTTAAGAAGCAAACAATTCATAAGCAGTTGAAAATAAAAGCTAAAACTAGCCATAAACAAGCTCAAATGGCAACACTGCAGTAGAAAAACTATGAAAAGAACTCCAAATGCTAAGTTTTAAGTAAAAGAGTTTATAACACTACGAGGGTTGTTTATAAAGTTAGTAAGAAATCAAAAAAAAAACTGGCGGGAAATTAGAAAATCGATAAGAAAAAACAGTTAACAAGTATTTGTTATTGTTGTTGTAGTTTATTGTTGGTTTCGTTTAAGAGTTGTGGGTGGTATGGTAGGGGGCGTGCCAGCAGTTCTGGTTTAGTTACCAACTGCGCCACGCCCCGCTCCCACGCCCCCCTTTCATAGTGTGTACGAAATCATTGTCTCTAGAGCATTTTGTTTGCCGCAAACATAAATTTTATATATATAGTATATAGAGAGAGTCGATATTTCTTCTTCTTCTCCTTCTTCTTCTTCTTTTTGTTTATTTTTTTTTTCGTTGGGTGGTGGGTAAAAGGGGGAAATTTGTGCCGCCTGTTTCAGGTGGCAAAATGAACAGCAAAACAGAAGAGAACACAAAAGAATACGAGTAACAAGAGTTGGGAACTTTTCGGGTGGATTCAAATAGCTAATGGAAAATCAGTGTGGACTCACCTGTTTTTGTGCCATCGCCTGCATCTGCTGGAACATCTGACGCTCCTCCTCTTTGCCTGTAAGATTAGTGGGCGGCATAGAGATGGGCATAAAGTCTTTAAGAGAGAGCGGAGTGTGCGTGACTTACCCATGCCCTTGGCCTGCAGCATTTCCAGCAGTTTCTTGATGCTCTCATCGCGTGCAATCAGCGTTTGCTTCTGAGTCTCCACACGACACTCGAGATCCTTGATCGTCTCCCTCAATATGCTGATCTCACGCTGCAAATGATCGTTCTCAGCATAAATCGCCTCCATTTGCTGCTGCATCTCCAGATTCGGTTGACGCATGCGCAGACGCAGCTCCTCTTCCAGTTGGCGCACGAGCATCGCTTGTTTCTGGAGGGGAGAGTGGGCAGACATGTCTAAGCCATGCTCCTTTATGCCACCTAATCACCTACCTGATTCTCTGTGCTGAGCAACTTTAGCTGATCGTTGATCAGACTGTACTTGGCGCTCTCCTCCTTGCGCAGCGCACGCTCCTTCTTCAGCTCCGGTGACCAGAAGGTTTTGATGCTGTGCATTGAGCTGCCCAGCTTTTGATTCGTCAGCTCCAGTTCACGCTTCAGATTGCCCAGCTCACGCTGCAGATCCGTGTTCTGATGCTGCAAGTCACCGAGATAGGCGCGATCCGATGTGGGCATGCCGGTATTGTAGCCTGAGGGGTAGAAAGGGGTAAGGAACAGATCTTAAGTACAGTGAAACCTAGTAGTTACCTCCTAGGGCATTGGGACTCTGTCGCGCTGAACGGCCATAGAGCTCGTCCTCTAGGTACAAGCCGCGCTCCAAGGATCTGTCCCGGGAGCGATCACGCGGCTCTCGGATGGGTATAAACTCGCGATCGTGCGGATCGACGAGGCCACCGCGATCGAGTGATTGATAGCGGGTTCCTAGGGGGTAAAAGAAAAGCAGTTAGAGATGGTAACACTCAGAGGAAGTGTCTGTGACTCTACTGAGAGTCCAGTCTTGGTCATTACTTGGATAGTCCATGGCATGTGACATCGGTGGTCTGCTGGCACTGCGGCTGCGATGGTGTCCCGCTCCAGCGGGACTTGTTGGCTCATCCATGTCGCGGTAGTATGGACTGCCCATTGCTGAAATTCACACAGAATTCATGACGATGATCAAATGAGGATGACGGGTTTTCTGGTTTCTGGTTTCTCTTTCTTTTGCTTTCTTTCTCACATGTAAGTGTGTGTGGGTGTGTGTGTGTGTGTGTGACAAGAAATGAAAACAGGAAACCAAAAGAAAAGCGGTAACTAGTTTTGCGAAACTTGTGGAAACTAGTGCCGTGAAAGTTTTTCAAACCTTTCGGTTAACTTGGCTAATTTTGCGCTGTTGCTGCTTTGAATTAGCAGCTTCATACTGAAATTTTGACTGATATATTGGCAGTATGTGAAGTAATTGTTTGAGGAATTTAGTCAGTCCCATAACCTTTTTATACTTTACAGTAAACACCCAATGAACAACTTCTAAGCTTGCCCACTAAACTAGCTATAAACCAGCTGAATGGCAAACCGATCGGATTTGGCTAAGAAAAGTTATAGCCACTTCAAGTTTAAAATTTTCACTTGGCATAACTTTTTGTCTAAACTTAAATAAATTAAGTTAACAAACCAAATGTGTTTTGCTTAGTTTAAACAATTACTTCACCTACTGTTTCCCAAAAAACACTCAGCGGGTTAAGGGAAAATGCAAAAATGTTTAACGTGTTTTCTTTTCTCTTTCCTCTTTTTGTCGCTGTCATAGTAGTACTTATAAAAAGGCTCATAAACTAGCTACATTGTTGGCTGCTACTTTGGCTTCTTTTTCACTGCCTGACCCGCCTCCCAACGCCCACACTGCTGCTCTCAAATTTCGCCCCTTTCGTGTGTGTGATTTGTGGCAAAGTGTGGACCATAAACAAAAGTTTTCCATAACGAACACGAGAACATTTTGCACGTATCGCAGCTCGCGGCTCTGAAACTTAATTTGTGGCTCATTGTGTGCTTGGCGTGTCAGTGCTGGCATTTCAGCCATATTAAAGCATTTATTCTAAGGCTTTATTTAAGCCAGCTAAGTGTGGACTGAAATATTGTTTTCAATTACGAATTGTGAAGGAAAACAGCTGCAGCTTTAGCTGTGAACCTTTTAAAGCTAAGTTGGCAGAGTTACCACTTGATTTTGGAGTGTAGCTGGGAGTTTTACGAGTGTAGAACTAGGACAATTTACTCCTCACTAAAGTTGATAAATTTAAATAGAGTTTTAAGTTTAAAAAACTAGGGATATGTATCTTTTTGAATAAGAAATGTATCTTATACTCAACTGAAGAGTTCTTCATTTTCTGGTTTAGTTCACTACTGACACCATCAAGGATAGACTTTCGTTTCTCAGTGTTTGGGCCATAAATATGTTGGCCTGCTCGTGTTCAAGCTGTGCCAGCTAATTAGTGTGGTTAGTTAGAGTTAGTAGCGTTGGTTAGTTACAGTTTTATTCGAACATGTGTCCCGCTTAAACTCAACTCAAGCAAGCGAATTATGGTCAATTTGTGTGCTCAGTTAAGCGGCTTTCTTGACTGCCTATCTTCTACCCCCTACCCTACCCCCACCCCTTAGTGCCTGCCTGATTTATGGCCATTCAACTGGGTCACAGTCTGTCTGTTAAAGTATTCGCACGCCAGTTCGTATTGGGAATTAAGTGAATCGTTTGCTAACCATAATTGTAATCCAGTTTGAGGCTTTTGATTTGGTTTAAGGCTACAGCAGGAAATTTAATACAGTTCAGCTGCTAGCCATGTTTGCTAGCCAAGTTAAGAGTTAAATCAGACTTTAGAGTGGCAACAGTAGAAAAAGGACAAAAATTCAATTCAATTTCAGTATGAATTCATACCAATCAAGTGTGTGTGTGTTCAAGTGTGTGTGTGTGTGTATATTTTTTGTTGTTGAAAATCAAAATTGAAAATCGAAAATTGAAAATTTGTTACAGATTTTGCAGATGAGTTAAGCCAAAACGGAAAATGTACCATGCGCATGCGTGTGATGTTAGACAGAAATTATAGATTTTAGTTATAATTTTGCATTAGTTTCATTAACTACAGTTAGTACAGTAAGTACAGTAAGTACACAACTAAAAGCATATAGTTTTTGTTTACAAAAGTTACTTGAATTCGTTACGAAACTTCCTTTCGTTTCGAATTCAGTTCAGTGTCCTTTTGTCCTCGTTGTCCTTAAGCCAATTATCCGTGCTAACATACAGAAATCATCTTTTGGTAACATTATCTCAATTTGTATGCATGCAACAGGATTTGTAGTTACTTTTAGAGTTAGTAGTAGTACTAGTTGATAGTTGATTTTACAGTTAGTAAGCCAATTTGTTAGTTAAAGCGCAGTGAGTAGTTGTTGGCGTAAAACACTTTGAGATACGTGAGCACTAAGTTGAGCAGTGTGTATCTTTAAGTTGCACTTTCAATCTACTGAGTTTAAAGCCGAACTTTAAAGCTTTTAAAGGTCTACTCGTTTGCAATTGAAGTAGCTTTAAGACACAACTCTTTATAGCTGAATCGTTTGACAATCAAGACTCAGCTTGTTAAACTTTTGTGTACTCTGAGTTAACTCAAAGAAACCCATAAATGTGATTACTTAGAAGTGCAGCGTAACTACAGGGTCTTTAGCTGTTGCTGCTACTTAAGTGCTCGTCTCAGTTGTGCTTTGCTTTGCGTCCAGAGTTGGTTAGTAGAAGCTTAATTTGAATGCTTAACACTAGTTGTTAAGTTTGAGCAATTGTAACTAGTAAGTTAGTTAGTTAGTTAGTTAGTTGTTAGCTGTAACTTGTTAGTGTGTGTGTGTGTGTGTGTTTTGGAGTGTGTTTTGTGTGTGGGTGTTCACCTAGAGGACTTCCGCGTGCGCCGTAATCCCGAGACGGTGATCGATCGACTGTTGGCAATTCCTGGAGTCGACGCACGCGACCAGGGCTGCGGACACCAGAGCTATTCACTGGATTATAATCGTCACGTGACATAATCCGCGGCTGATCCGCGGCATGCAATCTCAGCCAGCGAGCAGAAAGCCGTTACTCTTCTCTCTCTCTCTCTCTGTCTCTCTCTCTCTGTCTCTTGCCACTCCGCTTTTAGCCGTGTTCTCTTAGCTGTTTTTTTGACTGTCAGCTGTCCTTGTGTTGTCCTTTAAATGCGACGTTTGATTTGGCTTTTAATAGCTAGATTGATATGCACTTTATTTGATTGCAAACATTTGTATCTATTTGTGGTTAAATTCTTGAGATTGCTTTAAGTTTGGATTTAGTTTTAGACTCAGACACGTCGTTTCAACTGGACGCTGCATCTGCAAGTGTAAGAAGTGAGAAGAAAAAACATAGTACGAAAACGAATACGAATACGAATACGAATACAGATACGAATACAAATACGAATACGAGTACACAGTACGGGAAACGAAAGAATAACTTACGGTTACGTATACGTAATAATTCAAATCATACGCATTACACATACGCCCTGTTGTATGCTGTGTTTATGGCTGTTGGTTTTGTGTGTGAAGCGCATCTATTTGTCTGGCCGTTTTGCATTTAAATTAGTCTTAGCCAACTTAACCTTTTTACCCAAATCTCAGCCAACTGCTTAGCCGTAACCAGCTAAAAGCTTGTCAAGCAAACCGGCGGAAGGAAGCAGAAGGAAGCGCTACAGAATGTCGAAAGCATTGCATTATGACAGCTTTGGGAATATGAACAGAATATGCAAATATCCGTTTTCCTTCTCGGCTTCTTATTTCCCTACTTTGCTCCCTCTCTGTCTCCTCTCTCTTTCCCTACTCTCTATTTAAACAAAACAAATCGCATGCAAATTGCCACTAGAACAACCGCTTCGCAGAGGAGTCGCATTCAGTTAAACACACGAGCACACACACACGCTCATACACACACACACCCACACACACGCGTCCATACGCAGCCAACCAATTCACATGAATAGCAAACGAGGTTGGCAATAAAAGCTGCCATTTCTCATAAAGTTAAACAAAATATTCAAAGGAAAAAATCAAGAACGTAAAGTAATGAATTGAAATATGTAGTAGATAAAGTATAAGTAGTGGATTAGTAAAGAAATCTTTAATAAATTAACAGTTTAATTAAAATTACTTAAAGAGAAATGAAGGACTGAGTTAAGCTACGTCTGACGGCATTTAGTGTTAGTTATATTCCAAATTTCACGTCTATTTATTGTTTGAATGCTTTCTTCACTAGCTAAAAGAATAACAGGCACATAGAGTAGCCCTAAGACCCATGAATCCATCACCTAGTGACGAATGCAGCAAATCAGCTGGAAAGAGTGAAAGAAATATGTGCAGTTCATACTTTTAAAACTACCCTCGCTAGCCAGCGCAACACAGCTACCTCAATAGATTACCAGCTGCAGTACGTATAGCGCTAAGACAGTTCTCACGTTTTTTGTTAACCTGGCTGAAACGGAAAGGCTCAAAAGTGAAGAGTGCAGCGAGACAGAATGCGCCGCTTTTATGAATGGACAAGGCAGAAGGCGAGAGGGGTACGAGAAGGGTATAAGAGGTGGTTTAGATGAGGGAAAGCGGGGAGACAACAACAAAGAAGACAGCGGCTAAATAAAAGCTAAACGAATCAGCAGACCGGAAGACCATTCAAATGTTTACTTGCATGAGCCAGTGTGTGTGTGTGTATGGGTGTGTGTGTGTGCCTCAGTGTCACTTGAGTGCCCATTTACGTGACAAGCCCGTATGTGTGCAAGTGTATTTATGGCCAAAATGCAGCAGTGGCCCACAGCTGCTTCTGGACAGCGTCAAAACACAATCAAGATGAGGTCAGAACGAGCGCTAAGAGGCTGCTCATAATAATAGGGCCAGATTCGATTGCAACACAGCACTTTGCTGTGCAAACACTGCACGCAAACACTCAAACACACACACACACACACACATGTACACACAGCCTCAAAGTCTCTTAGTTTTAGCCAGGCGCTTTCCACTGGGAATTTCAAGGAAATAAAACAAATTTGATACATAAAACAGGAAAACAAGAAAATTTGTGGTAAGAAAATAAAAATAAAAATAAAAAGGCTATAAACAAATTTGAAAAGCTGCCAAAAGCCAGAAAAAGCTGCTGTGCAGCTGGAACTTTAATAAATTTGTATTGATTTAAATGTTAAATTGTTAAAACGTTGCCAAAACTGTTAGTTCAAGAGGTGGAGCACTTCTCGTTGTCTGAGCCAAAAAGAGCTGCATTTTGGCCAAGTTTTCAGGTTTTTTTTTAAGGTAAAAGCACTTTGGAGCAGCCTATTCAAGCTATTTTTTATGCCCTTTGCTTATTTTAATGCTATTTAAATGTATTCGATTTTTACTCTTTGTTTTTCAATCGCTTGATGGATTCTTCAGCTTCCTTTCTATCTACTTCACCTCTCCCTTTAGCCCTCCCTCACACACACTGGCAAACAGTTTGATCTATTCATGCATAGACTAAGCTCAGTTTTTAGTTGCATACTTTGAGGCGCGGCGTTAATGCTGCCGCTGCCTCTGCCTCTGCCTCTGCCACTGCCACTTGCACTTCCGGTTGTCACTTTGGGCACATTCGTAATGGAATTTGATGACGAAATCGTGTACAATTGTTGTCTGTGCACTCACAGCTCGCGGCAGTCGACAGTTTGGCTTATCAGTCGACTTATCGCTATCTGCCTCTCTCTTTCTCTCTCTCTCTTTCTCTTTGTGAGTATTTGTAGAGGCGTGCAGGCAAAAACATGTTGAATTGCCACAGCAAATTCACCACAGACCAACTGCGCAGCTGCTTGACACACACACACACAAAGCTCTCTCACACACTACACACGCACACTCGCACACACACTCATGTGGTTGACGGCTCAACAATAGCGTCATCGTAAAACATTTGCCGCATTTTGTTGTTAGCAGCGAGCGGCATTTTTTCTACACAATTTTTTTTCTTGTGTTGCCACACACACACACACACACACACACACACACACTCCCACGCGGCGAGCGTGTTAAATAAGGTTAAAATTTGAAATCAATAAAAATTATTCCATTCATCTAAAATTAGAACAAGACTAAGACAAGCCAAGAAACTGTAACTAAAACAACAAGGAGGAAACCAATGCCAGAGGGGGGCAGATGAGGGGGGGGTAGGGTGGCAGGCACTTGCCGCAAGTCATAAGAATAAAAACAAACACGCAAAGCGCTCGAATGAATATTGACAGTGGCTGCAGTATGTATACTCGCATGACAAATTCTGCGAGGCAAAGGAAACAAAAGGGAGGCGTTGGGTCACAGGGAGGCGTGGCAGCGGAAGTAACGTACCTAGCACTATTTGAGCTGCCACTTTTTGGAGCCAATTCCGTGCGCGTTTTTCGTTTAAGCCGCGTCTAATTATAAACTATCAATTTGCCAGACAAAAATGCCGAAAAAAAGAAGGAAAATCGAAATGGAAATGAAAATCAACAAGGAAAAGCCAAGGGAAATGCAAAGCAATTAAATGTGAACGACAGCTGAGATAATCGACTTGTCAGCTGTGAAATCCAGTCTAGAATATCAAATGTAACACAGGGCGTATGTGTAATATACTTTAGCTAATAACTAAAACTACTTAGAGCTAAATTACAACTAATTATTTAGTACACAATACTTAGACACAAACATATTTAGTTAATACTGCGCACTAAACTAAATAAAGTTAAAATTAAGTAGAAAATTAATAAAGCTAAACTTACTTAGGTTTTAATAAATATATTAGGTAAAGTTAATGCACAATACACATACACATACACATACACATACACATACACTTACAGACAATAAAGAAAAATAGACGGGCCTTTTCCTCAACAAAGTTTGAGCAGTTTTCTTCAAGTTTTTCTAATTTTCTATGGGACTTTTAATAAAATTTAAAAAATAATTGAAAACTTGGCTAAATTCCTCAAACTTTGTATGGGAATGGGCCCAGCACTCATAGTTATTACAAGCATGAATAGTTTTGAGTATTTTGGAATATTTTTAAATATTTTGTATAATTTTTTATTGGTTCGTTTTTTACGTTTACTCAAAGACATACGCAGAAATCAATACGCATAAATACAATTTCAATACAATTCGAGTGTCTCCATGGGTGTGTGTGTGTGCTGTACGTGTGTGTGTGCTTGTGTATGTGTGTGTGGGTCTGGCTTATAAGTACAGTGAAGCCTGGCACAGTGAAGCTTACCCGCTTTGCTTAAACGATGAATTTTGAATGATTTTCCCTCTGACGTCGCTGGGTATGAAATTGAATTATTCGCAGATTTTTCGTTCGCTGACTCCAAACTTTAGTTCCAGTTGCAGTTCCAGTTCCAGTTCTAGTTGTGGTTCCAACTGCAGTTCCAAGCGCACTAACACAGACACAGACATGCACAGCGGCGACTACATTGCTTTGCAAGTGTGTGCGTGTGTGTGTGTGTGTGTGTCTGAGGGAAAGGGGGAAGAGTCGGGGGAGGCGTGCGAAAATTGTTGACTCTCCGGTTAGTTGTTGTTGCTGTTGTTGTTCTTTCTGTGCATTTCCGTTTCCGCTTTCGCTTCGTGTTTTTGTTTGCCGCACTTTTTTAAGTTGTTTGGTTTTTTTTCTATTTGTTTTTTGCTTGTGTTTTTTAAGTTAGTTTCACTTGTTTACTAATTGAATTTTTTAATAGCCGCTTGTTAATTTAATGCATTTTTTATGTATGTACAGGGCTGCCAGTGTGTGAGAGAACAGACCGAATTAGCATTAATAATGAGAACACATCACAATTAATTTTAAACACTTTTGTTGCTTAGTTTAAAGTTGAGTATTTGTTATAAATATTAATATTTATGACTTTATTTGTAGTCTAAAAGAGTTTTATTATTGATTTTTTGTTTCTTTGGGTTTGTAGCACATGTCTAGTTAAAAGTGTGTTAATTTAGTTCAACTGTTGAACTTTGAGCGCTTCAGTTAATTAAACCATAATTTATTATGTCTTCCTTTGTTGTTGCTGTTTTTGTTGAGCTTGTTGTGACTCAAGTGCTTCGTGCCCAACGAGTGATTTACAAGAGGTAAACTCGCTTCAAGCCAAACGAGATGAAGTTGTTTGACGGGGAAGGAGTCGGAGGGATGGAGGTAAAGAAGTAGAAGAATAGCATAAGGGACTGGAGTAAGAGCCAAGAAAGAAGCTAGAGGAGAAGGCAGAGTAGGACTCAAAGCAGCAATGTGAGTGGGAATAGGTGAAGTAATAGCAGAAGGAATTGAAGGAGAAACAGGACCGGAAATTTTGATAGTAGGACTGAATAGGAAGGTAGGAAAATAAATAATAGTTCTAGTAGTTATACCAATCTAGTTAGAAATAATAACCCTAAAAGGAGACAGGTTGTAAGTATTAAAGATCGTAACAGAAGTAAGTCATAAAGCAGAAGGAGCACCTAGAGCTGGAGAAGGACTAATAGTCAGAACAAGAAGTGTGAGCCGTTGAAGCAAAAGCCGCAACAGCGGTAGGAAGGGACCACAGTAGCAGTCAGAGAAGTAGACAAAGTCTCAGCCGGAGTAAGGTTCAGAGATGGAGCATGTGTCAAAGAATGAGCGGAGTGAGAAACACGCGCTCTTTTCGCTCGCTTCAATGCTCCGACGAGAAGCCACTGACACATATTTGCCGAGGCACGAAGCAGCAGCGCCCACACAATGTGGCACTTAGAGCACTCAGCGCAAGAGTGTGAAACAGAGATGGAGAGAAAGAGAGAGAGGGGAGTATAGAGACAGAGTAAGCAGCAGAAAGAGAGGGAGAAAGGAAAAAAGAGAGAGAGGGAGTTAGTGGCAGCGAAGTTTTACGGAGTCTAATGCAACGTAACGACACGAGTAGCAACAACGTAACGTAACGTAATGTAATGTAACGTAACGTAAGCAAACAAGCGAACGAACCACTAACGAAGCTAACGACATAAGGGCTCCTCTGTCCCTGTCTCCACTCGCACTCGCACTCCCACTCCACTTGCTCTCTTTCTCTCTGCTTCACCCACTCCGCACACTCCGCCCACTTACAACATTATGTTACGCCCCCCGCTAACCCTACGCGTGTGGCAGTGTGTGTTTGTGTGTGTGTGTGTGTTATACAGCTTATAGCTTTTCAAACTTAATGTATGCTTGTGTGTGTGTGTGTAAGTGAGTGTGCGTGTCTGTGTGTGTATCTCACACGCTTTATATGTAGGTTGAAGCAATTTATAATAATTTTTTCATCAATCGATATGCAGTCAAGTTGAGTGAGGCAAACAGCTCCGAACCCCTTCGTCCCCTTCTCCACCACTCTACGCCCCCTTTTCCCCTTTTCCCGCTTTCACTTTAATGTGTATTCATTACAGCTCGAGTGTAGTCATGAGTACTCATACTCGTACTCGTCTTATTCATTATTCATGTCGTGGTTTCTTTACTTTCTGCTCTTTTATTTTATTTTTGGCGATTTTTATATTTTTTATTTGATTTTTTCAGCCTTTTTTTGGCAAGACGCGAGCACATTTTGCAGGAAATCACTTTTCTGTATCCAGGGAGTCGCAGTCGCGGCCTGAAGCACAATTGCTACTACACACGCACACACACATACACTCACACTCACACACACACATACTTATACACATTATTTCTTCTTTTTTTCAGCTTTTGTGAAACTTTTTTAGTTTTAACTTTTTTGCGTTTCGTATTTTTTATTGCATACTTTGCTGCTGATTATTTTGCACAATTTTCACGCACTTTTACACAAAATTTAGCTGTTTTTTTCTGGCTTGCCAAGCAATTAAGTTGGCCTTTTTTCCAGCAGCAGCAGCAGCAGCAGTTAAAAGATACATTTACAGCTACAGATACATAAACTCAGTGTGCGTATGCGTGTGTGTATCTTTTTGTGTCCCAGTGTGTGTGTACTGTGTGTGTAGTGTGTGTGTGTTTGTAGAATCTAACCCAAAAAATTATTGTTGTGCGGCAGCTGTAAGGCGCGTTTTGCGGCAAAGCCGTTGTCCAACTAACTACCCTCAGAGAACTGAGCGACGTTCGTTCTTGCCACTTGCTGTTATAGTCGGCCAAGTCGGCTCTTATAGTCGCCATATCCCGTGTATTCCACATATTCCATCGGTGTGGTGAAATAGTTTGAGAGCGGGCTGAGTTTAACGCTTTTGCTTGCTGTTTGCAATCAATGAATTTTCATGGCGCTCGCGCAGTTTCCCTTACTCTATCTCGCTCTCATTCTCTCTGTCCCTTTCTTCCTCTCTTGCTCTCGCTCTCGCTCTCTCACTCCGTTTGTGTTGTGCGGCTTTATGAAAATTCCAATACCAAAATATGAAAATTTGTGCCTGAAAATTCCTTTAATATTGCCGCCTCACTTTCGTGCGCTTACGTTTTTTCATAACGTAAGGCATTGCATAGTTTCAAGTTTAGCTGTCTGGCAACGCTGCGCTGCGCATTTAAATGCCCGCCCTAAAAGTATGCAACAGTTTTCTTCTTGTCGCGTAAGCAGAGCTTGTTAACAGTGGCGTCTGCAGTTATCGGCACACAGGGTATTAAAAAAGCTTTACCATTTTGTGCTCTACACACCTAGTACTGTCGATTGTAATCAAAATTTGGTATTTTAGGAATCATCCCATTTTTGGCAATTTTTATTTGTATTTTTGACAAAAATCGACTGAAAATTTAGCTTTTAAAATATATGAATATTTTGATGCCAATCGATAGTCATATTTCTCCCGAGTCCAAAATGGTACAACACTTGAAAATCGTACATCTAAAACAGCAAATAATCAAATTTAACTGTTTTTATACTAGATCCCGAAGAAGAACTTTATTTTTAATCTATATTACTATATTCTATATTTGTGTTAAAATATAAGAGACAAAAAGAAATAACATGTGGAAGTGATAATTGTAAAATGATTGTTATCAACGCTATATACTGAAAGTTCTGTTCGCCTGGAATTGCAGCTGGAATATTTAAATTGCCAGCTCAATTATTAGGCGGAAAGAAATACCCAGTTAAATACAACCAAAGCGTTAAGCAAATTTAAATTAAATTAAAGCGACCACCAAATTTAAATTTGTTTATATCAACTTGCTAAAAAACTGTTCTCCTATTAGTTCTGCTGAATTTTTAGTGCTTTATAGGCTCAACAGATCGCACAACACACATATAAACATGTACACACACACAGACACAAGCACAGCCAGAAAAAGCAGCCGTGAAGCTCTTAAAAACGAAGATTTTAGCAGCCGAAATACCAGGCGAACATAAATCAGTAGCAAGCAACAGAATTTAGTTGGCGAGTAAGTAAATAGGCGAGGGGGAGAGCAAGAGCGAGAGCCCTTGCCTGCCATTGGCGGACTGTGCAGCTGGCAGCTCACACATACGTACAAGTAGCGAAGGGCTGCAGCGCAGCAGCCGTAAACAGAGAACGTAAAGCAGAGAGCGGGAGAACGCTCTCTAAGCAAAGGCGGAAAAGTGGGAGGCAGAACAAGTGATACAACTGTTACAGTTATTTCTGCACCTGCTGTAGTAGTTTTTTTTGCTTGTTTATTTTGTGCATTGGTACTTGCTGTAAATTATGTTTATCTGGTATTTCAGCTGGATTTTCTACAGTTTGCGAGCTAAGCGGTTCGATGCAAATATTCCCCCCACCCCTTTCAATGCCAAATACATTTGATTTAAATGTTTAAATCTTTTTATTCTTAAAATCCTAGCCCTATAAAGTAACATAGTTCTGCCGTTCTGATGATAGACAGATTAGCATTTAAGCTGTAAATATTAAATAAATTCAATTCTACCAACGTTTCTATAGCTTTTTATTCGATCGTGTCTGTAAGTGTGTGAGTGTAATACATATTGAATAATACTAAGAATTGTTCGCTAAGAGCTAACTAAGTAATACTAGCAACATTCGCATTTGGGACAACTATTTACAGGTGAACTC
This sequence comes from Drosophila acutilabella, assembly GCA_035046005.1. Lineage (NCBI taxonomy): Eukaryota > Metazoa > Arthropoda > Insecta > Diptera > Drosophilidae > Drosophila > Drosophila acutilabella. The sequence goes on along the minus strand of JAWNOK010000024.1, from coordinate 18,795,128 downwards.
CTCGTAGCTCTCCTCGCACACATCGCACTCGACGTGGCAACACCACTGGAATTGACAGCGACACTGCTGCTTGCGATGGATGTGCTGGGTGTTGTGGCCACGCCCACAGCAGAGAAGATCACAGCTTTGGGGGCCGTGACCGGTGCGATTACAGGGTCGACCCATTGTGCCCACTGTGCCGGTTTGAACGCTGCGCTCGCAGTAGTTGGGCGAAGCCTCCAAATAGACGAGTTCCATGCGTTTTGGCCAACTCCACGCTGGCTTCTTGCCAGAGCCAGCCACAATGCGCTTCTTTCTGTAGGGAAATATGGAATTAGAAAGATATATAAAGAGGGGGAGGGAGGGGAACTCACCTGCTTATTGCTAATCTCAGTCCACGTTTGCCTCTGACGGCTTGAACAGTTTTGGCTTTGTGATATTTCTGCATGAGCTTGTCGCCGACCAGGTTAAAAGGCGGCAGACTCTTCCAGCAGGTCTTCATCACACAGGAGCCGCTGACGCCATGGCACTTGCAGTCCGTACGCAGCAGCTTCTTAACAATCTGTTTGAGACAAGAAAAAGGAGTTAACTTGGGGGTCTAAATGAGTATTATGCATACGCACCCTGCGCCCCACTTGATTGTTGTGCAGGTTCATGAGCGAACGCGCGTCTCGTTCCAGTTCCCTGGCGTCCATGAACTTGCTGGTGTGTCGCACGCCAAAATCCACGTCCGCCGAGCAACCGCCCCACTTCCAGTTCTCCGGCGGCGCCGTCTTGTGCCGCACATCACAGCCGCACTTCGAGATGTTTCCCCTCGCACAGGCAGCAGTGACAGAGTAGGCAGCTCCAGCGCTCGCTATGGCATACGTGTAGGCGGCCTCCCTGGAAGCTAAAACTCTCGTTGATTAAAGTTCCTAACACAACTCCTGCTACTCCTCTCACCTATGGGCACGACATGGGCAAAGATATTCTTGTGCCACACCTCAGAGCAGTTCCAGCGATGACCACGAAACTGCTGCTGGCACTCACGTGCGCCCAGCTGCTGGCCCTCTCCCAGCGCGATGAGCACGTCCGGCTGTTCGACGCAGAACTGTCGCTGCGCCGGCGTCAGACCCGGTATGCGGCCGCAGAGCAAAACGGACGTAAAGCTGGACACTAATCTGACGAGAAAGTAGAACAGAAAATACTCGTATTAATCGGGGGTGTTCAGCAAAGGGATTTAGTACTATAATTGACTACTCTGTCCAACTAGTGACTAAACCGGACACAGCTTCCCATTGGCGCTTGAATTCAGCTGCACTGCAAAGGTTTTTTGTAGCTTGTGAGTTGACATTTTGATTGAATTTTCACCTCTCACTTTGTTGCAATGCCGCGACACGAACTGTGGACCACCGAGCAGCTCGTGTACTTGCCTGTTGCTTGTCCACAAACAGCCACAACAACAACAGTAACAACAACAACCAATAAATAAAATATAGCTATAGAAATATGCACAAACAAATGTGGATCGATCGATGGCTGAAAAGTCGTGCTCAATAAACGCCGACGGCGATCAATTCATTTCCATTTCGTTTGCCGCCGTTGCCATTGCCATGGAAAAGCGTTTGAGCTAACAGCCAACTAACAGTCGAGTTAGCCAACTGGCCAATGAATGGCCAATAGAAAACTGAAAACTAAACGTTTTTTTTCTGTTCGCTGTTTTTTTCAAGCCAAAAGATAAATGCGTTCGACTCGAGGCGAGCAAAACTCGCAACTTGCAAGCTGCGACTTGTGGCTCTCGGCTTTTATTGTGGCTGCAGTTAGACCCTGTAGTGGGTAAGTTGCAAGGTTAGGCTGTGTTTTAGTAAGAGCAAAGCTAGAAGCCTTTTTTTTTGTTCAAAGCTTATTCCACTTGACGCTGCGAAGTCTTTTAAGTAAATACTTTTAACAAGTACAGGGTCTAACAACACACAGTTAACTACCCTCCTCAGTTGTTATTGTTGCTTTGCGGCATTTGTAGTGGCATGCATCGGGGGCGTAGACAGTTTTACTGTCAGTTTTAGTCAAAATAATGCCGCCAGCTGTGTTATTAGCCATAATTACAGACATCTCCTCCGACGTCGTCTAATCACGGAGAAGCTTATGCAGTGAAATAGTGGAATGTGTCTAATCAAGGCTCGCTTAAATGCTAAAAACTGTAAGCCAAGCATCTTTTTGGGCCACTAAATGCCAGACAACGGGCCACAACTGAACAGTTTACGGGCCAATTTAAGTTTAAGACGCGTTGCTGGCTTAAAGTTTAGCTCACTTAAAAGTGGATTAATGAAGTCGTTTCATAATGACTTGCAAATTGCCATGCGAAAAAAGTGATTAAGGCGTCCAAAATAGCAACAAAAAAAACACTGAAAACGCAAATCATTTTGGAGCATAAAACAGCTCAATTTCCACATCTTGTTCGGGGCTTACAAGCAGTGATTAATCTTCAAATCGTAGGAAGAGACACCGTGTAAGTCCGCTTCCCACTCGACCCAGTCAGCTCAGCTCTGCTTGGCTCAGTTCGGCTCACTCGACTCACCTGAGAACATTCCAGGGCATAACGAGCTCAATTGTCTACCTGTCGATTGGCCAGCAGAAAACCAATCAAACAGCTGCCAAAAAATAAAACCACAAAAGGAAAATGCGAAAAATGCTGCCAGCTTACATTAGAGTTTATTCGGAATCGCATTCGGATTTGGATTTGGATTCGGATTCGGACTAACAGCTGTGCCACATCCTCGGGCTAAACAATTCCAACTGGTAGCCATACAACTGCCAATCAGTGCTGGCACTTTAGCTATGAAATAGAAAGAGTGAGAAGCAGATCGAAAGAGGGACCTTTTAAGAGTTAAATTTAGCTTTTTTTTGCCTAAGAAGTTCTGCCAACACTGCTGCCAATTGTAAGCCAAAAACTGAAAACGGCTTTCGACGTCTTCGCTTACAACAACGCACTTTTAATTGGCCCAATTAAATCAATTTACAAAAATTACACTTTTTACAGAGCTCAGACAATGCCCAAAAGAAGCAACATGATCGCAAACTCATGTCCTACAGCAAATTAACCCTTCAACTGGCCAAACAGCAACCGCAAAAACAGAGCACATGGAGTATGGAGTATCGACAGTGAACAGTGGACAGTCGACAATCGACGATCGTTTCAATACACTTACATTGCCATTGGGTACTTTAGTTATGGCAAATATTTAGCAGCACTTTAAGTAGTTTAAAGATATAAAGCTACTAAAATAAGTGTTGGAAAATAAGAAGTGTTTTCTTTCGTTGAAATTCTCCACTAAGCCTGAAAGGGCAACCAAAGTTCGTAGTGCTGCGTAAACTTACATATACATTTATGTAGCTGTTGTTGTTGTTGCTGCTGTTGTTGTTGTTGCTGCTGTTGTTGTTGTTGCTGCTGTTGCTCATGACTTGTTGTACACGTTGTTAACATGCAGCTCGAGCAACGAGCGAAATTGGTAGTAAACTAATAATTAGGCTCGTTTAACAGACACGACCAGAGATCGGGGCCAGGATGCGGATGCGACTGCGAGTCGTCGAGCTGCAACAGCAACAATGCCTCATTGTGGTTGTTGTTGATGTGGTTTCAACGCTTCAGTGGCTGCAACAACCTTCAACTTTAACTCACCGCTAAATTCTGTTGATCGATCTGTCAGCGCATCCGCAGTCAGTTATTCAGTCAGTTTGTCATTCCGTCAATAGCTTTTCGTGCGTTCGCACAGCGTGACCGTCATGCCCACCTCAATAGCAACAACCACCGCAATCAGGGACAGAAATCTCTTTTCATTGAAGACCTTTTGTTTTAGCTTTTAGCCTTTTGCTAGCTGTGGGTATTTAAGCTTTGTGCAGGTGTATGCAACGGCAGTGAGCGTGGCACTTTATTGGGTAGGAAAATGTCCAAGTAGCGCTACCATTCTACGCTTTTGCCCTAAAACTTCTAGCATTATAACTGCTTATGTGCTCACCCCGCCTGCCTTACAGGGCATACCTTAGTCATGCCTACCCTCGACTAGCGCTTTCTTAGTTGTTTGTTCCACATACTTTTCGTGCCTTATTTAATTTGTTTGTGGCACTTGAAGCGCGTTTCGCGTTGCGAGTTGCCTGTTGCATGTCAACGCCGACAATTTCATCATCCACAACAACAGCAACAACAAACACAACAACAACAAACACAACAACAGCAACAACTTCCACTCTTCGTCATTTCATTCCCATTCCCATTCCCATCCCAATTCCTAGCACTTCATACGCAGCGTCAACAGTCCAAGTCACGTGTACTTGATTTGTGCTTTGTTCCCATTTCTTAACCCTTCCCTATTCCTACCCTACCCCCTGCCCCCTGCCTCTCCTCCTACTCTCCACTCTTTTATCTCTGGCTCTATATCACTAAAGTCCAGGAATGGGAACGAGACTCGCCTTTATTTCGTGACCCTTTTTCCGCTTCTTTTCCTCTTTTTTTGAGACGATTCACAGCTTAGATTCTTGTGCGTGAGAGAGCAAGGACCTGCTGTGAACTTGATACCGCAGATTTCCGACCAGGGTTGCCAACGTACTAGCTTATAATTGAAGTAAAATCAAATTTAAATGTAGTTTACTTAGAGTTTCAGCTTTTAATGAGTATTTGAAGGCACTGAAAGTCTAAACAGGGTTGCCAACTACCAAAAATATATATTATACAAATTTCTATTTAACTGAAAGGGTTGTCGTCATTGCTAACCATTTATATTTAGTGTAAAAATAACATTTCTTTTACCTAATTTAAATTTTAGAGTTGTCGCTATGTTTAACTCTACTCTATATGAAACTGTTGAAGATTTCTCACAGTGCATGAATTAAGCTCAGCCATAAATCAACTGAGTGATGCTACCAAGTATTATGTCAATTCTTCAGTTAGCCAAATAACAAATAACTGGTTTTTACTACCCTAAAAAATACTAAGTTACTAACTTGAAGCCAATTTAAAGCGGCATAAGGAAAATGTATAAAATTAAATGCAACAAAATAAAAAATACAATAAAAATAAAATTTAAATTTTCTTAAAAGTTTTTTCGAGTTTTCCCCCTAAAATCAACGCTTTTCCAGTAGCTCAGGAAAACGCATTTCCCAATGGGAATCTTTATGCTAAATATCAGCAAATAATTATTATGATACGAGTAGTTTCTTTTTGGCATTAACAAATTGAAACTCGTTTTCGGTTGACAATTTTATGATCGTGGTCGCTTTGAAACAAATTGAGCCGAACATCGATTGAGCATTGGCTAATCATTGGAATGACGGGCAAATCAGGCTGAAACCGTTTTGGCCAACTACAACTCGAACATGAGCTCGAGCTCTGGCTAAGAGTGGGAATCATTATAAATGGATTAGGCCAGTCGCATAATTTAGACGCATTCAGAGCCAGCCTAACTCCAATTAGCAACACGCGGAGGCAACTCGCAAATTATAACGCGCAACTCACAACTTGCGACTTGCGACTTGCAACTGAAACTGGAGCTGAGACTGAGACTGAGGCAAAGACTGAGGCTTTGACTGGGAATGAAATGCAGACTGACGCTAAGACAGCCAGTGCTGGAAAGAAAAAAAGGCTAAAAAAGGGGGCGATTAAATAAACAGTTATTAAAAATAAATATTTAGGTAAAAAATAAAGATTTTAAAATCAAAGGGCAAGAAGCTACAAGGATTTAGCATTTTTAAAGCCAACAATTGACTATGAAAAGGGCTTAAGAAACATTTACAAGTACATTGATTACAAAAAAGGCTAGAAATGGTACAGATACACAGCTTTTTTTAAAGACTATTCCCACTCCGCCCCGTACAGGCTAAATTGGCAGCACTGCTGAGCTGGCAGGCTGACCACTTATACTACAACTCGACAGCAGCATAAACATAAATGCACAGCGAGTCAATAACAAGCCAAAAAAGCAGCAGCAACAACAACATTGGGACTCTCTTAATGCGCACTTTGGAGCCTCATAAAAATATGACTTTAATATTTTCACGCGCAGGCGTTTTTTAGCCAGACAAAACACGAGAGTCCAAACAAAACAACGCGTAACCAGACGCGAGTCTATGGTCCAGCCAGGGCCCGAAAGGGCAGCAATCAATGCACTGAGAGAAACGATAGAGTATTCAAGGGAAGTGAGCAGAGAACTAAAGCTAAACTTCAGTGCCTTTGCCTCTAAACTAATCAAGGTGCAAACTCTTATCTACCTACTTAACTACCCATCAGTTTTTCGCAGTGTACGCGCCTTACTAGTCTTAGACGACCCACCGCTGCGTCAATTGGCTTGCAACGCAGTCGGCATTCTTGGTAGCTACTTTGGCTGCTTTTGGCCAACTGCCGCTCGCATGTTATGATCGCGATCTGGCCAAGATCATAAGCTGTCCGTGCTGGTAATTACATGGCTCTGCTGACATGTTCATGGCGCTCTGCCCGCTGCCTTTTTGGCTTGAAAATTTACGAGTTTGCAGCCAGCAAACAAAACGAAACACAAGCTAAATAAAAGCGCCAATTGAAGGCGGAAGCCACATTAATTCAGTTGGAAAACAATGCGCATTTCTTGGCCAGCTTTTCTTCTTCTTCTCCTACTCCTTTTAGCTTGAAAGTCAGTTCCTTATGACTGAATGCAAAGTGGGCGAATACCAAGCTGAATACCAGAAAACCCATAAAGCCATGTTCAACAAGCCATCAATAAAACAAAAAATAATAGGAAAAGCTGTAGCGGAGTGAGCAGGCTAAAAAAGACCCTGTAGTAGCTTAAAGCTGTGTTAAATCGACTCTTCTGTGGATGCTGATTAGAGTGTTATACACTTTTCTACCAACCTTATACACCCTCTACTCTACAGGGTCCGAAAAAGCACAAATAGAGCCAAGCCTTGGTAATGGCATTGGCAAGAAAAATGTCGCTGTCCGGCCAAGGCAACAATTGTGGCCCATTGAGGCACAATCCTGGCAACAAAAACGACGACGTAATTGACCAGAGAAAGATGTATGTTAGAGGCTTAAAGTGCAGCGGGAGGTGGGGGTGGAGGTGGAGGTGAAGTTGGATGTGGATGTGAAGGTGGAGACTGCTGCTGGCAACAGGTAAAACGACCCAAACGCTCAAAATGGCCCAAACGCAACGTTCGTCATGGGCAATTGGCCACTAAAGTTGGCCAGCTGGCTAGTCAGAGTCAGAGTTGGAGGGGGTGAGGGGGGAGAGAGGGACGCAGACAGACAAACAGATCAACAAGAGATAGTTTTGTTTGTGCTCGAGTCGATCACTCATCCAAAAGTACAAAACGATCCGACGAAGCAGCAGAAACCACCGCAAGCACCGCCAACTGCAGCTTAACCACCGCACAGTTTATAGCCAAATAGCATTGACTTTGGCTTTAACTGTTGGCCAGCAACAGCAGCAGGCATCCACATTTAAGACCATTTTTGGCCATGGCTTGTTACTTGGCCAAGACATGCAGTTGGAGCACTTTAAGCACAGTGTTGACACTTTAGCCATTTTATAGCTAAACTTTTTACTACACAAATATATACACTTAACTTATAAATAAGCAAGCTGTTGATATTTGGCTTGAATTTAAGAGTTTAAGCTTAAAAAAGCTATTTACAGCTAGATTCTAGCTAGTTTTCCCTTTCAAATAGCTGAAAAAGGCTTAAAATATAATGCACTTAGGTAAGAACTCTTGGCTACCAAAGTGTGTGCTAGTTCTAGCTTTCCTTTAACGCTTTTGAACTGAAAACGGCTACTTTTTAGCTTGAAACAGCGACAACTCTGCTGGAACATGAACAATCTTGATCGCAATTTGAGCGTTTGTCTGCACGTTCAATTGTTCGATGCCTGTTACAACAAGTAGTTAGTTGGTCAACTCCCTTCGTCTCCCCATCCCTTTCCCTCTCTCCTTTTCCCACTCTCGCTGTCTCTTTCTAAGCGCATCTGCTGACTTGTTTCCTGTTATGTCCAACAAGCCATTTGGCCGCGTTTAAAATTGAAGTAAGCCCAATTACAAGACAGTCAAGACAACATTTGCTGACTCTTCGTTTCTGGGTTAAGACCCTTTTTGGCCAGCTGTGAGGGCCAACCTGTTAGCGGCCAAGGCTCATGGCTTACAGCTTATGGCTCATTTCTGTTTTGGGCCGCTTGATGCGCATTGTGTTCAGTTCAGTTCAGTTCGGTCGTTCAGTTGTTCAGTTGTTGGCCTGGCCAAGAGAGGAGGCGGCCCACCTGGACCAGCCCACCACATTCAACTTCAGCTTTGGCTGCGTATCTTTGAGATACGCGCAACTGCATCTGCAGCAACAGGCAATTAGATAGCAGCCAAAACAACACACACACACCCAATACTAACACACACAAAACACAGTCAGCCACGTTGTTGATGAGTTTATGGCTAAAATTGATTTCCAGTTGTCGTTGTCGTTGTTTTACCACCCTGTACCACCCAAACTAAGCGGGTATATAAAGCGTCTCGTAGTGCAGAGCTAGTAGGCCAAGTACAGCATGACTACAGGGTCTTTTGCAGTCGCCTATCATCTCTGTAGCTTTTTCTGCTAGTTTTTGTTGCTGCTCCCGTTGCTCCTTAACTTGGCCAAGTCGTGTATGTCATGGCTTTGATTGGCAAACAGTGTTCGCCTTGGAAAATGGCATTCGTTATGAGTTGCTCTGTCTCACTCACTCGCTGTAGCGCTATCTCACTCTTCGACTGTCTTTTTTCTAGCCATTTAATTGCCCATTTTAATGAGATTTTTCCGCGTTTTTCCCGCTTTCCGTCTGTTTGCACTTTTTTATTGCAAACGCCCGTTTTTCCAGCAGAATCATCGACGATCGATTCGATTCGATTGCCGATAACCCGATTGCCGATAGACCGATTGCCGATTGGGCGTTTTGTGTTTGGGCGTTTGTAGATAACAAATTTACATACGTCTCCAGATCAAAATTACTGATTTTAGCGATTTTGTGGTGTGCCTGGAAGTGGCACAAGTGAGAGAGAAACAAACAAAGACAGAGAAAAAGAGAGAGGGAGATGAGGAGACAGCTAGGAGAGAGTGACATAGGAAACAGTTGTCAACTGTTGCAGATGTTGTAAGCGATAAAAAGCCGTTAAGAAAAAAAGATCACAAAAAACACACTTTAGCTACACCGAAAGAAAAATTGTATAGAAATAAGTTTAACAAAATGTTTGATCACAGTCTCATATTTTATGACTTTTAAGTCTCTTTCAACTATTAACAAGTAAGAAAAGTACAGTCGAGCAGGCCCGACCGTAAAATACTCTCTGCATTTTTTCGCGATTTAATTATTAAAATCGGTCTAGAGATATTACAATGTGTTGTACTTGCATTAAAACACGTTGAAACAAAAACAATCTAAGCATAATCAAACATATGTACATCTGTTTGTCTGTATGCGAATACACACACGAATGACAATATATGATGCATATACTTGTATGTATGTATGTGTGTATTCAGCGCGGCCAGCGACTGCGGGCATCGCTGCCGCCACGAAAGCAAACATGTGCTTGTATGTTTCTGTCTCGCTTGCACTCAAACATTGATATGAATGCTGCAGCGCTGCCGTCACATGTGCTTGTATGTTTCTGTCTCACTTGCACTCATACATGATATTGCATTCAGTTATCAATATTGTAACGCTTCTAGTTTTCTTGTTTATAGTGCGATTTCAATGCGCCTTTCAGGATAGTTTGATATAGTTAGTCTTCACTCGAATTATAAATTACAATACTGTACTATATTAAAGAATGCCTAAAAAGTTGAGAATTACTTTTATTAATAGTGGGAAAACGGGGCGTGGCAGTCCAAAAATTTAAATGTCAATGCATTTCTGCTGTCACTAGCAACCTCCATACCAAAATTGGTGATCCTAGGTGCAATAGTTATTGAGATATTCGCCCAAAACACCAATTTTTTCCGAGGTGTGTCTAGTTTTTTGCTCATTGTGGGCGAATGGGGCGTGGCAACGAAAAAAAAAAAGATTCTTGTATTGACTGACTTAATATCTGATCGATTGAGACCAAGCTCGAACTTGTAGCTCTTACCATCTCTGAAATCTGTTTGTTCATACGGACAGACAGACAGACAGACAGACAGACAGACAGACAGACAGACAGACAGACAGACAGACGGACAGACAGACGGACAGACGGACATGGCTATATCGACTCGGCTTGTGATGCTGATCAAGAATATATATACTTTATGGGGTCTGCCACGCCTCCTTCTGCCTGTTACATACATTTTCACAAACCCAATATACTCTTGCAGAGAGTATAAAAATTTAAACAGGTTGGGCCTTGATAATTCAATTCGTTTCACTCGATAATTCGAATTATTTTTGTAGTCCCTTGAAGAATTAAATTATAAAGGTTCTACCAGTAGTTAGAAATAAACCAAAATAATTCAATAATTTCATTAGGATCACTCTTTTGAGACAGAAATTAATGACAATTTTCCAACACTCATACAACGCTCATTGCTAAACTCTAATTTTTAAGAATCATCAATTTATTTAGTATTTTATTATATTTTATAGAGTAATACCAAAATATGCGGTATCAAATCTAGACATAATCGACTTTTGCTTGTTTAAAAAAAACTGCACTTGTTGCCCTTATACCTTACCTTATTTCCATAATCCAGAGTAAGTATATCAAGAGTTTGTTGTGTATCTTCCACATGTTGCTACGTTGCACGAACACCAACACAAGCGCAAGCACAGACACGGACACAGACAGAAATCGTCATCATATTTATAAAACTTTAAATCAGTTCATTTGTTTTTATACCATTTCAATTCGTTTCCAGTCTAAAAGTGTTGATTTCAATATTTTCTGCTGAACTTTGCACAATTTTGCACTAGAATTCATAGTAAATTTAAGTTTTGGATGTTGATTTAGTATTTTATAGTTTTTCTTATTGTGCGAGGGGTTTTCCTTGAAATCAAAGTAAGTAAACAAAAAAAAAATAGCAGACGACGGCAAAATAAATTAAATTGTTGCTAAAGTCAATACGATCGGATGCGATTGGCTTCGATTCAATTCGATTCGATTTGGATTCGATTCGTTTGGATTTATGTACAATACATGTGTTCATATGCTAATTAACACCTTCTGTTAAATTAAGTCATCGCCAGTTCATTGGATCAAACAGTTGAGGCCTCAGGCTCTTGGCTTAAAGTTGTTGGCTTGAAGATCGCGACGCGCAGCTTGCGGCTATCGACTCTTGGCTCTTGGCTCTTAGCTCTCAACACTTGGCTCGTTTCATTCATGCAAATAACTCAACTCGCATAATCTCCAGCCTCATTCATCAGTCGAAAAGAGCCGCACACACACACAGGTACGAACACGCACACGCACACGCACACGCACTGACCACAAGCAGACGCGCTCTGCAGCGACACACGACAAAGCAGACGATCGAACGCCCCTCGCAGTCGTAATCCCCTCGAACTACACGACTTTTTAATTTATGATAAAGCGCCTCCGACTGTCACAACCAAATTGCGGCAATAACCATAAACGGCGCAGCAGGTGAAAACTACCAAAAAAGAGGCAGAAAAAAAGGCCAGAAAAGGCTAAAAGCAATAGATGCCGTATACTTTGAGTCTTTCGAGTGTTTGAATGTTGTATGTTAATTCACAGCGCGAGATAAAGATGCTGTGTAGTCTCCACCCTGGTCAGGAGGAGGCTCCTCGACGCCTCGACTCTTCTGCTCCTCGGTGTCGTCGGCTCCGTTGTGATCGCTTGAACGGCTTAGACGTCTACCCGGGTGCCGAGAGATTAACATAAATGCGGCTCATTAGTGACACAATTAAAGATCAGAGCCGACAATCCACAAAGATTCACAGGCACAAACACGATGCGACACGCAGCGTTTTGAATTCGTTTCGGTTTTTAGTTCGGCGTTTCGTATTTTTTGAGCTCGCGTTCGCGCTCTTTTGTTTTTGGGACCCGGGTCAACCGCTGGGCGCGAATGTCGTATAAGAACTGGCGAACGAGCCAACGAGCGACTGCGAGTGCGCGTGTGAGTTGAACGAAATTCAACAGAAAACTATTCAATCAGCCGACGCAGCGAACATGTTTGAGCTGCGCTCGAGGAAGCTGCGCTCACGAGGGTTGTCCAAGTGGTTGCTGAGTGGCGTTGCTAGCAGTGGTATTGTTGTGAGCGCAGCTAAAGCAACTGCTTAAGCAACACACTGAGCAAAGCGTACGTGTGGTTTTGTTTAAAGGAAGGCAGAGATAGAGAGAGAGTGAGAGCTGTCCCTTGCACTTACTAGCTTATCCCACTGTTTTTCTGCATTATACTTCCCACTTTTCCGTCTGCAGCACAGAATATTTCTCCAAAAGCGAAGAGCGCACTTAGTGAGAGTGGGAGGGAGCGCTCTCTTAGCTTATCCCGTTGTTTTGCTGCATTTTGCTTCTTCCTTTTCCGTCTGCGATCGAAAAACAACAACAACAAAAAACAGTTATTGCTGGCACTAACGGGACTTGCAAAAACTACACTAGGAATAGATTGTGTGGAATTGTTTTTGTTTTATTTTATGTTTACTTACTTTACTTCCTACCTCGTACCAATAACTGCATAAGCTGCCCTCGCAACAAGTGTTTGGTTCGCTCGCACTTGGCTGGCTTGCAACATGTTGCAAGTGATCGATGTTCAGCGTGGGCTGATTTATGGCTGATCCTTTTGAAGAGACTGTGGACTGAGACTGGAGTCATCATTAAGCCCCAATTACGGCGTTTGATAATGATTGCTTGGGAAAGCTTTCCTCAATTTAGCGGCAATCAAATCAATTATTTCTACAAAAGCGGCTAAAAGTCGTGTTAACGGCTTTTGCCAGTAGGTTAATGTCAAGAAATCGAATTTGGACTGTTATTCCTTTCATGAACTGTTCTAACTGTGCTGCTACTAGCTTGGCTAACTAAGTAGTAAATTTAAATGAAATAAAATAAATAATTAAGCTGCAATCAAGCTGCTAGCCTGTTTATGGCCAAGTAGCTATGTTTTCTGTAATAAAGTATTTTCAATAAAATTAGAAGCAAAAAGAATTATTAACAGGTGATTTGTCATAACACCTAACACACACAAACACACACTCATACACACCGACAGCTGTGACTAATGTTCATCAAAGTGTTTTCGTGTCACATTTAGCTGTTTTTATTTTTAGCTAGTTTTAGTTTTATTTTTTAGCTTTGTCTCACAAATTTACAACTTGTTTAAATTTGCAATTGCATCAACTTCAACATCAACGGCGATTTCTGCAGTTTGCGGCTTATAGTATTTTACAAATTGGTTTTTGTTTTAGTTTTTTAGCCATTTTTTGTGTTGTTTTGTATCTGCGGCTGTTTTAGCATTTGTTTAAAGTGATTTATGGTTGGTTATTTACAGCCCCGCTGGCCAAGTTGTGAAATTCGTTTTTAACTTGGCCAAGACGCGCTTGGCGCTTCTGCCAGACGTACACGGTAGCTGTTTTTCTGTTAGCCAAGTTGTCAGGCGAACAGCGGGTAGAAAAAGTCTAGCTCTAGAAACTGAGCAACTGAGCAACTGATGTCTCCTTTGGGCCCGGTCTAATGCATTTCTTGGATACTCGCGTGTTTGGCTTAATTGATATGCCATTTATGTTAATGCCGTGCCAACGTGTTGATTGCCATGTTTACACTTGGCCTAAACTTGTTGGCTTCAACTCACATAATCTTGATCTTAACAAAATATTTAACAAAATTTATGGCATTTAAAAATCACATTTGATGCGATGACGGACTTATTAAATGCAATTACGTTAATACCAAGATAATTACGCTTAAAGCGTTAACGGAGTGACAGACATGGCCATAATAATAACAGTAATAATAACCATAATAATAACTCAACAGGTGTTTGCCAATTGCCAATCGGCAATTGTGTTTTTAGCCCTATTGTGATTTGATTTTGATTTTAGATTTCAGTTTAAAAACGTGACTCACTTGAATCTTGCTTCAAGATGAGATAACTAACAATTACTGCCGCTTTATGGCCAAGTTAGCAGCACAAATGGCCAATTGTTGTCAGTTCATTATCGTGACAAGTGGAACTAACTGAGAACTTCAATCAATTCTACGATTTTGACCCACATTTCAAACAATATCCGATCAATTTTATTAGGTGCCAAGACTATTAAATTAAATACTTTTTAATGTCAAGTTTGTTAATTAAAAGACAGTAAAAGCTTGGCAACAAAGTGGCTACTAACTTGGCTTACTGTTCGAGAGAATTACTCTGAAATTCAGCTTTTCTAGCTAGTAGCAAGCTTAAAATACTTTTAACTAGCTGAAGACTGCTTCAAATGATTCTCTAGTCTCTAAATTCTGGACTTATTTGAAATTTCTTTTATGTTTTTATTTTTAACTACTTCGATTTTAGTTTATTGTAGAGTCAGCAAGTGGAACTATTTAATTAAAGTAATACTAGGAGAGCAGGTCAGAGAGCCAGCCGAGAGTGATAAAAAACCCGAGGCACATAAAAATCAGAAGCGTGAAACAATAATAACTCAGAGTTTCCAGCTAATAAACAAATTTGTGGAAATGCCAAAGAACAAATGACAAACAAATAAATAACAAACAAATAACAATAAATGGCTGGAATAACATCTCATTTTATACGATTGTGGTTATTTTGTTTATTTGTTTGAGCGTATTGTTTGTTAATAGCGGAAAAGGGCACGGAATGGAGTAGGGTAGGGGAAAGGGAGAGGTAGAGGAGAGGGCAGGGCAACGCTTGGTTTCACATTTCCCGCTGGCGCACAATGAGAAATTCGGTCATTCTAACGGAAGGTAATTAATCTCAATTTTAGAGTAGTAAAAGAATTTTTTTAAATGCAGCATAAATATTTTAAAATTAATTAGCTTATTTAATTTGGAATTAAAATAAAACTAAAAAATATTAGTGGGTATATTATTACCTCTAAAATCACTAACTCATAAATTTACACTTCAAAAATCTGCCAATTTTGCCCACTGTGCTTCCGTTGCGTAATTCGGCGAATGTCAAGCTAGAACTATGGACACAATGGGCATTCGATATGCTGTTTGCATTGGAAAATTGGGCTAAACTCTGATTGCAAAGCAGACAAACAGACAGGTGTAAATTGAGCTACAAAAGCAGATAGACAGCTAGGTAGATAGGCAGTTAGACAGATACTTAGATACAAAGATACACAGACAGTTAGATACAAATGGCTGGCAGGAAGGAAGACTTTGCATCAAATTACACAAATTTGCCAAAGGTTCGAATCACATTCATTAGCAGAGCACTGTCAGTTGGCAGTGCATTCATAATTTGTAGGGGGAGTAGTGGTATAAGTGGGCGTGGCATTCAATAGATACTTATAGAAGGAGGAAACAGGTTCATAGGCAGTGTGCAGTGCTGGCAAAGTAGCCTGAAATCTTTATCTAAATCCTTTTCTATACATAATTTTTAGCCTTTTCTAGCTTTTTTTATCTCTTATGGCCAGCACTGCTTCAGTCACATGCGTGTTAATTGAGAGACCAAAGTGGAAAATGGAAAATTTGTTTTTGTTGCAGCTGCTGCAAAAGGTTGCAGGTAAATTTGTCTGCTTATCGCCACATGTTGCACACTTTCACCCCAGGGCGAGTCCAAGGGTTAACAGAGCAGCAGAAGAGCAGAGAAGGAGAGGAAAAGAAAAACGGGAAGTGTCGAGGGTTCGACAAAGGATTAATTGATAAAGACTGGCGCCAGTAGGGACAAATTGTTAACTAATTGGATCGCCAGGTATGCCTAATTATACAGGTGTGACAGGACACAAAGATAATTATCAAATGGCACTCACAGTTGAGTTGAGTTCCCGCTGTCGCTGCTTCAAAGACGCTGGAGTTAGTCATCATAAAGGATTCAATTTAGCTGCTGAAATTTTAAGAAAATGTTTGCTGTTAGTTTAACTAGAAGTTTAGCTATAAAGTTGTGCTATGTTTGCCATTGTAGTCTCTTGGCTATAGTTTTAATACCAAAAAAAGACAAGATACTTGATCTCTGAGCTATATAGGGTAGCCACTTGAGTTTTAGACTCTTATAAACTGTTTCAAACCCTTTTCTCAAATCCAAAACAAAACATTTAGTTCAACTAAAGTGTTGAATTAAACTTTATTGAATGTAATTACAATTTTACATAAACTGGAAAGTCGTTTTACAATATAGCATTCATATTAATAATACGCAATACGTAATACGTTTATTTAACAACGTTAATCATTTATCATCATCTTTGCTGTTGTTGTATATTTAAATTTAGATATATATGTATAAGTATATATACTGTACTTATGTTTCAGTTATATGTATGCTGTATATACTTATACTTCAGTTTGAATATATATAGTATGTGTTTAAGGTTGTGTATATAATATATATATATTTAAAAAGATTACGCTATGTTTAGTGTGTGTATGTGTGTGTGACATAAAAGTTAAGAGTTAACAGTTTCATCGTCTAAATTTGGTGCGGAATCCAAAAAACAGAACTGATCAAGTATTTTGAATATTTTTCAAGAAAGTTTTTCATTTTTTTGTTTTATGTTTTTGGGAGTGAAGTTTAAGTTGTAAGTACATTTTTGGATCTGACAGAATCCAACAGATATGTGACTACCAAATATTTAGTTTAGTTTCTTTAGCTATATATAGTATATATATTTAATAATAAATTGCAAGTATCAAATTTATCGAATATCAACAATTGGTGTTGTTTTTTTTTTAGGTTTAAGTTTATAGTGTTTATAGTTCTTCAGTTGAAAAAAGAAGTTTCTAAGAAATTAGCAAGTTTCAATTATTAATTTTCAGTTTCTTTATAATTAAATTGTTTATTAGTTTTTAGTTTTTAGTTTTAGTGCCAATTGGCTTAAGGTACTTTAAGTTTTTCTGTGCCTTTTGGCCTTTTTTCTATAGATTTTAAACACACTCAGGTATTTCTACCTGAGTGTCATAGTATTAAGTATAGTTAAATTTATGTGCAAATATTGCAAATCGTTTTATTTTACACTCTGACTAACGAGTAACAAAAGAGCTTCACGTATAGTTTTCTTTGCTCTAAAATTGATTGCAATTTGTTATTAATTTTAAATTTATAATTTTTAATAAGTCATTTAAGTAGAGAAATCTTTTTAGTCTTCATTTCAGATTAGTTTCGTTTTTATACATAAGTACATAATAATTAGAATTAGTTGTAGTAGGAAAAGAGGCGGAAATATATAGATAAATTTAAATACGAGTAGTTAACAATAGAATAGAGCTAAAAAAATTTGGCTGCTTTCTGGCCAGTAACAACTGTGAAAAGAGAACTCAAAGTGGAACCGGGTTTCAACCGGGTTTAATCCAGGTTTATATACATTTTCTATCTTTTTTTGGTTTATAAGTTCTTTATATCTATTACATTTTTCTTTGTTTCCTTTTGTTTTATTTATGAAAGCTAACAATGTGGACGGACAAAAATAATTTACAAAAATTCTTGTATTGTTACATTTTAGTTTTTGGAAAAGCGACTCATCTGTCGCTGACTTTAAATATTTATATTATTAACTAGTTCATTTATTACATTTAGCTAGCCAGTTTTAAGTTGAACAATTTTTTAAATACGAGTACGAAGAATATTGGCGAGCATAGGGTTAATTTAAACTTGATTCTTCCTTCCTTCATTTAACTAGATTTATTTGCTAGACTACAAAGTCACCTTAAGTTACAGACTTGGAGTTAAGTACTTGTGTTTAAATTTAGTAAGCATAAACAAAACTAATCAAAAGAATTGTTTAAAACATTAGATATATATATATGTATCTTTTGCTGGCTCCGATTTTAGAAATCAACAACAACATTTTGGACTTTAGAGCTGAGCTTTAGTTTTGCTTTAGGTATTAACAACTAGTGTGTATTATAAAATCGAGAATTAATATATTATTTTATATATATAGATACAGGCTGACGGGCTGTTTTAGAAACAAGCTTAGTTCGCAGAGATAATACCTTTAAATAGACTAGCACATAGTAATATATATTTAGTATTTAGTTAGAGCTAGTTATATACAAATGTATCTATATATTTGGGAGGCATACTATATTTATATAAAGTTATATTTATCGTATATTTCACTACACTTGGAGTTTAAAAGTTTCTGTTTATCGAAGGCTTCGTTAATAAGTTCTTTTGAGTTGACAAATGGAAAAGTAGTTACTTGGAGCTTTCTTCTCTCATCTAGTATATAATATATGGTATATATAAAATCTAGAACCTATAGAGCTACGAATCAGTTTCATAAGTAGTACATGCACATAAGTTTTATATTTATATGTTAAAATTCGTTATGCAAATGAATAAAAGTGCAGATATTGCTACTTTATCTACCACTGTATATATACGGTATATATATAGAATATAAGTTTACTAAGTTTAGGGAGTTAGAGAAACAAAGTTCCACTACAAGAGGTGCCTGGTGTGTGTGTAAGTGTGTGTCTGTTGTGTCTTAATAAACAATTATTATTATGAAAGTAGAAAGTTTCACTCAGTTGTTAAAGCTATTAATAAATTCTTATTGAACATATAGTGTTATCTCGCATCTATAGATTTCTCCGATTTCTTAAAGTTCATTAGATTTCTTAGGTTTAAAGTTAAAAGTTCACTCAGTTGCAAAGTTGCGCTCATTGATTGGATTGCATCTGTTCCAGCAAATTGTTGTTCTTGCTGTAAATATTAAAATATTGTGTAAAAATACAGGGTAATTTTGTTATTCTTACCCATTGTCACTATGGCAAATTGACATTTCCTGCTGCCCTTGAAACTGCAAGTTTTGAAGGTATTCCGCCCTGCGTTGGTGCACCAGCTTCTCTTTTTCGGCTCGCTCTCTCTGTAGTCTGTTTCAAAGAGAGTTTTTAATTAGTTTGTGGGAAAACAAAATTTGTTAAAAGTAGAAACTAAGGAAAACTATAGAGATAATTAAACGCTGTTCTGTGTGACATCTTACCAAGGTCGTCAAGTTGCTATCCCAAATGCTTGCATGGAAAATCGATGCAGATTTACATATAATAATTATAGTCTCTTAAAGTACTACTTAAATTAAAAAAGAGGTGCCGCAGAAGTGATCATAGTAATGCACTCAGCAATACAACACTACTACAACCATTGTCCAGCATTTCGCTGCAAGCGCCAAACTCAAGCACATTTGTATAATTGTAAACTCAAGAGAGAACAATTAACATTCAGCTTGCCAAAGCAGCAAAAGAAATGTTAATTGTTGTTGCTGATCTCTTTTCGCATCGGCAACGAATAAAGAAAAGCAACGGAGAGCGAATATGTGTTTGTGTCATTTGCTTTGGCTTTTGCTGCGAACACATATGCACACACACATACACTCAGACTGCCTAAAGAGCATAAGCGCGGACACCTCTGCTATACAAACGTGCTCTCTTTTACTTAATCTAAGCTACTCACTTGATGCGTGATTGTCTCATGAACTGTTGTATTTTGCGTGCAGCCTGATTCTGTGTGGACTGCGAATAAGTGCGCCTGGAAGGAGAGTGTGTGAGAGAGATAAAGAGCGTAAGAGAGTAATTTCAATCAAAAGAGACTTTAAGTGTTTAAAAACTCACTTTAGCGGACCCGATGGACTAGTCTCTTTTGGCGTGCTGGGCTGTGAGGCCAGCTCATTTTGCTGCTGCTGATCTTGCTTGTAGTGATCATAAAAACTGGACAGACACTGCGAATTGCTGCTGACACTGCCGTGATCACTGCCCGTGCCCAGGCCACTGCAGGGCGTGTGCTGGGACTTCTTAAAGCGTTTATTCCGCCGATACGAGCGATAGCCATGTTGAATAACCAAAGCAGCGTTTGTCATCTGTCTATAGTAGGCATACTGCTTATACCGACGGTAATAGTTTTGAATAACAATCGCAGCTGTGCGCTCCTTGTTCTGCTCCTCCAGCTTCTGACGTCCCTTGTAGGAGCGATAGGCCTTCTGTATGCACTTGGCGGCCTCATAAAGTTCACGCTGCTCCGTATCGGTTAACGTTAATTTCGAAAAGTCCGCTTCGAAAGGATACTGGGAAGTGCTCGAGGCGTGCAGGAATTCAGTTAACTGTTTGGTCGACGGTGGCGGACTTGGTGAACTAACGGAAGGATCTGTGCCGAGTATGGAGTAACTGGCTGGAGATTGTAGTGGTCCCGAGCTAGCTGGACTTAGACTGGAGCAGGGTGTGCTCACATCATGATACCGATAGCTGTGATCATGGAAATCAAAGCTGAAGTCACTGTCGAAGTGCGTATTGGGCAGTGAGTCCAACAACGGATCCATAAAGCTATCGGTCAAAATAGAAGAAGACTCCGAGGTCAGGGGCTCAGTCAATGGACTGCCCAGCACCATCATCTCATCGGCTTCGTTCTGCAAAGGAAATGTAATTAACATAAGTTTTACTCTCTTTCTCTGTTAACTTGACAGACTCACCTTAATGCGCTCTGGCATCGCTGCTATTATGTGCTCTGCCAGCGTCAAAACTTTGGCATCCGAGTCCCCTGAAAGTATGCAACGAACTGCATGAAATAACTGCTAGCAAATACAGGGTGATACTTGATAACAAAAGAAATATACATTGAGACAAGCACAACTGTTGCAAACAGTTATCGAGGGCAGCTCAACAAGTTTAGCTTGATTTAAATTAAATTACAAAAGTAACTTTTCCTTCACCACATTATTTAATTTCTGCTTACTTTTCAAGCTGCCCTCGCTACCTGTATAATTTGTCTGTTGAGAGCACGCGATACACACACTTAGTAGCTAAATATTTACAATAGAGTTGAGTACATTTTGAACATATTTACAGCTGTATGCGACACACGACATATTAGTTACTAAGTTAGTTAGGTTGATTAGCTTAGTAAATTGTTAATTGTAGGACTGTGTAGCACATCGATAAAAACACGCACATTTACGGTTTAGTTACTAATCATACGTTTAAGTATTAGGCGAGCGTATTTACATAAATACCTGCTTATGAACAGTGTGGGCATTTTAGCTTGTTTATAGCTAAATTAAAACTACTTTGGAATTTGATCAAGAATAGAGTCAAAAACTGAAATTTTTCTATAGAATTTAAATTTTTGGTTAGCTTTTTCTAGCCTTTTTTATACATATGTGGCTATTTTAACTAGCTAAAGCTTTGCCCACGCTGTTTAACATAAGCGTATTTATGTTTTTACACTCACACACACATAAACACACACACACACACTTCGCAATAGAAATCAACATGAAACATTTACATAGATTATATGAGACTATTAGACTTTGACAAGTATTTACAATTAGTGTGTGTGTGAAAGTGTGTGTGTCGGTGTGTATGTGTGTGTGTTTAGTACAAGTATGCAACGAACAACAGCAATAACAACGAGCAACGAACAACAACAATTGAGAGACAGTTTAGTTTAGATTAGTTTTGGTTAGCTATTTTAACAGTTATGCATTAGATTTGATGGCATACTCGATATACGATAGACGATAAACAGCAGGATTAAATGCATCCTCTGTATGTGTGTGTGTTTGTGTGTGTATGTGTGTGTTTTGTAGAAGATTTGTTGTTGTCACTGACCTACAACGGGATCGTTGAGCTCATTGTTAATGGTGACATCGGTGACGCTCGTCGAATTCTCATCACAATCGATTTCTTTGTCGTGTATGGGACTCGATTCGCCCGTGGATACCTCGCCTGGTTGTGAATTTAGCGAGAGGTGTTTAAGCACTTTTTGTCGTCAGCAAACAATAATATTTTCTTCTTCTTTTTCAACTAAAACTTATACCCATGCAATCCTCTAATACTTACACAATGCAAAATCCATTTTACGCAGTGGGGACAATAATCCGGAGCAGTTATTCCCGGCCAGCGTATCCAGCGGTGAATCAACGCCCAGTGCATAGTTGTCGTGTGCTTCAAAGTTGCTGGAAAAGGAAAAACAACTTCATTAACTGAAGGGTTTCCTATAGAAAAGGGTATACTCACCCATGAAGTCTCGTCAAAGGCTTGACGGATTTGCTGCGCATGTCCATGTTGATGCCGCTGTCGATGGAGGAGCGCTTCGAGTAGCGACTGTTGTTGTTGGGCGGGCTTTGGTTGCTGCAAGCAAACCAAATCATTTCAGATCAGTAACTATAATGTTTAGCAGACTAAATTTTCATACCTATGCCAAGCAACGGGCCGCAAAAAGACGCCATCGTGTCGTCGTTGCAATTCCAACTCATAGACACTATATCCAGGCTCCTCAGTCGTCGACTCAACGGCCAAATTCATGGAAAGATTGGCAAGACCACCGCGTGGGTGTGGCTTACGGCAACGCTCCTTCTCCAGACGACACAGCTGCGACAACAGTTGTTTGTGCCCCTTGAGACTGGCCAAATCCAGCGGCGTCTGTTGGCCCTGTGTCTTGATTTTTAGCGCATTATGATTCCACTTGTAGAGCAGCAGCGTGCACTCGATGTGACCACGCACACAGGCCCAGGCGAGTGGCGTAAATCCGTGCACATCCTGACTGAGTGCATCCAACTCCGTTTCGAGTATGATATGTGGATTCTCGGCACGCCAGTTGAGCATGGCGCCCACCAGTTTGGCATAGCCCAAAGCAGCTGCCAAATGTAGTAAAGTCATGCCACGCAGGCCCACACTCCAGCTGGCGACGGTGCTAGGCGTATTCCAGGCGTGCTTCGTCAAGCGATGGCAGTAGGCTACCAGTTTGTCCTCGAAATTGGGCTCCAGGTAGAGCGCTGTCTGATCCGTCTGCGAAAAGGAAGGTAGAATTAATCGAAAAGGTATAAAAGAAGTTTAGGACTGGGTTGACTACCCCACTCACCGCCAGTTCCTGCTCCACTTTGAGCTGCAGTTTCTCATCTATGGTGGACAGACGATTGAGTAGCGTGAACTTGTACAGACAATCGTTGGAGCTGCTGGCATCGAAGGGTGCGTCAGCGAGCAAGGATAATTTGTACTCGAACATGGCCGCATTGGAGACGAGAAAACCGCCGCAGGCCACTTGCAGTGTTACCACACCTGCCTCATGTGCAGGGCAGTAGCAGCGCAGCACGCCCTCCTGCACCAGCACCGTGGGCACTGGCTGGGCATCGAAGAGCACCGTGTAACAGCCGAGGTCACTGCTCCAAGGACCTGCGACAAGAACCTTCACACCGCCCTCGGTGTAGGACCACTCGGGACTAAAATCACAAATGTTGTGCAACTTGCGCTGCGATGGTGACTGTGTTGGCGTTGCCAGATAGTTCAAATTCTGGCCGTGACTTTGCTCCTGCTCCAAGGCGGTGTTATTCAGCGCCTGCTTGTCATCCAAATCCAACTCGGGGAACTCCACGAGCATATCGAAGGCATCCAAGTTGGCAAAAACATCTGCGTTGTTATCGTCCTCAGCTGGTGGAGTTGCCACACTGTTAAGCTGAGTATGTTGTTGTTGCTGATCCGTTGTTGCTGCAACTGTTGCTGTTGTTACGGCTGCTGTTGCTGCTGCTGAGTTGTACGGCAAATTGGCTATAAGAGTTCGTTGTATGTCCTCGTGTGACAAATCCAGCGTTTCATTAAAGAAACTCATGTTTTCTGTTTGTGCTTCTTCCTCGTTGTTGTTGCTCTGATTGTTGTTGTTGTTGGCGGAGTAGCTGCTGTCATCGCTGGCGCTAATTTGGCTGCTGTTATCACTGGAAGCACTAAAGTTTGCACAACCATTAAGTTGAGGGGCCGTGGCCGGATTGTTAACGCTGTTGTTGCAGTTGCTGTTGTAGCTTCTGGTTGGCTGCTGTTGCTGCTGTGATTCCAACTCCAGCTGTCAAATAAATAAAATTATTATCCACTCTTATAAAACTCACATTTATTACAGTCTGATTTGGCTTTAAATCGGCTAAAAGGGCTAAACAGAGGAAAAATTATGGCTGTTTTGAGTTTTTCAGCTAAATGGGCGCCTAAAAGCATGCTACAGATTTTAAGAACTAGGTTTATCCACTCAAACAGTCATAATAATGCACAAATGCATAAACATATAAGTATTTCTTTCGACCTGAAGGGGTAGCATATATTTCATTATTTTAACTTTTTACAAAACCAAATTTAATCAACATAAACTGACTAAATGCAGTTGATTTGCGGTCAAAACCACAAGACTCATAAGTCGCTCCCACCTTCGATTGCCACTCACCTCATTGAGCTCATTGGCGCTCATTAAATTATCACAATTTGTTGCTGTTGCTGCTGCTACAGCTGCTGCTGCTGTTGTTGTTGCTGCTGCTGCTGTTGTTGCAATTTGTTGCTGTTGATTGCCATCGATAATCGACTGTAAGGAACTCGAGTTTGATGTTGTTGCCGACGTGGAAGGAGTGTTGCCAGCGGAAGACGTTGTTGCCGTTGTTGTTGCTGCCACAGTTGCTCTGAGCAGATTGTTATTGCTGCTGCTGTTGTTGTTGTTGTTGCTGCTACCCCCACTGCTGAGCTGCTGATGTTCTGGTGACATACACATGGCCTCAACTTGGGGTTGATTGTTGGGGTTTGCATTTGCTGCTGCTGCTACAGCTGTTGTTGTTGCTGCTGCTGCTGCTGCTGTCTGTTGCAATTTATAATAATGTGTGTTGTTGTTGTTGTTGTTGCTGGCAGCACTCGCTTGCTGCTGCTGCTGTTGATTGTATATAAAGTTATTACTGTTAACATTATTATTTACGACATTTAATTCGTTGCTTGTTTGAGCTGTTGTTGCTGTCTCTCTCGGTGTTGCCGTTGTTGTTGTTGTAGCTGCTGGTGCTGCTGTTGTTGTTGTTGCTGCTGTTGCTGTTAATTGCTTGCTGCTGTTGTGGCTGATTTTGTTGTTTGAGGTTTGATTTTCAATTAGTTCCGTATCCATGACATTTGAGGCAATTGTTGTTGCTGTTGTTGTAGCTCCTGCCGCTGCTGCCGCCGCCGCTGCTGCTGCTGCAGCCTCCCTTGTTGTTGCCGTTATTGTTGTATTGGCAATTTGCAGACGATGATTTAAATGTGTGGAATTGTTGTTGCTGTTATTGTTATTGTGATTATGGTTTTGATTGCTCTGATTGTGACTAGCCACAAAGCGTTGCAAGTTTAAGTGTTGCTGCTGCTGCTGTTGTTGGTACTGCTGATGTTGTTGTTGCTGATGTTGTTGTTGCTGTTGTTGTTGTTGCTGCTGTATTATCAGATTACTTCTTGTGGCCAACATTTGACTGGCACAACGATATTGCTGCTGATAGTTGCTGCCATCTGTCTGCTGTTGCTGCTGCTGTTGTTGTTGTTGTTGTTGCTGCTGCGGAATGATTTGGAACTTGATCGCTGATTCTTGCGGCAACTGTTGTGTGGCATTGTGGAACTGCGTGTGCGAATTATCCAAGTGCAACGCTGACTCACGCTGCCTGTGACGCTCTGACCAGCGTGAATAAAGCTGTAAAGAAAATTGTTTGCGGTTAGGGTTAAAAACGTTGAGGTTAGACACGATTCTGTTAAGAAGTTATCAGTATTTAGGTATAATTTAAAGATACTTGGATATTTTAAAGCAAGACAGAGTAAAATTATGGGGACAACTCACCTTGCTGGCCACCACAACATTCGGTGTGCCGTTCTGCCCATTGTAGCCCTCATTTCCACGCTTTTCCGACACAGATTTGACAATGCCCGTCCGTCGCATAACAGGGTGTGTGCAGGTCTTGCCATCGGCACAACTGGCATCACCACAACCGCAATCCAATTGCTTGACCAACGCTGCCTGACGCGAAAGTCGCTGCTTCTCCATCAGCTGACAGACAATGGACTCCACTGTCTCGGCGGTCTACAAAATGGAGCAGCAAAAGGGTTAGAAGAAGTGCTATAAGTTATATAAACATAGTTTTAATACCTACCGATATTTCTATATCGTTGCCCGAGTCCGAATCCTCATCCGAGTTAACAGTGGACACTGTAGATTAAATAGCAGTTTAAATTTCTATAGGTTCTTCCTAGGAAAGCTTTACTTACACATGGGCTTTAGCTGACTGACCAATTCCTCCTTGGTCCACTCCTTCTTGTCGCCCCAGAGTGTGATGCTGGGCGCAATGACCGCCATTTTGTTATCATCCGGATACGGGACATTCAGATAGTGCACCAAAACAATATCCGGATTCTAAAATTGAGTTGATGCAATAAATTTGGAGTGAATACGGTCACACCCCCTTCGTCTACCCACTGAAACACCTACCTGCAAGAGCCAGTAACATCTGCGATGAAATGTGGGCAATATGGCGGAGTGTACATAACAGCCGTAGATGCACTGTGGAGCAAAAACACAAACAAGATCATAAAACATGAAATATATATAGAAATATAGCTAAAGTTTCCAACTGTACGCGCTTTAATTTAATTGGAAGACATAAAAAAAATGGAGTCAAAGCTTAAATTAAATTACGTATCGCCCACGCTAGGGGGCGCCATCAGCAGCCAACTCAAGTGCCAAAAATCAAACCCTTTTTGTTTTACTACTGTGTAGTTTGAGTTATACAACATCTTTTCTTGTTGTTTTGCTTTATTCTCTTTGTTTTCTTTCCACTTTTTTTTTGCTGCGCATTTCTTTTGCCGGCTTCGCTGATAAATTTGTTGGCCGCCGTCTTTGGGCGATATGCCGCTGATATTTTGTGTTGTTGTTTCTCGTTTTTTTCTCCCCTGGCATTTCAAGTGTTTCAACGTTTATAAATATTAGTTATCGTGTAAGGAGACACACGGACAGACAGTTAGACGGACAGTAAGACAGACAGACAGCCAGGAAGCCCCATGCTGTGCATGCCAAGTGCATAAATCTCCACAAGCTACTTGTCTTTGCTGCGAAGTGCAAAAAAAAACAAATAAAAGAAAGAAATAGATGGAGAGAGATGGAAATTCAAGCAGCGTATTAAAATAAAAATTAAAACATGTGAGAGAGAGTTGCAACTGTAAATGATTGACTTTAACATATCCAGTTTATGCAGACTAATAATAATAAGCTTTACACACACAAATACATAACCATTAAAGTTTTTTTGTAGAGTTTACTCTCTCTCTTTTGATCACGACAGAGCCTAGCTTCATGTTTAGCAGCAACTGTGCATACAGCCCAACAGGCGCAAAGCGACTGTTCTATCGAGTGCGCTGTACACACAATTGATGTTTCTATTAACTCAATGCACTCTCTCATACTCCGTCGCTTCCTTTATCCATCTTCCACGCGCGCTCACACAGAAGCAGGCTGAACGCACGTCGATAAAGAGAGCACGTGTTAAAAGCAGAGGTGTCTAGGCTTACGCTCTTTAGGCAGCGCTTATATGTGTGTGTGCTTTGCTTTAGCCTAGGCTGGCAGCTCACACACAGTGTTATTCTCCGTCTCTCATCGCAAAGAGATCACCAACAACAACAAACTTTTTTTTCTGCGCAGCCAGCCCATATAATTTTGTGTTCTCTTCTCTCGATTTAACAGTTGTTAAATTCTGTTTACATATAACACACATCAATATACATTTTATAAATCACTAATGCAACTGTCTTAACAGCACAGAACACCTTATATAACACATATTTAAAGGGTATATCGTATAGAAATTGCCCCAAGAGTAAAACAAAAAAAATTGGCGTGAAAACGCCAACAGTTTTTATGCTTCTGTAATGGCAGCAAAGAGAGTCCAAGGAAGAGAGTAGCTGGAGAAGGGGAATGAGGGAACTCGACTGACGGACGGACGGAGGGACAAGAGACATTATAAATACGCTTAACCCTTGGCAGAGCTTATTTCATTAGCAGACAAACAAACAGCCAGAAAGCAGCCAAAACGACAAGAGCCAAGCGCCGGAGAAAAAAACAAGAAAAAGAAAACTTAGTTTTTCCGTATACATCCGGCGGAAAATCATAACTCACTTTGGAAATTGTGACTGGGCAACCCTTGAAAGTTAAATACATAAAAAAAAACAGCTTAACTTAAGCTTCGACTTCCGTCCAGCTAACTTAATGGCTAATATACGCTTTGACGCCTCTTGACCAACTCGCCCAGCCCACACGCCTAATTGGCTAATTGCCCAGCAGGCGACAAGCAGCTGGGAACTCACCTCAGTGCCTTGTACTTTCAGTTTCATGTGATCCTCTCGCGTTGTTTTGCCGTCCTTGCGTTTCTTCCAGCAGTAACCATCGCGTCGGTAACGCACTTTCTTACGGGAGTAGAGCAGCAACGAGCCGCTCTTTGGTCTACAGAAGAGAGTGCAAAAAGAGAATTAGCTGAGCACACAAGTAAACTAATTTAAGAGCAATTTTAGAAGCTGTAACGCAAAGATAATAACTTAAGAGAAGTTTTCTATGCTGTACGTTCAGAGGAATTAAACTCTCAATATACTAAGCGAATTTAGAACTTCGTAAAAAACAATTAAATTAATTTTATTATATAAGACTACTACCTATTTAAATATATATTTATGTTAACATACATTAAGTGACTCACCTTGTTTTGACTTCTTTTGATTGCCATTCGCTGTGCTTATCAAAGCTGATAAGAATCGCTGCGATTTCCTGAAAATATTTGGCAAAATAAATATTTATATACAAGTATTTACGATGTACACTAACTTTGAGTATAACAGCTTTTAAAGAGCAGTAAATTTACAGCTATAAAATGTAAGTAAAAATTGTTCACCTTAAATTATATTTAACTTAATTTTTAATTCATTTTTTTATAAGATATATAATTTTTAAATAAAGAGTATCTAAGCTTCGAGCTTATTGCACTTAATTCTAATAAATTGTGTCAAATTTTGTTTTTATTTTTGTCTTCTTAGTGATAAATTTGTTTATTTAGTGCGCGTCCTTCGCTTTTCACGCTAATCAGCAAATCACGTGTGTTTACCAATTTTTAAAGCCAGAACAAAAACAGTTAGGTCAACAAAGTGTTGGTCAATCGTTAGCCAACTTAACTAACGTGCTAACAATTTCCGACTTGGTAACATTTTGTGGCCAAAACAACTCACGGCATTTCCAGCACAGTGTCCGCCAAAAGTTTTATCTTTTATTATTTTTTTTCCTCTTTTGCGCATTAAACAAAGGCTAAAAAGGAATTTGAGAAATTCTCATTTTGACCGCAGGCAACAAAACAGGCGGACCACAATTTACAGGTGTCGCCAGTTGACACCTGGAACTCAGGTGCGAAGGGAGCCAAAGAAGGCAATGGAGCGGGCACTAAGGAAAAGCAGACCGGAAAAGACCCTGCACCTTAAACAAGGCTTAGTTTTATGCAGCAAACCCGGCTAACTCTTCACACCTTTTGGGTACAGGGTCTACAAACATTTGTTGTGCATATTTGAGCACGACTGTGGAGTCTAGAGAGTGTGACTAAGTAGTGAGTGTAACTAAAAGACATTCAAATGCAAAACACACAGCTTACAACAGTGAGGAGGGGGGAGCAGAGAGAATTGGAGCGGTCGGGGATGTGGGGGGTAGGAGAGCGGGACAAACGCTGCTGGATGCCCATTTGGCATTTTCATAGCATGTTTTGCCGATAAAGTTATCAATTTGTTTTGCCAGCCTTGACGTTGCATGAATAATGTAAGTGGCCACACACATACACACACACATATACACACACACTCAAAGTCACAACAAACGAGTACTCGTTTAGCATTCATCCTTAACTCAAGTCGAGTCGACTCGACTCAACTCAGAGCAGCAGCCATTTATCTGTGCCGTCAACACAGCTGGCGACACGCCCCTAAGACCAAATAGACTCGACCCAAACTCGAAGCTTCACTCGCACAGTGTGCAATTTAGTTGATTTTGTGAAATCAAGTTTAAAGCTTAGAAATAACAATAAACAAAAAAAATTTATTTTATTTGCTTCACAAAAACAGCTAAATCGCCCACTGTGCCAACGTGGCCTATAGCAGCATACCCCATTGCCCATAGTTCAATTGGCGAACTGAAGATGTGCAACAACAATTTCATATGTCAGAAAAATCGCAACATTTGCGAGTGTCATAAAAATTGTATGCAGTAAGGCAGAGAGAGGGAGAGGGGTAGAGATGGAGAGAGTAGAGCGGGTAGATGGGGTTGAAATCACAGGCGCGTGTTTGTCAAGTGGCAAACGTTTGCATTTTGGCCAAATTGCCTTTGACTTTCGTTTTTGGCATTGCCATTTTGGTTATTTATGCATGCCTCAAGTCTCTTCCTCCTGCCCTTCCACTCCCCTCCCTCTCCTACTTTGCCCATTTCTTGTCCAATTCCTCATTTGATATGATGAATTCTAGGCACATGCGAAATGTGCTGCGCGAGAGGCGCATTAAAAATTTATGCTCACCTCAGCGCATTTCACATTTCCAACAGAAATGCGTATGGGGAGTCTCTTAAATTCAACTCTCTTCAAATCAATTGTTTTTCAAAGAGAACATTTTTAGGCATTTCTTTCTTTACTGTATAACTTAATTATTACTCAAATTTTCTACAAAACAATTAAAACTTCGGCAGAAATGCGCCATGGTTTTCATCTCATTATCAATTTAACTTTTTGATTTTTAAGCTGCAACGTTTTTAACCACACTTTTAAAAGAGCGCAGGGGAGGAGAGGGGCAATGAGCTCAACTGTTACTGCTTTATGCTCTACCTTTTGGCGGGGAAATGTAGGCGGGGTACCAAAACCTCGACTGGCTGCTTAAATGCCAAATTAAAACTGTGTGGTTAAAGCCACAGTCAAGCGGCCATTTAACGGTCAGTGTACAGTGTAGCCACTCCTCACTCTCCCTCTTCTACTCTCTTTATGTCGCTCTGCCCTGAAGCTATCGTCCTGTAAGCAGACTAAAATAAGCGTGCGTAATTTTATTTATGCCCCGAACACGGCTACATTTTGTAATTTTTGCCAGGCCTGATGCAGTCTCTGTCCTCTCCCTCTCTACCCACTCCCTCGCCGTCGCTGTCACCTCGCTGTTTTACTTGTAAAACTTTATATTAATAAACTGTGGCACGGTGCTTCATACTGTGATTATGCTCTTGTATATGCGCTGTAAGCACTACTTTATGCAGGCGCTGAAAAAGTAAGAGCAGCAAAGAGAAATGGGAGTTTGAAGTAGTGAGAGGGGAGGGGAAAGGAAAGAGGAGGCCGTATGCAAGAAAACGAAATGTACTCTAGATCACAATTGCTCACGCCACTGCTCTCTGAGCTTACTATGCTTGTATGCTTGTGTGTGTGTGTGTGCATTCAGCATAGCACAATGCAAATTCGTCTTTCGTTTTTTATCTCTTTCTTTGCAAAGCAAAGCAAAGCACAAAGAGATCGGCAACAACAACAACTGCTGCGCAGCCAATGTAAGTTCCTGTTCTCTTCTTTGACACTTGTAAAGTTCTGTTAGAATTCTGGCATTCGTCTATGTGTTGGTGAGTGAGTACTCTCTCAGTGCTTAGCAGCAGGTGGACTATGCTTTAGATCAGTGGGCTTCGCTGCTCTGAACGCAACGCATCGTTCGATCTCTATGCGTGTGTAGCGCTGCTTAAATGCGACGCCAGCAGAACTCTTAGCTCAGCCCGCAAGTGATACAAAGGTGCCCTTTAATTGGGTGTTACATTTTGTTTAAAATTTAGACGATTTGATTTTGAGCAGGGCACACAACAGTTGAGCAGCTGCTTTAAAGCATTTCTACTTTTCGTCTTTTACCACATTCGCTTGCTTTTAATTTAGTCAAGTTGTCGCTGCGAGTGTTTAAAATGTCGCTTACCAAATGCCACGCTCCCCTCCTTCTCCCCCTGCTCCACCAGTTTTTCCCGATCTCTCAGCCTCCGCGGGAAAAACTTTACAACTGTCCAAATGAATATTTGCGGTTGCGCTTAATTCACAAGTAAAACAGCAAACAAACCAGTCGAGTTGGCCAAAAAGCCATTTGCTCTTGTATTGTTATTTTTTTAAGCGAAAAGTTTTATTGTAAACAGCAGAAAGCTGAACTTTGGCGGGTCGCGTACGTGCGCTAGTTGTGTCCTTTAGCCCAGCCAAAGGTTGAGGGTGAAAAAGGGGGTGGTGTGTGGAGTCGGAGGGGGTATACTACTATTTGTATTTGTATTATAGTTTGTGACGCATAAAAAACTCACGAGTCGCGACCGTTTCTAATAAACCAGGCCAGAACGAGCAGACGACCGGGCCAAGCCAGCGAGCCGTCTTATTAATCTGCTTAGAGAAAAACTAGTGGAAAAAGCTAAGGACGAGTGAGGTGACTGTAAAAGACCCAGTACTTGTAAAACTAATAGAATTTCTACCCTTTTGTTATATATTAGAGTACAGGGTCTATAAGTACTTGAGGACCTTCAGACAGTACACAACTGCTTTCAGCTGTCAAAGTGTCCAGCCTACGACTGGCAGGCTCATCCGCCTGTCAACTGCTGCTCCGCCTGCCTGGAACTGTAAATCGTAGTGCGCCCTGTACCCCCCGAAGCACCACCCTGTTTCTTCCCCATTTTGCTGTCTCTTTTCCCCTTTCAAGTCACATTTCTTTTGAGCTTTCATTTTCGACATTTTTATGTGCAATCAAATGCAAATAGACAAACACAAATAAAAAGTAACAAAAAATATAAACAAGTGCGCGAGAGCAGAGTGTGCTGGACTGCGAAGTACCCAGCAGATAGGATTGTAGGGTATAACTTTAAAGAAAATAAGTTTGACACTTTGCCACGCACCTATCATACTCCACACTTAAACATGCTAGACTATTAAAGTATATATAGCGAGTAGTATAGATTGAATAGTATGCAAAACTGACCTCATTTGTATTCCAACGATGCCGTTGCGATGGAAAACTGTCGGCTCTTGGCAGGCTCTCCAAATTGTCGGGCAGTTTGATGGGTTCGCCATCTGGAAAATAGAAAATGGGGGAAAAAGAAAGAAAACGCAACCAAATGCAACGAAAGTGTAAGTATAAATATCAGTATAAATAGTAGAAAAAGTACAAGTAATAGAGATATCAAAGTGAATTCTTAGAGCCTGTTTTGCACCATTAATTTTGCATATTTTAGCCCCTTCCCCTACCCGTTTTGACCAGTTCCAACAACAGGTGCCGCTGTCGTGGCTCACGTAAATGCGACAAAAATGTAAATCAGCTACAAAAAATGATTAATAGTTTAAATTTAAATGTCAACTTAATAGCGATACGAAGACTAGTCGTCATATCCATTTATCACTGTGCAACTTTTGGCTTTTGGCATATGTCTTCGCTTACGGAGCGCTAAATTGCATTCTGGCCAAATGCGTGTAGCCAGCCACGCCCTCAGTTCCCATGCCAAAGCGCTATCCCTATCCCGTTTCCATTTCCCAACTTTGCTCGTCATTGAATAATTACATCGCGCAGTTAATGACGCTTGCAACTAACTGAAATGGCAAAAACCCATCGAACTTGGCTTTAACTTTGACTTTTGGCTTATTAAAATGCCACGCAACTGAAACTATAACAATTGCAGTACAAGTTGGCTGCACAAACTGCACATACCCTGTAACTATGGCAGAGTAGGCACAGTTTAAACTTTATATGTTTAACAATAAATTTAGGTATAACCCTTCCATTGCTACCCCTAACCTACATAACCGCATACCCTTTTTGATCAAATAATTACAGGGTATACCCACAACAAACACTTACAAATGACTATCGAAATAAACTAGCGAGCAAAGTGTAATTTAGCAAAAATGTGTAATAAACTCGACACATTCAATCGACGTACTCAGTACTCAGAGTACTTTGAGTATTCCGAGCGCTCAAAAAAGTACTCACAGCGAAACTAAAACTAAACGAATATATCAAAAAGACGAATACGTTTGCTAACTGTAACTGTTACTGTAACTGGTAAATAGAATGCACTCTTAAGGGTCATAAAAAATAAAAAAAAAACAGGGGGGGACAGGGGTATGGAACGTATTGTACAATTTATATAAAGTGCTCAAACTGCTTGCTTTCCCTTGCCAAAGGTCCAAACAAACGCCGCGTAACCAAAAGTGTTGCCAAATTGCAAATGGCAAAAGAGGGCCAAAAATAAAAATGAAAGGGGTGGCCTGAAAGCCAGTTGGGGTGGCTTTGGGGGGGTAGTGTTGACGTTTTTTGAAGAGCTCAAACCGATTGATAAAATATCCTAATTTCACCTATAGACATTTTATGCTATAGTTGTACGATCCAAACCAGATTAAGTTAGGATACTTAGAATAGTACAAAGCTTATAATGTGTCTGTTTTATCACGACAGCTTTAGTAGTTTCCAAGTTATGGAGTTATGAAAAATGATTTGATCTTTATCATTTCAAGAATATATATACCAAATGAGGTTAGAAACACTTCCATCTATCTATAATGCCTCTTTTTTCTGGGTTATCCTCATTTACGACTTCTTGTAAGCTATATATGACTGAAAAAAAGCTCAAACGCCAGCACTGATTGGTGGCTGTTGTCGAAGGTGCGTGGGGACCTTACACTATGGTGATGATGATGATAATGATGATGATGATGATGTAGTTGCTCAGGACAAAAGTGTTGTCGTCGTTGTCCTAGACGCAGTTCAAGTTGTTGTCGTTCGCGTTCTTTATGGCCTTTTTATATAGCGCACACACACTTAACACACACACACACACTTGAAACACATTTAGTTGTGTAATTGATGGCAATATTTTGTAGTTTGATAGCACACTCAAGTTTTATTGCTCAACTAATTTGTCATGAGAAAATCGCCTTAAGTTTTCAGTTTTCAGTTTCCCGTTTTCCATTTTCAGTTTTTAAAGCCATAAAAATTCCCAACGCGATAATTGTCGTAGAAATTCAGAGGTTTTTTCTCTTCTCCAATATGCGAGTTTACAGCAATAATTTTATTATGCAGTCGCCTGCCATTGTTGTGTTAAAAATGTCAAAAACTGGAGAAGCCAGTGGAGCAGGGGGGAGTTAGGGGGTAAGGGGGAAAAGCCAGCAAGAAAATGAATGAAAGAAAGAAAGAAAAACTCTGTTTGATTAATACAAATAAAAAGTTTTTTAACTGCGCTTTGCATATTTCATGGCAGACGCTCAAAACTGACGCTCAACGTCGACGTCATATAATAGACTGACTGCCCTGGGGGGCGCATAACTGGGCGTGGCTTAACTGAAACACTGCCAAAAAATCATACTAAAGGTGAGTTGAGCAACGCAAAAGATACCCCTTAGATAGCATAAATGGTGCAAAAGTTATAGCTGTTTGAAGTTTAGAGTTTTAAAAGCTATAAACAGCTATAACTGTTTAAGACAGCTTATTGAGCTTTAGAGTGATAATAGCTAATGATTATAAGCACTCAAAATCCCTTAAACTTTAGGCAACAATATACCCGTTTAGCCACTGTGTTACTCTGTATGAAACCAAAGAGTCCAACTCAGGTGCCATCAGCCATGAGGTCCCAGGCGCGTCATGTCGACGTCGACGTCAACGTGCCCCAGCCTCTATGTGGCAAGGATTTTTACTCTTTTATTTTTTTTGGAAGCGCTTTTCGAAGCTTCTCATAATTTTTCAGCCTTTTGCTTAATTGTGACAAATGCGCTTTGGCACCAACAAGACTCGCATAATTTGTCGCTTTAAGAGCAGCTTGACTTGTCTACCCAACCCCTGGGGTAAAGTGTTGCAAGCGAAGGGGTAGGGGGGGTAGTTGAAGGTACTGACCAGGTAACATTGCATTGACATGGCAAATAGCACAAAAGAGTTGCACATAAATAATAAATTTGTCGTTTTACGAGCACTTTGAGGCTGCCAATTTGTGGCTGCCAAATTGTGGCTAATAAATATCTGACACTGGACATAAAAAACGCATGAGCAGTGGCAGTACAGGTGGGGGCAAAGGGCGATGGGAGGGGTCACAGGTGCAAGCAGTGGGCGCGAGGTCAGCAAACAAAACATTTTTTCGACTCTGGTTTAAAGTATACAAAAGACAACTAGTAGTCAAGGCCTGTAGACAAAAGAAAACGACTGTTAAAGACCCTGTAGCTTATGTTTAGGTCATATAGTGTGATATAGGAATGATTTGAGCACTGCCACTCCCCTTTATGCTTACTATACTCCCCTTCAAACTTATTCAGTACAGGGTCTAAGCAATTGTTTACACTTTGGCCGCGACTTTGGGCCGCCAAAGTCAGCGAGTGTGAAATTACTTTTGTTTAGCACTGTTGTCACAGCAATTCGCTGTCTCTTTCTCTACCCCTCTCTCTCCCTCTTGCAATTAAAAGCCATTAAAAGCGTAACTGTCTGCGAAACAGGCCCAAAAGTACACACACATCTCTTGGCTCCAACTGGCCACAAAGTGTAAGAAAATTAACTGCAGTCGAAATAGAAAAATGGCCAGAAAACAGCTAATAAACAGCCAAACACCTTAATGTATTTCTAACTCTACTTTTTATACTCATTCTTTTGTTCATGACGTTGGCAATACCAAGGCTAATAAGATGGCCAAGTTAAGATAAGACGTCGTGACGTCCTAAACGGAAAAACGTTGCGAAAACAAAAGACCAATAAATAAACAAACTTTTGCGATAAAGCCAAGCACAAAGACGTCATTGTCTTTGGAAACTCATAAAGAATAATTCTTAAACATATTTGAATTGGTAAACACTCTTGTAGGTTATAAAGTAATAAAAAAAACTATTAAGTTTGAGATATAATTGTTTTAGCTATGAAAGACATTAGCTTAAGGAAGACATAAGATTTAAGAATAGAATTTACTCTGGGAAAGTAACCCTATCAAATGTTAGAGGTATCTTTTTATAACTAAAACAGTTTGGGAATCATAATTCTTATGTTGAAGTTTTCTTCTCTTCCTTTAGACCTCTTCCTGATCTCAGAACACGTTCTTTTTTATCAGCGTATTTAAGTTCACATCGCATTTAGTTTATCTTGAATATCACAAAGTAAACTTCTCAGCAAATGTTGCCACAACTACTTATGACAGATGAATGCGACTTGATTTATGCACACACACACACCCAACACACCCTTACACCTACCCAAATACACACATTTGTAAAGACGCCGCGTTGCGGTTGATAAAAATCATATAAAGTCGCCTGTCAGTTGATTTTTAGTCATAGTTTTTTGGCAAAAGTAGTCGCTGTGCTGTCTTCCCTCTCTCCCTCCCTCTGTCTCCCTCTCTGTCTGCAATTCCAGTGCTTTGCATTACAAGGAACCATTTCTCAGCCGTGGAGTTTTATGCATATTTTGTTGTGTTTGACTGAAACAGCAATTAAAAGACACATAACAGCAAATAATCGTGTCAGCAACTAAGCCAAACAATAATTAGTAATAACAGCAACAACAATAAACAGTAAACTCTGAGATGCTATGCAATTTTTGTAAAAATATTGTGCAGCACCATTTGGGCCAGGTCAGCCAGCGGGCCAGAAGGTAGCGAAGTCAGTGTACACCAAAGGGCAGAACCAACAACGATTAACATAAAAATGCAACAAAACAGCTAGTAAGGCAGTGGGAATGAAGTTTAGTAGACACAAGTGCACCCTGTAGTGTATGAATTTTGTCTAAAAACTGGGAAATTTAAATAGGAAGCTTTGAAAATACAAATAAAACTTTAAGTATAATATTTAAATAACTTTCCTTTAGTAACTCGCCTTTAAACTCTTCGGCAGCCCATTACACCCTTCTTACTGCGCACAGCAACAGCCAAGTTGAACGTCTTCCAAGTCATAAAAGTGCTATTAATGAATTTCTAACCAAAATGGCATAGAACAAAGGCCAAGAAAAGCACAAGAACAAAAGCTGCACAAATGTAATAAATTATTCACATTTATGACGACCAAATGAAACGGAACGAAATGAAATGAAACGGAAAGAGGCAAAACAACAGCAGCATTGTCAAAGTCTGTCTCCCTGTCTCTCTTGCACCTCTTCTACCTCTCTCTTTTCCTCTTCCTTAGAGGCTTTTCTACTTTGTGACTTATGCAATTACTGACATTCATTTCATTTGTTGTTTGCTTGCTAAAGGCAAAACGCTGTAAATCAGTGCAAGAATTTCACATTTGCTAAATGATTTTCATAGACACAAGCTGAGAAATGTAGTAAGCACAGCATACCCTGTAAAACAAACTAAAAAGATGCCTTTTAACATAAGAAACTCTTGCATGCTCCTTAAAAACCTTTTTCAGTCACTTAACTTTTAGTTCTGCATATACTACCCTACGAAACTTCAACTTTACAGGGTATACATATAAAAATTCATCTGCCTGGCAAACCTTTGGCATATGCTACACCAAAAAAAATAGAGGAAAAACAGCTAAAACTAACTACTAATGCACTTTTGGAAAACTTTTACTTAGCTGTCTTACGATTCAGTCAGTGTCCTTTACAGCGGTCCCGAGGGGAGTTTGAGGCGTACTGTTTTTGGCCTGCAAATTATATTAATATGCAGTCGCTGAATTTCAGAGTCTCACGACCCTTCACCTTTTTTTTTACCACAATAAACATGCAATTTTTTCACATACTGATTTTTTTTGGGCACCTTTGCATGTGAAGTACCATTTACCCCACAGTCCCCCTGCCGCCTCCTGCTGCCACGCCTCTGTGCTTATTTAATACACATTTTTTCATATAAAAATATATTTTTTTCCAGTGGTTTAGCAGCGAAAGCTGTAATTTATTTTAATGCTAGTATTTATCAAGTCCTCATAAATACACTACGAATATTTGCCCGACAGCTACAACTGAGTGTGTGTGTGTGTGTGTCCTGTGTGTGTATGCTTTACATAAATTGTAAATTAAACATTTAAAGTGCCATGAAATTAGCACGAGTCCAAAAACACATGGAAAGACTAAACTGCTCTCCATTAAAAATGCATAAAAACCCAAATTGCCCGACACGAAAGCAAATTAATCTAAATGCCCGAAAACTAATAAGCTCTGAACAGCCATTTTGGGCATGAACGACAAGGAAATACCTGTACTAGAAGCTATTTTATAGCCAAAGATGCTATCTTGTAATTAAAGTTAGGTTTGTGGACCACAATAGTAGTTAGATTAGTAGTAGCAATAGTAGAAACAGTAGTAGCTGCACTATTAGTAGTAGCATTAGTAGTAGTAGTAGCCACATTAGTAGTAACAATAGTAGTAAACTCTATAAGAAGAAGCAATAGTAGTAGTTGTAGTACGCTATTAGTAGTAGCCACATTAGTAGAGGCAATAGTAGTAAACCCTATTACTAGTAGCAAAAGTAGTAGTTGCACTATTAGTAGTAGCCACATTAGTAGTAGCAATAGTAGTAGTAGCCCCATTAAAAGTAGCAATAGTAGTAAAAGCGCTACTAATAGTAGCATTAGTAGTAGTAGCCTAATTAAAAGTAGCAATAGTAGTAGTTACGCTATTAGTAGTAGCCACATTAGTAGTAGCAATAGTAGTAGTTGCACTATTAGTAGTAGCACCATTAGTAGTAGCAATAGTAGTAGTTACACTATTAGTAGTAGCAATATTAGTAGTAGTTGACCTATTAGTAATAGCGATAGTAGAAGTAGTACCTCTATTAATATTAGTTAGTAGCAGCACTTAGTTAGCTAATACAAGCCTTAAACAGTTTATACCCCTAGAGCACTTTAGGCACTGGTATTAAAACTAATATTTATCTAACAAAATTAATATGGTTGTAAGCTAATAAAGACATGGCCTGAAAGTGGAGTTGGCCAAGTTAAGAGGGAGTGGGAGGGGAGGGAAAAGAGTGGGGTAGAGGGCGAACCGTCCACGCATGGACACAATATACAAAAATTGTTTGTCTAACCGACAAACGACAAATGTAGCACAATTTTAGGCGTTGCAGCCGATAAGCCAAATAAATAACGTAACAGAGAATGCACACACACACAGCCTCGGGCTGCAACACACACACAGTCGCACACGCATGTGTGTGTGTGTGAATGCAATGTGGGCATCGTTTAGTAGCGCATTGTTCAATAAATCTATTTGCGTACGCTCTAATCGAAGCACCTGAACAGCAAACGGAAGAGAGCGGGAGAGTGGGAGAGCAGGAGAGAGAGAGGCTAGGGAGGTCGTTCAGTAGTGCGAGCGAGAGACTAAATGGCAACAAATTGCCAGAGACAACAACATATTAATCCAAATTAGCATCAAAGTGATTTAATTGCTTGGAATTTTGCGTTGGCAAACACTTTTCCGACTTTTGCAGCAGCGTTTAAGCAAAAAGGCAACGCTAGCCAGCAGTGCAGAGGCAATTCGGAGAAAAAAGGCTATATGGAAGCAAAAGAAAGCCAAGAAAAGAGCCAAATATAATAAAAATCATAAACAAAAGGCACAAAAACACAGAATATCGCACAAACTCAATTTATTTCCATTGTTTTTTAGGAAATTTTATGAAATGTCCATAAATATTTTCCGAGAAGTTCCTGGAAATTATTAAAGTTCTGGTTCCCATAGTAAAGGTTTAGTTTGCCAGCACTGTTAGCCAACCCTCTCAAACCAGTGCCTGGTTAAGTTAAGCAAAACACATTACAACACATTGGAGGACACATGTGAAGCTATCTGCTATCACTTTTGGTGTGTACGTTATGTGGCACATAGCAGAGTTGGCTTGTAAACATGCCCCAGGCATAGGCCTTGCATTTTGTCACCATTTGACCATCGATCAGGCTAAAAACAACAAGGCGACTGCCAAATTCTATGACCTCACCCCAACCCTAACTACCTAGAACCCCTACTGGCCCGCTTGCCCCTTGATTACTGCTTAAAGTGAAGTTTAAACAATTTTTGGTTGAATGAAGCGATTGTTGTACACTTACAAAAAGCAGCAAAAATAGCTCTTAAAATAATTGATGTATAGAGATTACTAGGAGTGAAAGGCTTAGTCAAAGACAAAGAAAATGGATTAAACTTCTAAGTAGATTGATTAAGAATAGTTTGTCTGTATAAAAAGTCTTCAATCAAAGCCTGCTTTAAAAATAGACAAAACACTCTTATCTTACCTTATCTATATATTAGTTTTGAAATTTTGTCAAGTGTATCGTGGGGACTCATCTATAAATTGCAGCGCTTAAAGCCCGCACGATTTATGTAGCTTTTAGTAATATGAGCAAATATATTACGTGCCACGTTAACTCAGCCAAAAGTGCACAGAGTAACAGTTAGTGACAGAAGGAGAGGGGGAAAGAGAGGCAGTGAGAGACAGGCAGAGGATCAGGATATAGTGAGCTGTTTGGCGTTGGTTTTTGAGGGTGCAACTAATTGAATTGCCGCTGTAAACTGGAAATTAATAGGCGCACATCAAAACGACAACGCCCACAGCTGTTCAAGGCAATAACTGAGCCAAAATTAAAGGCCAAAGTAAGCACACAAACACACTTGGCCAACTGTATGACTTGCTGGCCCTGGCTCTAAAGGACCAACTCATGGGCAATATTTATTGAGTACGTGATCTTTGACAAATCCGTATGTGAAGCGTTTTGAATTTTTTATTACGCTTTGGTCAGTATGTGACTAGCCATCTCTCCCTCTCCTCTCCTCTCCTCTCTCTCCCTTTCTCCCTCTCGCTGCTGCTTGTGGCAGCTGGTAACTGCCTCGTTTCGCATGCAAAAGGCGGCCAGCAAAGTGCCTTATTAAAATTTTGTCAACTTGCGACTTTTCGTTTTTTCTTCCTGCTTTTTTTATTGGCTTTTCACACTTTTTCTTCGGCTTGACTTGAGATTTGCACAGTGACCCTGTAGTCAAAAGGCTTACAAGAGTCTCCTCTGTTAGCTGGTTAACCCTAAGCCTATACCACTAGCCTACAGTTGTGCCACTACAGTGACTTTTCCTGTCGTCTCTTTAACCTCCAACTTTTCTACTAGTTTTGACTGCTTTTCTTCGTAGTCCCCTGACATTGTGACTTATACATTTATAAGCTGACCGAGCTTGAACTTCCAGCAACACTGTCAACTGCAACTCAATTGCATTTCAGCTTTAAATACGTTTGCACATTTATCACTTTGAGGCAAGTAAGCAGATTACAGTTGAGCTGTTCGACTTCTTAACGTCTTTAGATCAAACTGCACACAAAGAGCTAAACATTTAAAAAATCGGTTCAGTTTTGATAAAGTTATGCAAGCATCAAGTTTTGAAGCTTTAAGCAGGTATAACTTTTGCAAGCTTTAT
Organism: Drosophila acutilabella; assembly: GCA_035046005.1. Taxonomy (NCBI): domain Eukaryota; kingdom Metazoa; phylum Arthropoda; class Insecta; order Diptera; family Drosophilidae; genus Drosophila; species Drosophila acutilabella. Next base: position 18,752,957 of record JAWNOK010000024.1, on the reverse strand, counting down.
TTTTTTAATTCGAATAACTATTTAAACAAATGTCTAAAGCTTTTTTAATCTAAAAAGTGCTATAATATTAAGCTTCGCTGTCTTGTCTCTAAATCTTTTTTTTTAACGTTAAACTGTTATGCACGCCTGTTATTGCCACTCGGTAGGCGACAAGGGGCGTGGCATTGAGGTCGCTGAGGCAGAGCAAAGAAAGAGCAAGAAGCGAAGTCGTCCTGGTGGACAGCAGTCACGACAATAGCATGCCAAAGACAATAAAATTGACTGACAAAACAAACAACAACAGCAGAGGGAAGACAACTTACACACACGAACACACATACAGCCAGACACACACTCCACACACACACACTCATTGCACACTTGTTGGTTTTTCATTGACGCACTTTGGTTACAAAGTTTTAGCGTGCCCAAGTGACGACAACTCTAACAGTGGTACAAAAGTGGTGTTAAGTGGACTTCAAATGGGGGAGTAGACTGAGCGAGAGAGAGACAGGGTGAGAGAGAGAGAGAGAGAGAGCTGGAGTGCGAGTGGGGCTGGGGCTGGGGTTGCCCTGCAAAGTATGCTACAAAACGCGCATAATGAAGCTGCTTATAAACGAAGTACGACATTTATTATTGTTATTGCGGCCCTGTAGCTGAGGAAAGCAAGGCAGTTGTTAAGTTTGTGAACTGATTAGTATGCAAAGAAGGACGTAGAAGGTATGGCATAGCTATAAAAGGCTTATGTAGAGTAGATAAGCCTAAATATTAGCGGTAAAACATGAGACTTTTGGGGTAAGAAGCACAAAAAACGATGTTCTATATACTAAACAGTTTAAAATAGTTTAAAACAGAGTATACCTTTCCTTGTAAGAGCTAATGACGCCTATTTTACAGCTTTCCTAATACTAATTTGATTCCCACTCTATTTTACAGGGTCTACAGCCGTTGTGCTGGCTTCGCTATAACCGTTACTCAGTCGCATGAAATGTTAACTCGCACCTACAAGCCCACACACCCCCTACACACACACACCTCTGCTTCCACACCCATTGTTGTTGCATAAAAAACACTTAAAATGCCGTTAAGTTAAAATAATAAAGTTAAGCGGCCGCGAGGCAGCAACAAAATCTAATGTAACAATGCTTTCCACACACACACACAGAGAAAACGTTGCACAATTGCTGACATATTTCAATGTGCAACAAAAGACAAGGAAGACATAAATGAGACGAGGGCGTGCCACAATCGGGGGCATGCCACAAACCCAACGCCAAACAATACACAAAAAACTAAACCAAACGGAAAATGTTGGGCATATTTTGCATTGTTAGCGACATAAAATCGCACACACACGCACTCACACACACCTCTACACACACACACACAGTGGCAAAGACAATTCACCTGAACGTAGCGAAGGTTTTGTGTCTTTTCAGTTTGAAGTGCCTTTTGTTTCAATTGTTTGTAGTTTAGGTTTAGGCTCTCGCACTCGTTAAGGACAATATCTCTAACTGTAACTGTAACTGTATCTGTCTGTGTGTGTGTGTGTGTGTGTGTGTGAATGTCCTTTGGCGACTCGCAAACATATGCGCGACGCTCCGCACGCGTTTTGTGGAATGGCGTGCGAATTATTGCACAGGAAGATATGAAATAAAATTTAATGAAATGTTTTTCACAATTGAAAATGTGGCAACTTTAAGCAGCAGATACACTAGAAAAGCTAGTGAGGAAAGCTAACCAACTTTAAGAGACACTAGCATACCCAAACTGATTTAATCTTAGACACTTTTTTACATAATCAAGAAGATATAAAGGTTTATATACTAAAAACTGAATTCAGTGGCAAACGTTGCCATGGCAGCTATATGATATAGTTAACCGATTCTTGTTTAAATTAGTTAAGTTACACAAAATGGTATAATTTACCCCATGCGTGACTTTGACAGAGATACCTTCAGTAGTTCTCAAGTTATGCAGTTTTCAAACATGATTTACAAATTTACAAATCTAATAGCTTCGTGTAGCTTTCTTGACTTTCTGACAATAGTAAAGACTTTTCTAGCTTGATTTTGATAAGTTATAGCTGTTTTTCACCAAAAATTCAACCTAAGCTTAACCCAAAATTGCCTTTTCTTACTGATTTCTAGTTTTTCTTAGCTTAAAATAAGTTTTAAAGTTCCACATAGATAAAACAACACCAACAACATAGATAAAAAGGAAGACAAATAGATAAATTCACTAATTTGATTAATTAGACACACATGCAACACCAACATACATATATATAAATAGTTATATATAGTTAAAATTTTGCGTACAAACTTCAGATTAATTTGTTGATGGTTGTTCACTAGCCACGCCCATAGCTTTAAGGAGGCGTTTAGCATACTTACTGACACTGAGCGGCAAGAGAGCGCTCTGCAGATGACTAAAGATCTGTCGATGATGGTGATGATGATGGCCCAAATGACCATTGAAGTACAGGTGGTTCTGGTGCAGCGACAGCTGTTGGTGGTGATGGTGATGATGGTGGTGGAAGTGTTGCTGCTGTTGCTGTTGTAGCTGTTGTTGTTGCTGCTGTTGTTGCTGGTGTTGCAAGCTATGTTGCTGCTGCACATGCGGCAGCAATTGCTGCTGTTGCTGCTGCTGATGTTGCTGTTGGGAGTGTTGCTGATGCAGCATTAATTGCTGTTGTTGCTGTTGCTGCTGATGATGTTGGTGTTGTGTTAACTGTTGCTGCTGCTGCATATGTTGCTGCTGTCCATATGTTGCTGCTGCAGCTGCCGTCGGCTGTATTGCTGCTGCTGCGACAGCTGCTGCTGCTGGTGTGGGTATTGCCACAGCCACCGCCGCTGCTGCTGTTGCCGCTGCTGCTGCCGTCGCTGCTGCTGCTGTGGCCGTTGCTGTTGCCGTGGCTAAAATGTGATGATGCGTTGTTGTTGATGAACGATGCTGACTTTGTACTGTATTCAAACTGTGTATGGAGGCATGTACCGCCGATTGATAGATAATACCGTTATTTGACATCGCCGTCATCGACTGATGATGATGATGATGAGCATACGCCATTGTTGCTCCCGCATGTCCATTGCTCGGCTGCACCGACGACGTGGCCGAAACGGGGGCCAAAGGCAGCGCACGATAACCGGCCATAGATCGGCACTATATATCAACTTTATATATCTTTCGATCGTTTATAAGTAAATTAGTTCTTTGTATGATCTCGACTGAATCACGTTTTTAAATCGTTTAGTTTTTCACGAGATCTCATTTCTAGTGCGATTTTGACTCACTTGTTAGCGAAATAATAGCGAAAAAACTAATTTTAAATTACTCAGACTCTTCGGACTAATTTTCGGAGTTAATAGATTTTCGGAGTAATTTTCGGAGTTAGTAAAATCAGCTGCCTTTAACTATTAACGACTCTGAAAATTGAATTTTGAATTAAATTTCACATAAAACCGCTTTTACTCCGAAAATAGATTTTCTCTATTTAAACACAACTTATTGTTTCCCATTCAATTAATTACGTAAATTGTTGACTAATTTGATTGCCAATCGGCTACGTCTTTTCGCGCTGCAATCTGTTTAGTGACTAAATTCTCTTAACTCGCCTTTTAATTTCCTACTAATTTGAAATTACGAATTAAAATAAATTTCTTTCCCAGCAGATCGTAGATTTTAGGCTTAGTTGTGCCTGATAATGTCACTCAACTCTCGCTATGATAAGTCTTTATCCAAGTTTTATCTTGACACACGAGAGTCGTGTGTGTCAACAAAAAAAATATTCAAATTTCAAATTTGTTGCCTCTTCTCTTGCCGTAGTTTTAACATTACATTGTTATTATTATTATAATTTAATTAATTTCAACATGTATGGTCACAGAATTTACAAATATGTCGGGAGTTATCTGAGGCTAAAGTCTAAATATTTGTTCTTACAAAAGTTTTGTATTATCTCGACCTTGAACCGCAGTTCAATTTGTAGTCGGTTGTCTGAGTTTTAGTTTCAGAACTTAAAAACTATTTGCACTTGTCTTAAAAATGTCAACTTGACACAGATTAAAATAAGTTGAGTTTATGTAGGTATAAACTTCTTTATAGACATACTAACTAAATAGTTTCAGTTATTTAAAAAAACTAAATCGTGTATAATTTTGAAATGTTTGTTTGAAAACTTTAAAATATTTTACTTAAACTTTGTAGTCACTTTTCCGAATTTTAAAAGCCTAAATTTAACTGTTATTAGATTTTATTAAAAATACATTTTTAAATACGACTCTAAATATACAAACTATTTTTTCACTTCTTTTATTCTACATTTCACTTAAGTTCAATTGAAACTTATCACGTTTTTATCACAATGTTACAATGATAAACAAATAGTAATTTAATCAGCTTACACTTGAAAATAGTCGCTATAAATCACATAGATTATGTAGAAAGTACACTGAATAAATCTTAGTAGAGCACAAACAACAATTAATTTAGACACATGAATACCACATACATATAGTAAAATATATTTCTATGGATATAAATAAAAGGAAAATCAAAATGTTCACATCGATAACAACGAGGAAGAACAACAGCAATTTGAGTAGTTGAAGACAGTAATTTACTAGTGACATAAGTAGTTGCTACACAGTAAAATAAATAAATAAATAGTATGAACTGGAGTAAATAACTTTTGGTTAAACAAAGATTGAAATACGACTTTTTAAAATAGTTTTATCTTTATTCCACTCCTTGGTTTATTTATTTTTATACTCTCTGCAAGAGTATATTGGGTTTGTGAAAATGTATGTAACAGGCAGAAGGAGGCGTGGCAGACCCCATAAAGTATATATATTCTTGATCAGCATCACAAGCCGAGTCGATATAGCCATGTCCGTCTGTCCGTCTGTCTGTCCGTCTGTCTGTCCGTCTGTCCGTCTGTCCGTCCGTATGAACAAACAGATTTCAGAGATGGTAAGAGCTACAAGTTCGAGCTTGGTCTCAATCGATCACATATTTAGTCAGTCAATACAAGAATCTTTTTTTTTTTCGATGCCACGCCCCATTCGCCCACAATGAGCAAAAAACTAGGCACACCTCGGAAAAATTTGGTGTTTTGGGCGAATATCTCAATAACTATTGCACCTAGGATCGCCAATTTTGGTATGTAGGTTCCTAGCGACAGCGTTAATGCATTGACATTTAAATTTTTGGACTGCCACGCCCCGTTTTCCCACATTTAATAAAATAAAAATTCTCAGCTTTCGCCCCGTTTTTAGGCATTCTTTAATATAGTACAGTATTGTAATTTATAATTCGTATGAAGACTTACTATATCAAACTATCCTGAAAGGCGCATTGAAATCGCACTATAAACAAGAAAACTAGAAGCGTTGCAATATTGATAACCGAATGCAATATCATGTATGAGTGCAAGTGAGACAGAAACATACAAGCACATGTGACGGCAGCGTGCAAGCGAGACAGAAACTTACAAGCACATGTTTGAATGTTTTCATTGCTTGCGTGGCGGCAGCGCTGCCCGCAGTCGCTGGCCGCGCTGAATACATTTATACATTCATACATGTATATGCATCATATGTTGGCTTTCGTATGTGTATTCCCATACAGACAAACAGATGTATGTGTGATTATGCTCAGATTGTTTTTGTTTCAACGTGTTTTAATGCAAGTACTACACATTGTAATATCTCTAGACCGATTTTAATAATTAAATCGCGAAAAAATGCAGAGAGTATTTTACGGTCGGGCGTGCTCGACTGTACTTTTCTTACTTGTTTCTACTGTGTAGCTTTAATTTTAAGGCAATTACAAGATTGACAACATTGACACAACAACGAAACACAACGAGAGTTCAAATTAAATGATATTTAAATGAAAATAATAATAAACAGCTGCAGTTAACGTAAACAAATTACATAAACAAACGCTTGTTAAATACACGAGAGAGCAAATGAACCTTGTGAGCGGAGGAGGAAGCTGAAGCTCTGAAACTCCAAGTCTCGGAGTCTCGGAGAAAGTAATGCTCGATATTTGCTACTCGATGCTCGATGCTGTTGATATTGACAAACAAATATTGTCAGATTGCTGACTGTTTGTGTGTTGACACGCGTCGCGTAACGCGAGGCACGCGAAACACTGAAAACACGCAAAACGTAAGACAGCGTAACGTAATCAAGACAACGGCAACGTTTACGTTAACGTCCGACACGTTTGCCCAAGGTCTGAAAACTGAAAACGGTAAATCGCTCAGCTCCAAAGTCAACGCAGGCAGCCAAGTCCTCGTCGTCGTGTCGGCTTCACCTTCGGCTTCGGCTGTGACACGAGTGAGCTTCGGCTTTTTAGGCTGTGCATTCAGCCACGATTCGTCGGTTGCCTGTCGCTTTGAAGCAGCGCGAGCGAGTGAGATGTCAACAGCATGAGAAGTGCAGCGCACAAGGCAGCGATGATGAATGTAGTTGTTAAGGGGTGGGGGAATGGGAGGTGGAGATGGAAGTAGAAGGAGTAGAAGAAGGAGAAGGAGATTACTTGTGTGTGTGTGCATATGAACGCCTTGAAACGAACTTAAGTTATGCGCTTTGAGTGGAAGCTTCGATAAACAACAACTAAATCACATAGAGAATAGGCAAGGGTGAAGCAACAACGACTGTTAGAGACCCTGTAACAGTTAAATTGCTTAGAAAAGCCACTTCCAGCTTAGTAAGCCTTTCTTTTATATTTAATATAATAATTATTAAATAAAAGTGACTAATCTCCACGTGGGCGTGTCAATATATTAGTTAGCATATGTACGTAATATACAAGTCAGCTACAATTAGCCTAATTCCGTCTTGATGTCAGCGGCTGTGTGGGTTGGTCGACAGCACCTACACACACACACAACTGTATACACACTCCTACACACACACACACCTACATAGTGGCATTTCTATTGCACAAGAAAGTGTGACAACAGTTAGGGGATGTTCCGAGTGCCGAGTTCCGTTAGAGGAGCCTTCATCGTTTGACCTGCGCATTAAGAGCGCGCGCCTAAAACGAGGGGATAAATGGGTCCTACCCCAAAATAAAACTACAAAAACAAAAAAAAAGCTGAAAACAAATAGTAATCCAGCGGATGCCGTGCACGTGGCAGAGCACAGTTATGCGTGGCATGCAACTACACAAGTTGCACACACATTAACACACCTGCTGGACACTTGCAACACTGGAATTTTTAATAAATATATTGCCAGCGACGCCAACGCGCAAATATGTCACACACACATAACACATACGCACTGTATAACACACCTAACACACATTTTGCTGAAATAATTAATAATTTGCATTATTAATATATAAATATTTGAAAAACTATGTCAATAAATGTTACACTTTGTTTACTAAGCACACAAATTAATTAAACTTGAATAAAAGTTTGGAAATTTTATTTTTTGATTGGGTAATTCTGTTTATCAACTCGGAAAATTGACTAGCTAATGTTAAAAATAATTCAATTTAAAGTAGACACGCTTCAGACAAATACAAACAACTAGTCAATTCGAGGGTTATTAAAAATACATTAACAAATGATTATAAACCCATGGAGAATAAAAATTTATATAACATAAAAACAAAAACATAAACAACTTTCAGTTGCTTTAACTGCCCCAAAATGTTAAAAGCGTTTAGACTGTTACTCTGTGTGTGCATCACATGGACACTGGTAAGTGGAAAGTCAACTGCTGCTAACCTTTTGACCTCAAGTGTTACCACTTCAGGCACTAGCCAAGTTTAAGACTTTGCATTGCCAGGTCCACGACACAAATTTCGCAAGCGTTGAATTGTGTCAGATCAAGGCCGTGAGTCGCACCAAGAATCTGGTTAACATTATAATCACATTACAACAAGATGTGGATTCAACTATGGTGAGTTCAAAAGGTTATAAATTCCAAGTGTTTTAGTGGCATCACTACATTTTAGGTGCGTATACAAATATTCAAACGAGCGAATGGTTGGCGTCCTTTTCTTTATGACATTAAATTCGAGGGCTGCAAATTTATGAAGTTATCCCACAACATTATAGGCAATCTTGCCTATGGCTATCTAAAGCAATACACCAATATGAATCACACGTGTCCTTATAAGGTAAGCCAAAGATTATTATGTAACCAGCTCATTGAAGCTTCTCTTTTATAGACAGGCGAGCGAATCTATGTAACAAACTTTGACCTCGATGTGGATAACCTTCGAAAACGCTTTCCCTTCGACAACGGAGAATATGGCTTACAGGTGTCGTTTTATTTGGAAAAGATTTTAAAATTGACAGTCAACGGTTCCATTTATTATTTCAACTATAAGGATCAGTAGACAAATATAATCTATAATTCCAACAGAAATCAATAAACGAATCCATCGGATTTACAAGTAAAAGCAGTCTACTAAATTTAGTTTAATATTTTCTACTTCGAGCTAAAGATTCTCTTTTGACAGCTTAAGGATACAGTTATCCGATCCGGATGAAACTTGGTCATGGTAGTTATAATGGTCACAAACACATAATTTGTGAGTATGGTTGCGATCGCTCTACAAATACTACATGTCTTCATGGTTAGGTTAGGTAGAATGGCTGTTGGTGTCCAAGAACACCAACCCACATGAGCCGTGGTTCGGCCCTTTGTGATACCATGTGGGAACAAAAGGTCTGAGACTAAGCAACATGCAAGAAATAAGCTGTATGGACTAGTCGACAAATAGGTCGCATTTCAATTCCAACCCGTGGCACGGATATAATTCGAGAGCTGTTGGGGTTGCAGTACGGACATCTCCGAGAGGTTATTGAAAAAGTAAACCCCTAGAAATCTCATTCTATGATGACTGAGAGCTGGGCATTGGCAGAAGAAATGCATTACAGTCTCTTCCTCATCCTCATTTTCACAGCTTCTGCAGAAGTCATGGGCGTTGACGGACAGTCTGGAGGCATGGGTCCCCACTAACCAGTGTCCTGTGAGGGCACGAAAGACTGCGGAGCAGTTTTTACGTGTAAGTCTGCATAGCTTGGATGAGCGTTCTTTCGACCTGATTGGCCATGTTTGACGAGAGGTTTTGCATCTTAAGGTGGATTCCCATCTTAGATCTGCCAGATGCTCGTAGTGGTTTTCTATCATGAGCCTGCACGTCGCCAGAGGCATGTATACATGTTCACTCTCCTGGTCGAGAGTGGAAACTGTTCCCATCCTCGCGAGTTCATCTGCAACACAGTTTCCTTCTATGTTGCTGTGGCCAGGGACCCATATAAGGAGAATTTCGAATTGTTCAGCCATCTCTATTAGAGATTTGCGACATTCGTTTAGTAATTTAGAGTTACTTGATATAGACATTAGAGACTTAAGTGCTGCTTGACTATCTGAAATAATGCTAATTCTGCATCTATACGGGATCTCAGAATTAATTATGTTAAGGGCTTCTTTAATGGCCTTGACTTCTGCCTGAAAGACACTGCAGTGGTCAGGCATTCTGAAAGACTTCGCTATACCAAGTTCGGGGCAGTAAATGCCCCCGCCAGTTTGGCCGGCGGAGCGTGAGCCATCCGTATAGAGTTCCAAGGAGGTGCCCGAGTATGGAGAGCCAACCCTCCAGGCCTCCCTTGGCGGAAAAACCACTTTGAAGGTGGTGTTCGTGTATACCGTGGGGATGCTGTAATCGGTTTTTTGAAAGATAAACGGTATTTCCGCTAAGATTTTGGAATGTCCCAGTCCATTCGACTTCCAGAGATTGGCTTCTCTCATTCTAAGTGAGGTTAGGGTAGCAATTTTTGGTCCCATTATGTCTAATGGCAGGCAGTACAGGATGGCGTCGATAGCCTCGCCCGGGGTGGTTCGTAGAGCACCCAAGGTCAAGAGTCCCGCCATTCGTTGTATTTTATTTAGTCTAGCAAGAATGGTCGCCTTTTTCAAGGCTGGCCACCAGACTACGACTCCATACAGAAGTATGGGTCGAATGATGGCAGTGTAGAGCCACCTAGTAATGTAGGGGTTTAGACCCCATTTCAGGCCTATTGTCTTTCTGCATGTAAAGAGGGCGACCGAGGCCTTGCGAGCTCTGTCTTCAATGCATGCATTCCAGTTCAGTTTTCTGTCGAGGTATAGACCAAGGTACTTAGCTTTGTCACTTAGCTTCAGTGTTTCCCCACCCAGTGTGGGGAGTCTGAGTGCAGGGATTTTGTATTTATTTGTAAAAAGGACTAGCTCGGTTTTGCTTGGATTTACTCCGAGTCCATTTTTAGTGACCCAATTGGATAAATAACGAAGAGAGTTACTCATCCGATCACATAGAGTTTGGGGGAATTTACCAGAGAAGCAAATGGCAAGGTCATCAGCATAAGCTACGACCCTGCAACCATCCCTATCTAACTCCCGTAGCAGTACGTTTACCACTACGTTCCATAGAAGGGGGGATAGGACACCTCCCTGGGGGGTGCCTCTGGTTACAGTTCTGGTTATGCTGACATTTCCTAAAGAGGCCTCGATAGTTCTGTGGGTTAGCAGTTGCTTTACGAGGTTAACAGTTAGGTCATCAGTGCCTAAGTTAGATAGAGCTTCGATGATTGGCTCAGGTAGAATGTTATTGAAAGCCCCCTCGATATCTAGGAAAGCTATCAGCGTGAATTCCTTTAGAGAGAGTGATCTTTCTATTATAGAGACGATATCATGAAGGGCGGTTTCCGTAGACCTTCCCTTGCGATATGCATGTTGAGCAGATGAAAAGCAATTTGCTGGGATTCTGTCTAGAAGGTGCCAGGTTAGTAGACGTTCTAGCACCTTGAGTAGGAAAGACGAGAGACTGATGGGTCTGAAGTCTTTCGGATTGCAGTGTGAGGGTTTCCCGGCTTTGGGAATGAAAATGACCCTGGATCTCATCCAGGGTTTGGGAATAATGCCAGATATGGCAATGTATTTGTAAATTAATTGCAACCAGCTGATTGCATAATCACCGGCGTGAATCAGATGGGCAGGGATGATTCCGTCGGGGCCCGGGGATTTAAAAGGCTTGAAACTCTTTATGGCCCCCAGGATGTTACTCCTACTGAAAAGGGAAGTAGGTGGGCTAGGCCTCCCCATGGGCATTGTTATGGAAGGCGTTATGGAAGGGCTGTCTGTGCACCCAGGAAAGTGAGTCTCTGTTAACATAATGAGTGACTCTTCACTTGACGAAGTCCAAGAGTTGTCACTCCGTTTAAGGAAGCCCAGAGTGGGTGTGGATATGGAGAGTACTTTTCTGAGTCTTGCCGCCTCAGAGGTATCTTCTATATTTGTACAGAAACTACGCCAGGAGTTACGCTTGGCTTTGCGTAGCTCCTTATTGTAGGAAGAAAGGGAGGTTTTGTAGATTCGCCAAGATTCCTCTGAGCGAGTTCTCTTAGCTAGGTTGAAAAGTCTTCTGGCTTTACTACGAAGCTCATTTAATGAGGGGGTCCACCATGGGGGTTTGGTGCGGCGTGACTTCCTGCTAAGAGGGCAGGCTTTAATTGAAGCCTTTTGTAGCGCAGAAGTAAAAGAAGATACTAGCAGTTCGGCTTGATAGGCCAGATCTGTATCATGTGTCCTGGGCGGAGATGAGGGTAACAGTCGTTCCAGCTTGGACTTGAAAAGTGTCCAGTTGGTGTTTTTCAGATTACGGTATGGGATGGGTTTTGGTACCGTAAGTGATATGACAGTCTCGATATATCTGTGGTCTTCATGTCTTCATAGAAAAGTCGGATTTTCGAATGATTTGAGCTGTAGGTTCTTTAGAAAATAGTTATCCGATTCGGAGCAAAGTTGGTGAGGGTATTTAAAATGGTGGCAATACACATAATATATAAATTTGGTCACGAAAATAGTGTTTTAAATAGTTTAAAAAAAGCTTTTAATTATTTGCGGTGTGTGTGTTAATGATATCGCTTAAATTAAATACAGTAACTACAGATAATACTCCTATAGATTGGTATAAAAGCCAAACTATCCAAACTTCCAGTAGATTTAACTGACTGTTCCCCTTAAATGTGGATGGAATTGATTTTTATGAAATTTCCACAGTTTTTGAGGCTAGAATTTTTATTTATATCTCAAATGTTATAGCCAAAAATCGCTTATTGAATCTAACAAAACATTTGGTACTTAAAATTCAATAATCAAAGCAGAAAAGTCTCATTAAAAATACATTTGTAACCACAAAAGTTTGCAGCTTTGTTATAAATACCAAATCCAAGTGAAAACTGACTGCAGTTTCAGTTAAAAATTCTTCTAAAATGTTTAAATCTTTCTCAGTTTTGCTCTGTCTGTTTGTATTTTGGCCACTGGTAAGTGTTAAGTGCCTCTATTCACTTGTTTCTAAACTGTTTCTATCACAGTCTTTAGCCAAGTTCAAGACTCTAAAGTGCGAAGTCTTCGACAAGCAGTTCACTCGTGTTGAGTTGTGTGAGATCAACGCCGTAAGTCGTACCAAGAATTATGTGAATCTCATATTTCTATTATATAAAAATGTAAATGCAATTCAGGTGAGTTAAGCTAGCAAAACTTACTGATCATATCACAGCTGAACACCTAAAATGGCTCGAAATCGAAAATACAAAAGGAAATTAACTTTCTTTACTTTAATTTAGGTGCAATTTCAATTATTTAAACGTGCGAACGGCTGGCATCCTTTTCTCTACGACATTAAATTCGAGGGCTGCAAATTTCTGAAGAGTTCCCAAAATCTCATTGCCAGCATTGCATTTGGCTATATGAAACCCTTTACCAATCTGAATCACTCCTGTCCCTACTTGGTATAGTTTTGTGCTAATTTTATTTACAAGCTTTTAATTTATTTCATAAAACCTTCTAGGCAGGCAGTCAGCTAATTGTTAAGAACTACGATCTCGATGTGGCCAAAGTGCGTGAACGTTTTCCCATCGACAATGGGGAATATTTGGTACAAGTTTCGTTTTATGTAAAAAACGACTTGAAATTTACAGTCAATGGTTCCATTAATTACTTCGACTATAAGGATCAATAATCAATAATTAATTAATAATTCCATAAGCTAGATGCTTTTATTTATGTGTTTCATATCAGACTTTTACCAGAATTTATGTAAAAAACTTTGATCTCGATGTGGATAATCTACGCATAGAATAATCTACTATTGGGAACAGTTTGGTAATTGCTTTGAACTGATTTTGAAACCCATTAATAGTTATTAAAAATACATTAATTTAATCAGTGTTTAAGACTGGCTTTAATCAAGCCTAACTTGAATTTTGTCGCAACTTCCACTCTACTTTTTTGTAAATAAAAATCAAATTTTGCTATTTCTAAACGGTTTTGCTAGTTTGCTCGTCGCATTGTGTGTTTGCTCTCATTAGAACCGGGCCCAAAGTGCAAATCAGGGCTGGGCAAATATTGTCAATAAAAAGTTTGTGCAAAAATCCGAAACTAATCAAAATGTGACGCAAAAAAAAGAGGCAAGAGAAAGAAATCCAAATTGGGGGCGTGGCATTGGCAATTAGGCACTGTGTTATCTAATTAGCCACCTACAGTGCAAACTCGCTTTGTAGTTCAGTGTGCCTCTTTGTGTGTGTGTGTAGGGGTGTGTGTGAAGTGGTGCCAGGCGCCAGGTCCATCATATTTCGCAATTTAACTCACAGCAACAAAGAAAGAAAACTGTTTGCCCTTTGCTTTTCCCCAATTTTCCATTTCATTTTTAATACCAATTACAGTTGTACTTAAAGGGTATATTTCTGTGCTGCTTAGCGCTTATTTTACTTGCCAGCTGGCATCAATAAAGCCAAAGTTATAGCTGTTTAAACGTTTTGCCTATAAGTATGCAACAGTTTTTTAACTTTGTGTTTAAGACTTCCCCTTGGAAGTGTAGACTTTGTATAGGGTATTTGCTAGTCGGCACAGTTGGTAAACACTTTTTTCTTGCCTTTTTTGTAAGCACACTGTGCTCAAGTTTCATAACAAACGGAAATGCAAAAGTTTCTGATTTTTTTTTTTTTTGGCACAACGGCCGAAAAACAAAGCTGCAAACTTTTTTATCTCTCCCGCTCTCTTGCTCTATCTCTTTTGGCAATTATGTGCTCGAATCGCAAAAAAAAAGAAGAAGAAAACGCCCCAAAATAATGATAATGAAGCAAGCCAAAGGATTTTCAAGAAAAATCAAAAAAATACTTTGAAAAAAAGGCGAAAAACGAAAAACAAATGTAAAAAACTTTTGCCATTCAGTTTTTTTTTTGCTCACATGACGGCACATGCATGCCAAAGTATCTATGAGATACTTTCTGGTCGACTCTGAATGCGATTTGATGGGTGTACGTCGTGTGCTTGTTGTGTGGGTCGTACCTGTGCCGCTGTTGGTAATTTGTTTAATTTGCTTACCTTCAGACAAAAAAATCAGCTAGAGTTGGGCTATGAGCTAGGAAATACCCTGTAGGAAGGGTTGTATGTGGGGAGGAGTGGCTTTTTAGTCACTTTGCTACCCTTTTAAGTGGGTTCTTGAATGTATCTTCAAGAAATTTAGAGTAAATATACCCTGTATACCCTATAAATACGTGTGCTCAAAGAAATAGAAGTGCAGGGGTTAGTGGCATTTTGAACACCTATTTTTTATTTTACTTTCCTTTTGTATATTATTTTTGAAGGTTGGCTTTCGGTGCCTTTTAGCTAATGGCTTCGCACACTCCGATAAAGGCAGCGGCACGAAGCGAAGCAGAAGCAGAAACAGAGAAATAACAAAAGCATCAAACTAAAACTACAACTAAATTAAAAATATTTTAAAATTTTAGCCAAAGTTTTATCAATAAAATGCTAAAGCGTGCAAAAGTCCGTTACGCTGCAAGTTAGATAAGTATTTTACGGATATGTCTGCATTCACACACACACACACACAGAGTACGCCATAGATACATGAGTGTGTGTGTGTAAGATACTCAATAGAGCAATTGAAACATCAGCAATACTCGAGCTGGCAATATGTCGACAGCTCGACATTTCGACAGCCTTTTTGGCCACTTGACACCCACTCAGGGCTGTCTTCCTCTTGGCCATAACTTAAATCTGGCTTAAAAATCACTTAGCACTTGCTCTTTTCCCACAAAAAATGCTTGTTTCCAATGTGTCAGCAGAAAAATATAAATGTCGCCCTAAACAGCACTAGGTACAGTGGGCATAAGAGCTGCTATTAGCTGACAAAAAACTTGACATGAAATTTGAATACCTTTTTCAATTAAAATGAATTTTTGCCTACAATTTTATGCATTGTTCCCACAGTGCTTCCTTTACTATGTGCCTGTCCCCTCTTCCCACCGCGTAGCACTATAATCAACACCTAAAACACAGCTTACTAGACCTTTAGACAGACATACGTTTAACTCCAGAGTTGTCGCACATTTTATCTATGACAACAACAACTCTAGCCACAACAACAGCAATGGGCGTAATAATAGAACCCGATTTGCTATTGCTTTATTTTCTTTCTTTTGTAGACATCAGCAATTTGTTGCAACTAAAATGTCGCCTGGAGGTTACTGTTGGCTACGTGCAACTCAACTGAATTGAACTGAACTGAACTGAGCTCAAGTTGCCACTTGGCTAATCTACAATCTCCAAGGACTTAAAGACACCATGGAGCAGCATAAAACTGTAGCTTAAAAGTGGCAAACTTTAAAAATAAAGTTAATCACAATTTACTTCAAATTTTAATAAGAAATTTCATAGAGTTGTGATGCTAAAGTGACCATGGAGGACATACAACTTTAAATAGATTTTCAAATCAGGCGTTCCACATTTATTTGAGCACTTAACGCCGCTCAAAGTGCGGCACTCGTAAAAGTTTTTAGTTCAAGTTTGAATTGGATCAGTTTTCGAGTATTTCGAGTCTTGAGCACTTTACGCCCAAATGAACTAATTTGTTCTTGTTCAACGTTCACTAATGAACAACCAGAAGAACAAGCACAAGACAACAAATAAAGAGGCCAAAAAAAAATAAAGAAATAAGTAACCAATTGAGGCGCGCAGCTCACCCTAGAGATTTCAGTGGCAGAAACTGTACAATAACGACTAGTAATGTGGCAATGAGGCAGGTCTTGACTTGTAGCATACCCTCTAGAAACCTACTAGAACTTTTCTCAAACTTACTAGAATTTTTCTCCAACTTTTCTTCAATAAAACAGACAAAATTTTAGTTTTCGGAGTCTTTTTCGGAGTAATCTTCCAAGCTTTGCTGCTTCTTGGGCTTTAACAAACTGTGTGGACTCTGTGGTGTCTTTTGGCGTTTACAGGGTATGTTAAAAATGCCACATAGTGTAAAAGTCAACATTTTCGGAAACTTTTTCGGAGTTTTGTTAATTTTTAGCTGTTTAGAGAACTGTGCCGACCCTTTGTTGCCCTTCTGCCGTTTGTAGGGTGTATTACAAATGCTGGCTAGTGTGAAAATCAATGAGCGTTCACAGCTGGACGAATGCCCTGTAACAGCGTACAGAGAGAGAGCAGCAGACAGCACAGAGACGAGACTCAAGGATTTGCCCCGTGGCAAGTTTATTCGGATTTAATTGAATAATTGTTAGGCTGACCACGTACGCGTTCAAAGTAGCAGGGTTGCCACACCCAATGTAGCTGCCACAAAATGGTGGCCAGCGCTTAAAGCGACGCCTCAAAGTAGGCAACAAAAAAAGATTCATCAACTTTTCTATCTTTTTTCTTGTTTTTTTCGGGGAGTTCATCAAAAAGACTAGTCAAGAAAAGGTTGCCACATGCCACAAGCTCTGGCTACCTGTGAGATTTATGTGTTGCATCTGAAATTGGCATTTGTATTGTTGACTCTTAGACTTACCGCTCCCAAGTGGCACATTCGTTTGCTCAAGTTTATTTGTTGCTGCCACAGACGCTGTTGCTGTTGTTGTTGCTACACTGGCGGCTGCTGCTGCAGCTGTTGTTGTTGTTACTGCAGCTGCTGCTGCTGCTGCTGTGGTTGTTGTCACCTGCTTGTTAACACTCTTGCTTAGCCGCAGTATCGTTGTCGCCGTTGTTCCTGCTCCACTCGCATTCGGCGGCGCCTTCAGTTTATGCAACGCAGCTGCCACAGATTTAGCAGCTTTGCCATTGCGTGTCACGCTCAGCACATGTGACTGTGACTGCGCTGTGACTGCCACACTGTGACTTTTGTTGGCTGCAAGCGGCGGTGGTGCTGGCGGTGGCGATGTTGCCATTGCCGTTGTTGCCACTGCCGCTGTCGAGTTGCGTATGACGAGAATCGACTGGGATTTCTCCAAGCGCTTGAGCGTCTGTAGCACAAAAGGTGATTTGCTGTCGCAGTTGCTCTCCGAGCTGAGGCTGCGAGTGGCCTGTGAGGGAGAGAGAAAGGAAAGCAAATTAATAAACTAGGAAGGATTGGCCTATGGACATGTGTGTGGGATCTACACGAAGTATTGCCTGACGTGTTATCAGTCTAAGATTGCTGGCTCTAGCTCTCAAAGTACTTAAGATCTCAACTGTTGCTACGGATCAAGAATATATATACACTTAATGGCAACAGTCATGCCAACTACTGCCTCCCAAGCACATAACGTACTCCTTTTGCGTACAGGGTCTATAAAAGTGGATTACTTACATGTTTCAGCATAAAAGGACGTTCTATAAGCTTGGTGCTCGAGTTGTTGTTGCTGTTGCGATTGTTGTTGTTGAGCTTGTTAGCTGCTGCTGTAGTTGTGGTGCTGTTTTGAGCCTTGAGCACACTCTCCAGCTGACTGGCATTGATCGGCGTCTGCAGCAGAATCGTATTCGATTCCTTTCCACTGCTCGAAACTATCGAAATGCTGCCCGCATTGCTAATGGTTTTTCTTGCCACAGTTGTTGTTGTTGGCAGCTGATTGAGCGTTATGGCCGTGGCTTTGTCCTGCTGCTGCTGCTGTTGCTGTTGTTGTTCGCTGAGCAGACTGAGTATGTCCTGTTTGTTCTGTATGATGATCTGTCCATTTTCATTTCGTGTGCCACGCAACAAAATAATGTTGCCCTGTTTCTGTTGTTGTGGTTGCTGTTGTTGCATGGCCTCGATCTTGAGTTTGGCAGCGCGTAAACTTGTTGTTGTTGATGTGGTTGTGGTTGCTGTTGTTGGCTCATTGCTAATGGTCAGTTTGCCACTGCTCTGTGATTTGACCAGGCTAACACGGCTCAGGCCATTCTTTGTGTGGGCTGCAAAGAAAAAGAGCAATTGGCTAATTTAAAGCTAAACACTAAGTAAAGTTTAAGTATTAGACTAGTAAATTAGTTCAACTAACTTAAAAGTGCCAAGTGAGTTCACGTTGAGTGCCAACTAAAGTTGACAAACTGTTTCCGATACCACAAAGATACAAAGGAAGCAAAAGATACTTTTGTATCTCCAGCTAAACAGGCAACAGAATTTATGGCCATAACTGGAGTTTAGTCGCACATTGTCAACACGCGACTTTTTTTGTTGTGTATTAGAAATTGATAGAGTCGATGATATGACACAAAACAGCAGTATATGTGTGTGTGTGCTCCATTGTGTGGCAAGATGATGATCAGCAGCATGTTACGTATACGCCACGTTTGTTGCCTGCTGGCGCGGTCAGTGGCTTAGACGGCCCAAAACAAAAGCCAGCGTACAAGGGGTAAAGGGACTGACGGTAAATCAAGCGAAAGACGACATGTTTATTGCTCGAACACACACACACACACACACACACACACACACATACAGGCAGAGACACAGACGCGTTCACACAACTAGGACTACTTAGCTTTTGGGGCGAGAGAGAAAAAGCACGAAAAACGCAATAAAAGTGCAACAACAAAACAAACAGAGCGACGACAGCAAGTGGGGAAGCGGGTAGGGGGAGGGGAATGCAAGAAGGCAGTGGGGTAGAGCAGGAGGCGTGTCAGGCTGCATGCGTTGCCAAATATAGACTCCAAGGCTAAAAGGCGACACAGCGAACAAAAGTGAAGCGCCGGAAACATTTAAACGTAGCTAAACACTTGTGACACCCTCCTCATCCAACACACCTACACTGACAAAAAAAACGGGTATAGTGTAAGCATAAAAGTTTCTTAAAAAATAACTTTTCATTTCCTTTAAACACCGTCTTTTCTAACAGTGTACGCCTTCTCCATCTACACACTCTCCTTTCGCCTGCTGCACTTCCCCTTCCCCCTCTATGACACGTAGTTGTGTTCTGTTTGTTTTGAAAACGTGTGCGGGTCATAATTAGCCACTACTTCTGCTTATTCTCTCTCCTTCTTCTACTGTTTCTCCGTCTCTGTCGCCCTGTCCACCATTGCTGCTGTCCTGTCTGTGACCATGTGGCCAAAAAGACATATGTACACACACATACTTAAGTGTGCATGTGCATGTGTGTGTTTGTGTGTGCAAAAGGTCGCCAAAGCAAAACAAGCAAACAAACTTAAACACAAATAACTGACTTGAAAATACCCTTTACTTTGAAAATCATTAAATAAAACTACACACAATCCCCAATAAATAAAGTATTCATCAAACAAGAAATATTAAAAGCTAATTCTAAAAATTAAAATTAAAAAAAAGATTTGTTTCATTGAAAACAGACCAAAAAGCTTTCATTGTAGCAGTAACAAAACTTCGTTTTGCTTCCCCAACCAAAGGGTACAACAATCAGCAACGCAGTGCTCGAGAGAGAGAAGCAGCAAGAGAGAGGTGTGAGAGGCGACAAACTTAGAGATGAGAATGAGGAGCGACCATTCATTCAAACATACATACTTCATTGTAATGTATGGCAGGACACACATATAGCACAGGCCTAACAGAGACAGTCAGAGAGTTAGAGGGTGAGAGGCAGATAGCGAGAGCCCTGGCAATGTCCGCGTAACACATAAAACATTACACAGGAGAACAGAGAGCGAGGCGAAGGGGAAATGGTGGCACTTGCTGAAGTTTCGCATATTTTTGTGTTCGTCGCGGCTTTTGATGTGCGAAGGCAACCAAACTGGCCGCACAGTGGGACAAACAGTGTTTTAAAGAATGTATCTTTACTTGAATATTTACAATTGAAATTGTTTACGAAATTAATCTTCTGATTAAACATATTTCTTTCTAAAAATGCAATAAGGAAATGATTTCAAATTCTATATTTAAGTATTCCTACTCTAATTGTTTACACAATGTTATACATAAATCCGCAATTGAACACTGTGTAGGCTTATAATTCTGAGAAACATTTCTCACATCACAGCAATCACCTTTCAACTGTTTTGGCTCCACTGTGCCTAGGAACGCACGTGGCATGAAGCCTGACAAGGACGCAACTCCTTTGCTGTGCAACACAACAAATTGCAAGTCTATTGAAATTTTATTAGAAACATAAATCAAAAGGAGCCAAGCAAATCAAGATAGGCAAAGAAGGAGGAGGAGAGCAAGAGAGAGCGGGCTAAATAAATTAGGCAGGAGACACTGTGCAGCAACAACAAAAAGAGCGCGAATATAAAAGCAACTAATAAATAAATAAGCGCAGAAATGTAAAGTTAAAGCACGGGAAAAAAGTGCCCTTGTAAGGGAAGACGCAAACACGAGAACACAAACAAAACAAAACAACAAAAAACTACGCAAATTCCATTTGGAAAACCAATAGTGAACCAACGGTAATCGAAGCAGCGCACTTATCAGCAAACTAACGGGACCTGCTAGATAACGGTACAACTCATCGATAATTATGTGTGTGTACATGCGTGTGTGTGCGTGAGTGGAGTGTAGAGTTGAAGTTGGTTGCTTATTCTGTTCTTTTCTTGTACTTACTTTGTTGCAGATTCAGATTTAGATTCATGACCAACAACAACAACGCAGCGCGGAAAAGCGGGAAAAGCTATTTGTTGAGGCTCCTTTTCCATGTGCTCTCCCCACCATCAAATAATAAAACTCTCCACTCCACTACATACGCTATACAAGTAAACACCTTGCAGTCAATTGCATCTGCATCGTTGCGCATTTAACTTAACTATATTCTTAGTCAAATGCCATTTTCGCATTTTCACATTTTCACGCACAAACACAAGGCAACGCACACGAAAAACTCACAAATAGCACACGTACATTTATAAACACACGCACACACGCATACATATATCTATTTACATATATACAAATGTATGTACATATGTGTGTGTGTTGGGCAGCAAACGAATAAATATTTCTCGATACACGAAGGTGGAAAAAAACAAAGGTAAACAATACGTTTTCTTAACTGCAGCCCGTACTTTGAGTGTGACGCGCGTTCGTTTACCATCAAATTTAATGCACTTTATGTGTTCTGTTTAATGCAAAATGCAAAAATTACCGATCAAAATATCAATTTTTCAATTTTTTTACGCGTCCCCCCGACTTTATCCACGGACTGTGAGCGGACAGCTGTTCTAACAGCGTCAAAAGCTTAACAGCTATGCCAAAATGTTAACAACACTGTTGTGCTAAACAAGCTGACACTTTTGTAAATTGTATAAAACAAAAGCTGACCACAGAAAGACGGTGAAATTGCTCTGAAATTACGATTTTTGTTCAATGTTAAAAGCAGGTGAAAGTTCTATTTTCCAGCAAAACAACTGGAAAAGCTTGTATTTGAATCCAACATCTGTTAAAATATCGTCGCTAGCACCACTGCGTAGAAGGTGGCGGTCGGCAAATACTTATCGTTGCTTATCGATATCAACTTAAAAGCGCTGCTGTACACTGGTTTTGGAACAGCTGATAGTCAGAGAATGCTGCCAGACTAGTCCAAAGTTATGAACCCGCAAAAAATTAATCTTGAATTCCATGATCATATTTCACGACCTTGTCCAACTTATTGAGCAGCATTGTTAATTATTGGCCTATAAATTATATAGATCTGCTACTTAACGTGATATATGTATGCTGTGTGACAATCGAAAAGCCTTCAATAATTATTTGCCTTGTAAAACAAAACTTTCGCTGTTTTGAATTACCCGACCCCATCCACCATCACCAGCCGTTTTCGGTACCCCCTTTCCCAATGCCTTCGGTGAGCGACGGAAGTCTCTCACACTAACGCAATGGCGGCCAAGCGAATACAGAATAATTGCTGTGCCAGTCGGTGCCATAGCGCCAACAACAACAACTACAACTACCACAACAGCAAACAACTACAACTATAACAACAATGACAACACTTATCTGTGTCGTTGTCGTTGTTGTTGTTGCTGTTGTAGTTGTTGTTGGGGTTGTTATTTTATTGTCGCTTTTGTTGCACATTGAAAATAATATACAAAATAATTGAATTACCCGACTCAGAGTGTGCGATGTGATTATTCAAGGGGCGTTCAGTACACAAAAGCGTGCTGATAAGACCCAAAAGCCAGAGCAGTTTTAACGAGATAAGCCCGCTGACAACCTCATTTGCATATTTCATGCAAAACGACAAGCAGAAACAAGAAAAAACAACGTCAAGAAGGGAACAGCAACAAGTGCAAGCACGAAGGACAACAGAAAACATGAAAGCTTAGCAGAGCTTTTAATGCGTGTGTTCTCTTAAAAGCTTTTCTAATGCATTGTTGTTTTTTTCCCACAGTTACATCGATAACGCAGTCTATCGATTACAGCCGCTGAGCGCGATAAGCAGCAGCCCACAATAGCTTAACAAAAGTTGTCAATCAAAAAAAAATTGAAAGAAAAAAAGCGTGAAATGAAAACGTGACTTGAGCTGCGCTTTAACATCATCACGTATGGAAATTATGCTGCTAGCGTCGCAGTTGCAGTCGACGTCGCTGTCACACTGCCTGCTGTTGTTATTGTCCCCGCACCCAGGCTTACAATGTTTTTGTTGTTTTATGGGATGATTATATAGAGAAATACCAGCACGTTTCTACATCAGCCAGAAAACCAGAAAATTGACTTCAACTGCCATTTGATTATTTACAACAATTTTTTTATTTTGTGGCATTTTAAATAAAATAAACTGCGACTTTTATTTTGCTGCATTTGGTTAATTGGGGCTTTGAACTCGAGGATGTTGTTGATAACACACCCGACGACGACGACGAAAAAACAAAAACATAAAACTTGATTTTAAACAAGGCCTCCCGCCCCCCGGCCCCACAGCTCACGCCTGGCTGGCAGTCAACGCCCCCAGCGGGCGTCAACTGCGACGGCAACGACGACGACGACAGCGAAAACGACGTCGATTGGACTTTGACGAAATCGATAACAAGAATAATAAGACAATAAAAAACGAAAAATGTAAATTATATGCAATAATAAAATTAAAAATCAATATGGTTATTATAATTTACATGTACAAGATGAGAAGGTTTCGCTTCATATTCATGTGGGCGTGGATCGCAGCACACACACACACACACACAGGCACAAATACACGTGCAGGCTTAATAAAATGCAATTTTTGTGGCTGACAATAAAGTTGTTGCTAGACACACAGCGCAAAAGGGCAAAAAATATCAACAACAGCAATTGCGGCCTCTAACTGTAAATTGCCAAGACAGCCATCGCTCTGATTGCTGTTGTTGCTGTGCGGGAATATGCTGAAGACTCCTATTCCAGAGAGAGAGAGAGAGCGTTTAACTTGCAGGCAGTGGTCGCTACCAGGGATGTCACAGAGCAAGGCTTGGAAGCACACACACAGACGCACTTCTATACCGATAGACACATTTCCATGCAATACTCAGTGTACGTGTTAAGCCGGTTTTGGGATGCAATTTACAGTGCAACATCGATTGCACCAGCAGTAGCGGCAACAACCACAACAACAACAAAATGTGGCAAATTTGAAAGAAAATACTGAAAAAATTCGCGGCATGCTCTACACCACTACAATAACAAAAACAACAACAACAGAAGACAATAATTAAATCCTCGTAGGTACACTACACACACACTCGCACTCGAGCTCACAGTGGTACACACACATGTACATTTACATGCATAAATACTATGTATGAACAAATAAATTTGTACATTATACGCCTGAGTTAGGAAACCAGTTTTATTGCAATTCAACCAACCAAACCAAACACAAATCCCCCAAGAAATTACGTAGCACAAATGTATGTGAACATACAGTGCTCGACAAAAATATACAAACAAATAGAAGAATTAACAACAAATATAAGACAATCAATTAAAAGAGTTTAATTATTAGAAACTAAATTAAATGCACCTACCACAAAAATGATGTATTTATATATTTGCATTGTCAAAACACTTACGTGGCATACTGTGCTTATATGTTGTGCTGCTCTTCTGCCGCTGCACACTCTTTCGCTCTCGCTCTCTAAGCAGCAGCAAAAACAAAATTGTCTTTGGGTCTGGTCTTTGTTTTTACACAAGCAAGCCAAACACACACACATACTGAAGCAGTGCTGGCACACACACACACACAGAGATTTATGTAAAGGTTTTTTTTTAGTTTGTTTGTGTTGTTGTGGACACCTGTAAGTATAATTGTTTATGTACTTTTTACGTATGTAGCTTGGGGATTTTTGCGCGATTCTATCGTTGCTCAAACACAAATTGTGTGTACAAAATATTTACAGTCCAAATGTAAAAACAATTGAAAAGCAACAGGTAAATCTTTAAATACACGCACACACACGCACAACTGAACGCTCGCTCATTCATACTTGTGTGTGTGGCTTGGTATGTGTGCGTGCTGAAACCACAAAAGAGAAAACTACGCTTACTCACTCACAGTGGCTGTTGTGGGGGATTTGAGTTGAACCTTTCACATGATACCTCAATAAATACTAAAAAGTATTTTACATTGCTTGAAATGTAATGTGATACATATTTATTTTATTTGTTTTCCTGTACATTTGCAACAATTGCAGCGTATTAGAAGTGTTCAAAATGCCGCATGCGTCATTCGTAAGCGAACAATAACTAGTTTCACGTTTGTACATCACGCGAACCAGGGCTGTTGTAACAATTTTTAGCTCATTAGCTTTTCCAATGCCGGCATGTAATAGAGTTGCTCACTGGAAAGCAATCGCGCGCGTTTTCTGGAAAACTGCACTGCGACAGCAATGCTGAAGTTGAGCGAGACTCTGCAGCCCTGGCAGGTGCAAAATGAAACGGCCTCATAACTTTTTGGTCAACGCAACGGCAACTCAAGCCTCAGTCTCTTGCGCGTGATCGGTAAAAACAAATCGACGGACCGTGAAGGTGGTGAGGATATTCCATCGACATCGAACATTGTTGGTGTGCGTGTGTGTGTTTGTGTGGTCTGCTGTTGTTGTTGCCGATGCGGCTGCTGTCTTATCTTGTTTTGTTGTAAATTTGCGCAGTAAACTTTTTAAATATTTAAGAAGAAGAAGACGACGACTACGAGCAAAAGAGAAGGCAGCGAAAGAGAGCGCGCGCGCGTAAAAAAAATAACATATCAACACTTGCTTTTTTTGTTGTCGTCGTATTTTTGTGTGTTGTACCAGCCGCAGCATCCCGCCATTGTTGTTATTATTTTTGCCCACCGTGCATCGCGTGTAACGGGAAAACTGTGCCGTCTGTCGTAGTTGTTTTTGTTGTTAAAGTTTCCAGTCGTCTGTCGTCCATTCTCGCCCGCATCGCATCAATTGCACTAATTTCTTCAATCAGCGCACAAGGCAAGATTCACATTTATTTTAACGAGTAAAACTAGCGAAAATTGTTCAACAAGTGAAAAGTACATACAAAGTAGAGGTGTATTTGTGTGTGTGTGTGCTTATTATATGCATGTAAATTTGGCCCATTGTCCAAATTTAGATTCTAAATCCGGAATTGTCTGGAAATACACAAATCTCTGCTTCTTACAAGAGTTTTTTTTTTCACAGTCATTTGAGCGATCGCGAATGAAAGACTAAAGCGTAGAAAACAAAAAAGAAAGAAACAGATTGGGAGAGAGCGCACATGTCGTTTTAATTGAAAAGAAATGTGGAGTTTAGCAATCATTTTGTTAAAAGTAAAATTTAATTACAATAAATAAATAAGTGCTCCTTGCGCTCAATAGAAGCGTCGGCGTTGTTGTAGGTGCTCTCTTTTATATTTACTGCTGCTGTTGTTGTTGTTGTTGTTTGCTCTAATCTCGATTTATCTTTGTAGTGAGAGAAACGAGCGGCAATCTTAACAATTGTTTATTGTCTCTCGGTCTCTCTTCCCCTCTCTCGCATTCGTTTTGCATGTGTTTGTGTGAGCGATGATGTGTTTGACTGCTGTTTGTTCATGCATGTGTGCGTGTGCAAGTGTGAGTGTTTGTGTGAATGTGAGGAGCTAAACTGCAAGTGAATTAAACGAAACGACTTGAAAATGTTGAAGCTTTGCTTTTTTGTTATTTAGTACGCAGCTGTCTCCCGACGTGTACGTTACGTAGTGGCGCCGTGGCGCTCTTAAAATTAGCGGTGAAAATCTGTAACTACTTTGCCAAGACTGGTGTGTTTCTGTGTGTGCGACTTTGAAACTCTACAAAGTAGTGTTTTTAACATCGATTTAACGCCTTGCTAAACAAACGGTATGCGTGTGTTTTTCTACAATATTGATGGTCTCAAAACCGCAAAAGAAAAGCAAAAGTGCAAATGTAAAATTACGATAAATTACAGTTACCCGTACTAGAGTGTGTCAGTGTGTTTTTCATAAAATTTTTCTGCTTTTTTTTTTGCTTGGCACGCACATTCGCAGGCACGCATACACGCAAGCGCAGTATACGCAGCGCCCGCTAATTATGAAAGTTTTTATTATATTGTTGTTTTTAATTTTGTATTTCCACTTAATTTTCTTGTGCAATCTTTAAAACATTAAAATACATTTATGCGTGTTTGCTTTGTTGTTGTTTTGCTCAGACACCTGTGGCATAAATGTGTTAGTATGTGTGTACACACTCCTAGCCAGTGTGGCCACCATGACATATTTAAAAGAAAGTATGCTGCTGCTACTGTTGTTGTTATTGTAGTCTCCAGGCTAAAGAAGAAATCATTAATCTCGAACACGCTGCTGCATAAATTACGCTCACATCGCATGGGGGAGGGAGACAGGTAGAAAGACAAAGAGAAGATGTAAAACAAAATGGTTTACCAAAAATTTCACAGTCAGTAGACACAGCTAGGCGCACTGAAGTACCGCAAATAGATGTTAAATTTGCTTCCCTCCCCCATTCGCTTTGAACTCTGCTGCTGCTATCGCTGACGCTGCTGTGGCCTCTGCTGCTGCTGCGCACGTTCGTGCATATTCTCGTATTTATAGTATTTACAAGACTGCTTTGTTGTTGTCATCGTTGTCTAATCTGTGGACATAAAAAGCTCACGCATTCTGCATGCTAAACCGATCGTTTACTGTTTAACGGCGAATGTGGAGACTTTGAGTACTTGTTGGTGGGTAGTAGGCAGAAGGGGAGTGGGTAGCGGAGGCCAGTGTTGTTAACTTCCGCAACAATGACAGTGTTGTTGTTGTTGTCATTGCGGTTTTAGTTGGTTGACTTTGACGTCGTTTGCTTGTCGACATTATCTTCAGTTGCCTCTGATGCTCTGCTGCTGCGCTGCTCTGCTGCTGTTGACTGCGTAAATTTTGCTGTTGTTTGAATTGCGCAGAAGCGACGTCGCGACGTCGGCGCCATAATTGCGCGCAATTGCCAAATACAGGGTGGTGTTCGCTACTTTTCATTTCATTTTGTTTAGTTTTAGTTTTGTGTTGTGCTATTTTATTTGTTTGTTGTTGTTATTGTTGGCGTCATCGCACGCCGCTTTTGGATAATTTGGCTTTCGCTTTTGTGCCATTATTATTACCCGTTGTTTTTGTTGTCATTGCCTAACGTCCAAATCAACTGGCAAATGAATCAAACTTATGTGCGCACAGTAGTCGCTCGCTATGACGAACCCAGCAAGAAACCAGTTTTCAAAATCTATAAATATATTTAAATTTTGTTTACGTAAATAACGTAATAAATTTTATACAAATTTCTAACAAAAAATCAGCTAATTTAATAGTCTTTCCATCGAAGTTTTACTGTATGACAGTCTTTGTGATTTGTGCACGAAAACAACAGCGATTCATTTTATATTTTGCAAGATTTTTCTTAATTAAGAGACACGACAAAAAAATAAAGAACAACAACAACACGTAATGTGAGAATTATAGGAGAATTTCGCAAAAGATCCCGAGTTTCAAGGTGTGATACTTAATAAAATTGACACAAGTACATTAAATGCATATATGTATGTATGCATGTGTCTTTATCTCTTGTACGTGTGTGTATGTGTGTGTGTGAAAGAGTTTGTTCTACTTTTGTGTGAGTGTGTGCTAATGTGTGTGTGTTTTCTGAGAAACTCTGGCTTATTGTCTTTGTCTTTTTCTTTATGAAACACCGTTGCGATGACGTCTGCAGCAGTGTTGGTAGTTTAGCCAGTTTATAGCTAAACTATTAGTTACTGTATTTATAGTGAATTATCAGCTAGTTAGAGCAGCTTTTATATAAAAATAGCCAGAAATCCAGCTGCCTTTTTAGCTATAAATTGAAAATAATTTTATTTAATTATTAGCTAGCGGTAAACTGAATTTCTTAATGACAAATAATTTAAAAATAGCTTCAAACTCCACAAAATACCTCTAAAAATAAAACAATTTCATGTAATATCTTTTTATTAGCCTTTAATAGCTACTTTTCCAATCAAGCCAGCTTAGTGACTCTGCCAGCACTGCTGTTAGAAGGTAGTTACGACTAATGGCAACAGGTTTAGCTGTTAACTTGAATGCAGATGCACTTGACTTGCCTGCGGATTGATTTACCAGCTGAAAAGAATGCATTCAGATTCATTAAGACGGCACAGACGTTGTTGTTAATTAGCTATAGCTATAGCTATAAGTATATATAGTATATGGAAGCTATATGTATTTTGTTTTTATGTCTGGAATTTTTGCAAATTAAGTTTTAGTTGACGAAGGGAAAAACCCCGTCATCATTAACACACTATAAAAACCAGGGATTGCGCTAGAAAACTGTGGGGAAAAACTGCAAAAGACCCTGTAATCAGATTTTGAAGTTTTTTCATGTCTAAATGAAAATTTGCCTACTTTAAAGCTAGAACTAGCTGGAAAGACTAGTGTAGAGCTTGCCAACTGATATAGTCGCCCGTATATATATACTCATGTATTTTACATTACAGGGTTTAACACTTAATGCACTACTAATTAATGTGGAATATTATTTTACTTTACAGATTTCTAATTGAGATTGAGTGAACACCACAAAAGCATCAAAATCGGCGGATTCAAGATGCCTTATCAGCCAGCGGGAAATAGCAGTGGCTCTGGCTTAAAAACGGCCAAAATGTCGCAATTGAAATTCTGGAATAAACAGAACAACAACAAGCAACAGGAGAAGCAACTGCAACAGGATGGTGGAATCTCAGATGCCGATATTATCGATGCCAATGGCAATGGCAATGGGAGTGGCAACAACAACAGCAGCAGCAGCGGCAGCAACAACAACAGCAATTCCAAAAATGATTCAAAGAACGGCAAAAGAAATTGGCTGCACACACCTGAGCAGCTAATCAGTGGACATGCGGTGTATCTAGTCAAGGTAGGACTGTAACACAGGGAGAATTATGTTTTTGGGGGGAAAAAAGGGCTGGAAATAGCAGTTTGAAGGCAAAACTTTTGTTTGCTGCACGCAGATCAGGGTGAAAAGCTTTTGAAATGGACTGAAAATGCGAAAAAGTTTGAACTGGGCTGACGACAGTCGAGCAGCTCGCCTTTTAAGTGTTAATTTTCTCATTAACCCATTGTTTCCCCTTATTTCATACCGCAGTTCTTTGGTAATTTGAGCGTGGATCAACCCAAGGGCATCGAGGTGGTCAAGGAGGCCATACGGAAGCTACAGTTTGCCCAACAGATGAAGAAAGCGGAGACGGGAACACAGGAGAAATTCAAGAAACTGGAGATTACGATTAGCATCAAAGGTGTGGCGATTCAGGAGCCGCGTACCCATAAAATTCTACATCAATTCCCATTGTACAATATCTCGTATTGTGCGGACGAGAAGGGTGTCAAGAAGTTCTTTAGCTTTATAGCCAAAACCGTTAAGATCAAGGAGAACAGTTCATTGGATACGAATGGTTATGGCAATGGTAGTAGCTCCAAATCGGAGGATACCCATGAATGTTTTGTATTCATATCGAATAAACTTGCCTCGGATATAACGCTGACCATTGGCCAGGCCTTTGATTTGGCCTACAGGTGAGTTAGCTGGCTTTTAATAGCTAGTTTTATAGCTAAAGTCGTTTAAAAGTAACTTTTTGAAAGTTATAGCTAGAAAAATATAGAGCAGCATTGGGCTAAAAGGTTAAAGAAAAATGGGGCGGAAGTAATATTAAACAGTGTTGCCAATTTAGCTGTTTTATAGCTAGATTTTGGTAAACCATTTCAGTTTGGTCAAGAATCAGTGTTGAGTAATAATAGAAATGAAAGAAAAAACACTTTGACAAGTGTTTGCTGAATAAAATACCCTTTTACCACAAAGGTACAGGGCTTAAACCAGTCGAGTACTTAATACCATGATACTTACCATGCCAAATTGGTAATAATTATTGTGGGCAACTACTGAGAGTATTGCTTAGGTGATTGCAGGGTCTTTTACAGTCGTACTTGCAATAAACAATTCCTTTACGTGCAGAAAATTCATGGACAGCAATGAGAAGACGAATCTGAACAAAGCGCAGCAGCAAATCGAGCATTTGCAGCAAACGATTGCCATCTACAAGGATCGACTGCGAGAGTTGTCCACAAAATTGCCAAAGTCCGAACTGGATGCGATGCTATTTAAGTTGGGCATCAAGGATATAACCGATGCGCCACCCAAGGAGCTGAATGGCAATGAGAGCAGCTTGAGCAATGGCAAATTGGGTGAGTAATTGAATGAAACTCAAATCGGTCTATATATATTCATGAACAATCGGTTTGATTATCCATTTAACAGATGAGGACAAACTGCTGATTGACACGAACTCGACGACAGCTTCGATCCACTCGGCGTCACCCAATACCTTCTTGCCCATCGTACCGCCCAGGAGTAATCTGTCCAGTCAGCTGAGCATTAGCAGCAGCAGCGGAGGCGGCGGTGGCAAGGGAAATTCACAGAAAATGGATGAACTCTTGTTGAACTCGGATTCGGATAGTGATTTCGATCCGCGAGCTGATGAGATTCAGGAGAATCTTAATGGTCGTAATGCTATTAGCAATGATCTGTTTGGCTTTGAGCCATCCAAGAGTTTTGGCCAGCAGTTGTTTACCACCACCACAGCCACCAACAACAACAACAACAACAACGATCACAAGCTGCACAACAACAACAACATTAGCCTGACCAACAACAACAACAGCAGCAACAACAGCAGTGGTTTCGCCAGCGAACTGAACATCACGCCGCCATTATGTACGTAGGAAGTAGATACCCGTTAGTACTGTGTGCTACAGGGTCTAAGTAGTCTCGTTCGATAGTTGCCAATTTTAATTGAATTTTTCCCTTTACAGTGGCGCCACCGCCAAAGATTGCGGCTCCGCGTCGTCTAACGCCACTGACCAATAACGTGGCTAACAACAATAATGGCCTGAATGGCAACACGGATCCATTTGGCTCTGATCCGTTTGAAATGAACAATGGGCCCAGCGTGTTTAAGGTAAGAAAAACTCACTACTGTCCAGCACTGAAACTAAATTGTAATAAATTTTCATTTCTACAGAGTCAACAGCTAAATATTGATGACTTTTCGCTGGAAAGTTTGGATCCGTTGCGCAAGTGAGGAGGGGAAATTCCAGAGGTGCTAATGAAGCCATTGCAAACACACATCAAATAATTAAATTACTAACTAAACAAAAATGAACAAACAAGAAAAAAGAACAAAAAAAAGTATAAAGAAGTTAAAGAAATTGTATGTTAGCTTGTTGGTGAGATACTTTTCTCGTTCACTGTTGATTTCCATTTCGATATTTCCATTTCAACAAATTTTTGAATATCTCTATATATATATATATATAAATATTGTATGTGTATGTGTATTATTGTTTATATAATTTTATATTTGCATATTATGTATGATTATTATTATTATTATTATATATACTAAATATTATTATATACTTTATATATATTATTATTATTGCGATTCGAGTTCGTCTACCAGATCGCACTCAATGCACTTTGTTTAAACGAATCAATTGTTGCTGTAGTTAAATAGTTTAATTCAATCAGTCGAAAACAAAATGTCTAAATGGAAAGCGGTAAATGGAATGCGTCTGAAACGTCGTGATAATGTGCAAAAGCTAAAAACCTAAATGTGAGAATTTTGTATAAAATAATTGTAAATCTAAACGAATCTTATATGTGTATAAAAAATATATATATATTTATATCGAAACAATATTGTACATTATAATTTCCAAGTGATGTTAGCAAAGTTTGGAATTTCCACTGAATTAACAGCTGCATTTGGGCTTCACCATCATACGCATCTCTTTGGGGTTGGCCCAGGGATCCTGCCAGTGTGAACACCAAGACATGCCAGTCATTTCAGGGACATTGGTTCCGTTGAAATAAGTACCAAAAAGATTGCTTTGGGAAGAGGAGACAGAAATTTATGTTTAAATTAACTGCATACATATATATTTATATATACCATAAGAGCTTACGTTTTGAAAGATTGGCCACTGTGCCACC
Organism: Drosophila acutilabella; assembly: GCA_035046005.1. Taxonomy (NCBI): domain Eukaryota; kingdom Metazoa; phylum Arthropoda; class Insecta; order Diptera; family Drosophilidae; genus Drosophila; species Drosophila acutilabella. The sequence continues at coordinate 18,720,268 of JAWNOK010000024.1, read as the reverse complement.
AGGCTGAAAACCGTCGTGTCGCGTAATCATTACTTTTATCATATGTTTCGAACTTTTGTCCTTCACATTCACTTAGCAAGTCTCCTATGTCGCCCACATAGCTGCCCAGTTTGGCTAGCCTATAGAAATCCTGTTCGGTGCTTATTTGGAAATCATCGTATTGGGCAAACCCTTCATTGCCCTCAAAGTCCACGAGATGAATGTAGAGGATCTGGGGCTGTGCCAGTGTTATTGCATGCAGTCTCTCCATTCCGATGAAAAAGTCACCAGTCAACTCACCAAATCCCGTCTTGTAGTCCTGCCAGTTTCGAAAGAAATTGACACTGTTATCGCTGCGCGAGGCTATTACCGTCCAGCCGGGTCCGGCTATATCTGAACTGCAGAGCACCTGGAATGGCTCCAGACCCTTAACCTTTATGGTGCTGATATTTTCATGCAATTCGCTAACGATCGGATAGGCAGATGGTGACTGGCTGGCCCAAAACTGAGTGCGCACAACATTGGAAATACAGCAAAAGACGACTACTAAAATCCAGATAGAGTTCATCGCAAGGCAATCTGCTTCAGACTGAATCAAAAGTCGCCAATGTACAGTTTATATATGTTTGCGAACCTATCAGATCAATTTCAAATGATGAATAGATGCTGATAATAGAAATTGATGGTATCAGCAATCAACCTATTTGGCCTATGAAAGTTATACGATATTTCAAGTTATACTGTTTTGCCAGTTTAAAAATGTATTAACTTTTTGTAACAATTTATATATATTTATATTAATTTGTTTTTTGTTAACAACAATGATAAACTTAACACGTTACTGCCATGAATACAAATTGTAGTTGTTGTTGCTGCTGCTGTTTTCGTATTTTTTGGGAATGTTTGCCTAGTAATAGTGATATATATATATGTATGCATGTGTGTGTGTGTGTATATATTTATCCACTTTGTGGTTGGATTCTAAAACTATTGTTGCTGTTGTTGTTCCTCATCCTCCACTTTGTCGTCTTGTAGTCGTTTGTCCTGAGTATCATTTGAGTATACCGATTTTTAATCCAAATCGTTATAGCGCTTCGGAATCGTCGCACTCAGTTGCCTTGCATTCATATCGGAGCTCTGAAATATGCAAAATTCTCTATATATATATATGTACTATATATACAATACTTTTTTTTCAGTTTTGCTATAAAGAGATTAGCTTTAGTTGGGCTAGTTTTTGATAGGAATTTATCAACTGAAATTGGGCCAGTCTTATAGGTTTTTCAAGAAACCATATATATAACGCCAACGATTTGAAAAGTTCTGAAATAAATAAATTGGGTGGAAAATTATAAAGTTAAAGAAAGAAAATTAAAAGTCTAGAATAAATAGATAAAGCTTGTAATCGTTGAAAAGGAAAATGTTTCAAAAAAGGTTGGTTTTAAAATAACTCTAAAAACAAACGAAAATTTTAAAAATATTTTAATGTCACCGTTTAAAGATCACACGTCTGAGTGTTTAAATATTTCAAATCAAAGTTAAAGGTCGGGAGTAGCCAAGAATTTTAAGTCATGCCTAAAAGTATGCAACATTTTTTGAAACTCAAAGCGGCAAAGTAAAAATTTCAGCGCTGTCTTAATTTTAACAATTTAAATTGTTAGTAACAAATGAAGGAGGGTAACTAAACAGTGCATTTGATTTAAAAATAATGCGTGCTAGCAAAAACTTCATTAAACACTAAAAATTATGACTAACAAAATTAATTAAAATGAATAAAATCATGTACGTAACGTTGTGTATGTGTATAAATCTCAACAGTTTATTTAGTGTAGAGCTTAAAAAATAAATATATGTATTTATTTTGTATTTATTACATGTAAATATCGTGTGCTTCAAATTAAACAGACAAAACGTTTTTTTAAACTTAATTTTAAAACAGATCTCACTTTTAAGAAGCAATAAATATATAATATATATATCAAATTATAAGACTTTATAGTTATATGCTAGTTTTAAATAAAATAAACCAAAAGTGAACCCTACACTTTCCCAGCGAAAACACCCCAAATCGCAATTTCTTTTTTTTTTTGGAATGTCAAAAAATTAATAAATGACAAATTGGTTAGTTAACGACAACAGAAGTTGCGCATAAAATGCAAATTGAACTTGGCAAAAGGCAAAAGTTAACAAATAACAAATTGAGTAGTGAAAAATGGGAAATCTTCAAGTTTTTTTTGGGAAAATTCCATGCTGGGTTCAAATGCCGGGGAGCAGAGGAGAGAATTGGCCTTCGGTTGGGATTTGGAGGGTGTTTTTTTGGATAACTATTGGATGATAGCGCTCGTCTTCTTCGGCTTCTTGGCGTATTTTACCTGATTCGACCAGTCACCGGTCGGTACTGTGGCGCGATAGAACTTTGAGCTCGTCTTGTTGAAGATGGGCAACAACTCGTTGGCCTCATCGGAAAGGGCCTGAAAAACGGAAGAGGGTAAGTGAACGATTCAGCAGAGAAGAAAAGGAGTTTTACCTTCAGGTATATGATGGCATCAGTGCCGAATCCCTCGCAGGAGAGTAACACAATGTCGCCGTGGAAGTAGCGAGCGTAGAGCCTCGAAATGGGCAGACCATAGCCATAGCCAGCCAATGGTACCGTGTGCATATCCGATTTCGATGGCTGCGGTGCTGTGCTGTACATGTACTTGAATAGCTGATCGGATTGGGAGCGTGGTATGCCACCACCCTGATCAGAGATCTTAACACATATATCCTCTTTGCCGCGACAGATGGCGACCTTCAGTGGCGGCAGTGTATCGCAGTTGTCATGATTATGATGCTCAACAACGGCACGCATCGAGTTCTTGAACAGCTCGAAGAGCATGTGATACAAATGTGACGGCACGTAGACGGTGCGTATGGGTAATACTTCATCCGTTGCCGTACTATGCTGTTGTATCTCCAGTGCAGGGCTCGTCAGATAGTATTGATCACAGAGGAAACGCGCATTCTCGTACGCATCACGCACCACATCCGACAGATCACAGGCGGGATCCAGGCAGCCAATATGACGACCCAACGAATGCGGACTGGCGCCAAAGAGCAGAGCTGTGGGGGAGTAGGAAAATTGGGAAATTATTTAGTGACAAGTTTAAGTAAAAGAGTTTCAAACAAATTTTTCAAGACTTTGACTCACTGTGCTGATTAATCAGCATACGAATGCTGATGCGAGACATGTAGAGACGATCGAGAAAGTATTGTATGGAGCTCTCAGTGGGTGCATCCACTTGACCGCCCTCGTTCTCCTTCATCTCGATGACACCCTGGGCCATTGTCTGTACAACATCATTGTGTCGATTCCTAATGAGATCCAAATCGCGCACAAATCTGAAAAAAGTTCAAACAAAATAATTATTTTTTTCAATTTTTATAAAGTGCATTTCGATTTACTTTTGTAGATTATCATGAGTGGGTTCGGCGTTTTCGAATTCCAGCACATCCTCGAAGCTCTTGACGTACCAGGAGCTCACCTCGGTGACGGAGCGTGTGTGTAGCAGATTGTCCGGCAGTAAAGCGATTTCCTTCATGATATTCGCCAGGCGAACGGGCAATTCTTTGCGCAGAAATATATACGATTTTTTCTCGCAGGCATTCTGACCTGAAAGAGGCAGAGGAAGAAAAGTATTTTTAATGTATTTAACTTGCTTATTATACTATTCCCACTGGGTATGCAAAGTAACTGACAAATTTCGTTTTACGCTTATCAGCAGCCAATTCCAATCAGCCAACTAGACTCTAATCAGAATCACATTCCCACTGATCATGCAAACAATATGAGGGTCAGTTACAATGAATTCAACTTATTTTGAGTCTAAGTTCACTTAATGTGTGGAAAACTTGTATAAATATTACGCTTTAGTTTGTCTGATATCAGAATTGTTGCTATATTTAAATTTTATTTGCATATTTATTAAGCAAACAATGCAAATGAACCCAATGCTTGAATTTCAGACATGCACAGTGGGTCAGCGAAGTATGCCGACAAAGAAATTAATTTACGCACCAATTTATTGTAACAAAGTAATCAATTTTCTTGCTTCAGGTGTACAGTTCTTGCATAAAATGGTTTTCTGTCTTTTCTTTGTGAAGAAGAAACTTTTTGCAGCAACTGTACGTTTCTTTCGCTTGCATGAACTCATTTGTAAATAAAGCTCAGTTCAAAATACGCAGAACGGAAATTTAGTCAACCAATTAAAATCTTTGAACTCACACACACACACACACACATAAGCCTGTAAAACACACACACACTTACTTACTTATGCAAGTATTTCGCTTTCTGTTATTGTTCGTCAGCAAATTTCATAACAGAAACAAAACAAACGATTGACAAAGACAAACGACCAAAAACTGATAAGCACATTGAACTCCACATCAATAACGAAAATAAGCATAATAATAGGCGATATTTAGATTCTTAATTGTGCCTAAAATACGCGAAACATATTGGGGCATGCCCCGCCAGACATTATGACTTCCAATTGCCGATAATTTAGCCAATAAATAGATGAGGGCTGTATAAAAAGCAGTACGAAAAAAACAACAAATTTACAGTGGGACTCAAAGCTCACAAAGAGAGCTGAGCAAAGCATGTGTCATAAATAGCGGCGATTGCTTTGTCGGCCATTTTGTTTATGAGCTAATTGTAACGAATTTCCAAAACAAAACAGAATCTAATAAAACAAGTTATAAAAACACGCGAAAGCATAAAAAACAATAACAAACAAAAACAAAAACAAGCGACGGCAATAATAAGAATATGCGAGAAACTACCAAAGCTGGATGGGCATACAGCAACGACTGTGAGAGCGCAGTAGTGGAAGCAAGTAGAAAAGAGAGCGCACGATCGCTAGACACGCGCGGCACTTAAGTACTTCTCTCTCTATCCCACCACACCGGCTGACTGACTAGCTGGCTGACCTCAAAATAGAGCTTTATTTATTTATGCTTTGTTGTTGTTCGCCGTTGTTTGCCTTCCGCTTTTATCGCATGTTTTGATGTGCGTATCTCTAAGTGTGTGTGTGTGTTTGAATGTGTTTGTTTGCATTATTTGTTTTATTGTTGTTCTTCATGCCGAACTTTGGCTATTGCAAAAAATAAAATGAAAACATGTGTGTAGACTTTGTGATCTGATCGAAATCTGTCTGGCACTTTGATGTATTACTATCGATAACAGCTGAGTTGAGCTGCTGCTCGCGTGATACTTATTGAAATCGTTTCTTAAACCCTTTACGTCTGGACATCTAATTGAATTGTGTGCACAGGTGACAAGTTTGCACGTCACGGAATTCAATTAGTGCACAATTGAATGCTTCTGCTTTTATGCCATTTAGCAATTTAGCAAATGATGTGTTAATACCAACTGGAATATTAAAATGTACAACGGTAAACACAAGTGACACGCACAAGAAGTAATTTCTTAATGCACAGACCCCCTCACCCCACACTGAGCAAGGTCAGGGATAGTCCAGTCCAGTCAAATTGAACGCACAACGGAAATGCGCAATTACACTGACATTTACATATTGAATGTATTGAACAGCTGAGCGTGACGTCACAGCCCATCAGCTGCTTGCAGACACAATTGGCATCTTATATTAGTCCAAATTGCATCAGCAATTTTCATTAGATCCAATTTTACTCTGCCGACGACATCTTTGCTTATTTTTGACTCACATTTGCCTTTGTGGCCGCGCCTCTCCGTCTCTTACACTCTCCCGCTCTCACACTCTTGTGTTGCCCTTGCTTTGCTCTCAATCGTCTGACAGCTGGCAAAGATAGCACAAGAGAACGAATTAAAGATTTGCTGGACTTTCAAATGCTCTCTTCACAAATTAGTTGCATATCTAATAAAGGCAGAGCGAGTAGGGACGATAGCTTTCTCTCTCTATCGTTCTAGCTGCATATCGCTTACGATAGCTCGGCTTTATTGCGAGAACTCTCCACACTTGTGCAGCTCATAACTATTGTTTTGCCTTAATGTGTTCTTCGTTATGACTTGCAGTGCTCAATTTCCATACACCCTGCAAAACGTGTAGAGAATTGCGGCGCGTGTGCTTGTCATTATTATCGGGGGCGTCTATGAGTTGTTATGTTTTGTTACTTTGCTTTTCTTTGCTTTTTGCTTTGTTTCTTGTTTTATTTGGGTTAAGTTTTGACGTCTTTTTTTGTTGTTTTTATCTTATTTTTCTTGCTTTTTGTTCGATGATTCCAAAGTTCAAGCATCTCTGTAGCAAAAATGCAAAGTCCACTTCTAATTATGATGCTGGGACTTTCGGTTATCGTCTTTACCTTTAGTATATATAGCTATATTCAATTCCTCAGTTGGTCAGCGGAAAATAAAAAATTTTCCGCTTAAAAATAAAAATATTTATATACGTAAACTTGAATTTTGAGTAAAAAATTGTAATTTTTTTTGTGGGTGTTTTTTTTTTTGGCTACGCAGCACATGATCAGTCGAAAGAGAGGGAAATAATGGGAGGTAATCAAATTGGAAAGGGGCATATATACATACATATTGTTTTCTAGTTGGCCAACTGATAGCGAAAGTGATTAGAGCCATTAAATATAGGCCAATAACTAGTGGTTATCTTGATACTGAGTGCTCAAGTAGTTTATAACGTATACGCCATGTAAAATATTAATAAAACCCATTTCCACATAACACAACTATGCGATAAAGTCAATAACAATGTGCTACCCTATGTATGCGAATTTTAGCAGTTTTCCAACAGATCCCTAGGGCCAAGCTCTTGACTATTGTTAGCACTCAGTGGGTACTACGAGGTGTTAAAGTGTTTACAAGTACAGTTGGCAACAAAAGCACTCTACCACCTTATCGCTCACATCAAAGTTCAAGTGCTTTCTGTGGACAAGCGTTTATTAATTTTGTTGACACTTCATAAAACAAAAACACAGCGAAAACAAAAGTTAATATGGATATAAAAAAAATGAAGGGAAAGCAGGGAACTGTTTGTGATCATAAATCGTATATTGTGTATTGATTATTTTGGACCAGCTGTACCTTGTTCACATTGTTCACATGTCTATTAATAAACAGCGGCCTTCTAGCTGGAGCACCCGGAGACCCTTTAAATTCGCCTCCTTGCCTGTCTAAATATAGACCAAAGAGGAAAAAAAGCAGTTATAAAACAACATAATCACACAGGCTCATACCAAAACTGGGTTCCCAGCCACTTGGCCCGAAACGAGAGCATTGTTTTCAAGTCAGTTGCCATTTGTGGCCCAGTTCGCCTGACTGACTGACTGCCTGCTGGCTGCATGGCCTCAAATGGCTAAGAACTTTTACGGCCCAAATGCGCTAACAAAGCCTGACAGCCTAGTACTTAGCCATATACCCTATAAGAGGGCTTAAAAATAGGTATATCAAGCTAACTGAATTGTTTATAATTTTTTAATGCCAGCAAAATTTTAAAATAAACTTTTGCTATCTAATTTTTGTATAACTTTTTGTACACGTTGATAATAATATTATATAGCTGATTGTACAATCATTTAAAACGAAATTTATCTTTACAGTTTCTGTGTTTGTTGCTTAAAACAATTTATAAGATCATAAAAATGTCGTCTTATATATTTTTAGCTAAGATTTATATTTTTTGTTAAATGCGATTTTTACATAACTTACAGGGCATGGCTTAGTTCATACGGTAAGCTCTTTGGGTTTATTGAAGCTTAGAACAGTGTAAACGTGCTTATAGATATACACAGCCGGTAAATATGTATTTCTGGTATATTTCTACGTGTGTGTGTGTGTGAGTGAGTGTTTGTGTGTAGTATAGGCATGCAGTTGTCTATATGACTGACATTGAAACGTCCTTGGGCGGCACGTGCCAAACACGGCAACAACTGCAACTGGTGGGTGTGTGAGCAGGAAGGCTGATGCAATTCAATCCAAAGTATAAATTTTCATTGTCATTGAAAAAAAACGTTTAGTTTTGTGGGAACTTCCGTTTTAAATCTAACTTTGTTTGTTGTTGTTTATTAAGCCGGCAGCTGCACTCACTCTCGCGCTCCCTCTCTCAGTTGCTCATTTAAGCTCTACATAGTCAACAGTTTGTGTTGTTGTCCGACTCAATGAAGAGAGCAAGTGAGCGAGAGAGAGTAGTTGAAAACTGCTTAATTGACAACTAAATGAAATTTCAAATGGGTATTAGATAACGGTAATTCGCTCAGCTTAAAGGGGATCTGCACGTTTAGGCTGTGTGAAGTGTGACCAAAGATATTCACTTAGTTGGGTTATATAATCTGAAGGGCGATAAGATCACAGCTTGAGGCGCGCTTACGTCACAAGAGACTCGCATTCATAATTCTTTACCAACTACAACAAGAAGCAAAGCAAAACAATTCACACGCACGCAACACACACACACACACACACACACACACACACACACACACACACGCTCTCACAAACATATTGCAAGCGAAAGAGAGTGACACAGAGAGAGCAAGCACAGCGGAGAAGAGAGCGCGCGTTTTTACCGGCAATTACATATGTTTGTATGTATGTAAACATTAAAGGACAACGTGCAAGCAATTAAATGTAATTAATTCTTACCAAAATCCATAAACTGCTTTATCGACAGCGGCGACGGATTGAAGCCAGAGTAAAAGTCCAACATTTTGGCCAAATTCGCCATGGATGACGAAACGGCCGAGAGGCGTACGGGAAAAATGCGCATATTGAAGGCCTCTGTGTGTGTGTGTGTGTGTGAGTGTGGAGCGCAGTAGGGTGGCGCTAGGGGTGGGGTGTGTTTCTCTTAATCAGTTGCTTAACGTCAAAAACAACTTTATTTGCGCGTCTTTGTGGCTAAATTAAATACGTTTTCCTTTGCCGGAATGTCCTTCGCTCACCTTCAGCAGCCGACAATAACGGCTAGGATACGGACAAACATAACCACACTCTTGTATTTCTGTGGACAGCAGGATGAGACTTTTTTTTTACCGCAATCTAGAGCATGCAGCGAGTACAGCTGGCGAAATTTGTTGTTATTGTAAAAACAATAAATCAATTGTGCTTTTCCTGGCTTTTGTTTAGTTTTTTTTGGTGGTCGTTGTGGTTGCAGTACAAAAAGGTAGCAAAATATATGTATTTATATTTGTACATAAACCGTTTTACAGTTTATTTTTGTTATTTGTGTTGCTGCGCTGCTTCGGCCGCTGCTGTTGCTATTGTTGTCGCAGCTTTTTTTTGTACAAAATTTGTGGGCAGATAAAACGTTAGATTATTTACACTATTTGCAGATTTTGTGCGCCACGCGTATATTTATGTATTTACTTCCAGAGCTCGTTGTTATTGCAGCGCTTGGCGTTGACTAAGCGCACAAACCGTCGCGTATTGTCTTAATAATTAAATCCACGGCAGTCGAGAGAGAGACGGAGACTGTTCGAGAGCACGCCGTGTATTGCTCATTTTATAGGCGCGCTCCAGAACGTTGTGGCTGGTGTACGTGTATGTGTGCGTGAGACGATTTTCAGCTGGAGGCTTTTGGGGCCAGCGACTTGAGTGTGACCGTTTTGTGTCGCGAGCAAAATACACCAAGATACCAACCAGAAATACCATTGCGATATATCGCGAAAGCTTAAACTTTTAAGTATGCTCGGATAACAGTATGCCCTGTAATACAATAATTAACAAAGACTTTAAATTTTATTTTTTTTATTGAATCCCTTATTAATATTAATAGATAAATATTCATAAGTTACAGCATATACAAATGTAATCGAAAAATTATTCCAATTTAAAATTGCAATAATTATTCAAAAAACCTTAACGCAATAAATATAAGTTTGTTTGTTTTTTTTTATTATACATCGCATTCTTGATTTAAAACACATTGAGCGTTGCATATTATCCAGGCTTTTCTTCCGTTTCAAAATTCGTGTTACATAAAAATGGTAAATTTTCGAAATTCACAAAATTCAAAGATAATGAACATAAATTTTACAGTTTCTTTTTTCTTCCATAATAGGCCTTATAAATTGTGGCTTTTAAAATTTGTTAAACAAAGTTTACAAGCACAATGAAGAACTAAAAGTTAATTGTTTTTTTTAGGCCAGAATTGGGAAGTTTCGTTTTTGGATAATTCATGTTATTTTAATATTTTAGATATAGTACTAAGGAGTATCTAAACGTTTAACATTCGTTCTGGCTAAATTTAATTGTTGTAATTCAGTGTGATTTTTTGTTTTTGTGTTGTGTTTTTTATAAGACTATAAACTATAAATATGTGTTAACAAAGAAAAACAATGCGTAAAAATTATAACAAATTGTTGTTTCGTTTTGTAAAATGGAAAAAAAATACAATTGTAGTTTCTGTGCTTGGAGTTTGTTTTGGTTTAAGGAACATGACAACAATAGTATGTGTGAGTGTGTGTAGTGAATAAGTGTCTATGTGAGTGTGTGGGCAAGTGTGTGTGCAGCTGGAGAGCGGGCTCCAAACGTAAGAGCAAAAAGTCTACACTGCCGCTGTGTGTATGCGTGTGGTTGTATGCATGTTTTTTGTGTGTTTACGTGTGTACTTATTAAACATTAAGATTGCTGCTGCTGCTGCTGCTGGATACCTGACTATATATACACATATTCTACACACACACACGCACACATACAGAGGTTACAGTTACAAATACATTTATAGGTATAGTAGTATATAAAGTTGAATATATATATATGTTGTATATATGTATGTTTGTAGCACAAACTCTCTTTCTCTCTCTCTCTCTTCTCTCTCCACTCCCTCTCTTCTCACACACATTAGAACGATGCTGCCTTCCAGCTTTCCAGTCAGTTGAAGAATTATCAGTAGACGAAACGATTAAAATTCATGCCCATATCGTTGCCGCCACACCCACCCGCCGGGGGCGGCGTCTGATCGTCCTCATCGTCGCCCTCGTAACCGTTACGCGTCATAGTACCGTTATCATTTAAATTCTGCCGCTTCGCTTGGCGTTTAAAATGCTGCAACTGCAACTGCAATTCGTGATCATAATCCCGATTATCCTGCTTCACATAATCCCTCAGCGTGCGCGGCAGTTCGTCCAGCTTGAGTGGCGGCATCTGTGGCAATGGTACGATGGGATGCAACGGTCCATCCACCGACGACTCGGCCGATCTGCCGCACATCTGATAGAAGAGTATGTACGGCGTATTCGGCGACATCAAACTGTGCATCTCCGAGGGTTTTGAGCTCGTGACCAGATTATCATTGAATTTGAACCAGTTCTTCGACTGATCGGCGGCAAAGGTGAAGTAATGCCCGGAATCCATGCTGTAACCGGCGTGCACTACACCCGCGTAGAGGTCATAGTGCACCGTGCAGGTCTCCTGCAGCGAATCCATGGCGCACACCTTCACAATCACCTGGTGGAGGATGGGAAAGAAGCAAGTTTAATGAGAGAAGCCCCTACTAGTATTCCCCTTTCCCCTTTGCCCAGCCCGACACTTACGCTCTCGTCGTGGAACACTTTGTGCATCAGTTTGGTGCGGAAATGATACTTCTGATCGTACTTGAACTGCTTGAGGGTCAGGATTAGGTTCCGTGGTGCTTGGGTGATGGCAATCCGTCGCTCGGCATCACACAGTTTCTTGCAGCTGGGACAGAAGTATTGATTATCCCCATCCAGTTTCTCCGGGGAGCAGTAGTAGTCGATCAGATCCTGCACGGAGTAATTGGTGGCACCACAATCGTCCTTATCGTCTGGAAATGACAGCTGCAATTCACGGAAACTGTCCTCGTTGCGACTCTCCCAGGTGCAACTGAGACAGGTGTACGTCGTGGACAGTTTCCCAGCGAAGGTCTTGTCGATTGTTGAGGGCGGCTTCTTGGGCTGTGCGCTGGTGGGCGTGGCATTTAGACCAATAGCTGGCGGAGTTGTCGCCGTCGTCGTTGGTGTTCGACATAGCTCATAGTCCTTGCTATTATAGGGTATCACGCCGGCGGCTACAATCTCATCCACAATTTTATTCGCCGGTTCCGTCGATTCCTTCACGGGTTTGGAATCCTCCAAGTGGTGATGATGATGCGCATTGCTGTGCGCTCCAATCTCGTGCTCATGCAGCAGATCCAGCAGATACCCTAGGAACTCGGAGCTGTCCTGCTGCAGTCCTGGCGTAAAGCCGGGTGGGCGTGTCGCCTTCAAGACCCTTGTGGGCGTCAGCTCATAGCGGGTAGAGTGATGCATCAGCGCAATCTGTTGCTGCATCTTCAGCAGAAGCAGCGAATTGCTCTCGATGAGCAGAATCTGACGCGCGAAGCTGTAGTAGAAGAGAGGGGACAAGTTAGCGAGGGATTGTAGAATCTCTAGGCAATGCTACTCACTCGCTGGTCATGGCCAGAGCCTGGAGCACGCTGTTCATGTAGCAGGTATTCCCCAGATTGACCAGTCCCACACGGGCGTTGCGGGGCAGCGCGTGCTCCAGCATGGCGTGGGCAATGGCGACACAGTTGCGGGAGGGCTCGTACATCTGGAGGAGATCCTTGAGACTGGCATAGAGATGATCGTTGTCATAGAAACGCATCATTAAAGCATTGAACAGATCCACCAATCTTTGGATATAAGAGCGTGCATCGTTCGATGAATCATCGATGGTGTTCGATTGACTGTTAATGATATTAATGACCAGCGGAATCTTTGGCAATAACTGCAAGAGAGTAGGAGCATTAAGGGGAGTCCGTGTGGGCGTAGTTAACTCGCTTACCTTGTGGAATATCTCGGGCGACTGATTGATCGTGGAGAGCATGTGAAAGACAATGGGCGCCGCTTTGGGACGCAGGGCAGGAAAGATCATGAGCATGAAGAGCATCTCGATGTTGTCCATGGCGATCTCGTCGAGCAGCTGATACTTCTCCTGCTCTCGCAGTCCCTGCAGCAGAGCCAGAATCCACAAATTGAGATTCGAGCAGAAGTTGCAAAGTTTCAGCCACTGACAAAGTAATTTCACTGTCTTCCTGATGCTCGCATCCTGGACACTCTGCTCCAGCAGTGACTGCACAGCCTCCAGTATAAGATTGGGACTAAACAGTTGGAATACAATGGCCACAGCCACCGAGGGGGGCTCCGCATTCGCCTGGGATATCAGTTTGTAGACAATGGACAGATAGAAGATCAGATACTCCTTCTTCTGGGATAGCATTTTGCCCACTTTGACAATCTCCTCCTTGAAGAGCGTGAGATAGGTGGACGAGGGACTGATGTGCATGCGTGCCAGTGTGTGTATAACCCGATTGTAGACCATAAAGGTGGCGCGTGAGTTCTCCGGATTGATTTCCTGCAGCAGTTTCACCAGCGTTTTGATTTCCAGCTGGATGGCTGTGAATTCATTTCCAACACTTCCAGCATTTCCAGTGCTAGCTAATTCGCGGCCATTGGACGCTGCCAGTTGGCTGCTGCCTTCCAGCTGTGCGCTCGCATCTAGAGCAGTGCTGCCGACGCCATTGCCACCACCGCCGCCTCCTTCATCTGTGCCAGGGTTGGCGTTCATCATGGCAGAGGCAGCGCTGCCCGTCTGACTGCCGACTGTGTTGCTGGCATTCTCGTTCGCTTCGGTGTTGTTCTGCTTAACAGCCATGGGGAATAGCGCTAATGTGATCTGCTGTTGCTGGTACTCCTGACGCTTCAGATAGTGCACTTGACGCTTACGGGGTCGTTTCGGTTTCTGTTTGAGGCGGGAACTGCGGCTGTTGCGGGGTAAACGACACTCGAAGTGTCGACGCCGCGTCTCCTTGTACCTCCTCCTGTTGCGAGTCGTTGTTACTGCTTAAAACTGACACAGAAACATACATATATAATATCACTCGCTTCAGCAACAACAACACAACTACAACAACACAATTTTGGTTGTCTGCTTTTGCGTTCTCCTTTTTTCCGTCTTTTTGTTGATTTTATTTGTGCAGACAACGCTCGCTTTGTTTTGTTTCCCTGTTTAAATTCTTCACTATTTCCTTATTTTCCCCCCACACACAAATTGTCTTTTTTTTCTCTGCTTTTGTTTTTTCTGTTGTAACTTTTTTTTTGTTTGTCGTTCACGTTTCCATAATTTTCATCTTTTGACTTGTGCTGCTCTCACACACAGTTAACTAACAGCACTATACATACATATGTATATATATTATGCTTTGGCTTTTATGTTTACTATAATTTTGACTGCTTTTAACAAATTCTTTGTGATAATTTTCAGCAATTTTTTGTTTTTTTTGTGTTAATGTTGTTTTTTTGTGTCTACTGAGTCAGTGAAAGCAAAGTTTGTGAGACGTTCAAGCTGCATGACGTGAGTCGTGAGTGGAACGGTCTGATTAGGACTGCCGCAACGGCGGCTATTAATCGATAGCACTGTTAACTTTCAAAGTTTGCTGCTATCGATTGCTGCGCTTTTATATGTTTAGCAGAGTACCCGATAAGCAGTACTTTCGATAGTTACGCTGTAATTGTGTTGCTTACGTTGCTGTTAACAAACAGCTGACGTTTATTTTTTTTTGTGCCACACAAGTCGCGTCTGTCAAACGAAATAAATAAACAACAGCGAAAAATACTCAATAAATGAAATAGTTTAAACAGTTTTAGAATTTTCTACAATTAAAGCACACACAAAATGCATCCCGGGCAAATCGAAGTCAATGAAATCACAGGCTATTGGACATTTTTGCTGAGCGTGAGTTTTTAAAACTTAACTTGGAGTTTATCTGCCGAGCTTAGGGATATATAAGTTTATTCCGATTCTAGATCGACTGGAAAGATCCATGGCTCATAGCGTTGATATTGATACACGTGCTCACAACGAGTACCGCGCTATTGACCCGAAATAATACGAATTTTCAAGTTTTTCTCTTCCTAGTGCTGCGTACGTATAAAATTTAAGTTTAGTTCAGTAATATCCTAATAATCTTTCATTTTTCAATAGTATTGGTTGTGTACTTCTCGGAGAGTATTAACGAATACGCGGCACTAAACTGGAAAACATTCTCAAAACAACAATATTTCGATGAGAACGGTTTGTTTATTTCCACCGTTTTCTCGATTCCCATATTGCTGAACTGCATGCTCTTAATCGTGAGTGTCAGACGTGTCTCACACTTGATTGTTTTTAATCAATTAACCTTTTTCTAGGGCACGTGGTTGTACAATTCCACACAAATGATGGCAACGTTGAAGACAGCGCAGCTCAGGGAAAAGGCGAGAAAGGAACGTACTTTAAAGGCTGAAACAGAAAAATCCCTCAAGTCGGATTAATCCTATAAGAAATCATCACAGAATTTACAGGCCATCAACAGTAGCGTTTAAGCCACGTCAGCTGTACTTTAATATTTTCTTGTTGTCCCTATTTGTATGAATAAACCAATAACTTTAAGTACCATGAGTAATAAGTCTAACTTCTGTAAACTTTTGCTTATGGCACATAGTTTAAATTAATTATATCAGCTGCCGGCTAATTGGTATTTAAATACCAACTGCGTCATTGGTACTTAAATACTTGGCAGCCTGCAGAGATTACTCGCTTACCCGCAACTGGTCACACTGATTAGTCGGTGGTTGAAAGCAGTCAAGTGCAGCAGCAGCGGGCGACGTTTTTGAGGCGCTGCGTAAACAAAAATTTTTTGTTGATAGCGTTTGCAGCTTTTGCAAAGCTACCTGAACAAATTAAAACGTAAATTTTAAAACAAAAAATTTGGTAGCTAAAACAGTGACAAAAGCGGTATTTAAAGCGAATTAAAAAACCTTACACAGCTTTGCCTCAGCTTACAGCGCTCGGTGTTATTGTATGTGTAAAAGTGTTTATGTATGCGTGTGCGTGTGTGCGTCTCGGGTTGCGAAATCAAGTCGCAGATAAAAAACGAAAACAGAAGTTGTAATTGTCTGTCCAAAAAGACTTTTTCTACAAGGCCAAAGTCAGCATTGATTTAAAGGGCACATACAGAGACATCCACACACATTAGTACTTAACTCCCAAATGCAGTGAAATATCAAGAAAAACAAACAAAACAGCAGGTGAAAAATAAAACACTCAGCGAAGAAGCAGAAGAAGAAGAAAGCCAGCTTAAGGGCCAAAAACGAGCTACAAAAAATCTGTCGCAGAGCAGCATAGTAATAAAAAGTGACGCATCTAGTCGACGCAGCGAAAGCCGATTACAAAAAACTTTATAAAAAGGTAAACAACAATTTAAATTGCTAAAAGTAAAACAAAAAAAAAAAAAATTGAGGCCGATTTGAAATCGGTTTAAATCTGTGCGTGTTTCATTCATAAAAACGCAATGTCGCAGCAGCAGCTGGCACTTTACTTTGCCTCTCACTCCCACTCCTAGACCCAACTCCACCCGCTCTGTATTAGCTGCCCACACACTTTTGGGTGCCCACACACTTTTAGGACATTTTTAGTACTATCAGCAAAATTGAAATGGTCTTACTGCAGTTTAAAAGCTTTGTGTTTTTGATCGCGTTTTAATCTATCATCGTTGAAGTGTTATTAATTAGTTATAAAGTTAAGTAGTTATGTTGGTAATTGCTGTGATTAAAATATTGCTTTGAAAGCTAACAATCGTAACATATCTCTCTCTCGCTTCCTCTCTTTGTCCGCTCTTCACTTTAGTCCACCAAAATGGTCGTCCTAGACTTCCAGTTTCCAGGCTGGAAATTTTCTTTAACCAAATAGTTACGATCGTAGGCTTGTGTTTTAGTATTTGACATAAATGCATTAAAAGCTGCTAATTAAAGTTGCCTTACATATTTGCAATTCACACCTCAGTTGGTAAAACAATAACAAGCATTTAATTTAATAGTCTAGTATTGAACTGGGCGCGTTGAAGTCACTGAAATGCCAAAAGCAAAGCAAACTAAAAACCAAAGCAAAATAAATAAATAAATACCGATACGTGTGTGTTTGTGTGTGTGTGTATATAAAAAACAATCAAAATAACTCGGTGACATCATTTTGACTAATCGCCAATTTTAGCATTTGAAAAACGGCGGCTGCTGCTCTGCCGCTACTGCTGTAGCGACCAAAGCGGTGGGATGGGATGCGGCGACAATACCAAGAGCAGTACTCATAAGGGGGAGGGGTAGTGGGCGGCAGTGTCAGGGGTGGGGAGTACTGCTGGCTCATTCTGGGTGATACGCCCGCTAGACGACGACACTGGAAAGAAGCAGGTGCCTTAGAGCAGAGTGCGAGCGAGTCAGAGCATCAGAGCCGAACTGAAGCCGAAGCTCTGAAGCCGAGTGCTTTTTTTTTTACACCTTTGCAGATCGTTTTGTGGTTGTATGCGTGTGTGTGAAACTCGTGGGTTCAACTATGTCGGCGTCGGTGCGCGCGTGTCTCGGTGTGTGCGTGTATGTGTGAGCAGTTGATAACGAAAATTTCACTTTCGATGCTTCTAATATGAAATTCTCTACAAATGATTTGCATTTTTTTGCTTAATTTATTACCGTATGCATAAGTGTATTGCGTGTGTCGTTCACAGTTAGTTTTTAAATTTTATCTCTTCTATTTCGTGTTCTTCTTTGCTATTGTCTTTTTATCTTATTGGAACTTAAGTGCGAGGCACTTGAACTTGTTAAACTGCTCTGCATTTCAATTATTATGAGAGTTTGTTTTTAAATATTTTTCTAACTCGAGTAAAGGGTCTAAATATACAGTCGACGGCATAACTATTTTGACAAAATAAATGTTAAGCAAATATGTGCATAACTTTTATAAATGCTTGCGCTATTTATGCTTGGAGATCAGATTCATGTGGTGATTTAATCAGGCTTTAATCTAGGCAGAGTGCGCTTGAAATAGTCGCTGCTATGAGCATGAGGAGCAGCGGGAGAGAGCGAGAGGGAGTGAGAGGGCAGAGCTTTACGCTCCACTAGCTGGAAATCTCGTTAAGCTGGCTGTAATGGAATCGGGAACGGTCGTCATACGCTATACATGATTGAATCTCAGCAAATGTTCCAAGTGCCATTCACTCGATACACCTTTCCCCATCCGCCCCAACCCCTTCTCCTTTTTGCAATTTATCAAAAGCAGATTGAGCGCACTGTGGTTTAGGGAGGGGGAGCAGTGGGGGCGTGGCAGCTGTGGGCACACGGCAAATGCGATTACGACATAAGCGATTAATTTTATTGCATTTTTGCCTTGTTTTTGTTGTACTTTATACATATAAACTAATTAAAGCAATTTTCAACTGTGGCTCGAGGCGACACCTATTGACGGGTGGATGTCAACATAACCCAATTGGCTAGTAGCTGGGCCAACGAGCCACGTTATCAACACAATAGCGACTTCAAAGCAATTGTTGTATTGCCCTCGCGCCTCCCAAAAGGGTTAATTGTGTGACCCTTCAACCCTTGGACCTCTTGCCTCTTGCTCTGCCTCTCTTTCTATGTCTGTCGAGTGGCGCTTAGTTGTGGCTTTGGCGGCTTCTTTTCCACGCTTTTCATGAGATTTTCCATTTTTTATATGCTTTGTCTTTCGTTACAGTGACTGTTTGGAGTATACCCGTTAGTTTAAGGGGGAAGAAAGAGGTATGACGGGTGTTAAATAGTTTTGTATTGTTGTTAAAGTATAAAAACTGAGTTGCGAGCTTAATATATGTATGGTTTAGTACAAAAAGTTGTTCTTAAGCCGTATGTTGTCGTGCTACGGGTGTTTTCCAGTTAGTCATTGCCTCTTTAAAATTGAGAGTCGCTTTAGCCCAGCACTTAAAGCAGAACTAAGAGCTTATGTTGTTGTGGTGACTTCTGACTTTAATTTAGTTATTTAAGTAATTAAAAATACTAAATACTTTTACGTACTGCACGCAGATCAAGTTCGCTTAAAGTTTTTGGGCTCATAGCAGTCGAGCATCGCTTGTTTTGTATTTTATACAATTTATTTGTGCAAGAATGTTTATGTTGTCGTTGTTTTGGTTGTTACTGTTGTTGTTGGGTGCTCCCAATTACCAAGTGGTTTGTCCGTCTCTTTCTACCGCTTGTGCGTGCGTTTTTCTTGCTCTTGTTTTTTGCCTTGTCACGCCTCATTTAGTTTTCCACAACGTTTCCTCGGTGTCGCATGGAAAACAGAAAATAGTATGTGGAGCGTGTTCTTATTACTTTTTTTTTTTCACTTTTCTACTTTTTACTTTGCCAGATTTCAAAATGCACAATTTTCCAGTTGTGTCCCAGAATTAGTAAGGAAGGTACCAAAGTGTGCCTATGTTGGGTCTCCCCTCCCACTCTCCCCTCCTTTCTCCCACTCTGCCCCTCTCTTTCATGCTCTTGCTTCTTGTTGTAGCTGTAAAGTAGATCAAAAGACTTTATTGCGGTCACCGACATCTAGATTTCGTTCTATTTCGTATCAACTTCAATTAGTCTCAAAAAAAATAGAAAGAAAAACTGTTGACAACATAAATGTGGCAGCAATTATGGCCTGAAGATACTGCCCAGTAGATGCTAGAACAGATTGTGAAGAAATGGATAGAAAAACACTTAAAAAATAAGAATTTCTGAAAAATTTAGAAACTTAGTCTTTCTTTAAAGTTGGAAAAGTCTTTAAAATTTATGCATATTACTTATTAGGTTCTTAAAAACCCCATAAAAACAATTTTCCGTCTGCTTCCTACTTCAAATAGTTTACAACTACAATTACCCACACAGACAACATCTGTTTCTTTGTTTCTTTGAAAAACACAACACAACAACAGTAAATTAATCCATTTAATGAGCTGATTACAATCCAAAAACATTTAAACATTTGCACAGATGTTATTACACAAAATCGCATTTATGCCTTTAAATCGTGTGTCTTATTGTTTAAACAGCAAAATGCAAAATATTAGTGTAAACATTGAACGCTTTTCCGGTCTCAATCTTGTCGGAAAATGTGGAAAATCGTGCTGATTGTTTGCAGATCTCACGGTGTGCTCATTAGTGCAAGAGATTCAATTAGAGGAATTATATATTTATGCAGTCTTGCCACTAAATTGTTTAATTGGTATTGATTGATTTGGCAAATACTCTTTGCTCTTGACATGGTCAATACTGTGACAGAGACTTAGTTTTGTTGGCCTGGCCCTGTGTCACAGTTGGAACCTACAAATCTCATTATGAATTTATGTAAATGACATAAAGCAAGAAAGGAAGGTGGTGTAGGGAAGAACAGACCTTTAGATACTCATTAGTAGTGGAAAAATAAGCTAAGAAGCTAACCTATCGTTTTCCAACACTTCTTCTTAGGTACCTTTTAAGTTTGTAGGAGTTTATCTGCCAAATTTCAACTTTCTAGCTCTTTTTGTCTTCATTTTCCTATGCTTATGGGGTAGTGCGTTACATTCTGAGTCACAAAATCATGCTACCCTTTGCCATTTGTCTTATACCCTCTCATTTGCCATTGGTAATAAAATGTGCTGCAACTTTTCTTTGGCAATCGTCTATAAATTTCAACTTTTCTTGACATTTTCCCGCATTGATTGCCGCTGGCCTATAGCTATCTCCCTCTTGCACTCGCTCTATGTCACTCCCACTCTCGTTGTCTCTTTTTCTTCGTTTTCTGCATGTCGCAACCTCTTCGATTGCGACCCTTTTGCTGTCCCGCCTTTTACTTTACCTTTTTATAGCGCATTTGATTGACACGCCTTTGATTGCAAAAGTCTCAACTCGAATATGCTGAGTTGTTAGGAAGAACAGCAGAGAGGAATACACAACTGCAAGAAACCCTGTAGTGATGTGGTGGAAAGAGTACTAAACTTTAGAACCGATAAAATGGAAAAAATAGTATTTTTAGACCCTACTCCATATGCTTCCACTTTTCTGTGCTACAAACCCCAACTACCCCCTAAATTCGTATACTACAGGTCCCATAAGTAGCTTCCACTCTTGTATCTAATGTCGAGAGCGCATTATGAAGTTTTTGTCTTCCAATTTTGTATCTTTTGCCTCGCAAGTATCTTATCAGTAGCTGCCAGATTGTTATCAAGTAGCCAAGGCTGATAATCACTTTTATATGTCCACTGTGCTCGCAATTATTACGTATACGTAATATTTGCAGTGTCTGTGAGAAATGGAAATGAAACGTTAAATAAGAAAACGACCCACGCTTTTCTTTAGGCCCCAAAAGAAAAGAAGAAAAAACCAAGCGGAAAATGTAAAAATATTTGTTTTCCATGTCGTAAGAGGGCAGCCACAGAAGGGCGGGGGTATCTACCAAACTTCACATAAATATAGAAAAATATATACACACAGTGGGTGTGAGAAGTTGTGGGCCACTGTGTATTTATAGTGTTTGGCTTGTGCCGCAAGTTATTTGCTCCACAAAAGTCAAAACAAAAACACAAATTTTTCACATATTTTTACTATTTGACTTTTAGTGTTTGGCTGTAAAATGGCTTTTCGTGTTTAAACAATTAGCTTTTCCCACCCATTTGCCATTTAGCGGTTTTTCTCCTAACATTTTCACATAATTTCTGGCTTGTCATTTAAAGATTTTAGGCATTTTTATGAGGTAATTCGCTCAGAAAATAAATCATTAACCATATTCTATATGTGTGTGTGCAAAACTTGTTTAGGCATATGATTAATATTTTCATTTTAATATAATATACATCATGTTATTGTTGTTATTCGCATTCTGGCGCTTTTGTTCTGCTGACTCATCCGATTTTTAAGCATCATCTCAGATTATAATAGCTGCTTATAGCTGCTTATCGAGATTGTCGTCGCTATCATAATGCTAAATCGGGAGCATCTACACGGGAAGAACAGAAATGAGTTTTTGGCAGAAGAAATTTAAGTTAAAGACTTTTAAGGTAATAAACTTTAATGTAAGAGGTCCACAGTAAAGGGTAGGTTTCCGATCACATAAAGTTGATATATTCGTCACCGTCTGTTTGTCCCTTCATCTGTATGAACTCTTGGATCTCAGAGACTATAAGAGCTAGAGCCAACAAATTTGGAATTTGAGTTCGTCCCCTTCGCAAGCAGATCTGGTTTACCGCCCCCGCTTTACTTGTTTTAATTATAATTTCTAATTGGTTTTAGCAGTGTGTTTAATTTAAATGGTCTGTTGTAATCTTGACGCACTTTGTTGAGCGTAAAACTTTTTTTTCTCAGTGTAGTTGAAGCTTTAAGTGTTGTTTTTCCAAATCGCACGTACGGTTGATCATCACTGTGTAAATATCATAAAAATAGGCGTGACTGAGTCCAAATTCTAGCTATAACAACAACAATATATATATGGTGATATATTAACTATAAATACACAAATATTTGAACACCAAATAATTATTCAACTGGGCTAATTTTAAATGCTGATCAATGGAAAACACTTGCACCCTGCTCCCTGCTCTGCTCAACCTCCACTAATTGTTGATTGATTGGGTTGTCACACCTTTTCTGTAAGGGGTATCTGTAAGTGAGTACGACTCGTGCTCTCGGCTACGTCATTTGTTTTGCATTTTCGAGTGCATTTTGCAGTGCTCAAGTATTTTGCATATTTTGTATAAGTTGTAACCTGAACTGGGCTTAAAGCCGTCATTGGAATTTGTTTTCAAAGTGGGCGTTACACGAGCCACAGCAGGTGTTGGCCATAAACTCACAACGCATTGGCATCAATCAAAGTTCAAACTGAAATTTGAGTATAACAAATTATTTTTATAGCCGTAATCCCAGATCAGTTTCAATTTGGCTTAGGAAAGTCATTAAAAGATTGTTGGGAATTCCTTTAATGAATTGTAACTTAATCTAGCTGTTTTTACACAGTGTTGTGAAATCAGTTTTTAGTTTAAGTAAAGCTTAATTCGATTTATCAAGAAATCAAACTGTTTTTTTACAGTGTTGCTTGTTTTGGGTGCGATACAGTCTATTCTAAAGCCCTTCTACTTATTTATGTCAACTTCTGCCTGATTTCTTTGAGTGTAGCCTTGCTTTTTTTAATGGAATGCAGCTGATTTATGTATAGCGCTGTTCTGCCGCAGAATTCCTGACACTGTCAAGTGCCGTTCGTCGTTTTCCAACTAGAAAATACTTTTATGTAGCGCCTTTAAAGCGGTCGCTGCACTTAACCAACACTCTTTTTATCCCTCTCCCTCTGTTCCACTCTGCTGTTAATCCTGTTGCTGACGTGATGGTGCTTTTGTGGTCGTTCCCTGTCCTGCTCTGACGGAATGTGCATTTTCCATTATCCACACCGTGGAGCTTACTTCGAGTGCAGCACGAACCTAACCTCAAACTCATACTCCGACTCTGACTCAAACCCAACTCACAATTCACAAAACTGTCGGACAGACGATGCTCCCATTTCTGTGCATAATTACACCACTTCTTGCCTCTCTTTCTACCCCTCTCTCTCTCTCTCAGTCCCTTTTTTGCCCAGCTCCGAAGGACGATGACGTGCTTTGGCATCTCTAACTGGCACAAAACTTCCTGGCTTGAAACCCTTTTCTTGCTGCACTTTGTGTTTAGCTTTTAGACCCTGTAGTGAAAGGGTACAAGCGGTTTGTTGAGGGAAGTAAAAAGTGCCTCTACTTGATAGAGACAAGTAAATATGCAGGGCTCCCTACAGTCCAATCTACTCACCTTCCCGCTAAGCCAAGTTTCTACTCTACCGAACAAGTTTGTGCTTGTCGTTTGTTGTTCATGAACTAATTTCATAGTCGTTCTTCGTAATTAAGTGCGAGTATCGTAGGTGTTACCAAGTTTTTCAACCACACGAGAATTCCAATCAATTAGTAGACGTTAAAGCATAACTAATGGCGCTAAATTTACATTTCTAGGCTTCAGGTAATTCCCATTGCTCACCCTAACCTCAAATTTCAATTAACTCGATGCACATATGCATGTGTATTTAAGTGTATGTGTGTGTGTGTGTGTGTGTGTCTGTTTGTTGCAGTTTCACATTTCTGATTGCTGATGAAAAGCTATTTTCTTTGCAGATTTTTCCGACATTTTCTTTTGCTTTTCCATGCACAATTTACAAACGGGAAAAACGAGAGAAACAAAAGGTTATTGCACGGTCTGGCAATTTTCGATTATCATTCTTGCTTGACATGCAATGCTGATTGTCGTTAATACCCGTACTTAAATCATGCTCTATAGGGTATATTATTTTTTTGGGCATTACTTAAATAATACTTACTGTGTGTACTCTAATGTGAGCAATGTGCAATAAAATTTGTTTTATTTATGGGATGTAGTTATACTAGATAGACTTGCTGATACCCTGTGATCGGACTGATTAACCACAAAACGATTTCTTACAAGTTTCTCAACCCAAGCATACCCTACTACAGACAATTACTATAGGGTAGCAAAATTATGTGTAAA
The DNA here is from genome assembly GCA_035046005.1 of Drosophila acutilabella. Taxonomy (NCBI): domain Eukaryota; kingdom Metazoa; phylum Arthropoda; class Insecta; order Diptera; family Drosophilidae; genus Drosophila; species Drosophila acutilabella. The sequence continues at coordinate 18,695,944 of JAWNOK010000024.1, read as the reverse complement.
TTAAGTACAACTTGCCAATTAACTTTAAGTCTCCAGTATTTAAAAGTCGAGTGTACTCCCCGTTGATCGGTTTATCTTCCCCTTTTCCCTCCTTTACTTTGCTGTGGTCGCAATTCTTTTCCATTTTCCATTTCCCAATGGAAAAGTTGAATTAACACGAAATAAACGAAACGATTTCTTGCCTCAACTGTTTTATTTTTTCCAGTTTACTTTTGGAATTCCGAATTATGTGCCAGTTATCATCATCATCATAGTCGTTGAGGTTGTTGCTGCTTTTGTTATTGCGCCTTTGATTTTGGCGTGCACGCTAACTGCGGAGTTGGCTAAGAAGAGAGGCGGGGCGGTGGGAGTAGCCTAGGCAGGATAGTTAGGGTGCAGAATTTATGCAGGACTCGCAACGTTTGCCACTGCAAAAGCGATTACTAGCTTCTAAGGAACCAGTTATTCGCGAGCATACAGTATAAAAGACCCTGTAAAAGATATTTAGACCAAATATTCTTAGGGCAGCTATATGATACAGTTGGTTACAATAAAATATACAGTATGATGCATACAGAGAGTAAAACATGTTGAGCTAACTTCAGTAGTTTTAAAGTTATGCTGTTTTGAAATAGAACCCTGTAGTTTTGTTTGAGTTTATAATTCGGCAAGTACAGGGTCTGTCGTAAGCCTAGCCTAGCCTAACTTTACTGTAGCTTTCAATACTTTTTTTTTCGGTTTTGCAACCAAAACTTTTCGAGTCTTTTGACGCAGGTTCCCAAGTCTGCTAAGTCCCTTATCCTACCCCCTTTTCACTGCTCGCTTATTGCAGTGATTTCTGCAATCCTTTCAACACTTTTCGCACACTGCCCCCTGCTTCCCTGACTCCCTTTGCCATTTCCCAGGTTACCTGTTTGTTGTTTGCCAGTCATTTTTCATTTTTTTTCAAATTTTTCTTGCTTTTTTGTCTTTTTTGGCGCAGCAGCGTGAATTGTGCTAAAGTAGCTAAAGTGCCATTCACCTGGGAAAGTCGAAAGTTGAGCAATTCTTTGCTTAAACAATTCCCATAACTATTTTGTTCGAATTTGTTTCCTCACACCCACACACACATGACTTTTATTTAATCAGCGCTGTGACTTTTGCCTCGACCTATTTTCCCATTGCCTCATCATTATCTTGAGTAAGTTTTCATCCCCCTTGCGTAGTTTTACTCCCCCTCCTGACCCCATTCTTGGTGATGGACTCGTAATGAGGTTAAACATGCACTTGGCATTTTGTGATGAGTAAAGTTCAGTTCCACATTTTGTTTGATCAAAGTTTTGATAAAGTGTCGAGGCAACACTCGCCCAACTTTTCGTATCGAAAAACTTTAGTTCCTGGGAAACGCCGCTAAATCCATTTACATATTTACCTATTTATTTATTTGTTTTTTTATTGGCCTTTACAATAAACACCACAAGCTCAACTTTTGTGCAATTCTACAGCTGCTCAAAGAGATAAGCGTTCACTTATCTATTCTGTATTCGAATTCCACAAAATCGCCCTGGAATGTAATTTCATATGCAGCCCAAAAACGGCTGCATTTTGACTTTTTTTTTGGGGGATTTCTTTGGTATTTTTGCTGTCGAGGCAGCGAACAAACAAGCGGTCAGCCTTGTGGGAGGACAACAAACGAAAATCCAAACAACTTGCAGCTGTCATGGAGGTAATCTCGGCACTGCACTGCCTGCACAGTGGTGCAAAAACAACAGGCAGTCGTTTTAGGCGAGAAGCTTTGCCAAAACTAGCTTTTTGTATAAGTTAAAGGTTCCTATTGATTACTATTTAACAGTGTAATTAAGTACACTAAGATCGGGTGTATATTGACGGAGTTATTGGCTGCTTTCAGTTTATAGACAAGAAATAGAAATCTCCTTAAAGTATGCTATAGTTTTTAGTGAGTCCCTGTACTGCTTCTAGATTTGTTGTCTTAATTTGCTGAAATCTTTTGATTTTTATTCATTAAATTTATTCACAATGTGCCACTGTCTGAGGTGGCCACTTGAAGCACACACATCACACCACACACCTACACACACACACACACACAGTCTCCGCAGACACGAGCTAACAGGATGTCGTCGCTCTAGGCGGCTCTTGAATCGTTCGCTGCTGCTCAGCTCCTCTCTCACTCCTCACCCTGCCGTCCTTTTGCACTCTCTCTCTTCCCATTCCCTTCGTCCCCTTCGGGCACTGCGCAATGCGTCTGCCATCGCCGTCGTCATCGTCGTTGCCAAACTCGAAATAATTCAGGCAGCTTTCGTTGCATACTTTTGTGCGCAAATGTTTACACAGCTCACAGTCTTTCTCGCTCTTACTCACTGTCTCTCTCGCTCGTCCTTCATTCATTTTGGGCTACAAGATGCAGGCAGCTATCACTGTATGTGTGTGAGTGTTGTGTTATTTTGTTTAGCTGGCCCACATCTGTCTTGGCCATATGTAGGTATGTCCCCTGCATATTTATATGCATATACTATGTGTATTTGCCAGTGCTGTTAAAAATTCAGGGCTTAAAATAGCTAGATTTTTAGCTTAAATAGGAGCAAAATGTGTTTTTGGGCATATATGCTATAAAAAGGCTACTTTTTAAGCTTTTTGTGACTCTAGCCAGTGATCTTTAATCTCAGTAACTCTTTAGACTCAGTAAGTCCAGTGTTATTTGGGAATATCTATACAAGTAGCTAGTAAAATACTTTTTCAGCCGTTGACATTGTAAAATGGCTAAATCAAGCTGTTTATAATACAAATTGGCAGCACTGATTAAACACATTTATTTAATTTTAATGCGTTTTAACTAACTAACTCTCATTATTTTCATATACAGTTAATGACTATCTCAAATCATACCAAGTTTAACTCTTAAATAGTTTCTTAATTAAATTAGTTTAAAGGAACTTTAAAAAGTAGAACTTATAAATTGTTTACGTGTGTAACCTTACGAAACTGTAACATATTTGAGTGAAAGAAAGGGAGAGAAACAGAAAGAGAGAGATAGATGTGTGTCCACTGTACTTGGCCAGGCTCCATTTCTTAGCTGGGTCCATCGGTAGCAGCAGCTTATGAGTCATTTGTGACGTCATCACTCGTCATACTCATCGCTGTCATTTGGTTTTTCGCTGTTTCGAAATTGAATTCCACTTTCCACGGCCACTGAACGTTGATTGGCTGTTTTGTACTGTACTGTACTGCACTGTACTGTCCTGTTGAAACATGTCGAGTCCTGTGCTGTCCTGTACTGTTTTGTACTGGGCGCGGTTTCGTTTGCCAACTCGTTTTGTGTGCACGTCTCTCTGCGTCAGCAAATATGAGAAGAAGTAAAGTAGCATTTAAATGAAGGATCCTGTTTAAATGTCCTCATCCTTGCACTTGCTGCTCACCGCACTCCTCTGCTCACCCCTCCTTTTTATTTCCTGCTCCTTTGGGTCCTTTCGCTGTACGTTATTTCCGTTGCCTTCTGTCAACTACGTTTTACTGTCTGTCCTTCGTCCTTTGTGTCCTGCTGCCTGAAATGCGTCATCGCATTGCCCCACTCATCGAGTACAGCAAATTTGACACTGATGCCAGTTTAGACATTGGTCTCACATCCTTGAAATAAGAAAATTTTCTGCTCCTTTTCGAGTAGGAAACTCTAAGGATTCTATTGTTCCTATCTATTGTTATTGTCAGAGGCTGTAACTGAGATTGTGCACTTAAGTTGAGCACGTTCTTTGTGCTCTGTGACAGTCACTCTTGACTTACACTGATCATCGTGTAGTCCAAGCGGTGAGAGGTGCAAAGTTGAAATATTTTATAAGCAGAAATAGTTTGAAATTTCCCTACCATTGACTTTGTTAAGAATATTTCTGCCAGTGCATAAACTGATTTCCCTTATATTTCAATATAGCATGAATCACTGTGCCGCTGTAGGGCAAGAAAGAGAGCGAGATTGAGGTTAAAATGTCGCTGTCTGCATATAAAGATGAGTTATGTTCACACACTCATTCAACAGGATAATATCCTGCTGCTCCTCCTTCACTCTCTTCCCTCCAAATCCCACTCAACGATGTGTGGAATCAGAAATAACACAAAAAAGAGACAACATAATAAATGGTCGACACTTTTGGCGAAGGATTTGAGTTCCCAATGGGGACAACACCAACTGCAACTCGAGAGGAAAACAGAGGACTGGAGAAAGGCAGAGGAAGAGAGAGAGAAGAGATCTGAATTGAAAACCAGCCGCTGCCAATTTCCCTCTCATTTTGTGTAACTCGGATTCTCAACGATTAATTGGTGCTCCAAAGCGGATTACAAATGATTTAAATGATTTGAAATTGAGGCGGCTTAATAAAAATTGCTTTGTTTTTCTTTTTACTTTACATTTTCCATGTTTCTCTTTTTTTATAAACTTTTTGTGCTCATTGAATTGCTCTTTTGCACTCACTGTGCCAGGGGAGATTGGCTCGTTGCTGGTGCCCTGGGCTTTAGTTTGGCTTGGGTTTGTGGTTGTGTCGCCAGACAGACGCTGCTTTTGACTCGTGACAATGGAATATGTAATAAAATTGTACGGCATTGTTGAGCGGAGCAGGAAGCTGGCAAAGGCGCCTACACTGAGAGGAATCATCAAGTCAGTTCAGCGTGTCAAGGAGGGTTAGGTTAACTAGGATTGATTTGGGCTGTGACAGTCACTCTTGACTTACACTGATCATCGTGTAGTCCAAGCGGTGAGAGGTGCAAAGTTGAAATATTTTATAAGCAGAAATAGTTTGAAATTTCCCTACCATTGACTTTGTTAAGAATATTTCTGCCAGTGCATAAACTGATTTCCCTTATATTTCAATATAGCATGAATCACTGTGCCGCTGTAGGGCAAGAAAGAGAGCGAGATTGAGGTTAAAATGTCGCTGTCTGCATATAAAGATGAGTTATGTTCACACACTCATTCAACAGGATAATATCCTGCTGCTCCTCCTTCACTCTCTTCCCTCCAAATCCCACTCAACGATGTGTGGAATCAGAAATAACACAAAAAAGAGACAACATAATAAATGGTCGACACTTTTGGCGAAGGATTTGAGTTCCCAATGGGGACAACACCAACTGCAACTCGAGAGGAAAACAGAGGACTGGAGAAAGGCAGAGGAAGAGAGAGAGAAGAGATCTGAATTGAAAACCAGCCGCTGCCAATTTCCCTCTCATTTTGTGTAACTCGGATTCTCAACGATTAATTGGTGCTCCAAAGCGGATTACAAATGATTTAAATGATTTGAAATTGAGGCGGCTTAATAAAAATTGCTTTCTTTTTCTTTTTACTTTACATTTTCCATGTTTCTCTTTTTTTATAAACTTTTTGTGCTCATTGAATTGCTCTTTTGCACTCACTGTGCCAGGGGAGATTGGCTCGTTGCTGGTGCCCTGGGCTTTAGTTTGGCTTGGGTTTGTGGTTGTGTCGCCAGACAGACGCTGCTTTTGACTCGTGACAATGGAATATGTAATAAAATTGTACGGCATTGTTGAGCGGAGCAGGAAGCTGGCAAAGGCGCCTACACTGAGAGGAATCATCAAGTCAGTTCAGCGTGTCAAGGAGGGTTAGGTTAACTAGGATTGATTTGGGCTTAGCTAAAGATGCCAGTGCTTCTGTTTGTCAAATGTAGGCACCTTTTCTTGCAGTGTATGCCCCCACGAGCGCGGGAAGCTGTTGGTTTGGCTTGAAGTCGCCTCTTGGGAATCTGTCTCACTGCCTGTCTCTTACTGGGATGCTCCTTTAGCCAATCGACTGTCGCTTTGTTGTACGTTCTGCTCACACCTCCCCCCCTACTCCACCCACACTAACGACTGATGACCCAGTTAGCAAGCAAGAGCAAAAGAGAGAGAGAGAGAAAAGTAACATAAGCGTTATTATTTATGCGTTAATTAAATATTCCGTCTACACATGTTCATAAGCACCCACAGCATGTTTACAACACTGGCAACAAGAGCGAATTAGAGGTGGTTGTGGGTGGGACAGGGGTGTAGGGTACTTGGGCTGCAAAGGGGGTCATCACTGTGCCCATAAAACACACGAAACACACCCGAAAAACTGAAGAAAACCGAGCGAAAGTTCATAAAATATTTCAATTTATTTTAGTTCTCGGGGTTTATGGCGATATTTACGCGAATCTTTTTTTTCATAAGCCGATTAAGCCCAAGATTAATGTGGAGCTAAAGGGAAATCTGCTCAGCCGTTGGGCTTAACAGCTTAAAGGGTATTTGCAAGTCGTGCCGTGTATTAAACATGCCATCAAATTTAAATCTGGCGCTTTGTAGTTTAGTTTAGACGGGATTTGCTGGGGTTTAAATTGTGTTTGTTGTAAATTTAATGGAGCTGGGCGCTTTTTAGTAATTAAAGGGTATCTATAGGTCTAGAAAACTGCCTTATTATGCCTAGAAAGTTCGAATAAAGAGGTAACTATAAAAAAATCAAAGTATAAGTTCAAATTTTAGCCAAAAGTAGATGATACCTGTTTTTGTGCCTTTACACAGGGTACTTTTGAGTCGAGCATACTCCACTGCTACGCCTAACAGGGTCAGTGCATTGTGACTGCAAACCAACTGATTATAACCCCATTGTAAATTTAAGGGGCGTTGAAACTGTTGCTAATTTTGCACTCTTCTCATCTTCCAATTCTTTGCAGAATTGCTCGCTGTAGACTCAATCATGATGGAACTGGAGCCCCGTGTGGCCATACTGCAGGATCTGCGACTGCAGACCTTCGATTCCATACGCTTTGCTTCCTATCGCACCGCCTCCAAGCTGCGCTACATACAGAAATCGACTAACCTCCATTTGGTGGACATTTGGAATGTGATCGAAGCGTTTCGGGAGAACGGCCTGAATACCCTGGAGCCGCAGAGCGAGGTGAGCGTTGCCAGACTGGAGACACTTGTCTCCTCGCTGTATCACAATCTCAACAAGCGTCTGCCAACGGCCCAACAAGTGCCAGTGGACTCGAAGGCAGGTCTGCTGCTCAATTGGCTGCTGGCCGCATACACCAGGTAAGTCCTCAAATTACAGGGTATGCCATTAAACTAAACTTTTACCTCTTTTGCAGTGACAACTCTGGCAAAATTCGTGTGTTTTCCATTAAAGTAGCGCTGGCTACCATGTGCTCCGGCAAACTGGTGGACAAACTCAGATGTAAGTAGCTGACCACTTTTGTCACTAGCTGGACTAAACATACCCTATTTTCTGCAGATATCTTTTCACAGATTTCCGATGGTGCTGGCCAGCTGGTGGCCTGGAAGCTGAGCGAGTTCTTGCGGGAGGTGCTGGCATTGCCAGCGGCTGTTTATGAATCACCCACATTCCATTACAAGGAGGGGCTGGAGGAGGAGATCTTTCCGGCGGAGAATAAGGTCACTGTGAATGATTTCATGGCAACACTTATGTCTGAACCGGGTCCATCGTGTCTCGTTTGGCTGCCGTTGTTGCATCGTTTGGCCACCGTTGAGACTATTGTGCATCCGACGATCTGCTCTGTTTGCCATAAGGAAAACTTTACTGGATTTCGTTATCGTTGTCAGCGGTGTCACGCCTACCAATTGTGCCAGGAGTGCTTTTGGCATGGCAAGACATCGTTGAACCATCAAAACGATCACGAGGTCAAGGAATACTCAAGCTACAAATCGCCCAGCAAACAGATTGGTCACTCCTTGCGCAAAAGCTTCCGATGTGTGCCCGAGAAGACGACGCAAGTGTTGCCACGATTCCCCGATCAGCCCGAAAAGACCCTCAATCTATCGCACATTGTGCCGCCCTCACCGTTGCCCTCGCACAACGGTTTCTCCGATCCCGCCCTGGGACATCTCCATGGACCTGGTGGTCCCGGGCCGGGACCCGGACACGGCGGCATCTTTGATCGCTCCAGCACGCTGGACTCACGTGCCACCGGACGCAGCCTGGACACCACAATGTCGCGCGTTGCCGCCGCCTCGGCCAACGATGAGGAGCATCGGCTTATTGCACGCTATGCGGCACGTTTAGCTCAGGAGAATCGTGCAGTGAGTACAGATATATCTCAAGACAATTCGTTAGTCTAACCAAACTCCTCTTCTCCTTTCAGCCCTCCAACATGCCCAATGCGGAGAGTATTACGCCCATTGGCACAGACAACTCGCGGGCACAGCGCGAACTAATCGCCCAGCTGGAGTCCAAGAACAAGGAGATAATGCGTGAAATCGCGCGCCTGCGTCGCCAGCAGGAGACTGAGCAAATGGCGCCTGAGAATCCGGCGTTGATCAATGAGCTCCGAGCGCTGCGACAGCGCAAGGGCGAGCTGGAGGGTCATTTGGGTGCGTTGCAGGACTCGCGGCGACAGTTGATGGAACAGTTGGAGGGTTTAATGCGTATGCTCAAGAATCAACAGACTGCCTCGCCCCGCTCCACGCCCAATTCGAGTCCACGTTCGGGTAAATCACCGCCCATGCCGGGTGGAGTACAAGGCGGTGGCGTTGTGTTGGGCACCTCACCGATGAGTGCTCTGCACGCTCAGCAGCTGCAGCAAATGTCGCATCCCATGTTGCGGGCAACACAGCAGCAACTGCTGCAGCAGCAGCAACAACAACAGCAATCCTCGCCCGGCTTAGGCCATGCTCCATTTAGCCAGAGTCAGTTGGAGCAGCTCAATCAGATCAGCAGCGATATGCGCAGCGCCTTTGCCGCCAATGGCAGTGCAAGTGAGTATCCCAGTGGGAAAATTGGGGACACACAGCGTTGCCAGACTGTCATGAGCTAGATTTAAAGCTAAGCTATTCAAAAACTCCTATCTAGCTATAAACTAGCTAAGCTGGCAACACTGTGCACAAATTTGGAGGTTCAGTTGATTGTGGGTAAAACGCCAAGAAATAAGTTTATTCAGGTCTGTTTGTTAGGTTTATATTCATGTGCAGCTGTCTAATAATGTATTCTTCACTCTATTTGATAAATAATAACTACACAAAATCTCAATCACACTATTGTACATCACCGCAACTCTCACATACACCACTGAGCCACCGAAATATGCCAACGCCAACACCACAAATTTCACCTTCACTTGGGAGGTGCAGGCGTGTTTATTCAAAATTTATTTCAAATTTTAACAGTCGTTTAAAAGTGTAACCGTCTGGCAGCACTGTTAATATAACAGCGATAACATTGCGTACTAAAGCTAACAGTCTGGTAATATAACAGTGCTTGGCAACTGTTAAGCTTACAGTCTGGTAATATAACAGCGCTTAGACAAATGTTAAGCATTGCATGAGGCGGCAATGTTGATAACATGCTCAGTTGAGTTTACAGTTGAGTTTATCGTTGCGTTTGGCGGTAATTCAAATTTGATTGTAATTCGTGATACACACACGCGTCTGTACCTCTCGCTGTGGAGTTCACAGCCTCAGTTCAGCATAAACAAATTTTTCGCTTTATGTATATGGCTTCACAGCCCCCCCGCCGCCGCCCACACTGGGCACTACTAATCCGAATGCCGACGCGGAGCTGAATGAAACTGCCGATAATATAACATCGGCCATTTCTACAATGGTCAGCGATTTGAATGCAGGTAAATCGCTGGGAATTTCGCAAATACTATCCCTACCCCCCAAAACCTCAAATATATCGCTCTCCCGCTCGTTCTCTATCCCCTAACTCTCTTGCTCTCTTTCTTTGTGAAATCTCTGCTGATACGCTGCTGAACAAGTTGCTTTTTAAAATAAAACATAATAAAACAAGTAATTGTTTTGACAAAAGTGTGAAAATATAGCAAATATTGGTTTTATTTGTCAAGGCAATTAAATTATTGGAACTGCACTTTTGCTGACTGCACTCAGAGGCTGTTAGAGCTGATTAGTTATAGTTTTTTGGCACCCAAAAGTAGTTGAACACCGCTTCTAGAGCCACTGCAAATTTGCACTACACTGCCACCTGCCAAAGCAATGATCAAGTGTTGTAAATTAATCGAAATTATCGAAATATCATTAACAGACTATCGGTAGACGATATCGATACTTTTACTGATATTTTCCTATCGATTTACAGCACTTCTTAGGTCATACCCTTAGTTGGAATGTTCTTTCTAAGCTTAACTCTCTGTTCTGTGTGTGTTATGTGTGTGTATTGAGTGCTTTGCTTTTCTTTTGGCATCTGTGTCTTGGCCTTGTTTTTACAGCACAAGGACCCACTGGCTCCTTGCCACAGCCTCGTTTTATTTTGCCACTGGGTAAGTGTACAAAACCAACTGCGTCTAGGACTCTAAGAGTGTTGAAAAAAACTCCCAAACTTCCCAAATTGCTGCATATTTTATTATTTCTTTTTTTTTTTTATTGATTTTAGATTATTTCCCAAATAGACGGCATAAGAAAAAATGCTGCAAATATTGAAATTGAGTTAAAGTTTGGCCATTTTAAGTTTTGCTTATAATTTTACTCCTTTGTTTGTATGCACCAAAAACAAAAAAATAATAAAAAACCAAACCGATCCAAAATACCGTCCAATACTCTCTCAAGAGTATCGTCACATCGAGGGTGGCGAGTCTTCCGCTTCCGGCTACGCTTCGGGCAGCGCTTCCGGTTCCGAATGCGATTGCCAGACTTTTGAGCAGATTTTTCACGCTGCCGAGGATTGCGAATGTGATGGCGCCCCGTTACCCTGTGATCCGCTCGCTGACGAGCGTTTCGACTACAATTTCGGGCAGAGCGATGAGCAAATGCAATTAAATCGCATACTCGGCTATCGTCATCATCCCGAGCTCTTTATTGACGATGATCAGGCCGGATTTCCGGCACTGCACGAGATCGGTGAGACAATCGATGAACTGCAGTTGATAATGCACGCTTATATCATGAAATATAGTCTGAATATCTGAATTGTAGGTCACATCGTTCAAGGTAAACTACTATCTACCTATATAAAGATCATATATAGATCATATCTTTAGATCATCTCAAAACGTAGACTCGTCGCATACTTCTCTCCCTCCAAATCGATACATGATGTTTTAGCTAGAAAATGAAATTCAAATTCGTCTCCATTTCTCTCACTCTTCTTTTCCTGTCTCTCACGCTCCCTCTCTCTGTCTTTTCTCTATCATGTGCTCTCATGAGATAAATGCATTCAATAGTTCTTAAGGTATTCTGTAACTCTGCGAGTAGACACACTTTTTTTTATATTAAAATTTGAACTCATGTTGGCTGCTCGTTTTGTAAATCAAGGATTATAGTATTTCTGAGCTATAAGTATATATATTTCCATACTGATCTACTGTGCACCTTGATCAATTTCAGATTTCGACGAATCTCAATCATATAATCCCGAATGGAATGAAAAGGTAAAGGATTTCGCAAAGAAATCCTTATTGATTGATGTTTAATTATTAAACTATATAACTAGTATTTTATTATTGTTGTTGTTGTATTCTCTGATTTTTCCTTTTGATTTTCTTTATACACATGCACGCGACTTATCTATAGCTTGTGTAGTAACTTTTTTGGTGGAATAGTTGATCCTTAAATAAAATATTTTATTATTTTTCACTTGCATGCCACTGCGTAGTGTTATTTTTGGGTATTCTAGCTATGGATATAACTTGATCTTGTATCTCTAGATCTTTTGTCTATATGTTTTACTAATTTCCGTTTACTTTGCAGGCAAATGCGAATAGTCAGTGGCAGGAGCAGTTTGCACAATGGAGTCTTAATTCACAAAAGAACTAAACAACCTGGTGTGGCACTACGTTTATAGGGTATACATAAATATATATACAGGGCGTGATCGTGGCACGACTCGCTTAGCTTTTTATTAAACTTAATTCTTATGTTGATCTAGAGCAATTTATTTATTGACTACACTATCTCTTATAAAACATTATAATTTATTTCACTGTCGGCGATTAAAACTTTATATACGTACATTTATTTATACGCCAGAATCGTCGCAAATCTCGGAGAATCTTCTTCTCCTTCTCTCGTTTGAAGTATGAATCTTAATTTAAGCTCCATCGTTTATCTAAAACATAAAATTGAAGCGCTTTATTGCACGTGAAAGTTGTGCAACTATTTATTACATATTTAACAAAGAAAATCGGAAAATCAAACATATAATACAAAATACTATATACTAGTATAACATACATATATAAATATAGACATTTATGTACTTAAAACTAGCAACTTGTTGAAATACCTAAAAATCAAATTCTAAATGCTGATTTCTGTCATTTCATCACAGGCAGCTGAGCAGTAAATGATATAAATCAGTAAACGATACACTTTGATATACGATAAAAACATTTAAATTTAAACTAAACATACGAGTATGCAATCTTTAGCCAGATACTACTAAATACATAGATAACTTTCCAAAGTTTACACAATATTTTTGGTATATTGAATTTTATGTTAACGAAAACAAACTGAGTTTCATTTTAGCATATACATCAAGTTTTTTAGACAAGAAATCCCATGTTAAAACTAAACTTGATAGTATTTATATTATTATTATTATCAATTTATAATATGCATTCGCAATGAAATGTTATACAATATAATCGTAATGCATAAAGCACAGAAAGATGCGAATGGAAAACAGACATTTATAGAAATTATACATAATTAACCACTGAATAATGGAGAATATTACAAAAAAAAAAACAAGAAAAGTAAATAAAAATACATTTTAAACAACTCTAATTAATGTGTTGCATTCAAATAAGCGGGAAAGCGCGGGTAAAGTGTGCGATATATCGGCGTCTCCTTATTGCGTTAACAGCTTTTCGTTAACAGTGCACTGCTTGCTCTGCGTTAAGTTGGCTGCTAACGCAAAGTTGAGCACAGTGCTATTTTATCGACTATCGTTTATGCGTGCAGTCAACGCCGCGCGCAACTTTCAACTCATTCGTGTTCCAACATTCAACCTGTGTAGACGTCTTCGGTTTCGCTGTTCTCCGCGTGTGATCAATTGTTAAACTTGGCTTACACTCACACTTACACAGACAACAGTAAGAGAGCGCGCGCACACATCTAAGGCGCGTAAAACCAGCTTAGAGTGAGCTAACAAGTGTGTGTCTTGCAAACAGCATCCGTGCTGCTTCGTGTAACAAAAAGAGTCAAAGCTATAACCGTTTTTGGTGTTGTCTGCTCTCACGGCGCTTTAACGTAGAGCGCAACGTCAAATAGCTCAGCTGCAAAAGTTTTAATAAGCTCATCGCCAAGACGCTGCTGCAGTTGTTGTGTGTCTCTCTTTAACAATATCGGAGCAGCAGTAGCTTCTTATATAGGGTGTGGTGCTAAATATTTAATTTTTTTCTATAAAACGTACAAGAAAAGAATTTTGTAAGAATGTGGCGATTAACTGACAACCTGCTGCCCGCACTTGTGGTGCTCTTCATCGCGTTGGCCACGCACACAGAGGCGCAGAGAACTCCAACGATTTCCTACATTACACAGGAGCAGATTAAGGACATTGGCGGCACTGTCGAATTCGATTGTTCCGTGCAGTACGCCAAGGAGTACAATGTGCTCTTTCTGAAGACTGACTCAGATCCCGTTTTCTTATCGACGGGCTCCACGCTTGTGATCAAAGACTCGCGCTTTTCACTGCGTTACGATCCCAATTCTTCCACGTACAAACTGCAGATTAAGGACATACAGGAGACCGATGCGGGCGTCTACACCTGTCAGGTGGTCATCTCCACGGTGCACAAGGTTAGCGCCAATGTAAAACTATCGGTGCGCCGTCCGCCCGTCATCTCCGATAACTCCACGCAGTCGATTGTGGCCAGCGAGGGAAGCGAGGTGGAAATGCAGTGCTATGCCAGCGGTTACCCAACACCGACCATCACATGGCGTCGCGAGAACAACGCCATTCTGCCAACGGGTGAGTTAATATTTGACCCCATCTCCTAAATACGTATATATGTAGCAATAACCAGCGTTTGACCCAAGTACAGTGTGTCGAACCATTGTTCGCACAGACCGACAAGTTCACATTCATTGCTTTGCCCTAGGGACTACTAATTTTACAAGTGTATTGTTTTCGCTTTGTCAAAATAATTACTTGACGTGCTGTAATTCTATTAGTATGCCATCGAGCCCTCTGTTGTCTTCTGGGCGCGTTTAAGAGCTTTCTCTCACTCTCTGCCTCTCTCTTGGCGCTCTCTTCCAGCAGAATGTTAAGAGTTTGAGTGACCGTGACTCACTGAGGCGTCACCTTTGCGCTACGTTTGTTTATTTGCCAGTTTCGTTTCTTTCGTTTTGCCTTGCGTGTTTTGCATATTTCTACTTTTCCCACCTGTTCTTATTTTGCCCCTTTTTGAGTTAAATTTCTACATAGTTTTTTCTGTCACTAACAAAAGCTCCTTATATTTACATTTGGAGCTTTGGGCGTTAAGCTTGGCTCACCGCGCGCTGCTCTCTCACCCACACATGCACACAGACAGTTCACATTGTTAGCAGAGCGTCGCTCTCGATATCTGTGTCTCTCTCCCTCTCTTCCCCTCTCGCTCTTTTCTTGTGCTCATTTTGAGCGTTGCACTTTTGTACGTTTTTACTTTCTTTAGAAAAAACCCATCAACTTGTTGTTTTTATTGCTTTGTGTGTTTGTTTGCGCACCGATAATAAAATAACACAAATTTGTAGCTCAGGTACAGGCAGTGCGTAGCAGCCGAAGGTCAAGTCTAATCCCTTACAGGTGTTTATGGCATATTTTCCGTACCTGTTAGCTGTTCTTAGCAGCGACTTGCACCTTGCAGAGAGTCATAAACGCGGCTTTAAGCAGAACGTAATTGATTTTAAAGTACCGTTTGGTAGTCTTAACAAGCTTGCAACGCCATTTTGCAACAGCATATTGTACTGTTAATAGGCGTCTCATAAATCCGGTCGAACCGAGCAGCGATTAACTGGAACATGATTGGTTGTGCATCTTCCAGATAATAGCAGCTCTATTCGATGTATAAGTGTATAGTCAAACAGGTTTTAAATTTATATAATAATTTTTTGAAAAATAGTCTAAGAATGTGTAGCTAATGAGATCAATAGGCTAAGACTTGGGGAAGATTAAATAATATAGTACATATACCTTTTTAGGCGTGTGTTAATGTCAAACAATTCTCTGATATCGCTGACTTAAACACTGATCATAGCGCTATAGAGAGTAGTAGCTGAGAGTAGAATTTAGTTACTTGATACATATAAGCTTTCCTTAAATTGATTAATTTAAAATCTGTCAAATCTTCTCTCAGCTTGAATTCCCAAATCAATGACTTTATTGACCCTAAACTCACATTAGAAGATAAGCGGTAAGAACAAGTCTATTAAGAGACAAGAATCTGTTCTTATAGCTGGTGACTAATGTATTGATTCATAGGATTACTTTATAGGCAGTAGGCAGGAAAGTCAAGAATGGATGTAGGGCACACCCAGCAGATTGAATGACAGTATACCATTTTAGGTTTTTGATCAACTTGTGCAATCTTTAATTGCTCTGGCCTTGATTTTACTCAACCTATCAGCTTGGGTGTGTGTGTGGTGTGTGTGGGGCAAGATTGCTCCCTTTGGTGGGCTCGGCACTTGAAATTGAAAGCTACTTAAGTCGCTGAAAATGGCAGTGAAACGGTTAGGGGTTTCGGCATGAGCATTGGTATGGTTAGAAAACTTGGACACGCTTCAGGGAATTACTTGAATGTGGGAACTGGCTTAACTTTGGCTCGCACAATAAATCAAAGGCTAAAATCGCCAGAGTCCAATGTTTGCTTACCTTGCATCCCAGTCAAAAGGAGGGGGATGGAGGAGGGACTGGAGAAAGGAGCTGCATCCCTTTGCGCGCAGTTTCACACTTTTTTTACCGCTCTAATTTAAAGCGCTTTGGCAAACACAAAAAACAGCGTCAAGCTTTGAAATGCGCCAACGAGGCGAGCTCAAGGAGAGTTAGAGAAATGGTTGGAAGCTGGAAGAGAGAAAGAGAATTGTTTGGAGAACGGGAGTCATGCACTAGAGATGCTTTTATGCACACAGAATTTTCACATTTCGAGGCATTCGACAACTTCAGCACGCGCAATTGCTTCCGCAACTTGAAAATGTTCCACGTAGCGTTTGATGGTCTTTGCTTTGGACCTGGAAACGGGCACCGGGTACTGGGAATCAGGGAAAGGAACCCAGCAAACAAAGGGAGTGAGCAGAGAGAGGGAGAGAAAGAGGCGGAGGGTAGAGAAAGGAAGAGGTGTGCGGGCTCGCAGCAAATGCAAACAAACCATGTAAAAGGGGCAAAATGGGCGTTACTGTGTATCAGACACGGTTACGGCTTGGGTGGGTACAGTGCTACAAACACAAAAAAATGCAGAGTAAACAACGCTTGCAATGAGAGAAAAAACCAGTAAGCAGGGTCTGTAGAGCGTGCACGACTAGTAGTTACCCTAGAAGCCTATTTAAACAACTTTCTATGAGCAACTTTCTTTGTTTCATGCATAACTTTTGATTTCAACACATGTGCTTGGAGGAATTTTAACAGTACTTGGAGACTACACTAATAATTAGGCAAACCAAGTTTCCAAGCTTTAGCTTTCAGTTTGGTCAGGTTATAACTTCTTGAAAACAGTCGCTCCTATTAAATGAAGTTATGCATAACTTGGGAGTTTCTAAAGCTATCGTAATGAAATTTTATGCGGATCTAAAGACTACACTTCTTCTCAAATACCACAAGACTCAAAGCTATAACCTTTAAATTATAGGTTTTAGATAGGAGTAGTATAGCCAAAAAAAATTTCTTCCTTTTTAGATTATTTTCCCATTTGTTCTACTCAAAGCTGCCTCCTTTCGCCTATTGCAAACTTTACCACTGCCTCATTCTACCCGCTTTTAAAGACTACAGAGTAGCAACAACAACATGCGGCCATGTCGAATGTGCTAAGTCCCTTTTTATCCTGCCGTGCACAATGAAAAGGGAACATAATTTTTATTTTGATAGCCCAACAAAATACAATACAAAATACTATATACAAAATACAAAATATATATAAATTACAAGCCAAAAAGGTGAAATCACCCCCCTCCCCTACGCTACTCCTGTTCTATTGTTATTCTGCCCCTACCACTGCCCCTGCCCTTCCCATCGCCCTTGTTGTGTTGTAAAATGCAAACAAACAAGGAATATGGAATAAAAGCCGCATCCTGCGTGCCAAGCTCTTCTAAGCAACCCCGTAGAACCGAAACCGTGTCCTTAGTCCTACCCGTCACCCGATGCCAGACTCCCGAGCTGAGCCGTAGGCTAACTTAGAGGATTGGGCTACGCCTTCAGTAAGAAGAAACTCTAATCAGATGCTTCCGTTTTTCGGTTTTTTTGGCAAACAACTGGGAAGGGGTGGATCATAACGTGTGCGATCTTTGACTTTGCGGAGGTTAAGAGGGGAAGAGAGGGGCGTAAAATACCTTTGATTTCATAACTCAAAACCTGTGCGTCACTTGCACCTGGCATCGACTGGTTTTGTTTGCTATTGGAAATTTGC
Organism: Drosophila acutilabella; assembly: GCA_035046005.1. NCBI lineage: Eukaryota > Metazoa > Arthropoda > Insecta > Diptera > Drosophilidae > Drosophila > Drosophila acutilabella. The sequence goes on along the minus strand of JAWNOK010000024.1, from coordinate 18,678,440 downwards.
TTAGCCAGGCTAAAACTGCATTGGCCAATGCCTGTTGTTGTAACTTATGGCAATAACAATGCGTTTTGCATAATAAAACTCACCTTGGCCCAACTTGGGGCGTCACGTGAGGCCGCTTTTGGAACTACTTACGAATTGCTTTTCTCTTTTTTTGGTCTTCCGTTCTTTATTTCGAGCTGCGTTTGCTAAAAAGCAAAGAAAACGAAAAAAACTATAAAAAACAAACAAACCTCAAAAAACAATATACAATTGAAATTCAGTAATTTTGAAACGCCGACAGCTGTTGTCTGTTTAATCGAGGGCAGTTCTTAGCGTTTGGCTACTGATATTTAAATAATCTTGTTATGCTTCAATTGAGTTTGATTTTATCGCGGTTTCTCAATGTTTTTTCGAACCACCCTCTTTGCAATTAGTTTAGGGTATTTCGCAATATGTTTTTATTGTGATCAGCGGAAGCATCTGCGATCAGCGTGCCCATAAAACCCTGTTTATCGCATGGATAGATATAAATTGGGCACTCGAAGTGTCTTTCTCCCTGGAGTCTCAAAGATATCCGGCAGTTTAGATTCTAATCGAGCGATAAGATCCAAGTGACTCGCTTGAATAAACAGCAAATGTTGTCGGCATCGCCAATTGACACTAATTGGTCTATTATGTGAGGAACATTGATGGGTTTAAAAATCATAAATGAGTGCACTTCTTAAATGTAAATGATCCCATTGCTTTAGCACACCAGCGAAGGAGGAGGGATGGTAGGTTAGAAGGGAGATGCCTGTTATTTCCTATGATCAAATTGGTTTAGTCTTTTATTCGCAATGAAAGCATACACCCACGAAAGGAGTAAAAAAGAGGAGAGTAGGGAGATCAGTCAGGAAAAAGTCTTAAGCATTCTAAAAGTCTAATTCAGATCGAAAGATTCCTCAGACTTCAGAAAACTCTTCCCAGCGATAGCAAAACTCCTTCCCCAATGAAAAGGTTACTGATATTTAAACACTTTTATTTTGGCTTCCCTGGAAACACTGGACCTTCCCTGAGTGCGTACTCCCCCTCGGTGTTTATTTTGGAATCGTGGCTACTTAAGCGTGAAAACGTTTATGCAAATTACACAAACAAAACTCAAGTAGCATCTGGAGTACTCCAATTTCGTAATGAAACACAAATGCAATTTCTGTTTTGAGTTCTGAGTTTCGAGTTTCGAGTGGTCATAACTAGCTCAAGGGTGAAAATATATGCAAATTTACCATTTGCTGCAAATATTATTACAATTTTTTATTCAATTTTTTAGATTTATGAAATTTACGCTTAAAAATTTCGATGCGCAATTGATGCGACACTTGAACTGAACTTCAAACGCAAACGGGGCGTGGCTAAATTAGTTGTGTTGCCCAATTTGTTTGCCACCCCCCTCGAGACAGTCCAAATATTTGCAAGTAATTATAATTTGCACATATATACAGAAAGTGAGGTTGGAATGAGGCTGAATTTATGATTTATTATTGTGTATGTAGGCATAATTCCTGTTTGCTACCTCAAAGGGAAATGAATATGGGCGCAACAAAGCAGCAGTGCCTACAAACGGGTGTGTGCGTATCAATAGACCCTGTAGTTGAAGTTTTACAAAGGTGATATGAGTTGTGTTAGGGAAAAGTTGGGTTATCTTAGATACATGATCTATACATACTATGTTTTGTAACTGTTGTCCCAGTTTCAAGACAATTGCTTCCGAGCTATTCAAAGAACTTATCGGTTGGGTCTCTTGCAGTCGCTGCAACTCGACTGTACCGCTTTCCTGCTAGTGCTCTCTTGTGTTTTATGCATTATGACGCTGTTCTAGTTGCAAACTCAAAAGGAACAATAATAAAACAACAGCAACAACAACAACAGCAACAACAACAACAGCAACACAACGATGACGTACTGAAAAAACTTGTTTATAAATGTTGGTTGCTGGGGCAACGACCACATGACAAAGCGGCCAACAACTCTGAAAACTGAAACTCTTAGACTGCAAACCGTAGACAGAGACAGAGATACCAGGAGAAGACAGAGAGAGAGAGAGAGAGAGCAGAGCACAACTGACCACAGTTTTTGCCTTCTTGCTCTTCTTTCTCTTTCAAACTCTTTCTTTTTTGGTTTTAAGTTTTGCCTGCAATAATCGACTGAAAGTGCCTACTAACTTGTTAGTTAATTGCATGGCTTTTATTATAGCCCATCCCTCATTTTAGATTCCTGCTCGTAGGGCATACAATTCGACATAACCAGCACTTAAAGTTAGTTTCACTTGGGATTTAGTATTTCTTTAAAACAATAAATTACTTTGTGCTGGAAGCAGCGTTAAACTAATGAAGTCTTTATTAAATTTAATAACTCTTTGGCTAAATTAGTTACTACTTTAAAACTTTGACATAGAAACAGTTTTCGATTTAAATTTCTATTTATTTTTATAGCTTTAATTGTATTTCTGTCAAATTAAACCCCTGATATATGCACATAGCGCCCTCATCTCCAGACAAACGCCATTTTGTTGGCCATTCATTGGACTTAAACAGTTTCAATAACGTTTTTCGAAACCTTTTTGTTGATCCCCCTACCCGATTGAGGTAAACCCATGGATTATATGTGTGTAAGTACGCATATTTATGTAGGACTCTCATTGGGCATTGTGCAACTCGCTTATCACACCAAAATTCACGTATTTCCAGCTATTTGATTATTTATTTAGCACTTTCCACGTCGTGTCGTCATGAGAGACCGGCTTTTTAAGCCGTACCCAGATTTTGGGAACTCTACTCTCACTGTGGTGCCATTTGCTGTTTGTTTTCAGGATTTGTATAGTATTTGTTTAGGCCTGAAACTTGTCAGATTTATTGCATGAGTTTTTCACCAGCTTTTTCACGAGTTTTTCATGGGTTTCTCTTTTTTTGGGGTGTTGTATAATTGTCTTTTCAATAATAGCGGGTTCTTCAGATTTTTGCCATTTTATGTGGGAACTAAATTCAATTATAAGAGAGACGACATTTTCCAAAAAACTCAATTGACTTTGCCTTTTGTACAAGTCTCTTTTGGGGGCGGTTCCAATCCAATAAATGGCATACCAGGCAGTCAGTCAGTCCGTCCACATACTTACAGGGCAGCTATAATATGCTCTACTCGAAGAAATCACTTTTCAAAAGTCAACAACAAAGTCTCTCGCTTCGTCGGAGTGGAGTGATGGGAAAGGAGGAAAAGGGGGGAAAGTGTCACTGAAGAGTTCGGTAGGAAAGCAGGCGGGTAGCTGGGGGAGTCTTGCCCATACATGAAGGGTGTTTTAATAGACCCAGTGGGCGAGGGTTTTATAAGTTTGTTATGGGCAAAAGACCTTTAGCTTTAAACTGAGAGATCTCTGAGATGGTAAGAGCTAAGACTACAAAATTTGCTAATTGAACAGCTTAGAGTTGTAGCAAACTTAAAGACCACCCTGTGTTGACACAGCGTATATGGAAGTCGATTGTACCCCACTGCACTTGGCTTTCTTGTTGTGGGTTGCGGTGGTTGAAGGTTGCGGTTGAGGCTGATGCGTTAGCCACCAAAGTGGGTGCATTCACATGTCTCAAGAGCTTGTTATATGCTCGATATGTGTGTGCAGCGACAACAACAGCAACGGGAGGAAGAAGAAGAGAAAGAGGAATAAGAACTCATAATGTTGATGTTGCTTGATGAGTTTCGGGTGACAAAACAGGAAGAAGCGACAAATTTTGCAGAGGCTTGCAATTTTTACAAGAACAACAACAGAAGCCACAAGTGCAAAGAACTGTAGATGGACCAAATGTAGGAGAAGTAGAAGATGAAATAGAATAACTGGGAAACAGACGGAATTCAGGGAATTTATCACACAGGTGTAATGATTTTTTGCTGACAACTCAGAAGATATAACTGTCAGTTGGTGGACTTTTGTCTCACAAAGAGAGAAACTCAAGCAGCTGCACAGCTAGATAGTCAAAGAAAACATTTAATGTATAGGGAAATTTGTTTGCAATACAGTTAAGTATATAACTTAAAGTATTATATAAAAAATAACTATTTTTATCAAGCATTTCCTATAACACTCTTAGAATAAAGACAGTCATACGCTTAGAAAAGCCGCTTAGAATTGAGTTTTGTAAAAAGTGAAAATTACAGAGACAAAAAAATTGTGCGCACTTTTTAATTGGATTTTTGCAAGCACAAGAAAGAGAAAGGCACACAGAGGGAAAGAGAGAGGAAGAGAGAGAACTGCGCCTGAAGCTTGAGTGAAAACTCGGGGAAACAGAATGGAAAAGGTAATGGAAATGGAAATAGAACTGGGAATGGGATGTGGCCATAGGTTGAGCCGAGGTCTCGGTCTCGTTCTGGGTCTGTTTTTGGTTCTGTTTCTGACTCTGTTTCTAGTTGTGGTTCTCGGTCTGCTACTGGTTCTGGTTCTGGGTCTGGTTTGTGGTGCTGGAAGTGTGCAACGGGCGCAAATAATATGAAACGTCATTAAAAGCGCACCCGTTTCCACACAGATAATAATGATGATTACGATGATGACGTTGTGTTGATTATGATGAGTCATATGTCGTGGCGCATTAACATTCATAATTTCCACATGACAACGCTTAGAGTCAGACCATACACTCGGAAAATCTATTGTTTATCCAATTTCCTGCAAAAAGTTAAACCTTTTTAGGAGTTTGGTAAACAGAAGTTAAGTACTGAATATTTTTTTCAATTTAAGAAAAGAGTTTGGAACTTAAAACTGTTTTTTACTGGTGTACCTATTTAATATTGAATTCAACATATTTTTTAAAGCACTTTTCTCAGTGTAGTTTTCCCGAGCAGACCTACGAACCGAAAACAAACCGAATCGTTGACATTTGAAGAGACATTTGCGCGGTTTTAGCAACGGTAAAGGCCCAAAAAGAGGAAAATTGCAGGAAATTGAAAGGGAAAAACAAATATGGCCGCAGGCAGCAAAGCAAAGGAAGCGATATTGCAATAGACACAGCGAAGGACAAAAAAGTAGAAACAGATGCCTGCTTCTCTCCTCCTCAGGACCAAACTAGAGGCGGAAAAACTGCAGACACTGTACCGCTAATATTTAGCTATACCTCTAACCATTTCCAATACGTTTTTTCGACACACGAGGGCAGTTTCCCTTACCCCCTCCCCCTACGTTTTCACATAGGGCTCTGATTGGTGCATGGAGGATTTTTCAAATATTTTTTGCATGCCATTTAATTTCCATGTTTGCTGAGACTTTTAACGGTGGTTGTTTGCGCCGTAGACGCCGTGGACGTTGCCAAAATGGCGGCCTCTAAGTCTTGTGTTAGTTTCCCAAATAACATAGGTAACAAAGGGGAGGGAGGGAGTGCGAGTGGCAGGGGGAAGAGCAACCCTTCAGTTTCCCAGCAACTTGTCACAAATTTTCCAAGCCAGCGCGCAGCACGAAAATTAAAGAAAAACAAACGTTGGCGATAAACAACAGTTAAATAATAAGCAAAACTAGTGGGAAAGTGCAGCAGCTGAAGTGGTATAGACTTGAAGAGACCCTGTGGAAAGCTGGAAACATAAGAAGGTTGGACTGCTGTTTGGACTAAACGGATTATGGACTCCAGCTTAAACCGATACCTAAAATGTTTGCTGCCCGCTCACTACGCGGTCTTTTACAATCGTTTCGCTTCACTGTAACCCTCCTACTCATTTTTTATAGCATTTTTCTGTGTTATTTTGTTGACGGATCGCTGAAAAGTCATTGAAGCGTCTGAAGAAACGTGCAACACCCACAACTTGCCACATGCCGCCGTCTCGTTGTCGTCGCCAGGTGAACCCAGTGAACCTGCCACCAAACGTTGACTGCTTTTAATTCTTCCCCCTCTGCACCTTTTTTCCCTTCCCCCCTTCAGTTTGAATGCATTTCCTCTGAGTTGGCATTTTGAGCTGGCAGCGAGGGTGTCTAACAAGGCCTCTTTGTGCATCCCTCGCATCCTTTACAGAAACTACCTGGAACATTTCAGTGTTACCTTTGCCTTTGCTTATGCCTTTACCTGTGCCTCTGTGTGATATGATAAGACAGCATCAAAAGGTTCCTACTTCTTCTTCTTCGTTTGTCTCTACATTTCGTCATCATCATCAGCGTTGTCTTCTCACCTTGCCTCTTTTGCTTGAGTTTTCATACCTTTAACTGACAATTTATCTACGCAGTCCCAAAGAGGGAACGTTCTTTGTTAGCTTGGCTTTCATTACCAACATATACCTGTCTTTCTTCTCCCTCTCACCCCTCTCTCTCTCTCTCTCTCGTGTGTCTGTGTTTTTCTTTCATTAGTTGGAAACGCATCTCAGATTTTTCCGGCACGTCATTCTGCCGTTGCAAAGTGTTTTTAATTCTCTCATTAGTAACTGAAATTACAACGCAGAATTTAGCAGTTTGTAGTCAGTGTTGCCAGCAAATGTTGGCCAAAAATAGCTAGTTTGTTGGAGAAAAATGGCTATAAAGACTTGAAACGACAAAATCATAATCCCTTTAATAAATTCAATCTTAATATAGCCATAAAAACGCTAAATTGACACCACTGCTTGCAGCATAAAGTGCAGCAAGTCAGTGCTGCATTTCCTGCTGCCTCTCACTCTCTTCCTCTCATGCCTTCTCCCTCTTTTGTCTCGCTATCTCTGTCTGACGGATGCGGGCATTCAGAGTTTTCTCATTTCTGATTAATTAGACGGTGTCAGTGTTTTTGTTCGTGTCTGTCTGCTCTCAATTTGTCATATAACGTGTTATTATCCAAGTCAAAGAGTCGGCAATTCTCGTACCAAATTACAGGGTCCTTGACTTTGTTTACACTCAGCTCGCGTTACATGAAACGCGCGTCGCTTTTAGCTCCCTTAAATTTCCTGACTTGAAAATCTATACGAATTTTCTTTCATTTGTAAGATTGCATTCTTTTGCTCTGCTAGGGTTGATCTTCAAATTTCAGACTAATAAATTTCGGGGCTGACTTTTGAGATATAATTATAAACAGACCCAAGAAACTGAAGTGATTAGAATTTGATGCCTTAAAGAGTTTTTCATTTAATCAGCAATTAAATATTGCTACATAGCAAGTAAATAATGGGGGTTCCCGGGGTAGAATTGGGTTCTTAAATAATGGAATACTTGATTTATGAGCAAATGCTTTTAAGAAACATTTTCTTGAGTATTTTGATAAATTGTCATTTAATCATATACTTCTTTACTTAAGAATTATTAAATGAAGTGTAGTCTAGAATTTCACTCAAGTCACTTTAGTGAATACTGTGTAATTCTTTGTATTTCTGTAGTGCTTGCCCATTTGTCACGCCCACTTGGAGACACAGTTAACGGCATTTGTTTGGCTCCGCTTTGACCTGCATATTATTTCATGCATCATTCATCCCACACTTGGCTTTGCTGTACAATTTGTCACTACGAATAATGGAACATTTCTATGGTTGTACCTAAAACTTCCTCCAGCTCTTCCTCATCCCCATAGCCATTCCCAACAAACATTTCTATGCTTTTACCTGTTTCGAGTCACGGTGCTGCACTTAACCCGCTTCTGATGACACGATCCCAGCTGAACAATAGCAGAAACAAGTACTTAAAGCTACAGTTGAGTCTGCTCGCCTCAGCAAAACCCAGCAGTTGGAGTAGTCAAACTAATCGAGCAGTTAGTAAGATTTTGGGGTTCATTGGCTTGCCTTTAGTCACACTACTTCTAAACAGCACTGTGGAGTTTTTTTTTAAAAAGTTATACCTACTTAAAAATTTAAATATTCTAGTTTTCAAAACGGTATAACTTCTAAACTACTGAAGCGATCTTTTGATTCCTGGTCTGTATTTGTACCTTACAGTTCCCTCTATTATATAGCTTATCATAAATTTAAATACTCCCACTGCTGCTGCGTACTGAGTCTAAATAATATTTGTCGCTTGCACGCACATGCAAGCAGCAGGCAGTGAACTCTGGCTAAAATGATTCACATTTCTAGCCAATTAAACATAGAGTGTGTGTACATTTCTCTATATGTATGTATGTGTGTGTGTGTGTTTGTTCATATACCCAAATGTGTCTCTTCTGGTTACTTTATTGAAATGAATTTGTTGCGTTGCCCGCATCGCAATCATCATCAAAAGTGTTTTCAATTGACACAAAATTTGTCGAGCAATGCAATTTGAGTGTTTTGTCAAGCAACAAATGTATTTGAATTTTAATCCATTGCCCTAACCACGCCCCTCCCTACCATACTGCCGCCCCTTTCGGCTGCAGCTTCTGCTGCTTCGACTTTGAAAGTTTTGCTGTCAGTTTGGAAAATTTAATCAAATGCATTACTTCGATTCCCAGTTGCAATTAATTTGAAATGTTTCAACTGAATGAACATATTTCCTTTAACCCCTTGGCAGACACACCCCCTGTCCACTGCTCACCCGCATATTCCATGCATCAGAGCAAATTTCCGAGCATTTTGCCGTGTAGTGCGTTTGCTAGTTTGTGCCAATTGTTTAAGCATGAATTGTTTTTGCCAAATGTTTGCACAGCCAGCCCAGAGGGGTACAGAGAGAGAGAGAGGGTGTGTGTAAGGGAGCGAGATGGAAGCTTGGAACATGTGCCTTAACTTCCGGTTATGAACTTTGAACTGCGCTTAAGCACCTTTTGCATTCATAGTCAGTTTTTCATTCGTATTCGCATTCGCATTCATGTTTACGCTTCAGTTAATACTACTACACCCCCTACTCCAGCTACACCCCCACCCCCAGCACTGCCTATGCTCTGTAGCCCTGGGAATGGGGAATACGCTTTCAAAATTAGTTGCAGAAAATGTAAACTGCAACAAGCCGCTGAACTGATGTGCTAACTCAATGATATAGCTATTATCGTGGGGTGTAACATGCATTTAAAGACCCTGTACTTTCAAAAGTTGAAAGGGTGTTAGTGCCTAAATAATCCCACAGTGGATCAGTTACTCTTTGTGCCACTTCTCTCCGCTCTCCTAGCCAACGTTACATGCTGCGCAGCCAAGTGTGCATACCCTATAATGGTCAGGGTATCAAAACGCTATAGTCTTCAGTCTAAATGGTTTGCTTGTTACGAGGTCATTAACGTTGCCATTGTTAAAGCCACACTCTACACACACACTCTATAGACCATTAAAAGGTCACTCGGGAAAATGGGAAAAGGGAAAACTAATGAAAAGCGGAGGCAGCAGCAACAGCAGCAGCTGTCTCTCATTAAAATCAGATTTGACTGCACAAACACAAAAGGATCAGATTTAAAAGAGAGCAATCATTAAAAGCCGACACTTTATTAATAAACTGTTTTTCGCTCTGCTTCTTTCTACTTGCAGATAGCGCCACCTATGTGGGTAATACGCTGCGCATCAAGTCGGTGAAGAAGGAGGATCGTGGCACCTACTACTGTGTGGCCGACAATGGAGTGAGCAAAGGAGATCGTCGCAATATCAACGTTGAGGTCGAATTCGCACCAGTGATCACTGTGCCACGGCCACGTCTGGGTCAAGCCCTGCAGTACGACATGGATCTGGAGTGCCACATCGAGGCCTATCCACCACCAGCTATTGTCTGGACCAAGGATGACATTCAGTTGGCCAACAACCAGCATTATATTGTCTCGCAGTTTGCCACCGCCGATGAGTACACCGATTCCACACTGCGTGTGATCACCATCGAGAAGCGTCAGTACGGTGACTATGTATGCAAGGCCACCAATCGCTTTGGTGATGCCGAGGCTCGCGTGAATCTCTTTGAGACCATTGTGCCCGTTTGTCCGCCAGCCTGTGGACAGGCCTACTATGGCGGTGCCGTGCACATGGTCGCCTCCGTCTCCTCACTGGCTCTGGTGGGCTTCTTGTGGGCCCTGCTCTTTGCCAGATAAGCCAATTAAACGAATTCCACGACAAAGCTATCCATATCTCAAGCACACCCATCAAATCAGCTCTCGAATAACGAATATCGAACATCAGAGTTGATCTAGTAATTTCAACACATTTTCCAACAATTACTTGATCAACTAAATATATATATATATATATTTAGCGTATATAGAATCCCATGCAACTGTAGACGTGTCGCAATATCTGAACAATTTTCTTCACTCGACTAAAATCTTAAGCTTAAGTTCTTTTAAATATTGTTTTCCATATCCAAAAACGTCCAACCTTATATGTATATTAATTTTAAGTATGATATAAGTTCACTGAATGTCTAATTCCAATCCAGTCCAGTCAAATCCACAATCAACTCTCTCGTTTCGAATCCCGTCCGTTATCTATGTTCTGTATATTTTTAAATAATTTTTTAAGACAATGACTATATACATACATCACAAAATGGCAAGATCTTTACGCTTTACATCAATGAGAATATTTTATTGTTTATTAAATAAATCATAAAGTATTTTCGTAATTAAGTTGCAAGTCTTCAAGCCAAATCTGCCAAGTATATTCCATTTACACAAACACAATTCGAGGCAAATTAAATAAAATGCAAAACTTTTAAATACAATTTTAAGGCCCAACATTTTTTTGTGGGTTTCGATTCGATTTTGTAATAAAAAGAAAAAATACAATTAAAAATAAATAAAATAAACAAAAAGGTTGATTATTTAATTTAGCAGCAGTTAAACAACAGTTTCTACTTGGATTTACTGGAACTGCTATTTGCAGTGGCCATGCGATAGTAAAGATTAAACTCGGCTTCGTATTCGGCAAAGGAGACGTTCTTGTAGGTCCTTGTGGGGGGCACATACTTGGCCAGAGGATTGTCCAGTATGAACTGATAGATACGCTTGGCCTTGTCTACCCGCTGCTGGGTCTTAACGCCCAAGGCCTCAATGCTTTCCTGACACTGGGCAATTTCATCCTGTTGACGACGCGCCCTCATTTTCAAATCATGTGGATCGACTGGGGGAAAAGAGTAGAAAGCACGGAAATGAAATGGATGGCAAAGAATTGAACACAGAGTCTGAGTTTGAACTTACCAATTAATGGCTCCAAATTCAATTTGATGTCAGACGAAAGTGCGGCAATTGCCGACGCCCACAAAATGCGTTTGCGTACTTCCTGCTGTACCCCGCCGGGTGTTAGCAGATGTCCCGGCACCAGTTGAATGGTGGAAGCCAGCTCCTGTGACTCCACGATGAGCGGATTGGCCGACAGCATGTTTAAGCTAAATGGAATGTGTTAAAAAGACAAGTAAGACCAGCACTAAAAGCAACTCACCATGCAGTTGGAACGCAGCTCAGTTTATCCAGTGGTGTTTCACCGAAAGTGTTTAACTCTTGGACGTAGCCGGGCAGCGTGGGAGGAGCAGCACCCGTAAATGGCATAAGAGCAGTGGTGTTCGCTGTACATGCACCTGGGATTAGAGTATTATCGAAACTGTGACGAAGTGTGTTGTTCATAACGGTGGTATTGGGATCGATGTCCAGTTTGGTGCTGGACAGAACACTCTTGTTGCCCAGACAGAAACTGTCCATGCCCATCATCGACATATTACCCTTTAGCTTATTGCTAAGCATTTGTGATTTGTTTGTTTGATTCATATCGTCGAGCATGTTCTGTAATAAATTCTTTGAATACAGGATTTTATCTTTGATCTGAGACAATTGAACGACGTCTTGGTGTATGCGATTAATTGTGGTATTTCTTTCGCTATACATTTGCTTCAATGATGCTATCATCAACTCGTGATTCTCCAATTGTTTAGCACCTGCATCCACCTCCAATTTCAGCTTATCAATTTGCTGTGAGAGGAAATCGTTGCGTGCTTTATAGAAGTTGTGCATGTTGTATTGGAGTAGATATTCAGATATGATCTCTTCGGTGATTCCTTCACCTTCGCCATTGTTCACCCTCATCATCAGTTCTTCTACAAAGGCGTCATACTTTTGCACATACTCTTCCTCCAGCTTGGCCACCTCTTTCTTCGCACACATGTATTTTGCCACAATGCCCATTAAATCGGCTTTGGTTTTGAGCAGCTTCACCGTATAGTTGTCCAATGGTGGCTTAGACAAAGATCCATTGGCAGCATCAGCATTGCTTTTCTTCAACTCACTTGCCTCCAGTAATAGTTCGTCCATAAGCTTCATAGTAGCATTGAAGATCAGCACATTCGGTGTATTGGAAAATATTTCACGCATTTTTGCCCATAGTCGCGTCTTTTCCTCTGCCAAATTGAGCCCATTGTGGTCTTCAGCATTGCAGATCTCGTAAAAGTTGTCCAGCTCCTTTAGAGCTTGTTTCACAGCCTGCATTGCCAGTTTTTCGCTAGAGTTTTCGCTGGTCAGTTTTACTGGTGTAGCAGCCAAAATTCTGGCTTGGTTTTTCTCCTCTTCTTCGTAGGTTTTTTCCAGCGATTCTAGCTTCAGTTTGAGTATATTTACTCGAGAAGTTTGAAGGTTGAATTTGTGCTTTGCAGCTATTAATTGGGTACCTAATTAAAAAAAATGATTAATTTCACTTAACAGTTTACAGGTTTAAGATAGAGCAATTTTTAATTTTCGCGCTTAACGACTCGCATTAATAGCTATCGATATATTAAGTGTATGACCAACACTGGGTTGGTTTGTTATCGATAGCAACAAGGCAGCGAAATGTTTGATTTCCATTTGGCGGACTCGCACCTGGCCAATGTTTTAATCAACTTACTTTTATTTTTGATGTAAGCGGCGTCTTCATCAAACTGCTTCTTCGCATCTGCCAGACGTGCCAATGCGTCCTCTTTCTTCTTATCGAGATCCTGCATTTTGAGATACAACTGCATTTCCTTTGGCAGAAAGCTGCGCTCACAAATCGGCACCAATTTTCCCTCGTACTTGGCTAATTTGGCAATAAGCAGGTTCTCTCGTACCTCCGTCACATACTGGCGTGGTTGGACGCGTGCCTGCATTTGCATAAACAATTCGCAATGGCCGGACTTAAAGACCCTGCAATTTGCAAATCTTAGTTTGTTTATGTTTCTCTAGTTCCTGAGTACTTACGATCTGAGGGCATCCTCGCTGGGCACCGCATTGAACGGACAGCCCATGCTGACGGCCCATTTGCGAAAACTTTTTATTTTTTCTTCATACGGCATATTTTATTAAACAATTAAATTGTATTAATCACACTAGGATGTATTTGTTGCTTCTTACTCCAATTGAAATATGGCCGCAAAACATGGTTGTCATGGTTTGTTATCGATATTAATATAAAAACAAGCTATCGATTGGCTGTTTTATAATAGTTTATTATGTACACACAGAAAACGAAATTTTAAATTTAAAAATGCTCAAGCACCCAATCCACACTGCGTTACAAAACTTTTGGCCAGCGCACAGTCTGCATTCATGGTCCAACGATGAGCTGGACAATTCTTAAAGTATTCCATATAGGTGCAGCCAAGTACAATAGCCGAAAACGGACTACATTTGGGTTGCTGTGCACTTAATTGCTGAATTGCCGCCAATCTCCGCTGTGATTGCGGTTCGCACTTGGTGAAAGCGGCTACCATTGCCTCCACATAGGCAGAGTCATTAGAAAACTTCATAGACAAATCATTTCGTATAACTTGCAAGTTAAGTTGCATTGAGTCTTGCTTATATTTGGAACTGGTTAATATGCAATCAGCTAAACACTGCAAAAGGAAGTTTAATTAATAGAATACTCAATTCTGGAGAGGATTAGAAACTTACAGTTGCTGCGTCCATGGACGGAGGTGCATTGTTTGCTGTTCCAATGTACTGCCTGGCACAATTCTCGGCAATTGGATCCCGGCCTCCATCTCGGCAACACAGAGCTGGGTCCTTAAAGTTGATGGTGTTACGTTAGAGTCCTTGAGATTTTGGTAAGCTTACTTACCACTAGCTTCGGAGGCCTTTGGCAGTCTATGGTTTGTCCAGCTACCATGGAATTCAACACAATTCCTAGCACAATAAATTTAATGATTATTTGACAGGCCGACATTTTTCCGAGTTTTTAACGTAATTTTATGCTTATTGGTTGGAGTAAACTGATAATAAAGTTTAAACAAGCTCTCGCTTTTATATGTCCCCAGGTGAGATGATATTGTATAGAGTTTATCACTATAACTCTAGTGTTTGCGTACTTAGTGGAGTCAACCACGCATAACAAATAACTTTGGCCAGGTTTAGTCCGACTGCATTTGGGCCAATGTCAAAACTAATATATATTTCCGAACGTTGACATTATGAAAAAGGTTAAAGCTTCGTTATCCACTTAGTATTCTATATGTTTTGATTTCTAATGGAATTTATCACTCGCTCAATTAAACAGCAATTGTTGAACTGACTAAGAGGAAATACAATTATACCGGCCAATAGCTTTGACATTTTTCAAGGTATGAAAAAGTTTAATTGCTTTAGTTTAAGCCAGCACACGCTAATGATTACACGCTGATCTGCTAATAATGCAATTCAAATAGTAACGGTCGCTAGGAAGCAGTTTGCGTATACAGCTGGTCACACTAATGAGCCTTTCGATAAGCATTTCGCATCAACTCTGTGGATTCAGGGGAAAAGGAACAATTCCCCAGGGAAATTATTTAACGAAACGAGAGAAGCGAGAGAGATACGATTAGTTGGTGTTATTTGTTATGGATGCAAACACAAAAATGTAAGCAAAATAAGAATTAAATTAAAATAATATGTGCACCTAATTTAATTTAATTACACAGCTTAATAGTGGGCGATGTGCGTGGCCGATTCAAGCAGCTGTTCAGCCGAGTGGAGCAGGTAAACAAAAAAGCTGGCCCATTTGAGATTCTCTGCTGTGTCGGCGACTTTTTTGGCGCGGACAAACAAAACGAGGAATTAATTGCTTACAAAAATGGCTTCAAACACAGTAAGTACTAAATAGGTGAACAGATAGAAAAGCTAGTACTGATTTTTGTAAATTATAGTAACGGTGCCCACCTATATACTGGGCCCCAACAAGGCAGAGGACAGCAAACACTATGAGGGTCTGGAGGACGGAGAAGTCTGCACAAATCTGACTTATCTGGGCAAACGTGGAGTTTACACGCTGAGCAGCGGTGTTAAAATAGCCTATTTAAGCGGCGTTCAGGCAGCAAGTAACGTAGCCGCTATACATGAGTTCAACAAAGCGGACATTCAAGCGGTGCGCAATTCCTGCCTCGTGTCCAAAAACTGTGGCACGGACTACAGAGGCGTCGACGTGCTGCTCACGTCTCAGTGGCCCTATGGTCTGCAAGAGGAACAGAATGTAAGTTCAGCGATCGTTTAAGACTTAAGTGTACCCTGTGTTAACTCCTTTGTATGCTCTTCCAGGACAAGGCTTCCAAACTGCTGTCGTTTCTGTGCCGCGAGATCAAGCCACGCTATCATTTCTGTGCCCTCAATGGCAGCTACTTTGAGTGCCAACCATTTCGCATGCCCAAGGATGAGACCACACAATTTGAGCTCTGCACACGCTTCATTTCCCTGGCGGAGGTGGGCAATGCCCAAAAGGCTAAATACATTTATGCGCTTAGTTTGAAGCCAGTGGACAAGGCTCGTCTGCTGGATCTGGTGCAGAAGACAACAGATGAGATTCCTTGTCCTTATATTGGCTTGGATATGAGTGCTGTGATCAAACCAAATGAAACGGTAAGTAACACAGCTATAAATTAGCCGGAAATAGGCTAATTGGGCAGCTCTTATGTCAAATGAGAACTGCAAGCAACTCAAACAGAATTCCAGTCCTAGTCACAATCACATTCGCTTTCTGATTTCAGTCGGAAAATCAACAATACTTTTTCGATATGAACTCCGGCGGGAATCGCAAACGCCGTGGTGAGCATGTCAATCGCGATAAGCGTCCAAAAATAATGGAAGTCAGTTTTGGTAAGTTCAATTAAAAACACTTTAAACTGTTTACTAATGGACTCTACAATCTCAGATGAATGCTGGTTCTGCTTGGGCTCGGAAAAGGCTGAAAAGCATCTCGTTATTTCGGCGGGAGACATGTTTTATCTGGCCATGGCCAAGGGACCCATTAATAGCCACCATGTTCTGCTAATCTCTACCCGCCACTTGCCCTGTTCCGCTCAGCTCAATACTGAAGAGTGGGAGGAGCTGGTCAGATACAAGACCGCTTTGCGGACATTTTTCAAGGGTCTGGGACAAGTTGTGTGCTTTACGGAGCGTCATTACAAGACCCCGCATATGGTCATTGATGTGCTGCCCTTTGAGGAGGGCTATGCCTGGAAAATCAAGCACAGCTTTGAAGTGAGTCATACAATGATTATTGAAACTATTTGTATAAACTAATTCGTTCTATGTCCGCAGGACAAGGCGGAGGAATTTAATTTAGAGTTCGAAACTCTGCCGGCTCTGACCTCAACCAGTATGCTGCCTCCAATGGGTCCCTATTTTATGGCCGAACTGCCCGATGATAGCACTCTAATAACTCGCCAGATGAAGCACTTTCCTCTGCACTTTGCCAGGTGAGTAGTGCTTCTTAGACCACGTACGCGTATGGAGCACAGTGGCTCTTAACTGTCAACTCAACTAATTCCTGTTATTTGCTTTTCAGGGATGTGTTTTGCTCCGAGAATTTGCTGAACTGCGATGAGAAGGTGAACTGGAAAGAATGTCTGCTAGATGAGGACGATGAAGCCAGCTTTGTAATGGGATTCCGCACAAGATTCCGTCCCTTTGATTTTACCTTTGACCCTGATTATAACAACTGATGTATTTGTGATTTTGTTTGTTATACTTCATTAACAACCAATTAATAGATGCACACAATCCAGTTAGAAATACTAAACTATAATATTGCTTAAATAAATGTTGATTTATTAAGTTTACGAGTCCCGTTGGTAGATCTTATTAAGAATCTGCAGGAAAGTCTGATGGGGCACACCACGAGATGTTTGTTGTATGTGAGTTTTGATCATGTTGTAGGATTCCTCCTCGAAGATGGCGTAGGTCGAGGGCAGGCTCAGCTCCTTGTAGAGCTCCTTCACGCGTTCAACCTTAGCGGGATCTATCAAGACAAGATTAAAAAATTGATCTCAATGACAATCAATTTGTAAAAGCAGTTCCTACCCTCATGTCCATAGCAGTCTATCATGATTTGCTTCTGCTCTGCGTTGGCTCGCTGCATGGCCACAACGGCCAGCCAGGAGCATTTGTTGTCCTGAATATCGGTGCCGATTTTGCCAGTTATCTCCGGATTGCCAAAGCAATCGAGAAAGTCGTCCTGCACCTGGAAAAAGTGGCCCATCTCGAGCAGTATGGTCTTGGACTGTCTAAATGCCTCGGCATCTTTGTAGCTGCAAATGGTAGTAATTAATTAGGTATTCCTCTAAGCTCTAGGAGATTGCTTACCCAGCTAAATGCATAGCCAGTGCAAATGGCAAGTAGAAGGAGTAATAGGCAGTTTTATTGTCCACAATTGCTTTATAGTTCTCCATGGTAAAGTCCGAGACACTTTTGTTTGAGTTGAGCAAGTCCAGGGACTGACCACAGGTGGTTATAAAGGCTATTTCGTGGAACAGCTCCAAGAGTGGCACATAGCAGTCAAGGTGACTAAAGTGTTGCTTCAGTAGTGAGTATAGAGCATTCTCAATCATGAGCGCATCATTGATGGCAGTGAGTCCAACGTTGTCCACCTTGTGCCAGCACTTCTGACCTCTTCTCGTCGTGCTGTTGTCCATCACATCGTCTGAGATAATGAAGAAACTTTGGAGCTATCAAAGAGGATAACAATATTATAATAAAGTCACAGAGGATCATGGATTTATAGCTACCATTTCCACACACCAACCCAAGTACTGGGCCAACTTAATGTTCTCCGGCGTCAGATCCTGTGGAGCAACCAGATTTTTATAGGTGAGCACCGTCAAGATGCCTCGATTCTTCTTGCCCCTGGGCACATTGTACTGCAGGACCTGGGCAAACCATTTGGCGGCATCACTGCAGTTATAGGCCTTGGTAGCACTTGTCAAATCTCGCACCACGTCTGTAAAACAACAGAAATAAGTAAAATATGACTAAAGACTAACAATGTACTGATAACACTGGTAAACTTGACCTTGGCTCACTGACAAAACAATTGCTTGTCACACTTGGTATTATTAAAAATGCACACTAATGTTTATTACTTAATATATTTCAATTTGTTGTTTTCCCAAAATAGTTAACCTTTTCCAACCAGTTTCAAGCCACTTCAAGTATTATAAAATATGTTAATTGTTTCCTTTGTCAGCAATATTATTTGACACACTGTTTATATAGCCGAAAGTTTGTATTATGATGCTAATTAAAGAGAACTCACCAGGAAATACGGACATAAAGTCGCGGCTTTCATCTTTTGACACCGTGACTCTGGCTGCTATGGGCACTGAATGATTTTGTAGGGTAGATAGCGTTCTGAAAATAAAAGGGGAAACCAAAACAATAACAAAAACAATTGAATACATAGGAAACTCTGTTTTCGTTTCTCCTTCGGAGCTGCTGCAGGAACAGCTGTTTGTGGCCTACGTGACAACACACTTTCTCACTCCCTTGCTCCCTCTCTTTCATTCTCGCTCTCCCTTACTCTAATCGTCCCGCCACACCCCTTGCGAGATTAACATAGGAATTCAAGTTGGTAATTCTAATTCTAATAAACTGGAATTACCTGGTCGTCTTTTTCAGTTTCTGTTCGTTAACAATCTCCGTTGGTAATCCGCCGATTGTGTCTACGGATTTGACTTTATCACTCGTTGATATCATGCGTCGTAGTACTGTTGTAGAACCATTCAAAAGCCGCTGCTGTTGCGGTATAAACTTTAGCGCTAACTTGAACATGTTTGTCGGATCAACAGTTATAACTGTTTTCTATTACGACTTTTCCAATTAATTGTTAATACACTTTTCTATTAATATCTCACGGCGTATTCTGGTTTTCTTGCTGTTCAATTTAGCGTAATCATATACGCTTTCATTTCACATAGAATTTGGCCTAATAAATGTTTGTTTACATTGATTTCTTTTAAACAATTTTTAATGTTGCGCTCTTGACACCAATGTTAACTTGTCGAAAGTCGAAAGAATTTTACCAACCGAGAGTAGTAAAACTATCGACGACGGTGTCGTTGGTTTAGTTTGTCTCCCACAATCGATAGGAATTTACAACTATCGATCAAATGAGATATTGAAATATCGATGATGTTCTATCGTTTATCATTTGCTGACTAATTAAATGCAGTTTGTTTATAGCAAATGTATTGCTATTTAATTAAATCAGTTAACGATCAAGTATTAGGCAGTTTGGTTTCATATAAGCCAAGCTGCGATGTTTCGCGTAGTTGGCAATGCGGTCACTAAAACTGTCACCACTAATCAGTATGTAAATTTTGCTCATCCCTAATACGCCGAAAACGACATTTGATCAAGAAAGTTTTGTTTGTTTTTATGGTTTTTATGCACCAGACGAACGCCAACGCAGTGCATCATGATGGACGAGCAACTAATTGATGAAGTAGCTCAACATGGTGTTATATTCAATCGTCAAAAGTATTATTTAAATGGCAGCACCAGCGGTGGAAAGTATGAAACCAAGGACGAGGCTTGGCAACTTATTGCGCTCAAATTGCGCACGGATGGTAAGCTTTAATTAAACACCTGCAACATGTGGCACAATGATTAACACTCTTATTAAACTCTCAGTTGAAACGTGTAAGAAGCGTTGGAAATATTTACGCGAACGCTATGTGTCACAGCGCAAACAGGGCGATCCACCTGTCTACGAGCATCTTTCCCGTCCATATTTAGAGAAAATGAAATTCTTGGATCAGCACATACAGCCACGGAAGTCGTACCGCAATGTGCCAAACTTTCTAACGTCTCCGCAGTCGGCCAACAGTTCGAACTACAGTGAATACAATGTGGACTCCAAGTCAAATAGTTCGTTAAAAAATATGTTACATTTTGGAGGTGCTCCACAAAACCATCATTATCAACAGCATCAGCACCAGCACCAATCTGCTGATCAACAACAACACACAATGAATGCATTAAGTTCAGCTGCTGCTTCAGCATTGGAGAATGTAAATGGTCAGGTGAAGATTGAAGCAGAGATATTTCGAGATTTTGCAGCTGCTGTGGCATCGCAGCACATTTCTCAATCCCAAATGCAACAACAACAAGCGGCTGCTGTGGCCGCAGTTATGGCAGATTCCTCGCAGGGCTACCAAGAGCCTTATCGCGACAACACTGTGGTGGGAAATGCAGCTCAAAACAGTGCTGGCAGCACTGGTGGACTCACCTCCACGTCTTCGTCCATGAAATCGCCGTTATCATCGCCACTGCCGGGCATTGGTGTGGGCGGCGTGCAAGAGGAGCAGCCAGCTTCTTCGGGGCAGCAGACAGGCGCAGTACATTCCTCCTCCAATGTAGCTGCAATGGCTAGCAGTATGCAAGTGCAGGCTCATGGATATAATCACAAAAATAATAACAGTAACAGCGATGATTTGCATTCCTCAACGTCCAGCAACTATCACAATAAGAAGCCCCGCGTGCAACTCAGCACGAATGGTGCTCAACATTCCAGCAGCAATGGCGGGGGTATGATGAATGCCAATGGCGGCAACAGTCACTTTGTGCATGACAGCGATGAGGATTCGGATGACAATAGCACTGATTTAATGACTCCACAAACCATGTTGCAGCATGACAATCACTACAACAACAATGCGGCCAATATGCAACGAAATTCGGCAAATGGCAACGGCAGCAATCAACAACAACAACAGCAGCAATCACTGCAGCCGCAACAGCAGCAGCAACATCAGAACATGTTCCCCACAAACACGGACTTCCTGTTCCAACTGTATCAACAATTGCCACAACAAGCTGGAACTTCACACACAACAAACTTTGGCAAATTCCAAACGCCACCGAATCCTGCTCACACTGTGCAGCGTTCTTCAGAGCATCTGCTGGGCGAACTGGTCACTACAGAGCTGCTCAAGATGAACAAAGATCGGCGAAAAAATGTGCAGAAGCGCATATTGGAAATACTCTTCTTCGATGATTAGCTGTAGCAGTATTACTGGCATAAAGCACTCTTTTGTATATATCGTACACAGCCACACACATTTATTTATTAACAGTGCTGCAGTTAATAGTTAATAGTTTTAAACAACACTCATTTAACTGATTTGTCTGCTTTTAATAGAGTTAGTTAAGACTTGGTCAATAACCCACCATGGCATTTGAAAAGTCTGTAGACTCGAAGGCTTTCCATCTGTGCTAGTCATGCAAAAATCTTGACCAATTCTTAGATTTTAATTAAGTTTAGTTATACAGCTACAGTAAATGCAAAACTGTATTTAAAGGAATTCTTTTGTGGTATACTTGGTATACTTAGTACAAGAAATAAGAAACAAGAAAGTAATTTATTTATAATGTTTATTAAACTTGTGTATTGAAATACATAATCGATTATAATCGGAACTAGTCTAGTTTATTAATTGTTTAAATTTAAATTTAGTTAACGTTGTATAGCCGTTGTGTGTTGTTACAAAGAAAGTGATTTAAAAAGTGTCTGGAAGCTGGCGGTGTCCCTGAGATGCTTTGGCACAAAGCTCACATCGACAACATTTTTCTTTGGATGTGGTTTATCATCTGGGTCTAAAATAAGTTTAACCATTTGTAAGTATTATAAAAGGTTTCTTTTTTAAATAAGTTTAGTTGTTATTACCATATTTATGATCGTGATTCTCCTCGCAGGTTCGTGGACAGAAAAGGACCTTCAGCTGGATGGGCTCATAGACCTTGAGCACCACCTCCGGCACGTTCTTATCACAGTCAACGTTGGGGTAAGCTAATAACGAATGATTGAAATGATTTAAATGATTTGAATGATTCACTGGGCGAATGGGTAGTAAATGTACGCTCTCATTCTGTGTTTGCAACAGCCAAGGTTTGCTGTTGACTGTAAGGATCTCTTGATGTGTGTTTGTTGTGCTTCTTGTTTGTGTTGGTTTAATTGTTGTTGCTGTTGTATCTCTTTTACTTGATTTATGATCTGTGATCTGCGATCTCTCGCTAACCTCATTGACATCCAAGGCTTGGCGCAGAAATGCAGCCTTCTCGGCCTTAACAGCCAAACTCTTGGCTATTAGCTGCCTTTTGACCAAGTTAATTAACCCACTGCTACTGGGCTCGAAGCTGCTTTGTGGCTTCTGTGGTTCTGCGTCACTAATGATCGTGGTATGGCGTTTAGCTGTTGCACCATTAGTTGTGCTTCTCATTGAATCCTGATTAATGTTGCCTTCATTAGGATAATCATAATCTTCATTGTCGTATGCCATATTCAAGCTATTAGTGGATCTTGTTGTTGTTGTGGGTTTTCTAGTGGTGCTAGTAGTTTGCTGTCTGCCAAGATCGCGGCGGGTCAGCTTCTGTCTGAGCAGCTTGAGCAGCAGACTCTTGTGTTCCCGCACATCTTGGGCAGATGTCTGTGGAATTTCCTCCTCAACACTGGCATAGTCCGCATCCACATAGTTATCGGGATAATCTTCCAACTGGGTATGCCTCTGCTTATTAGAAGCTCTTACTACAGTGGGTACTGGAATACTGGAACTGGTTTCCAGCATATCCTTGTTTCTGACTGTCGTGTCTGCCAGGATAAATACGCTTCCTGTGGTGCTTTCCACCGATTTCAAGGAGACTTTTTTCATTACTTCTGTATTGTCTTTGTTTGCTGTTACTTTCGGCCTCATTTGGCCTGTTTTAGCGGTAATTCTAGCGTTTCTTGTAATGTCATCTTGAAAATCCTCTGATCTCTGCAATGATTCTTTAACTGAGGACTGCGTCTCGTTTCTAGCCAATTGGTGAATCGATAACCTCAAGGACTGCGCTATAAATGGCTTTGAGGTGGCCAAATTGTGTCGCGCCAACTCTGCTATGGTTACCCTAGGACTTGGTGTTCTAGTCGTTGGCGTTGTCGATATAACCTTGAATAGTTTTTTTAGAATTTGAGCAGCGGCAATGCTGGACATTGCAGCTGGCTTCTTTAGCGGTTTTTCTGTACTCCATTTTGCTGTTGTGGTTTCCATTCTTTCCGTTTCTGTCTCTACTTCCGCTTCCTGTGCGGGCGCATCGTTTACGTAATCGAAACTAACCTCACTTTCTCTAAGAAAACGATCTGAATTTGTTTTCGATGTGACAAAGTGTGTTCTTGGTGTGTTATTTTGGCTGTTGTTCTGTTGGGCGGGTTGCTGTGCTTGTAGTGTGAGTTTTTGCTGTTGTTGTCGCTGCTGTGTTTCTTGTTGTAGTTGTTGTTGTGTGCATGCGATTTGTGTGTTTGTATCTGTAAATTGAGTGGTTAAGTGTGATTCGAGTTTGGCACCTGCGAGTGTGTAATGAATTCGGACTAAGGGCACTTACCTGGAGTGGCACACGGAGGCAACGTAGTTGTTGTTGGCTTCAAAGTTGTAACTGGCGATGTTGTCGGTCTGGCAGTCGTTGTTGTTGATGGTTTGCCAGTTGTTGTTGTTGTCTTTACCGTCGTCGTTGTTGTTGGCTTCAGAGTAGTAGTAGTTGTTGTTGTTGTGGGAGCTTTGGTTGTGGTTGTTGGGTTAGGAGTAGTGATCTTTACTGTTGTTGGCTTCACAGTTGTAGGAGTTGTTGGTTTCGGAGTTGTCGTGGTTGACGGAGTCGTTGTTGGCTTGGAAGTCGTTATAGTTGTTGTTGTGGGAGCTGTGGTTGTGGTTGTTGGGTTAGGAGTAGTGATCTTTACTGTTGTTGGCTTCACAGTTGTAGGAGTTGTTGGTTTCGGAGTCGTAGTAGTTGTTGTTGTGGGAGCTTTGGTTGTGGTTGTTGGCTTAGGAGTACTGATCTTTACTGTTGTTGGCTTCACAGTTGTAGGAGTTGTTGGTTTCGGAGTCGTAGTAGTTGTTGTTGTGGGAGCTTTGGTTGTGGTTGTTGGCTTAGGAGTAGTGATCTTTACTGTTGTTGGCTTCACAGTTGTCGGAGTTGTTGGTTTCGGAGTCGTAGTAGTTGTTGTTGTGGGAGCCTTAGTTGTAGTTGTTTGCTTGGAAGTAGTAGCTTTGATGGTTGTTGGTTTCACAGTTGTGGTTGTTGAAGGCTTTGAGGTGGTTGTTGGTTTCGGAGTTGTTGTAGTGGGAGCCTTAGTTGTGGTTGTTTGCTTGGAAGTAGTAGCTTTGATGGTTGTTGGCTTCACAGTTGTGGTTGTTGAAGGCTTTGAGGTGGTTGTTGGTTTCGGAGTTGTTGTAGTGGGAGCCTTAGTTGTGGTTGTTTGCTTGGAAGTAGTAGCTTTGATGGTTGTTGGCTTCACAGTTGTGGTTGTTGAAGGCTTTGAGGTGGTTGTTGGTTTCGGAGTTGTTGTAGTGGGAGCCTTAGTTGTGGTTGTTTGCTTGGAAGTAGTAACCTTAATCGTTGTTGGCTTCACAGTTGTGGTTGTTGAAGGCTTTGAGGTGGTTGTTGGTTTCGGAGTTGTTGTAGTGGGAGCCTTAGTTGTGGTTGTTTGCTTGGAAGTAGTAGCTTTGATGGTTGTTGGCTTCACAGTTGTGGTTGTTGATGGCTTTGAGGTGGTTGTTGGTTTTGGTGTTGTTGTTGTGGGAGCCTTAGTTGTGGTTGTTGAAGGCTTTGCGGTGGTTGTTGGGTTCGGAGTTGTTGTTGTTGGAGCCTTAGTTGTGGTTGTTTGCTTGGAAGTAGTAACCTTAATCGTTGTTGGCTTCACAGTTGTGGTTGTTGAAGGCTTTGAGGTGGTTGTTGGTTTCGGAGTTGTTGTAGTGGGAGCCTTAGTTGTGGTTGTTTGCTTGGAAGTAGTAGCTTTGATGGTTGTTGGCTTCACAGTTGTGGTTGTTGAAGGCTTTGCGGTGGTTGTTGGGTTCGGAGTTGTTGTTGTTGGAGCCTTAGTTGTGGTTGTTTGCTTGGAAGTAGTAACCTTAATCGTTGTTGGCTTCACAGTTGTGGTTGTTGAAGGCTTTGAGGTGGTTGTTGGTTTCGGAGTTGTTGTAGTGGGAGCCTTAGTTGTGGTTGTTTGCTTGGAAGTAGTAGCTTTGATGGTTGTTGGCTTCACAGTTGTGGTTGTTGAAGGCTTTGAGGTGGTTGTTGGCTTCGGAGTTGTTGTTGTTGGAGCCTTAGTTGTAGTTGTTTTCTTGGAAGTAGTAGCCTTAATCGTTGTTGGTTTTACAGTTGTGGTTGTTGAAGGCTTTGAGGTGGTTGTTGGTTTCGGAGTTGTTGTAGTGGGAGCCTTAGTTGTGGTTGTTTGCTTGGAAGTAGTAGCTTTGATGGTTGTTGGCTTCACAGTTGTGGTTGTTGAAGGCTTTGAGGTGGTTGTTGGCTTCGGAGTTGTTGTAGTGGGAGCCTTAGTTGTGGTTGTTTGCTTGGAAGTAGTAGCTTTGATGGTTGTTGGCTTCACAGTTGTGGTTGTTGAAGGCTTTGAGGTGGTTGTTGGTTTTGGTGTTGTTGTTGTGGGAGCCTTAGTTGTGGTTGTTGAAGGCTTTGCGGTGGTTGTTGGGTTCGGAGTTGTTGTTGTTGGAGCCTTAGTTGTGGTTGTTTGCTTGGAAGTAGTAACCTTAATCGTTGTTGGCTTCACAGTTGTGGTTGTTGAAGGCTTTGAGGTGGTTGTTGGTTTTGGTGTTGTTGTTGTTGGAGCCTTAGTTGTGGTTGTTTGCTTGGAAGTAGTAACCTTAATCGTTGTTGGCTTCACAGTTGTGGTTGTTGAAGGCTTTGAGGTGGTTGTTGGTTTCGGAGTTGTTGTAGTGGGAGCCTTAGTTGTGGTTGTTTGCTTGGAAGTAGTAGCTTTGA
Organism: Drosophila acutilabella; assembly: GCA_035046005.1. Lineage (NCBI taxonomy): Eukaryota > Metazoa > Arthropoda > Insecta > Diptera > Drosophilidae > Drosophila > Drosophila acutilabella. Next base: position 18,652,638 of record JAWNOK010000024.1, on the reverse strand, counting down.
TGGTTGTTGGCTTCACAGTTGTGGTTGTTGAAGGCTTTGAGGTGGTTGTTGGGCTCGGAGTTGTTGTTGTTGGAGCCTTAGTTGTGGTTGTTTGCTTGGAAGTAGTAGCTTTGATGGTTGTTGGCTTCACAGTTGTGGTTGTTGAAGGCTTTGCGGTGGTTGTTGGGTTCGGAGTTGTTGTTGTGGGAGCCTTAGTTGTGGTTGTTTGCTTGGAAGTAGTAGCTTTGATGGTTGTTGGCTTCACAGTTGTGGTTGTTGAAGGCTTTGAGGTGGTTGTTGGTTTTGGTGTTGTTGTTGTGGGAGCCTTAGTTGTGGTTGTTGAAGGCTTTGCGGTGGTTGTTGGGTTCGGAGTTGTTGTTGTTGGAGCCTTAGTTGTGGTTGTTTGCTTGGAAGTAGTAACCTTAATCGTTGTTGGCTTCACAGTTGTGGTTGTTGAAGGCTTTGAGGTGGTTGTTGGTTTTGGTGTTGTTGTTGTTGGAGCCTTAGTTGTGGTTGTTTGCTTGGAAGTAGTAACCTTAATCGTTGTTGGCTTCACAGTTGTGGTTGTTGAAGGCTTTGAGGTGGTTGTTGGTTTCGGAGTTGTTGTAGTGGGAGCCTTAGTTGTGGTTGTTTGCTTGGAAGTAGTAGCTTTGATGGTTGTTGGCTTCACAGTTGTGGTTGTTGAAGGCTTTGAGGTGGTTGTTGGGCTCGGAGTTGTTGTTGTTGGAGCCTTAGTTGTGGTTGTTTGCTTGGAAGTAGTAGCTTTGATGGTTGTTGGCTTCACAGTTGTGGTTGTTGAAGGCTTTGCGGTGGTTGTTGGGTTCGGAGTTGTTGTTGTGGGAGCCTTAGTTGTGGTTGTTTGCTTGGAAGTAGTAACCTTAATCGTTGTTGCCTTCACAGTTGTGGTTGTTGAAGGCTTTGAGGTGGTTGTTGGCTTCGGAGTTGTTGTTGAGGGAGCCTTAGTTGTGGTTGTTTGCTTGGAAGTAGTAGCTTTGATGGTTGTTGGCTTCACAGTTGTGGTTGTTGAAGGCTTTGCGGTGGTTGTTGGGTTCGGAGTTGTTGTTGTTGGAGCCTTAGTTGTGGTTGTTTGCTTGGAAGTAGTAACCTTAATCGTTGTTGGCTTTACAGTTGTGGGTGTTGAAGGCTTTGAGGTGGTTGTTGGTTTCGGAGTTGTTGTTGTGGGAGCCTTAGTTGTGGTTGTTTGCTTGGAAGTAGTAGCTTTGATGGTTGTTGGCTTCACAGTTGTGGTTGTTGAAGGCTTTGAGGTGGTTGTTGGTTTCGGAGTTGTTGTTGTGGGAGCCTTAGTTGTGGTTGTTTGCTTGGAAGTAGTAGCTTTGATGGTTGTTGGCTTCACAGTTGTGGTTGTTGAAGGCTTTGCGGTGGTTGTTGGGTTCGGAGTTGTTGTTGTGGGAGCCTTAGTTGTGGTTGTTTGCTTGGAAGTAGTAACCTTAATCGTTGTTGGCTTCACAGTTGTGGTTGTTGAAGGCTTTGAGGTGGTTGTTGGTTTCGGAGTTGTTGTTGTGGGAGCCTTAGTTGTGGTTGTTTGCTTGGAAGTAGTTGCCTTAATCGTTGTTGGTTTTACAGTTGTGGTTGTTGAAGGCTTTGAGGTGGTTGTTGGCTTCGGAGTTGTTGTTGTGGGAGCCTTAGTTGTGGTTGTTTGCTTGGAAGTAGTTGCCTTAATCGTTGTTGGTTTTACAGTTGTGGTTGTTAAAGGCTTGGAGGTGGTTGTTGGTTTTGGTGTTGTTGTTGTGGGAGCCTTAGTTGTGGTTGTTTGCTTGGAAGTAGTTGCCTTAATCGTTGTTGGTTTTACAGTTGTGGTTGTTGAAGGCTTTGAGGTGGTTGTTGGCTTCGGAGTTGTTGTTGTGGGAGCCTTAGTTGTGGTTGTTTGCTTGGAAGTAGTTGCCTTAATCGTTGTTGGTTTTACAGTTGTGGTTGTTAAAGGCTTGGAGGTGGTTGTTGGTTTTGGTGTTGTTGTTGTGGGAGCCTTAGTTGTGGTTGTTTGCTTGGAAGTAGTTGCCTTAATCGTTGTTGGTTTTACAGTTGTGGTTGTTGAAGGCTTTGAGGTGGTTGTTGGCTTCGGAGTTGTTGTTGTTGGAGCCTTAGTTGTGGTTGTTTGCTTGGAAGTAGTAGCTTTGATGGTTGTTGGCTTCACAGTTGTGGTTGTTGAAGGCTTTGAGGTGGTTGTTGGCTTCGGAGTTGTTGTTGTGGGAGCCTTAGTTGTAGTTGTTTGCTTGGAAGTAGTTGCCTTAATCGTTGTTGGCTTCACAGTTGTGGTTGTTGAAGGCTTTGAGGTGGTTGTTGGCTTCGGAGTTGTTGTTGTGGGAGCCTTAGTTGTGGTTGTTTGCTTGGAAGTAGTTGCCTTAATCGTTGTTGGTTTTACAGTTGTGGTTGTTAAAGGCTTGGAGGTGGTTGTTGGTTTTGGTGTTGTTGTTGTGGGAGCCTTAGTTGTGGTTGTTTGCTTGGAAGTAGTTGCCTTAATCGTTGTTGGTTTTACAGTTGTGGTTGTTGAAGGCTTTGAGGTGGTTGTTGGCTTCGGAGTTGTTGTTGTGGGAGCCTTAGTTGTGGTTGTTTGCTTGGAAGTAGTTGCCTTAATCGTTGTTGGTTTTACAGTTGTGGTTGTTGAAGGCTTTGAGGTGGTTGTTGGCTTCGGAGTTGTTGTTGTGGGAGCCTTAGTTGTGGTTGTTTGCTTGGAAGTAGTAGCTTTGATGGTTGTTGGCTTCACAGTTGTGGTTGTTGAAGGCTTTGAGGTGGTTGTTGGCTTCGGAGTTGTTGTTGTGGGAGCCTTAGTTGTAGTTGTTTGCTTGGAAGTAGTAGCTTTGATGGTTGTTGGTTTTACAGTTGTGGTTGTTGAAGGCTTTGAGGTGGTTGTTGGTTTTGGTGTTGTTGTTGTGGGAGCCTTAGTTGTGGTTGTTTTCTTGGAAGTAGTAGCCTTAATCGTTGTTGGTTTTACAGTTGTGGTTGTTGAAGGCTTTGAGGTGGTTGTTGGTTTTGGTGTTGTTGTTGTCGAAGCCTTAGTTGTAGTTGTTTGTTTTGTCGTTGTTGTTGGCTTGTGAGTTGTGGTTGTTTTAGGAGCTTTGGTTGTCGACGTTGTGGTCACCTTGGGAGTTGTTCTAGTCGTGATTATTGTCGTTGGAGTTATCGAATGTGTTGTCAATTGTCTGGTTGTTCGAATTGTGTTTTCGGGAGTTGTTAGTTTGGTTGTTGCTTTCGATGTGCTTCTTGTAGTTGGACTCTGGGTGGATGTTTTTGGCTTAGGAGTTGTTGTAGTTTTACGTGTGGTCGTTGTTGTGGTTGGCTTTGACGTTGTTGTTGTTGGCTTAGTCGTAGATCTTGTTGTTTTATGAGTTGTGGGTTTTGTTGGTCTCTCAGTTGTTGAAGTCCATGGGTTAGCAGTTGATTTTGTCCAAGATTTATGAGTTGTCGATGTCCAAGGTTCAGGAGTCGGTTTTGTCCAAGATTTATGAGTTGTCGATGTCCAAGGTTCAGGAGTCGATTTTGTCCAAGACTTATGAGTTGTCGTTGTCCAAGGCTTAGTAGTTGTTGGTGGTTCGGTATGCTCACAGTCTGGTGTGGTTCTTTTGCCTGGATGCTTAAAATGTTTAGCTACCATCACGCCGCTTCCGGAAATAGTTTTCGAGGTAGGCTTAGGTGTTGTTGTGTCCGTGGTTGTTGTTGCCTCAGTTGTTGTGACAGGAACTATATTAACACTGTCCTCCGACTCTGAATTTTCTTTAAGTTGACTAAGCGATTCGAGTTTTGCAAAGGGATCTTCAAAGTGTGGGCCATATGCGTTCTCATCATGATGCTGAATATAGCGATCGATTTCCGGTTGAGAAACCTCCGCAAAAGCCGCTATCTGGGAATTGCCGTGTTGTGGCAAATAGGGATAGTAGTGGGACATGGGAGGGTAGGATGCCACATAGCTGGGAGTATTCTGCACTCGTTGACACATCTTGCTCTTCACATCGTAGCTGTGGTTGGCAGGACACCTAAGATAGGAGATGGGAGATAGGATTTAGAAGAGTTCCACTTCTCCTAGGTGAATATATAAATTTCCCACTCACTTTAGACGAGTTTGCAAATAGTTTCCATTTGACTTCAGCTCACAAGTGTAGTACAGGGCACAGTCTGTGGGTGATTGAAATGTTCCCTCCTCTGTGCATTCCGGAAACTTGTCCTCAGTGTTGTCCGGAGCGTAGTTGCCATTGCCGGAAATCTCCGTCGAGGGACATACATTACCGGAAATACATTTCTGTACACTGGGTGAGTAAATTGTGCCAGTGGGACAGCCTTTCCATTCCAGATTCAGATCCTTATCGCATTTGTAGTAAATCTTGCAGTCAAGGGCGTAGGAAAAGCTTCCTTGTTTCTTGCAAGAAACAGGATAATCCGGTCGCACTCGGTGCACGCACTTTCCTGAACTTGAGTTGAATTTCTGAAGGAAGTGTAAGAGTTTAGAATTTTGTAATTTAACAATCCTCTTCTGGATTTTACCTCCAAGTTCGGACACTTGCTGAAGATCACGCAATTAGGACGACAGACATAATAGTATTCGTGTTGATCGGGATGCGGTTTAATACCCAGATAGTTTCTAGAGCAGCGGTTGTTCTAAAAGTGTTCGATAGATTTGGAAATTAATCAATGTTTGTATGAATGACCCTGTACTTATTCTGATTAATTGGGGAAGTTAATCAATCTCTATTTAAGCTCTTCGATTAATTGAAACTTACATAATCGATGGCAACTGGATTACCTCCACCAGGCAGCGGTCTTCTCATGCCATACGAGCTGTCGTAGTAGCTGCCCGGCGGGCTGTAGATCAGTGGGCGTGTCTGGTAGCCATAACCATAGGGTGTTGGTGGTGCTGGTGCTGGATACGAAAAGGGCTGTGGGTAGTACGGGCTGGGCAGCATGTGCAAGTGATGGGGCGATAGTCCAAGGTCATAGCCACTGGGTCGACTATTGACCGCAGTCAAGCAAATGACCGACAGCCAGATGATGCAGTGCATCATTGTTTCTACAGCACTTGGCACTCAACTCGAAACTGGGTGAACACAACCAATACACAGTCAACACTCGATAAATGGTTTATTTTTGCACCGACACTTTGCTCACTTCACGACGACCAATGCCAATTCTGCGAGTGCACATTAGTTGCTCGACCTTTCTTGTTGGAGGGGTGTGATTATGTCCTTAGTCCTTTGTTGCGTTCCGGAACGCGGCTCGTGGCTTAATGTGACTTGGAGCGTTCTCGTCGCGTTTTAAATGCTCTACGTTGCATCCAAGAATGTTGCATAATTTAAATGCCAATTGCGCTGATGCGTGATTTAAGTACAAGAAATTATTGCACGCAGTCGACGTCGCAGTGGCAGCGACGCCGCTGCACGCGAAATGAAAATATTAAAAATTAATTTTATTTAAAAAAACAACAAGTAAAAAATAAACAAAACTGTCTCATTTTTGTCTATGCCAATTTCAATACGCGCTCTCCCCACGTGCGCCTCAAAATAACCGGAAGAAGCAATGAGATTCGACAAGTTAAAGCAGTTTTGGCCATGTGCCAATGGTCTAAAGCAAGACGGCAATACTCATACTCGTGGTCAAGTCAAGCTTCCGATGCGGCTTTCTTTTTACTCACAATAACAATCTCATCTCAGAGCATGAGTAATTTTGGTGTGTTTGTTATTTTGTTTTGTTTCGTTTCGTTTCTCTTGGAGCTCTGGACGTGATCGATGGCAATGTGGATGGCGATGCCGATACCGGAACAAGAATGGCTCAGTGATTAACACAAATGCTTCCATGCGGCCAGATAAAAACCAAACTGGGCCGATAACACTTGCCACAAATGCATGTGAGCTCCACTTTGACATCTCTGCGTTTGCGCTTTTTGCGGCTGGCAGTTTTCCAAAAAACATTTTCCACTGAATCGCATAGAATTCTGAAAATCGGATGCAGGGTTTTTTTTGGGGGGGTTTACTTGGAATTTTAAGCATGATAGTGGTATTCAGAAGAGTTCTGATTGATGTTTAACATCAAGACATATCAATTTATAAAATAGGTTTATTGAAATATATCAAAACACACTTAAAACTCTTTAGTCTTCTAAAAATCTTAGTCAAAAATTTACAAATTACAAACCTATTCAAATTTCGTAATGTCACAATCATTCATGTAACCAATTTGTGTTTGTCATTGACAATCTTTCAGCTTAATTAGTACATATGTATGTTTAAGTTTATTTTACTTTTATTGGTATTTACACGTAGGCGAGAATTACGTTTTGAAATATTTCAACTAGTTTATTTTGGGCCCAAAGCTGTTACGTCTTTAAACACGTTCACAGCTACATTTTCGGGGCGAAGCGGCACGAACTTTTGGCCCAGACGCCGGACAGATTTGTCAAACCGCTGGAAATATGAAGGGTTTTTGCATAAGCTACTAATCAACGAGCTTGAATAACGCGTGACACCCTTAAAATGTACTACTGAGTGAAGGGTTTATGTTGCTGAACCTTGAGGCATGAAGGAATTTTGGCAGCCCTTAATATTTCGTGGGTATATTCTGAAAAGTTAAGTATTCAATAAACACGAATTCGCAGTCCTGTAAATTACTGAAAACTATTTTTGTTTGATAAGCTGAACGTGAATTATTACATCCGTTTGAAGGAGTAAAATATTTGTAAGATTACAGATAAGGTATTTAAAACATTGCTGGGGAAAATATATATTTTAAAGAGTATTAAAACAAATGGTTTATGAATAAGTTTAAGCTTTTATTGCATTTTGTAACTTAGTTGTATACAAATAATTGTGTGTTGAGATTTAGCAAATATGTTTAAGGTGTTTTCTATATCTTGTCTTGTTAATATTAATTGTTTGTTCGGTTTTAAGGCTTAGATCTATATTGGATATCGTTAGATATTGGAGGCCCCAAGATACAGAACCAATTGGAGATACGTTTTCGATATCGGTTGTGTAACTGTAGGTGTATGCAGCTTGTTAGTTGGCTATCGGAACAGCTTTAGATTATTTACAAACTAATCACAAGAAGTAGACGAAGACGAAGACGAGCAAAATTCTCTTGTGCATACTTTAGACCTCTTGATTATCTTCCGACTCGGCGACCATGGTCAGACTTCGCAGCGATCTGTGTGGGAAGAAACAATAATAAAGAATTCAAAATCAGCTAAAGAATGAGCAAAAGGGCATAAGAGTCAGATGTAAATTAATCAACAAATGCGCAACAATTTGAATTAATCTCAAAACATGCAGTTTTCGTGTTAGAAGAGCAATTTTTAGTTATTCTACTGATAAGGCTTATCAAAGACGATAGAGCTAACAAATCTAAACAGCTGCTAATGCTGCTTCAGTCGAAATTAGTCTCAAGTCAAGATTTGTTGAGAGCAAAATGAAATTTTTAAGCTTCGCTACAATTTTGTGCTTGTTAATCGGGTTAGTCCAAATCAGAGCATGTAAGTTGCAGTTAACCTAGACCAGATATAGATTAATTATCTTTAAAACAACACTTGTTTTAGCTGACTTAGATTCGATGGTCTTTTCGGGAGTTTGCGAGTTACAGGGTGACTGGTGCACTACCCGGTGTCAAATAGCCGGAGGACGTGATGGTCAATGCAACAAAATGAAACTTTGTATCTGCAGACCCCTCTAAGAGGTCATGCACTCTGTCTACTGTTAATCTACAGTGTTAACTTAATAAAAAGTACTTTCAAGGCATATATTTACAATTGCGAACTGTCGTTATGGCAGGGGGGTTCCTAGTGGAAAGAATTTCAGAAGATAAGGGTATAAAGTGAACGTAGGGACTTTGGGAACTGTAGTGTAACTCACCTGGAGCGTTCAAACAACGAGGGATCAGTGTAAATGGGCTCACTTGGATCCTCGAACTGATGGTTGGTATTACTGCCAGAGCGAATGGGATTTATAACCGGCAGCTGACACATGCGAGCCAAATTACTGCACCAAATAAAAAGTAGAAGTGGAGAGCAGTAGGATGGGATTATAGGACCGGTTAAAGTATGACTATTATATATAACTCACCCAGTGGCGAATGTCTTGTGTAATGAGCCGCCAAACATGGACATGTTGGTGCGGAAAGCATTGGAGCTGCGATTAGAGTTGCTCTGATTGCAGACACCACCGCCAGACGATCCTAGTCCTCCCCGGGAACTGCCCGCCCCTATCTCCGTGAAGCGTTCGTGAGTGCGTATCGAGGAATGCGAGTGTCCCAGCGAATGTATAGGCGAGTTGCGGTCTACGAGACGGTTCTTTGACATTGATCTCCAGTAGCGTCTGTCAGAAGGAAATGGAATTTAGCTAGTGCCAACTGTAACCCTCTGCCCACTCACCTGTAACCTAATCCGGCTACCAAAGTAATGCTGAAGAGCAGTATCATCAGCAGTATAATGGCTGTGATCAGTCCGTGATACTCCGAGGGCGTCATACAAACCGTTTCTACAGGCGCCACCAGTTTGCGTGGATAAGATTCCTTCTCAATTTCCTCACGTGTCTCAAAGACCTAGGTAAACAGTTGATTAGCTTGGATCAGACGATTAACTCCCTGAAGTCTTCACTCACCTCAATCATTTCGCGCACTTGTTCAGGTTCCTCGACCTCCTTGGACTTTTCTCCCTCCTGTGTTCCATTGAATGCTGCACCACCCGATGTGTCACTCACTGTGGTGCTATTCACCACAATGATTTCCTCCGAGTGGTCCGTGTCCAGCTGATTGACGCCTTCGAGTGCCTGAGGCTCAGGGATTTCGGTAATGTTCAATGATCTACGCTTTCTGCCGAAGGAGGGTTCCTGCCTTCCCGCAGGGCCAGGACAATAAGCCGGCTGACAACCTTCACGACAGGAACGTACAGTGGCCTCAAACACCAAGAAGTTGGACTCGGGTATCTTGAAGGCATTGAAGCGGGCCTCCAAGGTGTCACCATCGCGTAGTTTGTCAAGCTCGGGGAAGACATAGGGATCGACGGGGCAGCCAAAGCGATCTATGAGCTGAATGCTACGTCCGGAGTAGGGATCTCTGGCCACCACATTGGTGGCAAAAATGTCCGTCACATGATTGTAGCCGTCCTGGGCCTCCAGTCGGAAGGTCAGCGGATCACCAACAGCAATTGTAGTCGTGGGTCTACCCTGATAAAGTATACTCAGACGCACCTTGGAGCTGAGTGTGTTCTCCGCTGGCAAATACTCTATGGGAATGGGGCTACCAGAGCTGGAAGTAGAGCAAAGCATTAACTGATCATGTTCCGATAGCATTTGACAAGTCACTTACCCCGCTCCGATATAGCCAGAGCTGACAACTGCTTCGCCGGGCCCACGAAAGATGCAGGTGAGATTGTATCGCTTATCGCGACTTGTTTGTACATTGTCCGAAAACTGCACGACCACGATATTAGTCAACGTATCGCCGTACTACACACAGAATGTTGATGATTAATGCAATCGACTGTCGAGTGTCATAACGCATAGTCATTACTTACCCGTTGTGTGCCGCAGTCGGGATAACCCTGAGGTCCACTGATCCTCAGGACATTGACGGTGCCGCCGTTGCCGCGGAAGAAGCAGCGATCATAGAAGCCATACGTATAGATCCGTCCCAGAAAGCCCTCGGGTGTTCGTATAGTAAACTCCATGCCTTCCTCGTTGCAGGTTTGGGTAACTGAGAAATGTGTAATTACACAGAAATTATAAACCAATGTCAACAAAATTAATCTATAAAATTCTCAATAGGTTTTCTTATAGTCTGATGAAGTTTGGTTCGAATAGTAGCACTACATTATATATAAATTTCTTTCGGTGTAGTAATTGTCACTGTTAGTTGTTTAAAGATCAGTTACCATCCATGCACTCGCCATCGCTGCGTCCAATGCTGCGCTCGTAGAAATCGTAGTTGGAGGCGTCAAATGATCCCGGATCGTGTATGTCCAATTCACGCGAATCTCGGTCGCTCAGCTCACAGTTGGGGGACTCTCGGTCCCGTTCCCGCTCACGATCGCGATCGCGATCTCTGTCTCGATCATCGTAGCTGGAGGCGGTGTCTCTGTAAATTGAAATACACAATTGCATTCTTAGCTGCACAACACTGATCGCCCATCTTCGTACGCTAACCTGTAGTTAAAACTGCGGCAGACAAACTCTCGGCTCTCGATGCACTCGCGCTCGCATTGTATCAGACTTGGTACGATCAGTGCCCGTCTCACAAAATGACGTCGCATTTTGTGCCTGGCTGCAATTTGCTTGAAGTTGTCACTCTCCTCGCAGCGGGTGATTGGGGGGCGTGGTGGACCAGCGCCCACACCACCACCACCAGCACCGCCATAAGGTGTGGGTGGATGTGAGAGACCCAGACCAAGACCCAATCCAGGTAGCGGCAATGGACGATCATCGATAGCTCCTCCACCGCCTACACCGCCACCGTAGGGGCGATTAAATGGTGTGTCGTAGCGCCCATAGGGACCACCTGGAGGGGGCCTACGACCAGGTGGACCATCGTACTCGCGATCATACGGCCCAGGTGCATACCGATCGCCATAACGTTCCTCGTAGTCATAGTCATAGTACGGAGGCGGACGATCCAAACCTGTTTCGGGAAAACAATTTACAAATTAGCTTATATATAATAGATTTACTGACTGATCGCCCAGATTGCTCACAGCTGGAGTTACTAAAAGTATGCTAGTGAAAAATATCATAAAGCTCATAGTTTATTATATTATTACACTAAATCAGCTTTGTAATTAAAGCTTGCAATGCAGTTTTTGCACTAAAAATTGTTGAGTTGTAAAAGCTTTTTAAAGTGAGCTTTAATTTACAACAAAGAGCTTTTGTGTAAAACATTGTAAAGCTTCAATGGGTCTAGATTGGTAAAAGATTGAATAGGGTTTCCGACTCTTATTAAAAAGTGTTCTTAGAATCAGGTTTTGTTGTTAGATCCATTGGTCTAGGAAAGCTTCGAGGGCTCTTAAAATGGAAAACACAAAAACACCTATAATAAAGCCACGATCTTCTTAAAAAGATATTCAAAAATTATAGATTTCTTCTTTATTTATTTTAAGCTCTCAAGTTGTTAATCATATCTGCGATCAGTCAGAATATAATACCAGTGATCAACATGATCGCATTCTCGATCGGTTGCTGTTTGTGATAATCAGAGTTATAAGTAATCGTATTAGACTGGTAGTCGTATTAGTGAGTGCTACTTACCAGGACGTCTGCCAAGATCACTGCCTCCAAGGCGGTTACCGTATTTGTAGATGTCGATGGGATAACGATCGGTACCTACCGGAAACCGATTCGGATTGGAGGCGTATTTGCTGGCACTGCCAGTGGGCACAAGAGGAGCGGGCGGATATCGTTTGGCAGACTCTGGTTCCGGGCGTCGAGCGCTGTGCACGATGTCATCATAACGTCCGGGTGGAGCACGCGAGTCCGGCGCATACGGATAACGTGAGCCGTCCATGGAGGAAGGACGATAGCGTCTATCCGGAAAGATGCTGTCGGGAGCATCACGGCCGGTATAACCGCCTACAGGGTCTCGACTGGGTGGATAACGGGACGGATAACGACTATCGCCGTATCTGCCACCGCCACCGCCACCGCTACCATATCCGTAGGGTCTATAGGGTGCATCATCATCGATGGGGAAGGGTCGTGTGTGGGGTAGATCGCTGGGCAGAGTGTTGTCATTGATGGCCGGATAAGGCAATGGACGATAAGGCAAACGATCACGGTCCCGCTCCCTGTCCGGATAGCGTCTGTCTCCATAACGGTCTGGCGGATAGCGTTCCGGATAGCGATCACGATCCCGATCTCTATCCCTGTCGCCATTGACACCCATTGGATAACGTTCTAGGAAGTTGGCCGTGTCGCGTTGGGTTAGTTAATTAGTTGTCAGTATTGGGTGGTGATTTTACAAGTATAATTGTGGATATTAAGAGTTAAATTAGAGAGCGCAGTTTTTACTTACCATATTCATCCGGATAACGATCGTAAGGTCTGCCATAGCCCATGCCCATACCGTCGCTGCCTGGACCTGAGCCTGGATAACGAGAGCCACTGCCATAACGATCTGGTGGATAACGATCACGGTCGCGATCGCGATCTCTATCCCGATCCCCATAGCCATACGGATAACGATCTACAGTGGTGTGAGAGTGCTTTAAAACGCCTCTTAGCAATTAATTTACCATATAAATGATCTACCATATTCATTAGCTGCCACATCTGGATAGCGATCGTACGGTCTGCCATAGTCCAAGCCATCACCAGGTGGAAGTCTATTGTTGCTGCCTCCATGTTGGCCCATACCCGAGCCAGGTCCGCCCACACCAGCACCTGTTGACCCCGGACCATAGCGATCGTCGTGCTTGTTAGGCTGTCTCCAGTTGCTGCCTGACTGATCACCGGGTCGCTTGGGATCATTGCCACTGTGGCTACCATCGCCATCGGCGCCACCTCCCACCACATTTACTGTGGGCGAAACAGAGATGCGAAATTAGTGAGATCTCTCTCTATTAGCAGCGACAGCTTACTTACACATCAGATTCTCATAGTAATCATAATCAGCATCGTATATAATTCGCATGCCGTCCTTTTGATTGTACCGACTGAGGCGACAAGTACGAAAACGATCGCTGTAAACTGCAGACCTGCAATTTGTTGCACACCCAACAGACAGAGGAGTCGGTGGAGCCAGAAAGACAGAAAAACAGTAACAGTAACAGAAAGAGAAAGATATCAGATCAGTGCAGATCATAAAAGTGGTTCGTGGGTTGCTCAATTTGAGCTGCAGCAAAAAAGGCAAAACAACAGCGAATACTTGTCTTCGGATCATGCCGAACTGCAGACACTCTACGGATTTTGTAACCTTCTTTATGCTCCTGCCAAACTGTGCTTAATTGAAAACCTGTAAACACCGTTGTGGCAAAGGGTACAACAGGTATGACAAGACGAGAACGCACCTGCATTGGAAGCTTGTCTGACGAAGGCATTCATCGAGGCACTCGCTCAACGATCGTCCCGTGATCTCCGAATGAAACTCGCCGCCAAGTCGCGAATTGCGGTAACGCTGGAATGCAGTATCTGGACGACGACCACTGGAGAAGAGATGCGAGGTAACTGAGTTATCTGGATAATCGTTGGCGCGTTCTGCAACGGGAATCAATGTGAGAATGGCTAAAGAAAAATGAGGAAAAAATGGGGAAAATGGCAAATGGAAAATGTGAAGAAGCAACCGTTGTACACAGCAATCTAGCTGTCGTTCTGTTCTGTTCAGTTCGACAAAGTCAAAGTCGAAGTCTCTGTCCCAGTCTCCGTTTCCTTCTCCTACGTTTGCTCCTCTGTTTGAGTGGTCAGCGTTTAATGGTGCACTTAACGCTGTATCTGCCTCTGTTAGAGTCTTTGAGTCGTCTGTTGTGGTGCTTCTACTGCTGCTGGTGGTGCAATTGTGTTAGGCGCTAACTTGCGGTAGCCACTTACGATTATCGAGGCAAACAAGATCATAAAAATGATGTGTGGGGCTGGAACTAATGCTAATGTCATCCTTCTGTGAAATTGAATCCTCCTCGGACAGAATGCACTGTTTACTTTGATCATCAAACTCCACCGAACGGCAAAAATATCTGTAATGATGTTTACAATTGATGTTTTTATAACTAATGTATCTCAAATGAGCGTTTTCAACTTTAATTACTTCTCTGCACGCAGACACATAGTCTGGCATTCTTCCAATGTCATGTTATTAAAAATGTCCACCTCAAAAGGACCGCCCAAACGCTTATTTTCCTCCTTTACAAACACCGCCAAGCCGTCACAACGTCGCTCAGCTATGAAGAAAAGAACAGTTTAGAGTTCCCACCCATTTAAAATTAACTTTGGTGACTTGCCATTCAAGCAGGTGTTTTCCAAGTAGTCCGAATTGGGATCATCCTCCATGAGTTCTGGGTGTGTGCGTCGTGTAAATCTGCTCAAAGTACAGGATCGCATGGTCGAATCAAAGTTTGCGGAGCGACACACAAATGAGAACTCATTCAGACACTTGTCCTCACAGTCCGAACGATTGGCGGCTGTTATCTGCGAAGCATCAAGGCAACAAATTAGTAACATGAGTGTGCTAGACTCTGAGATACGCGGGGGAGTAGTGTTAGATGGCATCTAATAGTTGTATTTACACTGTAGCCAGTAGCTTCTGTCTGTTGGGCCTTTGATTTATGGAGGCGACTTTTAGGAGTGGTCTTTACATCGGTTATCTCCTTCTGTATCACCCAATAAGTGAGCTAGGCACCAAGCTATTCATTAAGCTACAGCACTTGAGATCATTGGCACAGTCAACTCAACTTTAAGCTCTGTTACATAAGCAGTAAAACTTCCTTGAAATACTACACTTGGAGATAGTTTTGGTAGCTCTAGTTCTTTGAGGTTAAGAACACCTATTCTCCCCTGTCTTATCTGTTATATTTAAAAACCCAATCAGAGCCCACTTACCTCCTTGATGTCGCTTATGGGCAGCTTCAGTTTCTTGCGAGGATGCCTCTCAAACACATAACGTCGACTGGGACACTCTCGCTCCGGGCGGCTAGCTGCAATTGGAAGATAAAGTTAGGCAACTGTTGCTGTCAACACCCACACAAATACACACACACATCCAACAACACACAACCACACACAAATCCACACTCACATGTCAGACAAATCTCGTTGAAGTGAACGCTATTGGGGACCAGCATCAAGCTGCCAATGCCCTCGGGTCCAGCTTGTTCGGTGGTTAGATAGCAGAGGGACTCCTCGTACTCGGAGGTGCCGCCGAATGAGGTGATTCTGCTGCCGGGTTGGAAGTCGAAGCTGGTGCAGGTGCGCACCAGATTATTGGTGCCGGTGCGATCTCGCAGACACAGATCTTGACACTTTTCCAGCACGCGGAAGGGCGGTGCTGTGTCCCTCACCACATCGTCGTCGTAGCCCTGCAGCTGCTGATTGGGCAGACGCTCGTAGAGCACTCTACCAAGTCCATTCTTACAGGTTGTTTGAGCTGTCACAAAAGATCAGTTAGGGGGATAACCGGGTATGGTAACACGACTTACCATAGCTCTGGGTAAAGCTGAGGCTGACCAACGTGGCCAAGAGTGAAATGCGCAGTCCCAACTGGGCTAACATCTTCCCACTGTCTGTGTTCGCTTTTGACCAGGCTATCTAGCGCGGCATTATTGGCACCGCAATTGAAAGTTTCTATCGCGTGTTTCGTTCTGTACAGGGCAATAAAAAACATGAGTACTCTTATCTCAGCGTTATGATCAAATGAGTTTACAAGGCTCATGACAAATCCGACCTCAAAAAGTGACAGAAAATATCACAAACTAACTAATCCCACCACCGTTTTACCACCGAAATAAGTATCTATAAGTAATTTCGAGTGTGAGTGTTTCTATTCGCTTTGTTTTCCACTCATACTCGCACCATAATGTGCACAATGCGTAACGCGAATTTGGATCATTAAACTAAAAATTTAACAATGCTACGTGTAGCTTTGCTCATATCGATCCACAACTCCGGATGTTGCTTCCGGCTTATTGTCCGCACAAAAGCTATTTATGTTTAGAATAATCACAATAGTACAAATCGAGTTCGCTTCGGAAAATGTTAAAACTAGAAGAGTAGAAAAGAACCCACTAAGCTCTCTCGCATTGACCTCAAAGGGTTCGTGCTGTACTCGGTCCATGGAAATTTTTGGTTCTTTTTAGACCCCGTACTCTTTAAAAAAGAGTAAAGGGGGTCTATTAAGTTTGTCAGAAGCGAGATGTGCGTAACAGGCAGAAGGAGGCGTGGCCGACCCCATAAAGTATATATATTCTTGATCAGCATCAACAGCCGAGTCGATATACCAATGTCCGTCTGTCCGTCTGTCCGTCTGTCCGTCTGTCCGTCCGTCCGTCCGTCCGTATGAACACCTGGATCTTTTAAACTACAAGAGCTAGAGACACCAAATTTGGAATGTAAGTCCGTTATTTTCGCGAGCAGATCAAGTTTATTTCAAATTGTTGCCACGCCCCTTACCGCCCCCGCAATGAGCAAAAAACCAGAAACACCTCGAAAAAATTTGTGTTTTAGGCGAATATCTCAGTAACTGTAGCACTTAGGAGCACAAATTTTGGTGTACAGGTTCTTAGAGACAGCCTTAGTATAATGTCATTCAAAATTTTGAGCTGCCACGCCCCCTTTTCTCATAGGAACTAAAAGACTCTCCAGCTTCAATGCCTTGTTTCAGGCATTAAATCAAATAGTACAGTGTTGTAATTTAACATAAGCTTAGAGACTTACTATTTCTAACTTTCCTGAAAGTGGCATCAAAATCCTATGTCAAACAACAGAGAAATTACGGTTCAAAGTTGAAGTTATTTTAAAGCAAAATCACTGCATGCGCGCAACACATACAAACAAACACAGAAACATACAAACATATGTTCGAACGTTTTCTCTACCTGCTTTGGCGGCAGCGCTGCCCGGAGCCGCTGGACGCGCCGAACAATGCTATGCATACACACATATGTATGAGCACACATACATATTTGCAAATAATCGAAAGAATGATAGAAGAGGGTCGTGGTGCAACTGGTAGAGTTGCGGCGCAATATGGAACCTTCGTATAGATCGCGGGTTCGAATGCTGACAATGACGATTGTTAATTTATTTACTTTTTAATTTTAATTCAAAATGTAAATATTTCATTTTAATTTTTTTAATTTTTAATTTCATTTTAAAATTTTAATTTTAAGAAAATGGGCACTACTATGGGAGTACGGGGTCTTTTACAGTCGGCTCGATCGACTGTAGCCTTTCTTACTTGTTTTTTACCCGACTTTCGCAAATTGTGAAATTATTTGGGTGGTACATGAAATAAATTCGGTTAATTTCTAGTTAGAAATTTCACAAATGTCGTAGTAATTAAAGCATAAATTCTGGATTAATTATCAGTGATCCTTGGGGATCTAAATAATCATTTAGGACTACTACACTTTTGTCTTACCCTTTTCTTATAGATAAGGTTTAAATATTCAATAACCTTAAAATATATCCTTTAAATATCCTTAAGCCTTAACACCTATTTATATTCGTTAGCACATTAAAATTATTATAACACTTTCATCTACTGCGTGTTATACTCCTGTGCTAATTGTCCTCTCAACTATCCCCGGTGCTGTTGCTGCCTGTAGTTTTATTATACTTAAGTTTTACTTTTGTTATACTAAAGCTGTACTTCTGTTATATGTTTGATTTGCTCCTGTTTGTTACATTATTGTTATACTAAAGCTTCCTCTTCGCGTAAATTTACACTTTTTGTTGGAAATTGTTGAACTTATTGAATTATTTTAAATGCAGGATAACACACAATTAGTTGAGCTTTGATTACGTACACTTGTCAAACTTTTACCGTTGAAGGATCACTTTTTTAAATGTTTTTATAACTGTTATAATTGATTAAGGACACACAGTTTATTCACAACTCATAGCACTAAACACTCAATTATATTTCAATTCTAAAATTGATTAATTTGTTCGGCGAGTGAAGATTAATCCGTGGACCGGGAAAACCAAACCGATCGTTAGAATATTTTGCGACAAACTGAATGCGTTGATGGCCAACAGAGTTGAAAAGTGTGGTCTGTTTTAAGCTGCAATTGGTGGTCTCGGCAGAGGTACATTACCCCATTACTGTTGGGGGGTAGGGCTAGGGGTATAGGAGTACCATTAACATTAGCGGGGGCAGCAGTGCCAATCCAACAACAGCAGCAGCATGACAACAACTCCAGCGGCAACAATGGATTGAAAGAGGAATTAATTAGATGTGGAGACAACAACAATAAAGAGAAAGAGACAGAGATGGAGAGGGAGAGAGAGTGGTAGAAAGAGAGGGAATACACATAATGTTCTAAATATGTGTATTTCAATTCAAATGTTAATCAGTTCAGTTCAGTTCGGAGTAAAGCACAAAAAACTCCAACAAACCAAAAGTTGACAATAGTCTACACTGAACAAAATCAACCACTTAAAAGTCTATCCACAGAGGGTGGTATTAATAGACTTCTCTTGAGTACGTTATAGTTTTTTGAGTGTATGCTGGGTGTGTTTTGGCAGGGTTACAGGTTGGTTGCGGGGTAGGGGCAGCGGTACGAGGTTCTGCCTCGATTCGGCCCCCGTTCTGGCCCAATGTGCATGGAACATTGAACGTTAACTCTAATGACACCTGTGGGCGGAGTAGCATTCACAGCATTCGCTTCTATTTTGTATTCGAATTCATGGACACGCACACACACGCGCAAACACGCACACTCGTGTCCAAACTAAATACCCTTTCCCAGCTGTGTGAAGGGCATCAACTTTTGCTAAACGATTGCCGCTCCCACATCTTCATTGTCTGCTGCTACAGATCATGGTAAACCCAAAAAAAGAAAAAGAAGCTTGGAGGCTACAGTGCAGTAGGCCGGCTTTAAAAGACCCTGTACCTTTTGGGAATCTTCTTAAATAGAGGTTTTTAAGTATTTTATGTAGGAACTTAGATAAGTTATAGTTATAGTAGACCGATTATGACAAAACCTCAATAAATTTGATACTCGTGATTATAGACACACTTTCTTGGAAAATTTGATGACCTTAGCTCTTGTAGTCTCTGAGATATCAGGCTGTTGATCCTGATCAGGTATACATATATTTACTATATAAAGGTTTAGCTAAGCTTTCCTCTGCACCTTTCGCATAGTTTTTCCGTCAGCCTAGTGAACCCTCGACTCTTGCTTAGTACAGGGTGCCAAAAAAGAACTGAATGTGATTCGAAATGAATGTGAATGTGAATGCGCTTCACGTCTGAATAAGTTCGAGGCTCCATCAACAATCAACGGTCAGCGGCAAATGCAGAAAATTTCGGATTTGAATATTATGCTCGTTGCACCTGTCGCCATTGGGGGTGTGTGTGCAAGTGTGTGTGTGAGTGTGTGGGCGCGGCTGCACTTTAACGAGCAGAGGGCGTGGCTGTAATTCTCTCTACTTCATTTAATAACAATTGGCCAAGTGCCTGTTAGTTGACCACGTTAGTTAGGGTCTATTAAAGCCAGACGCTATTTGAGGTTCTGACTAGAAACCATTAAAAGTGGACTGTAACTAGTGATGAAATGGGAATTGGTATTGCTAAAGTTTCTTTTATTTATTATTATTTAAATGATTTAAATTCCCGCTTCCAAGCTCTACTTTTAGCAGCAGTTCTTGCCACTATAGTCTAACCATGATTCATACTTATCTCTTTAGTAGATCTATTAAATTTTAGTTCTATATGACTAAAACCAATTATTACTCATAGATGACAAAGTTTGAATCATAAAAAACTGCTGAACAACTGTAAAAATAAGCTCAAGTTACCTGATCCGCAAACAGGCCAAGGAACACAAATAACGTTAGTTGGTTTTGGCCAAGATTGAGTTACTTTTCGTGCATATTGCACAAGGGGGAAGTTGAAGAACGGGGGAAATGGTTTAAAGTGCAGACTTGAAGTGGCCGAGAAACCGTTTATATGATGGAGGATCCCCTTGAGCTACAAACTCGACTAACTGTGGCTAATAAAGACGGCAACGAAAGCCACTTGAATTGAAATGAAAATGCATAAAAGTTCTGCAGGCTTATCTACTAGATAACGATCTTGTGCCATTTGATTGACCATACAGGATTCCAATAACAATATTTATGCTTCCATGACCATGTTTAAACGGTTTCGACCAAGCAGCGGTGCTGGCAATTAGCCAAGTCTGTGGTTAGCATTACTAAATGGCTTACAGCTGGCACATGTGCTGCAAATTGCTATTGCCAATTGATTACCAACGTGTACTAACTGGGCTAACCATTTGGCTATGAAATTCCACCCTCAAGGTAGTAAAAATTATTGGAAATTGGATTATTGTAGCATGAGAATGCTTTGTTCTTAGCCGTAATTTTCATGGCCAAAATTAGGTAATGCTTTGGGTGCAATGATTTGAATCGAGAGAGATCTGTAGGCAGTTGATTAGAACTGATTACAAAGAGTGCTACTTTAAGAAACGAAGTATGACTTAGACAGGGCCTTTAAACGATTTGTTCTTCAGCTAATCAGCTACAGATTAATTTCATCAGAGAAATAAAATAAAGGCGGAAAGTGGGGATCACATTTTAAGTCAACTATTTAGAAGATAAATGAACTCAACCCTAAATAAGCATAACTAAAAGATAATACAAATTAAAGTTCATTGCAAATTGGGCAGCTTTGGATTGACAATTGTGTGGAGAACCCCGGGCAAAGCCGGGTTAAGTCAACAGAGTGCGGTGAGAGAGCGTGCAATGAACCCATTCTATATAAATTGCAGATGGTTGGGAATTTAGCGTGACTCGGAAAACTATTAGATCATCAGCATCATTAACTGACAATAAAATCAACAAAATAATAGTATAAGCAACTAAAATGTTGAAATTTTTATTTATTCACAATTTTTGAAGCGTATAACAAAACATGAGCAAAATATGTGATGATAAAAATATATTTTATGTATGTGCCACATAAAAAAGAGTTCAATCAACTGGCCAGCTGGGAGACAGCTGAGGGGTGTGGAGAGGGGAAAATTGGGGACTTGACAAGTCGTAAACTCGTTAACTTCCGCTGCAACAAATTTGAGTAACGATAAACAACGAAATTGTTTATTTATGTGTCGCATGAATTATGTCTTAATATAGAAAAGGAACTGGGAGAAGAGCAGTGAAAAGGGGAAGAGGCATAGACGAAGAGCAGACGCATAAATCCTGTAGAAAGACAACTAATAACAAAGTATAAAAAAACAAGCTTGGGAATTATTTAAATTTCTTTTTCGACGCGTCGTCTTTTAGTTTGGTTTTCTTTCTTTTAATACTGGTTCTTAAACAAGTTGTAAGCATCTAACGGCTTTTAGATAGCCATGTCGATGCCGATAATGTTGATGTTGATAAATATTGTTGTTAAGGGGCGGGGAAATGGAGGACTGGTGCAGGGGGGGCGTGGTGCTTATTGGGCTTGTAGCAGACAAGGTGTTGGCCATACAGTTTTACGATGCTCAAATCAATGTTGATTGCGGCAAGTGCACGTAACACGCGCCAACGGCTGTTGATCTCACCAGCAACAGCAAGAAAAGTAGAGTTAAAGTAGAGTCAAACAGGCTGCCAAACACCCTGTGATAGTATAGTACTGTAAGGAACTAATGCTGGCTGCTATGCGACTCCTACCTCATTCTTGTCTCCCACTTATAAATGTTTTAATATCCATAACTCTTTTGTTAGTCAATCGATTTGGCTGAAACTTACAGCAACGTTTAAAAATACTGTTAACTATCTAACAATTAAATTTAGTAAGACTACGTTTTAAAACACCGCTTAAATTAACAAGCAAATATTTGTCTAGCGTTTTGTAGGCGTTAGGGGCGTGGTAAGCATAAATTAAATATGTATTTTCGTGCCTGCAGTCTTAGGCAGTCTGCATGCCAAATTTGGTGCCCCCAGCTCTTGCCATCTCAAAGATTTGCAAGATCAAAGTTCAGCGCTTTCAACAAACTTAATATACCCTCGCCACAGGGCCCAACAAGGTGCCACAAATTGCAAACACAATAAATACGAGGGGCTAGCATAGGGGATGAGAGGAGTTTTGATAGTAATAAAGTGTTTTATTTAACATTGACCAGGCCTAACAATATAATGGTACTCATAATGGCAACGGCATTAAAGCAAATTGATATCAATTTAGCAACAATATATGCACAAGTGCAGAGCACACTCATTGATTGTCTTTGGCTTGCGGCTAGCGGTAGGCAGCATGTGGCATGCGGCATGCGGCAACTCTGGCAACAACTGCAACTTTAACTGCCTAACTGGCTAAAACGTAGCAACTTACGTTTGTGTTTTGTGGCAATAGTCGTCGCATTGAACTCTTCACTTAGCTGCAAGCGAGATTTAAACACACACCAACACCAAGACACACATCAAGTCACTTATAGGTGGATATACTGGCCATGCATGTGTTTCGATGGCCAATAACAGTATAGACCAGTTCCGAGTTTTCAAAGCGCCGTTTGATGCTCTAATTTATACAGCATACTGATGAGTTGACCGCGCTGCGAATTGTTCTATTCCAGGCACAGTGGTGTG
Organism: Drosophila acutilabella; assembly: GCA_035046005.1. Lineage (NCBI taxonomy): Eukaryota > Metazoa > Arthropoda > Insecta > Diptera > Drosophilidae > Drosophila > Drosophila acutilabella. The sequence goes on along the minus strand of JAWNOK010000024.1, from coordinate 18,630,454 downwards.
AGAACGTTTAAACTCAAGTGACTTTCAAATATAGAAAAGTATTTTGGGTGGGGTTCGTGGGGCTCTTCAAAAAGTTTGACTGAATCTTTAAGACTTTGAGATACAATCAAAGCTCGTAGAGCCCGAATGAAAAGTGTTTTCAGTTTTCTATTATAATTTGTTTAACATTTGGGGTTTGTTTGTTTTTGAACACTAAACTTGAATCTGGTCAGTTAAAATATATTTATCGTAAGCTTAAAATATTCTGTTTTTAGTTTTGCCCACTGTGCCTAGGCGTATTTGTTGCTACGGTTTGTCTCCTTCATTCCAAAGTCAAAGACTGCCTCAAAAATGTGGCAATCGCAGTGGCACAGTGGCACTCGCTGTGGCACTGGCAGTGGCAGTGGCAACTTCCACTTGACCAACACAAAGACAACTCAACACAAAACACACAGAAATGGAAATATTTGTAGCGGTTAGCGTTTAATTGAAATGCATTTGGCTTGTTTGCTGTCAATCAAAGCCGCATTGCAGCCATGTGGCATGCAACATTGTGAGGCTCGCGTGGAACACAACACACACAGACACAGCGAGCCACCATGACAGTGGGATACCCACTCGATGATCAATGACTCCCCATCCATCCGGCTGTCCGACTGTCCAGCTGTCCAACTGTCTGTCCGTTTGTACGCCTGACTGTATCCATGACCTTCTCGCTGACTCCTTTCAGGCCGTTAACCGTTATGGCCATACGTTACGGCCAAATGTGTGAGTTTTATTAGCCATTTTTATAGTCCCTCCTCGCAGGCGCACTCCATGGGGTGCCATATGCTTTTTGGTCTACCCATTTGCCAATCCTGCCACAGCACTTGATCACATCATTAATCCAGAAATCCAGCTCCTAATCGACTATTAGTTCCTAAATGAAACGTTAACTTTATGGTCAATTTTATTAGCCAGAAATAAAATAATTATGGTCAATTATGGCGTTTTAGTTTTGGCTTCCGAAAGTTATTAAATATTTTCGGAAACTTTGACTTGCTCGCCAAATGGTCCATTGACCATTTTGTTCTTGGCTTGGCTCCTTTATTAGTTCTGCATATATATTTTAATTGATTTGCGAGTTTTAATTTATTTCGAAAAACTCCGAAATTTGTTTTTAGAACTTTTCGAATACTTTGACTGCTTCCACAATGAACAGAACTCAACAGATTAGCTTATGGCTGTGCATTTTGCCTTGTTGATTTATTTTGCATAATTTGTTATTAGTTTTTCAATTTAAATATCTAAGAAAATTCATAGCTTTTTCACACTTAACCCTTGACATTATTTCGGTAATTTTGATTGCACACCGATTGATCAAAACTTACCGTACTCAATGATTGATTTGCTTCCTAAGAAGTCTTAAGTTTCCACAAAACTCAACCAACTTAAAACAGCACTACAAATTAGAGGCTTGTGTAATTTTCGGGTGTTTTCCTTGACCCAAAAAGCTGACCCGTGATGTATGACTATATTGCTGGACTTCATATGAGTTGGCCTAATGTCTAACCAGTTAGTGCGTTGAGTGCCCCCAAAAAGCAGCCTCAACATAGTAATTGTGCTGCGCGCTTGCCTCGTACCGTTATGAAGACCCAAACGGCACTCGGCACTCCAAAGTGTTCCATGGGGCGAGTGTGGCAGAGTGTGGCATGCCCCATGTGTGCACCTTTTCATGTTTATTGCCGTGCCGGCCCATGAGGCAATTGATAATAATTTTTGAGAACGCGACCGCAACAGAACATACACCAAAAAAAGTGGAGAAAAACACAGAAATGCAAACATTATTCAAGCGTTATTTATGAATACAATTGCAGTTGTAAGTTTCATGTTGCAGGTTGCAAGTCGAAGTTTGTTTAGCCACAACACCGACAATAAGAACAGAGACAAGCTCTTTTGCAGCAACAAGTGAATCAATAACAAGGAGCAGAGCTCAGCTCAGCTCATTTGAGTTCAGTTCGGTGGAGATCAGCTCAGCTCAGCACGGTACGGCATCCTATTCGCGGACTTGAACTGGTTTGCCCCATCGATAACGACGACATCCACGGATCAGACAGGCAATTTGATGCACAGTGGGCAAAGAGGTTAGCTTGGTGGGCAGAAATGCATTTAGCAAACTGTGAGATAAGACGGATTTGTAGTACTTGAAGAAATCTTTAAAGAGTACTGAATATTTCAGGTGCTGTGGGTTGACTTGACACAATTCTTTCTTGTTTCCTAGGACAACACAAGTCCTTGCTTCACTTACCAAACTTAGCCTGCCCTCAATCGATTAAAACTTATAACATTTGTAGGCTTGTTTAATTAGTTCCGCTAAATTAGCCAGCACAACCACTGTGCAACCCCCCTGAATGCGGTCTGTGTACAGTGGACGTTGATCGGTGGTTGGTGGTCGGTGGACTGTGGTCTGCTGTCTGCGGTTTTGTGGCAAGTTAAAACGGAGACGTGTGTCCAAAAGTTTGCATAAGTTTCCCGCTCAACTGGACCTGACTTTGTGGCAACTGTTGCTGTGGCTCCTCCTGCCGATGCTGCTGAGATGCTGCTGCTGTGTGTGTTTTTCCTTGCTTTTTAGACCCCGTACTCTTTAAAAAAGAGTAAAGGGGGTCTATTAAGTTTGTCAGAAGCAAGATGTGCGTAACAGGCAGAAGGAGGCGTGGCCGACCCCATAAAGTATATATATTCTTGATCAGCATCAACAGCCGAGTCGATATAGCAATGTCCGTCTGTCCGTCTGTCCGTCTGTCCGTCTGTCCGTCCGTCCGTCCGTATGAACACCTGGATCTTTTAAACTACAAGAGCTAGAGACACCAAATTTGGAATGTAAGTCCGTTATTTTCTCGAGCAGATCAAGTTTATTTCAAATTGTTGCCACGCCCCTTACCGCCCCCGCAATGAGCAAAAAACCAGACACACCTCGAAAAATATTGTGTTTTAAGCGAATAGCTCAATAGTTATGGCACTTAGGAGCACCAATTTTGGTACGCAGGTTCCCAGAGACAGCCTTAATATAACGCCATTCAAAATTTTGAGCTGCCACGCCCCCTTTGCTCATCAGAAATAAAAGACTCTCCAGCTTCAACGCCTGTGTTCAGGCATTAAATCAAATAGTACAGTGTTGTAATTTAACATACGCTTAGAGAATTACTATTTCTAACTTTCCTGAAAGTGGCATCAAAATCCTATGTCAAACAACAGAGAAATTACGGTTCAAAGTCGAAGTTAATTTAAAGCAAAATCACTGCATGCGCGCAACACATACAAACAAACACAGAAACATACAAACATATGTTCGAACGTTTTCTCTACCTGCTGGCGGCAGCGCTGCCCGGAGCCGCTGGCCGCGCCGACCAATGCTATACATACACACATATGTATGAGCACACATACATATTTGCAAATAATCGGAAGAATGATAGAAGAGGAGTGTGGTGCAACTGGTAGAGTTGCGGCGCAATGTGGAACCTTCGCATGGATCGCGGGTTCGAGTGCTGACTATGACATTTGTTAATTTATTTATTTTTTAATTTTAATTCAAAATATTTAATTTTAATTTTTTAAATTTCATTTGAAAATTTTAATTTAAATAAAATGGAATACTATGGGAGTACGGGGTCTTTTACAGTCGGCTCGATCGACTGTAGCCTTTCTTACTTGTTTACAGTTAAAGATTTATGGATCATGTTGGCAGCCGATACGCGAATAATTGTGTGTAGGTAACGCAGCACAAGTAATCCAGAGATCTCCCTCGATCCACAGCGATCTTCTCCTTTGATCACAGCAAACACACACACACACACACACAAATTTATGCCAAATCTTTTGGGTAACTGCAGTTCGATTTAGATCAGATCAAATCGAAACGAATTCGACGCCCGTTACAAATACGCCAAAGAGCAACAAAGAGATGTAAATGCAGTCCAAAAACTACAGATCTCACTAGGTCATAAAAATCGAAGATCAAGACGAGGGGGGAGTACGCGGAGAAAGATCTGGTAAAAGACGGCCTTTAGAACTGTGTATGGTCTAGAGTTGCAGCTTTAACGGAATTGTTTTGGGTATGTCTTGTTACGATTATAAAAAAAAACTTTCACAAACTAGTAGGAGAAACTAAAAGTAAACACAACTGCAGGGGACTCTGTATAGCTTGTAGTTTAGGAGAACTTTAGAAGTGATTTCTTCGCTTTTCCCTTTTCCGGCTAACTAATTGTGAATTGATCATTTAAATCTAATCAAGTGTTGTCTAGTCTAGTGTTTAGTTGAACTTAATTCTTGGTTTATTTTTCAGTTTCTAAACTTTATACACCCGCTTAGACAACCACTACAGAGTCTGCTTAAAATACATAAATAAAAAATAAAACAAACTGTAAATGCAGCTGTTAATAGTTAATGTTTATACGCGGCTGTCGCCAACTAAAGCATAATTATTAAATTCCGAGTTTGGGAATGGGAATGGGAATGGCTAACTGAAAGAAAGAAAGACTCAATACTGAAGACGGAAGACTGCAGACTGTAGACTGTAGATTGTAGACTGCAGACTGAAGACTATTGAGTCTAGATTGTTGCAGCTAAAGGAGTTCGCATTTTGTTGGCAGTTTGTAGTTTTTTTTTTATTATTAGTTTTAGTTGCTGTTGTTGTTGTTGTTGGTGCGTGGCAGTTGCAAGTGGGCAAGTTGCACATCTAGTTGCCCAGCTAGTTGCGGCTACTTAACTGTTTTTTAATTGAAACCAGTTTGTTGTTTGTAATTGTTTATGTACGTTGTGTTATTTTTTGTTGGTCTGTGATCGAAAAGCGTTTGAGCCGCCTTATATGCCATAACTTGTCGTTATGTCAAGCAGATTGGCCGTGTAATTTGAGCCAAGATCTCCAACGTTGAGACTTACCATTCACGCATCTTTTGTCTGATTTCCCCAAAAAAGTTTTCACTTTGTTCTAGTTTACAGTTGAGTCCAACTAACTAATTCTCTTAAACGCTCTCTCGTCTGTAACTAAAGTGAGAAAATTGTTCAACTCGTAAATTACCAGCTGAACAAATGACAAATGATGCACGTACTCGCTTATCAAATTGGAGCAGACAATGCGGCAAGTTCTTTGTAGTCGACAATGGAACAGCTCTTGAATTTATCATGCAACTCACTGATCTCCAGAGCTCCTCCTATCCCCCCCTTTCCTCACTCGTCGCTCTCCACTACTGGCACGTGCACTAGGATCCAGGTTGTCCCATTAGCTGAGAGAGATTCTCTTCCTGCTCCGAGCTGAGCGCCGTTACTTTTGGACACTGCACGCGATGGCCATGTCACGTCAGCTCAACAATACTTAATCATCGTCAACATAATGATCAGAGTGTTCATTATACTTCCAAAGTGTCCACAAGAAATACATCAGCAATATTGTTGGATTTCAAATCGCATGGCAAATACAGTAGTAATTAACAATTAAAGCTGGAGTGGTGGCAGAGGTGGGTATACACGACTGTAAAGTACCTCAAGGAAAACTTTTTTGCTGAATAACTTTTTTTTGTGTGTAGCGATCTTTATGAAACTTACAGCAACGTTCAAGTACACTTTGTACTATATGTCTTTTAAATTGGAATGGAATAGTTTGAGTAGAAACTGCTAAAGTTGTCTTGTTAATTTTTGCTGACTGATTTTTAGGTGTAGGGGGCTTGGCTTTCAAAAATACATATCAACTGCTTGTACCTTCATTTATAAACAATCTACATGATAAATTTTATGCTTCTAGCTCTAAGCGTCTTCGAGTTTGGTAGGTTCAAGCCGAAGAGCACAGAGGTTCAGGGCTTAAACGACTTCACTGCCTACTTTAACCCATAACATACGTTCTACACACTCTTTCCCACTACTATACAGGGCTTTTAAAAGCCTAAACCACTCCGAGTTACTTTTTATTTACATAAATTTATGGTTTACGCTGCGTATGCTCGATTTGAGCGACATCAAAAGTAATTAATGTGCCTAAAGAGCTCGCATTCACACATCAAAACATTTCTTATACAATTTGTCAAAACAGAAACTTATACTTTCGAGATATAAGAGCGTAAAGTCTCAGTCGCAGAGTCTTGGGAGAAGAAAATGAAGAACTCGTTTTGAAGTGTAGAGAGTCAGTGAAGAGACTGAAAACAGTTTTCGCCGACTTCCTCAGCTCGTGCCTCAGTCGGAGTCGCCTCAGATGGGGAGCTTGGGAGCCAGTCGGAATCGCAGTCGCAGACGCAGTCGCTTCAATGACGGCGACCTTGATAGACGTGCCAGCGGCTGAAACGGAGACAGACTTGGGCTTTAGACCAAGTTAGAGACTGAGTGAATGAGTGTTTTTTTTGGCTAAAAAGAAAAGCAAATCGTCGTCGAGTTAAAATCAAACTTCACTTTCTTTGCCTACTCCAAATATGATAAACATAATTTCTAATTAATAACGTTGTCGTGTTTTCAACTTAAGCGGAAAATGTGAAAAATGTGTTAATGAAAAGTGCAGTCAATAAAAAACAAACAAAACCAATCAACAACAACAACAACAATTTGTGTTTCAAACTAAACCAAAAAAAGCAAAAAAAAGAAAAGCGAATGCAAAAATCCAGTGCTAAAAGTGCAAGAAACACAGAGAAACTGTTCTACCGTTAACAGCTTGTTAACTTGGCTATAATTTGGTGCAAAACAGCTCGAGGTGTTAATTTATTCATTGGCCGCACACTTTTCAAACAGACTGTGAGTACAACAACAACTACAACATTTTGCCAGGTCAAATTTGCATTTCCCTTCGCCAAAAAAAAAAAACGTTAAGAAAAAAGGTTTAGTTTTATTTTTGTTACCATTTCCATTTCCAATTCGTAGTCCATTTCCATTTCTGTTTTGTGGGCATTTGAATGAAATTAAGCTTATCAGACCATTGAGTTTAGGTCACTGGGCAGACACCCCAAAAAGACCTAAAGACGGAAAGACGAAAAGACCTAAAGAGATCAAGCTCATGTCTCTCAACTTCACTTAAGGTGAAAGTAATTTGACCAAAATAAAATTAAATTAAATAAAATGAGCCAAGTTTGTAACTAGAAACAAGTAGCTAAGTTATGTGAAATTTAAAGCTTAACAAAACCAATTTAAATTCAACATAAATAAAGGCATAACTTCTAGCTATAGTATAGTATAGTCTTCCTAATGTAGCTTTATAGTGTCCTTAATCTGCTATCAGCTAGTTAAAGCTAAGGCAGCCGACAAATTTGTCCTGCTTGTCTCTAAAGATTTATGTTAGACACACCTGGACTACAGTCAACTGTCCATAAGTGCGCCAAGATCTAAGTGATCACAGTGGTCAATGGCCAATGAGCACTCGACTGGAGCTGACTGGGAGTTAAAACTCGTGTTGTTGTTTTTGTTGTTGGGAACAGCGTTCAGTGCACTGTCGTAATTTAAACAACAACAATTTGGAAAACACCGTTGTCTGGGCCCTTGCCTTGGCCATAACTCGCAAAAGCCTGGCCAAAAAGCATAAACATGCTGAGTGTCTGAGCATAAGTACACATTAAAGCACATTAAGGCAACTGGCGAGCTCAAATGATGCGCTCCTCTGGCCACAACAATGAGCATTGAATAAATTTCAAATTTGTTTTTTAATAGGGGCAGGTGGGGAGTGGAGAAGGGGTAGGGGCAGGGGCAGGCAGGCAGCTCTCAGTGTGTTCTGTGTTCTGTGCTCTGTGCTCGTTCCAAGTGTTAAAAGTACGCCGAGTGTGACGTCGACTGCACTCGGAAGCAGACAATAGACAATAACAGCAACAACAACCACTAAAGCTGCTGCTGCTGTTGTTGCTGCTGCATCTGCGTGCCACATGTGGCAGCTTAGAATGCGTTGCACTGCAAATTCATATCATAAATTTATGCGCAGACTTAGAACAATGCTCAGAGCAAACTAACGCCATATCGTGTTGCCTAATAATTAATGAACGTGCATGCAACACACACTCACACACACACTAACACACACCTGGCTCTGTCTCTCTGTGGGGCGCACAAAGTTCAATTACCTGTTAATTGAGTTTGGTCGAATGCAAAAAAAAAAAAAAAATATAAGAAACCTCTGTCGACCTGGCCAACAAACAGTTTTTCTCAGATTTTCTTAGTTTTCCCAGCAAATCATTGAGCGCAATCATCAAAATCCCATCACCTTCGTCAGCTATTTTTGTTTTTCTTTAGCTGATTTTTTCTCTGCTTTTTAGCCATATTTGTTACAAGAAAAGAGTGTGGAAAACATATGTGAAACAGTTGGAAATCAGGTCATTAATGCCATTAAATTGTTTCAAAATGCAAAGCTGGTACAAAGTAGCGCTTAGAGACCCCGATTTTACTAGGGCTGCAGTGCAAAACTTTCGTTAAAATCGATTTCGAAGTGAAGCTGATGGACTAACTGACTTACTGATCAGCACACAGCCTAACTGGTAGGAGCTGCTGCCTTACTTTTATATAGACTCATTGAATCACATTTCATAAGCCTAAGCCCAATAACATAAACATTTGTTGACAGTATTCCATGCTAGACTTAAGATCAGACGGGATTACTCTACTCCAAACACTGCTCAGGATTAAATACCGGATTTCTTGCCGAGTAAAAGTTGCGTTCTATAAAATAAATTAATAATAAATCTACATCTTTCACTATTCTAAATACCAAGAACACCAACTCAGCGTCTTCTTGAAAATGTGACAAATTTCGGACTTAAGCCCAGTCCGAAAGTCACAAATCACGTTCATTACAATAATAACAATAAAATAATTTGGATTGTTTTGGCTTTAGTGCCAGCTAACTGTATAAACGACTTCAGTTCGAAGCTGATGACTGATCACGGCTCAATCAAAATCAAAAGACTTAGGCAACGAACGTGAACTCGAACTCAAACTCAAACTCCATTCATTCAGTTTATTTGTTTTGTATTTTAGTTTTTTTTTAATTTTAGTATTTTTTGGCTGCTTGGCTACAAAAATTTTACTTTCAAATTAGGCCGCAAACTGTTGCTTTTATCGCTTTCTTCTCATTCTCTCGGACATAATGATTGTTTCCACTTTACTGCTGTTGTTGTGATTCTTTTGAATAGCAGCAGCTAACTATAAAATGAGCTAAGTATAACTAACAGTTAGAAGTCCCCAATACGAACATTTTGGTCTATTCTGTTATTGTTGTTGTGTGAAATATTTATGTAAATTTTGGAAAAACGCTGTCAAACGCTGAAGCTCCAAAGTGCAACTGATTAGCGGTATAAAAACACATTTTGGTTAAAGCTGAGCAAGCTGACTGTATACTTATCTACAGCACTGTGTATGTAGATTAAGCAAGCATAACTGCAACGCGCATTTTGGTAACGGTACTAACTTGGCCACAACTGTGGCACATTCATATACGCAGCTTGTTCCCAGCTAACAACAACAACAACTAGCGCTGTTGTTGCCACTGTTTGGTGGCTGCATAAATTCTACACCTCTGCCTCCTTATGTGTGTGCGTCTCCCCACCCCTCTCTTGGCTTATAAGTATACATTTGCTGGCAGAACGAGTTTTAATTGCAACATTTGTTTAAATGCTGTCCGTTAGTCGAACGACAACTGCAACAACACTCGTAGAAAGTAACACTATCCTCACTAAACTGAATTTAAAATACACTACTTAACCGCTAGTAGTGACAGTCGCGCTAGTAACTGACTAATTTTAGCATAAGCAAAGCGAGCTAAATTAAAACTTATCTGCAGTTATGAAAACTTGTTGGCAATTGTTTATTTAGCTTACTGATCAGCAGTTACACTCAACTATATGGGGTAAGAACAAGACTTTAACTACTTTATATTAAGCGCTTAATTTAATCAAGTTTTGACTACCTAATAGCCACAGTAAGTCTTACTTTTGACCAGAAATTTAGCTTAGACTAACAATTTCTTTGGCTTTAGCGAACTTAACTACCCGCTGTAAAGGGTATAACAGCTGCAACAACAACAGCAACAAGTTGGCTTAGATGCTGCTCCATTTACCAAAATGGACACCAACAATTTTTGCCTCATTAAGCGGCAGCTTAAAGAATGTCAACGCCAAAGCTGCCCAAGTGCGAGTGTGTGTGCGAGTGTATGTGCGTGTGTGTGTGTGTGTGTGTTACATGTGTGTGCGTGTGCATAAACAAAGTCAGTGGGGAAATCTCTGCATACCCAACTCAACTCTTTACTTGTTTTTGTATTCGCGTTTTTGGATTTGTTTTTAATTAGTCGCCGCGTTTTCTCTCTAGTTGCCAAATCGCATGTATTTATGGCTTAAATGTTTCTGGCTCGTTTTGGCAGCTCTACAACAACAACAACAACAAGATCTACGATCATCCATCATCATCAGCATCATCATCATCGTCACGACCCTGTCGATGCAGTGACTTCTCTCATGCATTAGCAATGTGGCGCTCGCTAAAATGCGGCTCACCAAAGTTGGCTTCTCGTGGCTCCTGCTCCAGCTGCTGCTACTCCTCCATTGTGGCACAGGCACACCCACACCCACAGCACCCACAGCTGCTGCTGTAGCGACAACAATTGGTGGCGCCGAGGTCAATGGCGCCACAACCCTGGCAGCCACCAGAGCTGCCATTTACGCTGCCGGCGACTCGAGTCGCTACAAGCGGCAGAGGCGCACAGAGAACAGCAGAGACAGAGGTGGAGAAAGAGCTGCCGACTCAGACAATAAGAGAAATCAAGTTGAGGATTTAAAGCCAGCGAATTTACTGTTAGAGGATCTGCAGCAATCTAACGGACAGCTAATCAATCTGACAAGGCATCACGATGGCGATATCTTCTATACAACTGGTGAGTACTTGCATCTCTAATCCCACTTACCCCCCTCCCCTTAACACCCCCCCTCTCTTGCTGTGTGGCATGTTTACCCGTTGACAGCAGCATTAATTTCCCGTATGGTTAGCTTATTAGTCGCACAGTCGCTTGATGAGCTTTTCTCTCCTCAGATAAAATACCCTAACGAAAGGGTATGCGCAGTTGGTCATGCTCTATGGCTTAATCAATAACAGTTCTAAGCCAAATCGAAAATTTTATAATAAAATAAGTACTTCTATTGGTATCCAATCATTCGCTTGGAAATTGAGTTAGTTTTGGCCAAGTTATGCGCACTTAAAAGTTTAAGTCACTAGCGTGATCTACAGTTTGTTGGCTTTCGCCTAACTTGTGTATATTGAAAGCTATAGATACTCTAAAGCTTTAGTCACCAGCGTGGACTGCTGTGCACTGTTTGTTACGAGTGTAGGAAGACTTAGCTGAAGCAGTGCTAAAACTTCTCGTTACTAAAAGTTATACCCATATAAAGACTTTCGTCACTATCGTGGACTCTCATTTAAAAGAGTACAAACTCTGCTGTCTGTGTTGGTATAATTTTCACAGTTTGTTTTTCATAAACTTGGCGCGTTCTGTTGTGACGGCTTAAATCAATCAGTTGCAATTCTTGCCCCCCTTGTCCCCTCCCATTTGCCACGCTTTTCCCTGCTGACTTAACGTTTTCTCTTTCCGCAGGTCTACACCTCGGTGTCGGCACTGGTCTGGGCGGTGGCAGCTGCAATGCGGACACCTGCATCGGTCTCTCGAGTGGCACCGCGGCTGTGATGCGTTTGGGCAGCGAAGGCAACGGTAAGTTGTACGATTAATATGGAAATTTGTTTGCCACTTAACGTGTTTATAATCTGTGTTCTGTGTGCCTAACTTACCTCTCTTCTCTCTCTTTACAGATGCTGATGGACTGGGTCAAGCCTCAGCCTCATTGGCTGGCGGCAGATTAGAGTTGTTGACGCGACGCATGAAACTGCAACGTGCCCAGGGGCAGGGACGAGGTCAGACACAGAGTCAGGGACAGCAAACGAGTGGAGACACTGAGGAGGAGGGTTGTAGTTGCCGTTGCTTGCCATACCTGAGGGCCTATCGCGAGGATTTGGGCATCTGCGTAGATGACATACATGGTAAGTGAAGAAAGCCTAAAATACAAACTCAAAACTTTCTTGATCTTAAGCTGTAGAGATTGCTATGTAATATATACGGTTATTATGCAGTTGTAAAAAATTATTTCTTAAGTCAAACTTAGCCAAACTCCACTGAGTTGACAGTAAAACTGCGGAAGTGTCTTCAGTTTTGGCTTTTTTCCAGCCGGGAGTAATTAGTCAACCAATTCGCTTTAAAATTCGCTTCAAATTCGCGTTTGCTTCGTGCTCCATTTCATGGCGTGTGCCCTGAGAAAATTTCCCACATGTGAGAGCCAAATGTTGTTGCCACATTCAGTCTTTTTGGTGGCAACATCTATTGTTTCTTTTGCCACTTCTGTCTGCCACAATGGTTGCTCAACTATTTCTTCCAGCGCGCTAAAAGAAATGCTGTAATAATAACAAAATTGTGCAGGGCTTCAAAATCCTACAACACCCCACCCATGTCTCAGTTCGCCCCCGTCTTTTCATACCACTCATTTCGACTCAATAAAATTGCAGAATGAAAATGAAACGTGACGCAAACATTGCGACAAAAAAGAGCTACAAAAAAAGGGTTAACTTGAGTTGGCCCAAACCGAAAACTGTATGCTCTGTTTTGTCTAAAGAATTGGAAGAATTGGGGGACATTTATATAGTCTTGGGTGGGGGATAAAGTATAGTTATATAGTTAATTTTGAAGAGGTAAAAGTCTTCTTAAAAGAACTTATCATATAAATTGAGGTATCAATGATTAATCTATGAATACTCTGAGAAATAGAACCTAAAGTAAATATTTTAATAAAGATTTATACACTACTTCTACTTCTGGTCCTACTTCTGTTCCATTATACTAAATAATTAAATAAATTGAGTTAACTTTATATAATTTTTAGGCAAAATATTATTAAAGTAACCCACCTAAAAGTCATGACAAACTCAGCTAACTAGTCCACTTTTAACTTTATTTTTTTACAAATACTGCAAAGTTTGCATTAAAGTTATGACACCTAAACTAAGCCGTACATACACGTATTTTTTTTTATTTATAAACATAACAAACGGTAGCTACAAAACTTTACGGAATTATGACAACAATTTGCCATTATTGAACAAATCATTTTGAGTTGCCAGCACATGAAAGGGAAATATTTGAAGCCAACTTTCGCTTACAACAATAACAATCGGACGGAAAGTAAGAGGGTTTTTTATACACTGACGGAAAAAACAAAACTAAGTATTTCGAATTGTTTCGTTTGGTATAGAAAAACAAAACAAAATAGTGGAAATAATAACGGTAACGCTGCAATTGATAAGCGTCGCGATCTGTGCTGATGTTATCACAGCTGGAGGTAAAAATAAAATATAGAAAATGTTTTTATTTTTCGACTTTGCGACTGACCAACGTAATGCGAGACTTTCTCATTGAGGGCAAATTTGTTACTGTTGTTTTTGTTTTTGTTGTTTAACTAACTTAGTTTTGTTGTTGTTGTTGTTGTTGCAGAATGCTCTCTCTCACCATTTGTCAGCGGTTCATCGTCGGAGAAAATTCCGTTTGTGTTTTTGCCACTGCGAGGCCAAATCATTTACCCCAGCAGAGAAATCAGTTTTCCCAGTAAGTAATGACCCCTTAGACCCCGCCCCCTTTCGCCTCATTTGATCACTAAATATCTTGCTAATCTCTTAGATATTCACACACCCGTTTGTGCGGTTACGGGTGCCCAATATTTGGGCTCTAATGGTTGGTCCGATCTGCGTAATCCCATTGACACCGATTATCCATTTCGCATGTTCCGCGACGAGGGACGCAGTTTTCTCCAGTGGTTGGGCGAAGCGGAGCTCAGACAAAAGATGCAGGGTCGACTCATTGTAGTGCACCTCGTCTGTCGAGACATGACAGTCACGTTGAACGTTACCCAAAAAGGTGAGTTCCGGAGTAGGTTAAATATCCCATCCTTCTACTATAATTTTTCTCCTTTCAGACACCCTGATGACCCCCAAGAATGTGCATTCACCTTGCGTCGCCTTTCGCGTCAATGGCAGTCCTGTCAAGTACTCCCACAGTAAGTAATCCTTTGAGGAAATTTGTTACTGAACCCTGAAAATACTTCTAATCAACTCTATCAACCTCAGATGTGCCGGAAGTATTCTTCCAGCCCGCCAATTCGACCACCTTGGCCTCCACTTCGGATGGCATGACAATGCGGGAGTATGTCGTCATTGGCATTTGCAGTCTGCTCTTGGGTCTGATCTACGTAGCCTCCGTCTTTCTCTATTTGTTCATGAAGAAGCGCAAGAGTCGAGGGCGTCACAACTCCCGACACTCCCTAGACAATCTGGCCAATGAGATCAACTATCCGAAGAATGATCAGGTGACGTTTGGCGCACCTTTTAGCCGAGTGGGCAGCATCTACTCCGCCAACAGCATGGGTTTGGGCAATGGAAATGATCCAGGAACAAGAGCTAGCATGGCTAGTTTAAAGGATGACATTGGCATCGTAAAGAATAATCCTCTGCTGCAACACTTTCCACAGCTCGGGGAGCGAGAACACAATTCGGGATTCGCTAGCGACATTTCCAACTCGAACTCCGAGTGCGAAATGGAGGAGAAGATCAAGGTAAGTCTACTCATGCTCTAGTTGGAGTTGTCTATATCATCACAATTGACAGACATCCGTTTCGGTTCTGGTGCATCCACAGCTGAGCATGTCCAATAAATCCCCCAAGTCGGGTGAATCCTTTGCGGAGAATTCAAGCCATGAGACGGACGACTTTTTGCAGGAGAACGAGTGTCTGCCCAAGGAGAATGTGGCCGTCATTGAGGATCTCATGAGCGAGGAGAAACTGGAGAGCCTAAGGGCCATGGTCAATGGGAATGTGCGCAAAAAGCTCTACTTCAATCCCGCCTACTTTGAGCCTCATCTACTGGCCGTAAGTTAACACCAAGTTTTTTCCTACAAAAGTCTCTGACTAATACTTCTCTCATTCACTGTAGGAACCGCCGCAAGCTGCCATTGAGTTTTTGCAAAAGATTCGGGAGGTGATTGCCATTGCCAAATATAAGATGGCCACCAAACGGTACCAGCCATCACTGAACATCATACCCGAGGAGATGCCCTTGGAGTCCAATTCTCCTTCGACCATGTACAATGTGCCGCTCCAGCAGAATCTGCAGGCCAAGAGCATGGGCGACAAACGCAACAGCATCGAGCAGTGGCTTCAGAGTGTACCCAACTCGGAGGTTAGCCCGTCTCCCAAGGCTACTTCGCCCAAGAAAAACGGTTCTCCCACCAAAAACGGTGCCTCCTCCCAGCGCAGGGAGATCTCCGCGCCCAAGGAGCGTCCACCGCCGCCGCCTATGCAGAAATCGCAAGTGGAGTCCAAGAGAGCCCACGAGGAGCAGCAGAGAGTAACCAAATCCAGTCCCGAACCAAGTCCTCTGAAGCTTAAAACTCCACCGAATAAGAACTACGATAGCTACTCCGCCTACACGGCTGCCGTGTCGGCGAATGTCTACGGATTTGCGGAGACAGGCGGAGAAATTTACAACAATCCCAAGTTTATGCTGGCAGACACGCCCACGGGCTCCCTGCGCAGCTCCTCCAGTCGCTCCAAGTCGCTGCGGAAGCGCAGTGAAGTCCTGGATCAATTCGCTGCCGCCAACTCCACTCCGACGTCCCTGACCTCCTTCGATCGACAGCATTATAATATGTTAAGGAACATGAAACCCACTGATATAATCTATGACTCCCTGAAGCGGGAGTATGCAGCACATATTCCCACGCCGGACTACGACAGCACCATGGAGAAGAAGATCAAGGAGATCTACAGCAGCACACAGAGCAGCATTCCCTCTGTTCCCACTCCCGACTACAGTTCTCTCAGCCGCAAGTCTCTGAAGCAGTTCCAACCTGATTCTCCGATCTACAGACGCAAGTCACCGCAGTATCTGATCGTGGACTACGAGACGGACAGCCTGGAACGTCTGGAGCCGAGTAAACGCAAGAGCTCCCATTCCTCCAGTTCACCCTCTTCCGATGTGAGTTCCCAACTCAGTCCCAGTCTAAGCACAGCGCTTCCCCTCGAGGAGGAAATGGAGATCAGTCACACAGTGTACGATCGTCTGAATGGATTTCGCAAGGAGGGTGAATTAAAGAAGCGTCATCAGCATCACAACCAGGCACAGCGGCACAAGGAAGTCGCCGCTAGGATTAAATACGACACGCCCTTTCGTGGTAGCATGACTATCGAGGTGGAGCACGAACCTCCATCCGATCTGGAGCGCACAGACAGCGATCAGTTCGAGCCAGACACTCTGGATCGCAAGCCCAAGAAGCAGAGCTTTTGCGACATAAACAACTGGGAGAATCACGGTCAACAGACTCCCCAAGTCACCAATAGTGAGCAGTACGTGGATTCCGACTACAATCAGATCAATTCACTGCCGGATTTGAGTCGCCAGCTAACCCCCACGGAGAGTAGCAAGCCCCGCACCGCTTCCTTCATACTTAGATCGAGCAACTCCTTCCGCAATCTGCGGGAGATCTACGAATCCCCGCTGGCTGTGCAGGACAACTACAAAGTGGAGACTCCGCCGCGCCCGCAGCAGAACGAGGAGCAGGGTCGAATACTCACCCTGGAAGCGAAGCATTCCCGTCGACAGCGGGGGCTGCAGACGTCTCCTACCCTCTCCGTCGTGGACGTCAGCAGATCAAAAACCACCATCAAGATTTCCTCCGAGCAGCAACAGGAGAAGAAACCCAACTCTGCTGTCTATGGGCGTGACCATCGTGCGCCGCCTTCGCCGCCACGCCCACAGGTCAATCAACACTTCTGTGCGCCGCTTGTGCAGGGCAAGCGTCCATTACCCCCTCCACCGCCACCACCTCCATGTCCACAGGATCGACTGGAGGAGGACAACTACAGCATGCACAGCGAGATCACTGAGGTCACGGGTGTCTCTGAGAGTGTAGAGAACTCCTGCAACAACACAATGTCCAGTGTGATCTCAGCCATGACGGAGCAGAGCAGGGCCAAGGGCAAAGGTGTGAGGGAGGTTAGCAGCCTAGAGCAGAAGGAGTTGGACTACGATAACATCTACGGCAAAAAGATCAACAGTCTGCGCAATGATTACAGTCTCAACAAGTATCTCAATCGGAGAAAGTCACAGAAACGCGACAGGGACAAGGACGCGGACAACAACGAGCAGAACAACGAACAGCTGAAGGATGCAGTGCAGCTGGACAACACCACCAACAATAACAACAACAATAACAATGCGAAGACTCTTAAGGAACTCGATCTCAATCAGTTTGATGCGTTGTCCATCAGCTCCCGCTCGAACCGGAGCAGCAGTCAGCTCTCGGAGCGCACCAAGGAGATGTACCGCAATGCGGGTGTACCCGTTGGCATCGCCTATCCTCAAAGAGCAGCCAATAGCTCCAGTTCCAATTCGAATTCCAACTCCATTTCAAGCTCTAATCCCAATCCCAATCCCAGTGGAAATGTGCAAACCGTTTACCGCTGTGAAATTGAACCCGCTCAATTGACAGCGGGCATGCAGATCGCCATTGGCCTCAAGGATCGGGCCAAGAAGGCCAAGGATTTAAAGAATGCGTGGCGCAAGTTCGTCACCATGGCGGCCAACAAGTTCAGTCCCAGTCAGAGTCCTGCTCCCACCTATGGCACCAAGAACTCGGCTGGATTTCTGGAGGCACTGGAGCGGGATGACGGCATCGCTTCCATTATTGAGGATGCAGTTGTTCCAAGCTCAGTGGTGCCACCTGGCAGTCAGAACTACTACGAGCAGAGATTTGGTCAACTGGACAGTGGATACATGAGCACCGATTCCACGGAGCTCTACAAGCGCAACGTCTACGATCGCTACAACTTTAAGATGATGTCCGGGCGAGGACAGATCATTCGTGTGGACACCATTGCAGACACGGAGGATGAGACTGCTAATGGCAATCGTTTGGAGCTGGACGCTGCTCGCTTTGAGGATCTGGAGCATATGGTGTCGCCTGGCAACCGAAGTTCTGCGAATGCTGGCGAGGATCTGAGCGATGCCGAGTCGGATAAGACCCTCACACGATCCCAGACGAATGAGCTGCACGTTAGGGGCAGTACCACCACCATTTCGTCCTATTCCTCGGAGGACGATCAGCGTCGGGGCCATAGCACCTGTTGTGGCTCTTCGGACGAGGAAACCAATGCCGAGGACATGTGGGAATCGGGTGCCGAGAGCATTGAAACTCACTCGGTGCTCTACAAAATGATTCGAAAGACTTAGTATTTAGGCATGTGCAATATCAATATCTATCGATTAATATTCTTAGTAGTAATCGAATCTATCGAAAGACTTCCATTTAGCGTAGGAAACTTGAACAAACAAGTGCAATAACTCTACGATTCTTGCCAAACCACAAGGTGCAATTTAATATGTTCTAAGTTAAGTCGTTTTAAGTCGATTAATTTAAAGGTAACTCTCTTGTATCGATTAGTTATCGAATAGTAATCCCCTGCCCATTTAGTTCTATTTTAGCTTACATCGCATCTCTTAGTTATCAGATGCGAATTGTGATAAATATTAGAAGTCTTGGGCCGGAAATGTGCAATCAATAATATTAGTCTCAGTATCAACTATAGACTTTTAAGCTAGTCTAAGTTAAATATTAACACACAATTTTCTAAATAAATCATGTAAATAGTTTTATTTAAAATGAAAGTGTATTTATTTAATTGAAAATTGGTTTAAATACCAGGAAGACAGCAAATAAAATATGGTTTAAGTAACAGTACCAGACAATTATACATATACCTGATATTAACTCAATGAAAATCCATTAAGCTGATAGAATTTTATCGAATTCTTTATCTGTTTCCAATCACAGCTTTGCAATCTAAGCCATGAGTGCTGATTACTACTGATAATTTTCCACACCTACAGCTGAGTAGTATAAACATTTGTTTTTCTCGATTTTGTAGAAATTGGTTTTATTTGCACAAATTCTTTTCACAGCCAAACAAAATATTTATTTATTACTTAGAGTAAAATTCTCTCAATACAGTGATTCATCGTAATCTGCTGACTACAAAAATTATTGGTAAGCCAACTGTGTATATTTATTATAATTATTTATATAACATTATTAGAACATTATTTTTTGATAATTGTTATGATTAATATTGTAATAATTTTTATGACTAATTATGTAAATTATATATTTTATTTTAATAATGGTATTTTTATTTTCGTTTATCATAATGTTATTTATATTCTTTATTAAGCTATATAGCTTTATTGATGTGCGAAGTCTTAGCGTCGCCACTGTTATGTTCTCTCCTTCTCACTCTCTCTCCCGTTCTCCCGTTTGTTCTAAGTCAACACATTTTGCATACATTGCTTAAATCTTTTGTATCGTATTCGCTTTTATTTTGTATGTTTTTGCAGGAAGCGCAAATAGTTCAAGTATGCGCAGTACAGTTTGACCAACTCACTCTCTCACTCTCACTCTCCCTCTCGTTGTTGCCTGCAGAAACTGAGAGCACAAAGAAAGACAAACAAACACAAACATAGACACGCCGGCTTCTTAATTTAGCTGATAAGCGAGGCAGACTCTGTGTCGGCCTACGTGCTTGTGTGTGTGAGAGAGTAAGCTCTTCGCCTCATACACAACTAATGCAGACGCTGTCGAACAGTGATCGCTGAGACGTCAGCGAGTGCGGATCTAAGAAAGGGAGAGTGTGCGTGTCTACAGCTAAAATGTCCAAGATCTTTCTGTTCGTTTGCCTTGCAGTTTGCTGCAGTGCATCCCTTGTGGCTGGCAGGAGTCTATGGTGGTATCACCTGTCGACGCGGCCACAGGTGCAAGTATCGTATTCACCGGAATTGGTCCAAGATATGCACGAGTTTATCGATCTTATACCGACTGCCGTTATCGACGAACTTGTGGCGGAGCATTTAATTGTCGACTCGGGATTCCGCAAGGCGATAAAATTTCTACGCAGTTCGGATTTCAAGCAATTGTTGCAACGCATTCAATTATTGCCCGAAGTAATCGAGGTTATCAACTATCTGCATTTGAATGATACGGCTGTGAGAACCACTCTGCGGGTGGACAAACGCTACGAACTGCCTTGGACTCCAAAGAAAGAAGTTCGCAAGGATTACGGATATTTTCTAACCGATCCCTCGTCGCCGAATAGTTTGCAAGAGGGCGTGGTCGTTGTTTTCGTGCCTGAATCACAGCCCGCGGAGGTAGTCTCCCACCGCTATGGCACCTTCGTTGGCTTTGTCCAGGAAATCTTGAACCATCTGCCCCGCGATCGCTTTGTGGCTCTGATCAATGAGAAGCGCCAGAAGGGCAAAGTATTCCCCAAATTCTATGAAGCCCTGCGCAGCGATGAGTTTAAATCGCTGGTGGAAAAGACCATGGTAAGTACTATAGAAATTTCTTAAAAGATTTTGTTAAACACGCCTTCTTTTTCTTATCTCCATAGAAATCTCAGAATGTTATCAATGTTCTTAGCACATTGGCAAGTCATGACATCGACGCCAACGCCTTGAAGGGAATCGCCTTTGAGGTCATCTCCTGGGGTCCAACGGTCTAATTAAGCAGACTTATTTTAAGAATCTAACTATTAGTTGATAAGTTTCATTAATTTTGTTTACATTTATTTGCCACAAATCAGCTGATGAAGCGGCAAAAATAATATATAGTGCATACTTTTAGTTGCCATTATTAAATTCACATTGCTTTAAATTGTAATAATTTAAAATATTTGACCCAGACTAAAGAAGTAGTACTTTTGATTGCCAATTAAATATTTTTAAATAGATACAAAAATAAAACTATTTAAAATTTTAAATGTGAAATATAAAAATAAGAACAATTTTATATAAGAAAACACTGTATAAAATTGTTTAGAAATCAAGACTCTTGTAAACATTCAAGGCTAGGATTTTAAGAATAAAATGCATTTATATTACAAATAAAACGTATTTTTTCATTGCTAGGAGAGGGGGGAATTACTACGAGCTGCCGCGCTTATAAACAGCTAAAATTTCAGCTATTTTACCAGGCGAACAGAATTTTAGAGAGGTCGCAATGCACAAAGTAAACAAACGCCACGTGCGCTTGCACATACATAAGAGTAACCCCAGCTTAAATGCTATTGGTCAGCTATCGTTGCGCTCAGAGCAAGCTCTGCCGCTCGCAGCAGTAAATTCCGCCACGTGGCTGCTATGCGTATGTATTTGTGAGCGCAACGATTTGCGCGGGGCCACGTGGCTACTGCTGTTTACTGTTTTGCTTATATATTTCTGAGGGTCGATCTTCTCTGGCGCCCTTTTTCGGTTGCGCTTAGAGAAAATTCTGCCGCTTTCAGCTGATTATGTTCGCCTGGTATTTCAGCTGTTGAAATCTTTATTTTCTGAGGTTTCCTTTGGCTTTCGCTGGGTTTTGCGACAGCAGCGAGCTTACATATTATGGAAATTTCAGCTGTTACACCCGGCCAACAGAATTCTTAGAAGGTTACAGAATTAAATCCCTCTTACAGCCACGTGGCTACTGCTATTTACTGTTTTGCTTATATATTTCTGAGGGTAGCGATCTTCTCTCGCGCCCTTTTTCGGTTGCGCTTAGAGAAAATTCTGCGGCTTTCTGCTGATTCTGTTCGCCTGGTAAATCAGCTGTTGAAATCTCTGTTTTGAGTAGTTTCCGATGTATTTCGCTGGGCTCGGCGACAGTTTCAAGGTCGCACATTTATTTTGAGAAGGTTTTTATTAATTCTGATCCTCTGGTGTTTAAGCTGGTAAAATTTTTGTTTTGCGGCTACAAAGGTTTCACTATAATTTTAAAAATTAACGCATATGTTGTATCTTACTGTGCATTTCTTTTCGCCTGATAATTCAACTGGGAATTTGTATATTCCAGCTGTAAGAACAGACAAACAGAACTTTCAGTAGTTGGCGAGTAGCAAAACTAAACAAAACGGGCAACTGAATATTTTCTACCACAGCCTTTTAGGCGCTGCGTAAAAACCCTTACACAGTTCAATATTCATTGCATACTTTTGCGCGGCGGCCGTTAATGTTCATGCTTAGGGAGTGAAATTTAAAGCATCTTTTTGGGGCCCCCGAGAGATAGTCATTGAGGTTTGTCAGTTTCGTGGCTCCGATCAGTTGGTCTTTGGATTTTTCGGACTGCAGTCGTATCACGGAAGCATTTAGTGAGTGTGAATTTAAGGAAAACGCCATTTTGTTGCCTAAGGCAATGAACAGTTAATTTTTTGAAATCTATATTGTGTGTTTTTGAAAATGATTTTGGAAATATTTGAAACTACGCATGAGTCATACAAATATAAATTATGCAAATGAAGTGATGAGATACAAATTCATCTTAGCCAAATGCAAATCGATGAGTCTTAACGCGGAGAGATTTAAAATTAATCACAGTTTAAGTGAATCACGTTTGTAATGCAGAAAAAATGTTAAGAAAATAAAAAACCGCAGCAGCAGTTACGACCCACACAACAACTACAGCAGTAACAACAACAACAAGAATCTGAAACACGTTTTAACACGCTTAAAAGTGCAGAAACGGCACAAAAAAGTGCACAGCATCGCGACTCGCGACTCCTTTGTTTTAATGACGCCTGCGGTTAATTAAAAAATAAATTTGACAAATGATTAAAAACGTTTTAGAATTTCGAGTTGTTTAAAAAAAGTGTACACTTGAGTTCGTGACATCATCGGTCGGTTTTCCAAAAAGATACACTTCCACTTGTTGGATTGTTGTGGGCGCAGATACGACACAGAAACCCGAAACACTTGTTGCTGCCTTAAAAGGCAACCCTAACAGGCAACCCTATAAGGCCGCGCAGTTCGCTGACTGCAGTTATCAGTGAAATGCACTGAGCAAAAAAGCGGAAAGTGTCAAAAGCTTCGAAAATTAGATGTTACAAGCTATGAGTCAGCTTTCAAATGACCGAAATAAAGCTAAAATATTTTTAATCAGATAAACTTTACTGAAAGTCTCAAGAAAATACCGTAGATTAAATGTGTTCCATAAAAGGTAATACTTTTTTCAACGCTCGATACAGTTTATCTACTATTTCTGGCAGTGTAGCTTTTATCGCTTATCCATTTGCATGGACTTTTGGAACGCTGCTGTTGTTGTCGTCTTTTCCGTTATATACTTCGCAATTAAACTCACATAATTTGTCTATTAATCACTCTATTAGCTAAAGGCTACATCAAATCATAATTCCTAATTAAAAATTATTAATTTATAATTTTCCTTACGTGTCTACCAAATTTGTCTCGCTTTATTTCCATTTGCCTTTTCTTCTGACGCTTTTGGCTCCGCCCATTAAAAATTTTAATTTTTTTTTAAGTGAATCAAGCGAGACAGTGGCGCTGTCAATGCTGTGACAGTTCTAGCGGGGATTTGGCAGTTTTAGCTTTGTTTAATATCGCTACAAAATTACGTATACGTCGCTGAGGTGCGAACTGATTGGTTGGCAGCGGCTCATGAGGCAATTTGTATGCTTTATTGGCTTTTGCGCACTCCAGACGATCAACAATAAATTGAGCAGGGAATTCTCATTAGAGAGCACAGGGAGAGAGGGGTAGAGAGTCAGTTCGAGAGAGCGTCCCACTGAGCGAGCGTGTTTTAATTAAATTATTCTAAATTATCGAAAGTGCGGGGCACTGACTCTCGTCGGTTTTCTCCCTGCCTGACCCAAGTGCCCGGCTCCTCCTCCTCTCCCTCTCCCCCCTAGACCCCTACATCACTTTTGTTATTGTTGTGCATGTAGGCCAGCCAATTGTTTATGAAGTGCACATTGAGTATAGAAACAATTTTGTATGTACTCGTTAGCTTTGTATCCACTTTAGTTAAACACACAACAGTCTGTGTGTGTAGCTGTGTGTGTAGCTGTATCTGTGTATTGTATTTCCTCATGTGGCATATAAACATTTTGTGTGCTTCTTTTGAAATTTTTGCCCAGTTCAGCATGAAGTCATGCTTCGCATCCACAAACAAACTCGCATCCGAATTCACAGCTCCATCTCACATCCATCTTAATTATGATGTTTTTTATGATGACAATTTAAGCGTTGATAAAAAAAGTGCCCCTAAAAAACTTGTAGCTAATTGTAGACTTGATCAAATTAAGTTTCAGTCGCTTTAGATTTGAAAAAGTCTTGGAAAAAACCTCTGCTGGTTTCTGTATAAAAATTTCCTAGAATTTTCTTGTTTATTTATTTGAACACTGCAATTGTTTTTTATATCAAAAGTAAACAAAGTGCAAAAAGTGGATGAGCTTTGTGCGTTGTAGTTTTCGCCAAGAGTGCATAAAAAAAGCTCATAAATTCAGTAAACAAATAAAGTAATATACTCGCTATACACAATCACAAGTAGATCGCTTGTATCTTGTATCTTTTGGTGTATCACGCAGCCCCAAATTTTGTGTCACGCCTTGAAAAACAGCTCGTCACGTATTCCAAGCTAAACACGAGAGAAATAACTCTAAAAATTACTGCTGACAAACATTAAGTTTTATGCGTTTAACTCGAAAGTTGCGCAAAACTTCCTCCAACTGTTTGTAATTATTAGCGTGTTTTTTGTTAGCTTTTTTTTTGTTTGCTTGGCTTGCAGAATTCTGCAAGGAAAAACTGGTAACTTGAGAAACGAGTTTGGCAAGCTTTTTCGTAAGCAATTTTCAAATTCCCATTTCGAAATCTCAATAAACATTCCAATGGACAAGCGGATATTGCAAATGTATCTACAGAATGTATCTTTGAGTGCAGTAGGCTGCTATAGATTGAAATACATAGATGAGAGCAAATGTATATTTTACTCTTAGTCACTAAAGTTAGAATGTATCTTAAGCTAACAGAAGTGGCAAGAGATGACAAAGTATTGCTTAAGATACTTTCATACTTAACCTACGAAAAGTATCTCAACTGTGTAAAACTACACTGCTCTAAGACAGTTCTTTAGCTCGAATCTTTTATGACTTCTTTCCTATGAAGACATGCAGTTTTTCTTGAAAACGCTAGTATCTACCCCAATGTATCTTAACCTAACATAACTATCTTTTGCTTACGCTCCTGTTTGTGTTTGCTTATCGGTGACTTCGAGTGTCAAACAATGAAACTGTTTGTCAACCGACAGAAGTGCTTAATTGGCCAGGTAAATACTAGAAATACAAGCACAGGTGAACACAGGTAAATGTATCTAAAGGGGGAAGAGGTGAAATATACCTTTATCCAATTAACAAAAGTGATTGTGCAAATTATGTTTATCTCTGGCTTACATCAACTTCTCTAATTCTCCAATTCTCCTGAGAGGGGCGTAGTGGGGGCTGTGTTCGGTTACAATAAATAACTTGTAAGAACTATCAAATGACAGCGGCTACTTATTAGTTGCTTTTTGTTCTTTTCTTGGTAACTTAAAGATACAAGATGTATCTTTTGTTTCCCAGCTGTTGAGATACACGTTTTTGGCATTTTAAATATCAGTTTCAGCAGCTGCGGAGTATTCAAATTAGCTTTAATCGTATCGTGTGATTAGCCGATTTCTCACACATATTTCAGGCATCAAAATTGATTTTGTCTTTGACTTTGAGTTTGAGTTCATCAGCGAGTGAAGAAGCCGCCAAATATTTGAGCACACTGAGCGCTAAAATTAAACCGTAAAGCGTTACAAATTAATCGCTAATTGATATTGATATGTCGATTATTTTATGATTATTCTTTATGATCGTTAAATCTGTTAAACAATTCAACAGACTTGCCAGTTTATAGCTGAGTCAGCTGACGGTTTGAAGGTTAAGTGATCGCTACTTGTGGCCACGCCCACACACACCAACCACATCAACCACAATTGAAGCCCCACTTCTTGAACCCAATTTTGACTCTGTGGTTCAATTGTTAACATTTAATAACGTTTGTACCACAAAAAGCACTTAAAAACGCTTTCTTTAATCACCAGGGGAGGAAACCTGTAGGTCAGCTTTTGATTTTGGCTTGAAGCTTTAGGCGTTTGGCGTTGCCTTTCAGCTGTCAGCGACTGGCGACTGGCTCTTGACCAAGTTAGCCAAACGGTCAACGCATCTGTGAAAATCAACATAGCGTGAAGCATTTGTCAATTGTCTAAGTCTCTATATAGTTTAGCTAAAACTAAAAAACTTTGTTTTGTTTTCCGACTTAAGCTTCAAGGTTTGTGCTGGGTTGACTATGACTGACCATAGAGCTCTTCATGGAACTGCTTCTTATTACGTCGTAGGACTGAGACTGAGACTGAGACAATGCGGGTTTCTCTCTCCACGCATTTTATTAACAATTGTTTGCTGTTCGTCATGGAAATGAAATCATTTACTTAAGTACACAAATGAATCACTGATTTACATTATGTATCTCAGTTTTTTTATCTTTAACTTAATTTTTAGGGGGGAAATTATTGAACCTTCGTCACCTCTCAACTCAATTCGCTGCCTTTCCCTATATACTTTCAGCTATTTACCTTAACTCAGCGCAAGTATCAACAAAATGGATCTCAATGGTTGCGGGCTCAGCGATCCGCAAGCGCAGCTCAGTCTGGCGCTGGCCAAGCGGGACATAAATGAGTTTTACGCAGCCCTGGACAAGGGAGCACAGCCGAACCTACAGGACGAGCGGAACACGAGCATCTACGAGAAGGCGCTCTCCACTCCTGGGTGTGCCAGGTTCATTGAGGCCTGTCTCGCACACGGCTGCAATGTGAATCACGTGAGTAAACAGTGGAAACCAACGAACCCCTGACTTACCTTTAACCAATCCCCAACCCCCAACTGCAGATCAATCAGAAACACGACAAGGCTGCGATCAGCTATGCCGCCGATTCCAGAGATCCACATAATCTGGCCGTGCTCTTGAGCAGACCCGGCGTGCAAGTGGATCGCAAGTACGCACAGCTGACGCCACTCAGTTCGCTGGCAAAGAATCTTACCCTAGAGAACTTGGAGGATGTGCGTCAGTGTATGCTGAGTCTGTTGCAGTACGGCGCCTCTCCCAACGCTGTGGATCAGAGCGAGATGACAGCGCTGCATCACGTGCTAAGGAACAACAAGATCAAGGCGCTACGACAGGAGCTGGTGCAGTTGTTCCTGTCCCAGCCCAATCTGGACATTGATAGCTATCGCAATGGTCAAGTGCGTCAGCTGCTGCAACAGCAGTATCCCGACTTAAACCTTCCAGCACAGCGCCACACGGCCGAGGAGGGGGAGATCGACTGCGAGCGGCTGATGCGACAGCTGCGGGATGGAGACGAGTCCCACTTTGAGCAGCTGCTCAAGGACCATCAACTGAACACTAGCGACAAGGATAATTTACGGAATACCACACAGGAGGAGTATCTGCCCCTCTTCGTAGAGTCCATCAAACGGGGCAAGCATCGCGCCTTCGATGCGATCCTCAGCACAGGACTCAATGTGAACAGGAAGCTACCCGGAGATGCCGCTACACCCATTGAAATCTGCATCATCTGGGGCAACTGTCGTGCACTGGAGCAGCTGCTGCAACATCCGGAATTCAAAGTAGCCCCAGGTAGGATTACTAAGCTAAAAATGCCACTTGAACCCTCCTAACCCCTGTGCCCATCTCCACCAGGTGCCTCCCTGCTCAACAGTGTCATCAGCCGACTGGAGGAGCAGCCTTTGGATGACTTCTGTAATCACCAGCGCTGCTTTGAGCTGCTCCTTGCCAGCGATCACGTAGACGTCAATGAAGCCGATGCCTCGGGTCAAGTGCCACTACACTATGCGGTCAAGTTCCGCAACACGAAGGCCATACAGACACTGCTCCACCACGGCGCCTACATTGGAGCGAGAAGCGTGTTCAAGGAGCTGCCCATACAGGACATGTCACCGGAGCTGCTGGAGCAGCACTTTGACTCCTGCATAACCACAAACCATCAGAAACCGGGTGTGGTAACCTTTGAGATTATCATCAACTTCATGAATCTGATGCGACACGAGAGACCTGGAGCGAATAAGCGGCGGCCACCGCAGCTGCAGGACGAGATGACACCGATTGCCCATATTGCTGAGTCCAAGGAGCTGCGTCATCTGCTGCAGCATCCGCTGATCTCGAGCTTCCTGTTCCTCAAGTGGCATCGCCTCTCGGTGATCTTCTACCTCAACTTTCTGCTCTACACGCTCTTTACCATCTCCATCATAGCCCACACACTGCTCAAGTTCCACGAGAGCGAGCAACAGGCAGTCACCGCCCTCTTTGGACTGTTCTCCATGATTGGCATTGTGTATCTGATCATTCGAGAGATCATACAGTTTGCCATGTCGCCACTTACGTACTTTTTTTCGTTCACGAATATCATGGAACTGGCTCTCATCCTGTTTTCCATCCTCACCTGCCTGCAGTCCAGTTTTACCGAGGAATCCCATCGGGTGCTGGCCGTACTTACCGTACTTCTGGTGGCCATAGAGTTCTGCCTGCTTGTGGGTTCACTGCCCGTGCTCTCCATCTCGACGCACATGCTCATGCTGAGAGCCGTCTCCAGTAGCTTCATCAAGAGCTTTGCCCTTTACTCCATCTTCGTGGTCACTTTCACCCTCTGCTTTTACATACTCTTTGGCAAACCGCACCCGGACATGGTTAAGCCCGGGGAGGAGGCTCCAGCTGAGAAGGAAGGGGATTTCAATAGCTTCTCCAATCCTATTGAGGCTTTGATCAAGACCATTGTGATGTTGACGGGTGAATTCGATGCCGGTGACATTAATTTCAATAGTGTTCCCACGTACCTGATCTTCCTGCTCTTCGTCTTCTTCATGACCATTGTGCTTTTCAATCTACTCAATGGTCTGGCAGTCTCCGATACACAGGTGAGTGGGACTACCAGGTACTTAAATCAGATTTACTTCTACTTCCTTCCATCCATAGGCCATCAAAGCACAAGCGGAGCTCAATGGCGCCATCTGTCGGACAAACACGCTGATGCGCTACGAACAAGTGTTGACTGGACGCCATGGACGCACTGGTTTCATTGTGAACAGTCCGATCTTCCGCACACTCTGCCAGCGACTGCTTAACATCTATCCGAACTACATGTCAGTGCGACAGATCTCCATACTGCCCAATGAAGGGAACAAGGTGCTCATACCCATGATGGACATCTACGAGCTTAAGGAACTGGGCGATGGCACTGGAAATGGCAAGAGCACCACTAGTTTTCAGCCACTGGCTACGAATCCGCGTTCAGAGCAGCCGAAGAAGCTGCTTGACCCGCCATTGAAGCTACTGCCCGGCTGCTGTTCCCCATTCAGCGATAAGTGTTCCAAGATCGATAACCGCACCGTTAAGTTGGCTCTGGCTGTTATCGATCAGAAATCGAATGCCGAACAGAAGCGACAGCGGGAACAGTTCACAGAGCGACGACTGCAGCAGATCGAACAGAAGTTGGAGCAAATTCTGGTGCTCTATCAGCAGAGGAACTAACTTAAGACCCCTATGAAAACCCAGTATTTATTATAATACCTACACCGACTAAGGCTATTTGTATTATCTTGTAGTCAGAAATTGTTTTATTAACATACGAATATATAAATATAATTAAATTTAACAAAAACCCTTATGAGTTATAAACCGAATAACCGAAATAATCACTATTATAATAGTAGGTATGATCTGTCCAATATATATGGTATATATATATATACTATATACAATTTCAACTAAAAACATAAACGATTTGTTGTCGTTCTCTGGTTCTTCAAATACATAAATATATATATATAGTACTATATAATTTATATATATATATATAACTTTCATTTATCGTTTTCATGTGTGTGCGTGCACAGTGTCCTCAGAGTTATTGGATTTCAAATTTCAATGTTTTCAGTTTTAAAAATGTTTCTTGGGTTTTTTTTTTAATAAATTTTGACTCTTCGATAAGTATAAGTATAAGTAGTATAAGTTTAATGATTATATAATATTTAGACAGTAAATATTGTATAAACGAATATCATTACTGTACCATTTTGTACCCGAGTAAATATTTAATTGCAAATGTTTTTATTTTTTTTTTAAGTTTTTGGTATTTTTTTGTTTGATTTGATATGATTCGGTTCATTATGTGACTATATATACTTATTATCTTTATGTTTTCTTTACTTTACTTAACTGGTTAGCGGATCAAATCAAATCAAATCAATTTGATGGCCTAACAACTTGGCTAACGGCTAACATGGCCAATTAAAACAAATGATTGATGTTAACAACGAACAAACCCACAAAAAAAAATACTATTAAAAAGCCGCAAAAGTTGCCAACTAATTTGTAAATTTAAAATGCGTATGGAATTGGTAATAATTCCATTCCCGAAAGCAGTTTGATTTGATTTGTGATCCGTTGCAGGTTGAGCGCAGCTGTGAGTTTTAATCATTTTCAAATTTATCATTCATAATTTAAGCTAAATATATATTTATATTTATTAATATATATTTGATTATGCTTAGGACGACTAAAAAACGCTTTTCTAATATCAAAAAACTTTTCACTTTACAGCATTTTTTTTGTTTTTCTTTTTCTTTTTTGTTCGGCAAATCAAAATAATTGACTTTGTTTTCAGAGCATGTTAAACAATTTTATTTGTATGCTTTGCCTATTTGTTATTGCTGTTATTAAATATCAAATATTATTTTATTATAAATTTTTCTTTCTTTTTTTGTTTTTGGATTTAATGTTCGATATATGAAACGTTAACTTTTTTTTGAACCTCAACGCGTAAATTTACAACAAATAAAATCGTGTTCTGTTTTTGTTTCTTAATATTTTTTAAGGCATGCCTAATCAAACCAGCTGTAACTGTACTATAACGGTACTAACGGTACCAGTATGTACACAATGTATTTTTATTATACTGTTTGTTTTTGGTATTTTTTATGTGTGTGTGTGTTTTTTGTTTAAATACTTCTGTGATCCAGTTAGTAGAGGGATTTTCAGTCCAAGATTTACAGTGTGACAAAAGAAAGGTAGGAAAAATACTACATAATTTGGAAAAAAAATACTAAAATACTGTTGTAATATCACTCTAAATTTCAAATAAATTTAAGTGTGGATTTTAACAAGTTATGATTAAAATTAAAGATAGTTTTTAGCTTATATATAACTTAAAATTTTTTGGTATTTTTTTAAATAGAAAATTATAATTTAAATACTTTTTATTAGCGTTAACTGGAACACAGAAGCTTTGTATATTTGAACCGATTCGGTCTGTTGCACTGCGGTGCTATGAGCTATGTTAAATGCATAGGACTGTTTCATGTTTGTTCTTGTTCGTACTTGTTGCTGCTTGTTTAGTTTTGTTTCTGTTGTTGTTGTTGTTGTTTCTGCTGTGGTTGTTGTTGCTCTTTTGGTACATTTGCTTAGTTATTATACTAAATTGGACTACTAAAATTGCTGGGGTCTTATTTATGTTGTTTTTGGTTGGGTTTAAGCGTTATTCAACTAGATTCGAATTCGAATTCGAATCAAATGTGGCCTGTTTTGTGGGAATCTTTTGTTACACATTTAATTTGTTAGTTAATTAATTTGTGGTTGTTTTTGGTTTATTCAAGCTCTGGCCCCTGGCACAGTTATGTGTGTTAATTATGTAATTAGTTAATAATTAATATGCCTCATTCGTTTTATTGTCGTTATACTCTATGACTAAATAAAATGTTTTGTCTTGGGCTTAACTAACTAGTACATAGATGTAATGTATTTCTTCCAATTTATCAATTTTCAACCTTTTCTAATACAAATGAAGAACATTTTCCTTTGAAGCGATTATTATTGAAGACAATTTAAATTAAAGCTTGATTTTTTTTTAAATTTTTAAGTGTTTTGTTTATGGTTTTCATTTGATGCTTGAATTGTTTACTATTGTTTATTAAATTGTTTATGTACAGAGTTCTATTGTAAATTAGCACGTAATTATTACGTGGCTTATAAGAGTATTTATGCATTGTTTTATAATTTATTTTTATGTTTTTGTTTATTTGTTACTTTCATTTACCATATTTATTTATAAATATCACTTAATTGACGAGTGTTTGGTTTCTGTTACTGTTATTAAATGTTATTTATTTGTTACATTTCGTATTAAGTATTATTCATTCAATTTGTTAACAATTTCACTAATTAAAATTTATGTTCTTAAGTTTTTCTTGTGTAAAAATTGCAGTTAAAATCACAAGTGTGTGTTTGTTGTTGTTTTTGTTTTTATTTTGGAGATAACGATTTAATTGGTACCATAATTTCAATTTTATATCAATCGCTGTCTGATTGTCTGTTGTTAAGTATTTCATAATTATTTTTATTTTTTTTTTGCATAGTAAGAAGTGTGTAAAAGTGTGTGCGCTGCACTGATTGCTGTTATCAGTTTATCATGTTATCAGTTATCAATTATCTATGAACCGTTCGAGCCTGTTCGATGTGTTAACTTAAATAAAACTCAATCAATCAATGCTCACAGAGTATACAAGTGTGTGTGTGTGTGTGTGTGTTTAAAATAAGTTTCTTAGAAACTTTGACCAAGGCCTAAAATATATATAGTATATAGCTAGAGTATAAAGATGTATATATAATATATTAATAAATGTTAATGTTTTGTGGAAGCTTTCTCGTATAGAAGATATCATTAATGCAAATTTTGATTTGACTTTAGTTAGACTAAATGAAAGAAAACACTTTGTATGGTAAGAATATTCGTTTAGCGTTAGGATAATTAAATACAAGTTAGTATATATACTATATATATGTCTAATACGATAGTAATAAAAGTTCTCACTGGTACAGGTAGGACTCTGGTACTCAACTGATGCTTCACTCCCATTCCCTAACCCGATTGGGTTTCACTTAGCTATTTAGACGATTTGATTCGATTGGATTCAAGTTAAAATTGCTCTTTTGGAATCTTTAATCACTTGAGTTTTGTAGTTTTATTTTGGCTTTTTAATGTGTGTTGTTGTGTGAGGCGAGAGGAAAGTATTTGAAAATCTACTATTTTTGTTGGTTTCTGTAATACTTTGATATTTGTACTTGAACAATCGGGTACGCATAATCTATATAATCTAGAATTGTTATAAAAACCAAAAGGATTTAAGACACAAATAAACCTCTCTTGAAATTCTGTTATACAATTGTTGCTAACTAGTTTAATTGTTGTTTTAATTTAATTAATAGCGATCTCTATGTTGTTTTATTTGTTTTAATTTAAAATACTTCCTTTGGCATATGTACATTATATATAAAGTATATTGAGTTATATACTGGTATATATTGCTTTAAAGAAACTGAGAATTCCATTAGTTTAGACTACGACGCGTTATCTTTATCTTTTCTGTTAGTTATACTATAAGTGTGTATATAATTCTATGTAATAATTATGTATCGTATTTTGTTATTTATTGTATTGTATAATTTTAAAACAACCTTCAAAATATCTTCGAAATCGGCCGATATATATATATGTATATATACGTATATATAGACTGACTGATTGATTTGACGACTAAACGAAAAGACCAACCGTTTGGATTAGTTCTGTAACTATATGCTGTATATGTTATACTATATATATTAGTATATATATTAAGGTTAATGTTAGTGTAATCATTTCTTGTTGTTCTTCTTGTTTTTGATTTGTTTTGTTTTCTTCTTCTTTGAGTATTACAACTGTACGATTTAATGCACGTTTTTGTTAACACAGAGTTTATATTGATTTCGTAAACTAGACTAAGACTAGGACTAGAACTAAGACTATCACTAAGTCTAGCGTTTAAGCCCAACTAAACCCGGCTGGACGCACAGCGCACTGTTACCAAGTTTAGCTTGGACTGGATACAGTTAAGTTCCACAAATCTGATGAATTTTTAAATAGTTGCCTCATTTTTCAAGTATCTTATTAAAAGCGACTATAATATTTATGTGTAGCTTTAAACGGCTAGATTAACAATGGTGCCAGTAGGCTGACAAATTTCTCTCAGACTGGAGATTGTCAACTTGGGCGTTTCCCGCCCACTCCTGTCGACTGGCTGGCTGAAGAGGTGCTGCTGCTGCTGCTACTGCTGCAGTTGCTGTTGCTGTTGCTACGGCTGCAACTGTTGCTCATGGTGTTGCTACTGCTGCTCTGGTTTAGCTGCGGTTGCTGCTGCTGCTCCAACTCCATTCCCTCGTTCACTGAAGGTCATCTCTGCTCATCTTCAGTGCCAGCTGCAGCTGCTGGCGGCTGTTGTTCCTGCTGCACCTGCTGCTCGGGATTGTAGTCGTAGAACACTTGCGATGTGTCGCCCTGCACATTAACATCGATGGGCCGCATGTCGTCCAGGTTGTCCAGACTGAAGTCACCACGCGGCGGCTCCTTGGGACTGTCGACCATGATGTGCACCGTGGGCATGAGACAGCTGTCCATGTCGCGGTCCATGCCGCTTTCGGCGGAGCCTGTGCTGATGCGTATTTGTGGTGGCTTCGGCTTCTCCTGCCGCTCATTCTCCTCGTCGTCCTCCTCATCCTTGTACTCCTCACTCTCGCGATGCACCAGCACATGCACCAACGTGGCATTATCCGGCCGCAAGCTGAGCGCATGTCCATGCGAAATTGGATGTGTTTGTTGCTCTGGCGATGGTTTGGTCACAATAACTTCTGGTGCGGGACCTTCCGCTGTGAACGGGAGTGGGAAGAGAAAAGAAACTTTAGTGCTACATATTCCAGGGGGTAAAGTAAATGCTTTAAATACAAATCACACATACAGACATAAGCGTTCTTGTTAACTCTTAAAGCGCTTTGTGCTGATAAACCTCTTTCTAGGGGCGGTTTCTTGCGTATAAAACTAGAGGCGCGTTTTCGCGTCGGAGTTGCTGCCACCATCTGCTGTTGCTCGACGTTGATATGGGCGCCAGCAGTGGTTGCCACAGTGGCGGAAACAGAGGCGGAGGCGGATGTGGAGGATGTTGAGGTTGAGGTTGTGGTGTTGTTGGTGTTTATTGCAGCTGTTTTGTGGGTGAAATGCACGCATTAGTGTCTTAGGATCGTGATTAACACAAAGTACAGAGTTACAAATAGTAAGTAGGTTGTGTGACAAGAGGTTAAAGTTCACAGAGGGCTAGACTAACCGGTACTCGTAGAGTTCATAGACTCTGGAAGCTTGCTAATCAACCCACTTAGTTTTATAATAATCGGGCATGTTAAAGAGAAGTTATATAATAGTTATAGTGCAAGACATAAACTTTAAACTACGAAAGCTCAACCTTAAGTACCGGGTATCTTATAGTCGATGACTCGACTATGCTTCTTAGTCAAGAAGTTACGATTAAAATAGAGTATACGTAAAGGAGTATGTCATGAATTTTTAAGAATTACGAGTAACAACAAATTGCGAGTGTCTGTACAACGATTGAATGTGGTTTTGTGGTATTTTGTCAAAAATCAACGAGATAATCGATAAACGATAACAACTGAGATCGAAGAACAGCGATATAAAGTTCATAAAGTTTTAAAGAGAGCGAAAGAGAGAGACAAAGAGTAAGAGACTTAAAAGCCGCATGATAATGATATTAAACTATATACATAAATATGATGCGAATAAAGTTTGAGTCGATTAATCGATTGGTGCAGTCTAGAATGAAACGATTGTGCTCCGATGGACTCTGTGGACTATGTACAAAAGTATTTACATATATAAAAGTGATTTTAATTTTTTTTTTTTGTGGTAGTTTGGTGGCTTTTGTTGGATTTTTTAGGCACTTGTCAATAATTACTTTTTCTATGTACTGAAGGTGAGGTTAAACTGTCATCGACAGCATCCTGATGACGCAAAAAGAAATTATAAAAGCTTCGGCGACGACTTGCTCTAGGCGCTTCCACAAATATGCTACCGCTAATGATATATAGATAATAATAGATAATAGATAATACAAATCATAATTACAAAACATAAGTTTGCTTTTTGGTTCGGTAGAGTCGGTAATTAGAGAGATTTTTGTAGATTATTAAGACAGTTATAGTATGGATACTTGGATCGATTCTTTGGCTGTACTTTAAGATACATATACATTATAGTAGGCACTGCAATTTTTTGACGAAAATACGGATTCAAGTTTGGTCAAAGAACTGTACATAAAACAAATAAAGAAGAAGCTGTAATAGTTGTTTAAGCTGTACATATTTAATTAAACTTGGAATAAACATATATAAGAAGTGGGTGTAGAATTCTTTGAGAATTTTGCTTGCTTTTAAGCGATGTTTAAAGCAGCAAAGCTTTAAAGATAGCTCTTAAGTTGTATCGAATTGTTGTTTTGATCAGTTTTGATAGAACTCTGTGTATAAAACATAGCATAGGTCAAATAATTTGCTACAAATTTACTTTAACTGCACAGAAAAAGAAATTGAAGTTGAAATATATTAAAAATATTGAACTAACTTGAGTAAGAAACTAAGACAGACTCGTCAATTACAAGACTTTTTGTAAGACAATTAAATTGAGAAATACTTAAATAGTTCTTCTGTGTAGTTCTAGTAAACTCAGCACACTTATTTGACCCACTGTTTTGTAGTTTTGGGTAGTATGGCATGTGGCTACATTGAAAGTAATACAAACTATAAAAAGGTACAATGATTATCGTGACAGATCTGATATATGAAATTAGTTCAAGCAGAGCGACTGAGTTAGCAACTTAGAAGATAAATCAACTAAAATTACGCATTCAGTAGTCTAATCAGTAATTAGTCTCAGAAAGTTACTTTTTGGATAGGCCTCTACTTACAAATGATATCATTATTTTTACTGAATTTGATTTAAGAACTGCTGATTAAGTTTTAAGTTTTTGAGTTGTAGTTTTAGTTGTTGTAATAGAGAGTTTGCTTTGCTTTTGGTTGAATGAGTAGCGAGATATTTGGGATGTTCAAAACTAGTTAAAAAGTCGATTGTAAATATAGATAAATATATATTATAGTATATACTATTTATAGTATGAGTGAGCTGGTTTTAAGTGGCGGCGAGAAGAGAACTTAAAACAAAGTTTGCAAGATTTGCTAGTAGTTGTTGTTTTGTAAGATAATTGATTGATTGTTTGATTGTTGTTATTGTTGTTGATGATGTTAACTAACTTTGCCTTTACCTAAGTAATTCAAGCCACTAGGCTGGGAGCCACTTCTTAATACGGCTGTGACCATATCTGCGAGCAAGGACTCATAGTTTAGGGAGATACAAGAGGATATGCTAAAAATAGGGCTCAATTTTTATATATGCACATTGTGGAACACGAAAAAAAAACATTAGAGAAATCAAGTAATTATTTATGGTTGAATTTTTTCTTTTTTGTTGCATGTTTTTTGCTGTTCGATGATTTGTGAAAGCCTTTCGTCTAAAAATTGCATTTCGAATCACGTATATGGTTACTGAGTGTAGCTGTGTGTGTGTTGTGGTGTGTGTATGTAGTTGTGTGTGTGTGTGTGTATTGTGTGTGTAAGGTTAAGGATTAACTACCGTTTGCCCAGCTCATCGCTTTGTTGCTTAATATCCTTGACCACATCATCGGCTCCAGAGACAAGCATCAGCGGTAAATTGAGCCAAGGGCCTGCGAGCTCACTGAGATCAGAACCATCCGAGGCGCGGGAGGACTTCCGGGAGGAGGCGCGACTGGAGCAGGCAGTGCCACGACGGCTTACCTAAAAGAAAAGAAAGAGTTTAGTAGCTGTTCTTTGATTTTAAATCCCCTCAGCAGTCTTGGCATGCATCAAACCTTAACCCATTTTCTTCTTTCCTCCGCGCTGCTCTTGTCGAGCACAGAAAACTCACCTGCAGATGGAAGAAATTTAGAGCGGAGAGCTTCGATTGCCAGCCGCCAGGACTGGAGTTCTGTGTGGCGCTATCTCCAGAATTGGAGCGTTCTTTTTCCCGTTTGCGCCTGCGAAATGACAGCGATTTGGTATTAGCAGAGGTTAAAAGTAGTTGGAAAGGCTACAGTCGAACTAACCGACTGCAAAAGACTCTGTACAATTAAATTAAATAGAGGAATAGGGAGCTGAGCACATATTCCGTAAGTTACACTACTTAATAATGATATTCTACCGACGGTTTGTATGACAGCTATATGATATAGTTGTCAGATGTCAACCAAAGTCGGTCCAGAGATCAAATATAACACTAATTACAGCATGTAAGAATTAGAATTAGGTACAAAGATTGAAAAGAGGCTTTAGTTAATCATACAGACAAACCTAACAAACTCTTCAGACATTCAAGTACGGGGTCTCATGAAAGAAAGTATTGTAGGGTGTTTAAGTGTGTTTGTTTGTGTAGTACCGCAAATAGTCTTTCCATGCGGTCTGAATGGTCTTAGCCGCCTTTTCCTGGCGCTTCCAGATCCGCGTCGATGAAACAATTTCCAATTCTTTGCGGGTTGGAAACTGTTTCTTGAACTTGACATCCATTTGTTCCTGCAACTGTTTGAAGTTATCGGTCTCCTCGACATGACCTAGCACGTGCTTAACTAGCGCGTGCAAAATGTCGAGACAGTGTATTTTATTGCCCTTAGAGATGGGCAGATTAAATGACACTAAAGCGACATTATTGGGCTTCGAGATGCCCAATGGTGGATCGAGTGAGGCAATAAAATCGGACAGTTGCGAGAAGTGTATAAATTGGGTGGCATGTGGATCATATCTGTAACGAAATCAGTTGCAAATAAACATTAATTTCAAACTCTCTTACTATCAAATATCCTTAATTTATGTCTTAGTTTGTCGAGATTAAAAACCTACTTGGACCAACGTATGTAAAACATTTCCAAGTCATCTTCAACGATTCCAATCTCCTCCTCCTGATGCGCCTGATTGAAATTCTCCAGTATGATGGCAATATACATGTTGATCACAATCATATAACTGATTATAATGAAGCTCGTAAAGTATGTGATCGCCAGCAAGGGATGACCGCAGTCTCCATTCGTTTGTCGATTGAAAAACGGGTCACAATCCGGCGGCTGTATCATCAGAGACTCCAACACATCATTCCAACCCGCCGATGTCATCAGGCGAAACAGCAGCTGCATGCTGCGGCCAAAGGTCTGAAAGTTGACCATGTCATCGAGTGCGCCCTGTAGCTTGACATGACCAAACAGCGACATGCCTAATATGGCATAGATGAATGTAATCAGTCCGAGCAGTGCGCCAATATTAAACAACGCCGGCAGCGAGACAACCAAGGCGAAAAGTAGTTTCCTTATGCCCTTGGCAGCCTTAATGAGTCGCAGAATTCTGCCAATACGAAAGACACGCACCACACGCAACAGCGTGGGACTTATGGGCAAATCAATCATGATATCCTCCATTAGTATGCCGAAGATGGAGGCCAGCACGAGCAGGAAATCAAAGACATTCCAGGGTACTGTGAAGTAATGATAACGTAGTCCCACAATCTTGACAATGGCCTCTGTGAAGGGTGTTAAAACGAATGATTAAACACAAATCGAAAGAATTTGAAGACACTTCCCTAGGGGGAAAGTGAGTCGACTTACCCAGACCAAAGACAGTGGTGAAAAAGGCATTGCTTACTTCCAGTATAAAGAACACCGCATGTGGTTGATCGTAGTGCTCGATGCCCATAGTAAGCATATTGAGAAAAATCAGTACAAATATCGCAATTTCGAATCTGATGGCGATTTGTATGTGGTTAATTGGTACATATATTTTGGAGATAAAAGTCACAGATAGCCATTAAATAATTCAGTAGGAATTAAGTACAAACTTCGGCTACAAACCGAAGCTCAAATGCTACTCAAATAGCTAGCAAACATTTGAGTAGCATTATTTAAAGTTAAGTTTAAAACTAAAGCTAGTTTATATACATGCTTATAATACATTTAAATATGTTATACCCCCCACTGGATTATGTAGAACCCTTTAGAATGGTATCAACACTGTCTAGAATATTTGTTGATTTTCATGCTTACACTTCACTCAAATGCAAATTGGAAAAGTGCTTAGAAATAAGTATAGAGGAATGCAGTTAAAGTAATACTTAGTACATAAGGTGCTCTAAAACATCTAGGCATATCTTTATAGAGTATTCGAAATTAGAGTATTTGCATTTCTGACGGCGTTTGAGCGACTTCTTTTCCAGTTTTTTTTTATATTTTATTATTTGGGTTACAAAGAAGCGTCAAACACCCTTCGATTTTTGTTGAAAATGCGGAGAATGTGAAGTGTTCAAATGATTTTTATCACCAAATCGAAAATTGGAAAATCGAAGAAAAAATAAAGTCAGTTTTTATCAGAGATCTTAGAGAAAGAGAGTGTGTGTGTGTGTCTTAGGGTGTGTTGTGTGTGCCTAGTTCAGAGTATTAAAACTAACAGTAAAGTAAGTAATTAAAACTATAGTTAGTTATAGATAATTATAGTTTAGTTAGTTAAGTTAAATTTTTTTGCTTGATTTTCATTGTTCTTTTCTTTTTTGTTTACCTTCTCGAATTGGATAAATCATAAAACATAGCTAAAAAATGATTTATAGGTCGCTTAATAACTTTCTGTGGTTTCTTTCGTCCCAATTTTTTCATAGCGGTGTAATAATGTTTTTGAGATTCGGTGAGAAACATTTCCAACACTCCTCCTTCATACTATAAAAGTGATGAGAATAGAATGAACACATTTATTCATATATACAAATACAAATCCACAAATTAGATAAATAAATACATATATATATAGGAGAGTGGATAACACAGGACAACACACTCTATATACATCATACATAAATACTTAAAATATTTCATATATATAACACTCAACAAAACTGATTCGACAAATACATCAACAACTTTTTGGGGGTTAGGAAATTTGTACAGTTTCGTGGTGAGTTCAGTGTGGTGTATTTGAAGTTAGCGTCTGGGGAGTTATATATACAGACGAGTTTTGAAGGTACAAGTGTATAGAGTAGCAAGAAGTCAAGTCAACAACTAATGACATAGGCCAAATGAACTTACCTTCTTCTTGAGCATATTGAAATTATCAATGATAACTCCAATGAACAGATTGAGTGTAAAGAACGATCCGCAGACAATAAATATAACAAAATAAATATAGGCATATAAGTTAGCTTCTCTCTGGGGCTGCAGATCCACGCCACGGGCATCCACCGCATCTGCCATCACCTCCATCCAACCCTCAAAGGTGGCGACCTGCAGCAGTGCCAGATATCCCATACCGACATGATCGAACGTTATCTTCGAATTGATCCACGTGTAATTCTGTCTAATGCAATCTAATTTATCATTCACTTCCTACAAAAGTCCAAAAAATAATCAATTAATTGCATGTTTTATATATTTAAGTATTAGTTTGATTATAAACTTTGGGAGCACGTTAAGTTGATGGGTTATACTCACGGTAATTGGCAGCAACTCGCCCAACTCATTGACGCATTTGAAAAATTTACCACCAAAGAATTGTACACCCATTATGGAGAAAATCAACCAAAAAACTAAACAAACCAAGAGTACATTGAAAATTGATGGGATTGCGTACATGAGAGCATTTACTACAATCCGCATTCCTTGCCACCTGGAATAGAAATGTTTCATGAAACTCATACTTTTACTAAACGGGGGGATTTGGGGAGTTATTTGGTTGGGTAAATGGTCACGATACTACAAATGCGTTACTACAATTGTTTTGGGCCAATTCGTTAACCGTTTATCAGTTATCAAACTCAACTACATTTAAAGTTTATGTACAAGTAAAATAGTTTTTGAAATTTAACTTTTGATTTTCGTATTCA
Organism: Drosophila acutilabella; assembly: GCA_035046005.1. Lineage (NCBI taxonomy): Eukaryota > Metazoa > Arthropoda > Insecta > Diptera > Drosophilidae > Drosophila > Drosophila acutilabella. The sequence goes on along the minus strand of JAWNOK010000024.1, from coordinate 18,588,638 downwards.
CGTATTTACATAATTATTTTATGATATGAACTATTCGTTAGCTATGTACAACTATATAAATATATTAAACATATATTTTGGATTTATGGCGATGCAATGTGGTCTGGTCTACGTATTTCTATTCGAAATTCATAAAGAACACGAGATTGTATTAAACACTGCACAGCTCTGGCTTCCATTGGGAAGAAATTAGTTGACATAACAAAGGCGAAGAGACCTACATGAAGAGCTGACTGTATACAGTTTGGTTTAGCAATTAGTTAATCAATAAACACGGCCTAGTTTAAAGCCCAGCTCCGAGGTGCCATGCTTACCTAGAGATGGCTCGCAGCGGACGTAACGCTCGCAGAGTGCGCAGGGAACGCAACACCTTAAGATTCTCGTTCTCCTCGATGAGCAGCGAAAAAACAGATACCTAGAAAACAACAGTCCATTAATATCATAGCAAATACCCTTTCGCTAGCAGATATTGTTCACAGCTGACTTACAAACACTATGATAAAGTCGAGTATAGTCCAAAAGCTTGTAAAGTATTTGGAGAATCCCAGCGCAAGCCATTTGAGCACCATTTCGACCACGAAGATGAGGCAGAAGGAGAAGTTGGTCCAGTAGAGCACACGCTTCAGCGTCTTATTGCTGTCCAAATATATGTCCTCGAAGCAGAGCGTAATACTCGACGCAAAGATCAGCACTAGCACAAACCACTCAAAGGCCGGAGTATCGACAACCGTCAAGACAGCCGTTCTCACCCGTGTCCAATGCTTGGCACTCGGTGTGTCCATGCACGACATGAACCAAGGACACCGAAAATAGAAGCTGCAATAAAAAGTGTTTAATAAATGGAGGGAACTATATAAGCCATAACTTACTGATCGTAACACTTTTGGGGGAAACAATCGTCTGGGACTTTTGGCGGCTTTGCCTGGCCGAAGCTCGGAAAAGTCATGGGATCATTGTAAGCGCCCTGCGAGTTACGTCTCCCACCGACAGTGAGATCGTCTACGTAGGAAACCAAACAATGCCATGGTTTTTCGGTCAAACGGGAGAATTTTGATGTAGATTTTTGTTGTGGCTCAGTCTTTTCATCATTCCGATCTAGTTTGGCCTGTTCTGACAGGGACATGCCCATGCCCATGGCCATGCCCATACCCAGGCCGCCGCCCATGCCCACGCACACACCCATGCCGGAATTGCTATCGGCTGCTCCCGAACTGCGGGATTCGGTGCGTGCGGATTGAAAGGATGCGGCTTTGTCTAGTGTCGATTGTGGATGCTCGGCGCGTTGGCGTCTTCCAGTGGACGCCACGCCCACAGCCTCTGGGTGCACAACTGCGACAGCTGCTGTGGTTGCTGTGGTTTGCAAACTGTTGGCATGATAATGCTGCTGATGCTCCGTTAAAGCAGCCAGCGGTGGTGTTGCCTTCAGTGTTGATATTTGCGTCAGTGTTGTTGGCTCAATGCTCGATTTCAAACATGTTGCTGGCGTGATCGATTGCTGCTGCTGGTGCTGCTGTTGTTGCACGGCGACAACATCGCGACACATTTGCTTCTGTATCAACAGATTCTCATACGAATTGGTGCTCTTAAGTGACATACTGTCCATGCGCAACTTGTCGCTATTGAGAAATTTTCTTGGCATTTTCTCCGACTCGATGCGCAGCGTGGAAATTGGTTTCTCCTCCTCTGGCAGCTCCTCGACGCGCTCGATCAGCGACAGTCGCTTGAAGCGATCAAATTGCACACTAAATGGATCAATTTTCCGCCTCATAAATGGCGATTGTGTGTTGCTAGTTGAACCAGTGTTGTTGCCACTTGTGGCGGCTACAGCGAGTGCCTCCATGGCCGCAAAGGGCGCATGGATTTGATCACAGATTTTGCGTATTTCATTCGATATGCTAAAGTCCTCATCGATCTTGCGCTGCTTCTCCAAGCTGCGACGCTTCAGCTTCACCGACTGACGATTCGCTGCAGCGCTGACAGACTGTGAACGTCGCGGCACAGTGGACAGATCGTAGCTATCATAGGGATTCAGTGGATGCACTACCTCATCGGCTGTTGTGCGCTCCGAGGCGCCCGTTATGATCGCTATATGATCCATTATTGCTTTAGTGGCCTCGTCTGCGGCAGGAGATGGCTCCGAGAGCGTGGAGATTTTACGCTCCAGCGAGCTAGTGGAACGCTTAATCTCCTCCAGCTCCTTTTCGAAACTCTGTATGATATTGTCAAATTCGGAGTGCTCCATTAGGGGCTCACTCTCCTGCTGATCGTGGCCATGATTGGAGCTGTTCCGCGAGTCCAGTGTTTGCATTATGGAATTGGAAATGTAACTGAGATTCGATTTGAGGCTGTTGTTGGTCAGTTTCTTCTCGCGGAACAAGTCCTCGTCATCCTGCAGAAACTGGAACAGTTCCTTCTGATCACAATTGAGCAGTTCCTCGCGCAGATTTGCCTGCGACAGCAGCTCATCCTGCTCCAGGGATATGGAATTCAGCGAGTGTCCACTCGAGTGTCGCCTCATGGCGCTCTCCTCCGACTTGAGACTTCTGGAGGGCAGCAGCGATCGCTGTGACTGTCCGCTGGATTGTGACAAACGATCCAGTGACTTGCGATAACTTGGCGAACGAGTCAACAGTGATTTCTGGTACTTGAGATACGCCTCGTCCGCATCCTGAAGCGAATCACCGCGTGCCAAGGAGCCACTGCGCTGATCTGGCGCATAGGCATACGGATCAGTGTCCGTGGAATTGTATTGTCCCAGCAGACGCAGCTCAATGGACTCCGTGTAGGTGGCCTCGTCCCGAGAGTCATTCTGCTGGGTGCCCACACCCGACGAGATCTGATGCTGCAGTCGACTGCGCTCCAATTGGCCAAGATTTGTGATACAGCCATTTTCATTATGACCACTGCTCGCAACTGACTGCATTGCAGACTCATAGGTTGGAGGCAGACTGTCATGTGGCTCCCGCAGCTGCTGCTGTTGTTGTGGCTGCAGCTGCAGCTGCTGGGTATCAGCCGGTTGAGCAGACTCCTCGTATTCCAGGCCATCGACAATTGTGTGCAGCCCGTCGCTGAGCGGAATTTGAAAGCCGAAATCTGAGCCAGAAACTGGACGGTTCATAGATTCCTAAAAAAGAGTAAATAAAACCGTTTGAAAAGGAATCTTGTTGCTTTATAGGAATCTCTTACCTGATAGCTCAATCTATGAAACTTTGTTTCCGCCAGCAGAGCGGGCTTGTCGATCTCCCTGGTTGCCACTGTGGTGGCATGAGCCTGCTGCTGAGCCTCGAGCACAATTTGCTGAAACTTCTCAGCAAATTTGCGCTCCTTGCGATCTTTGCGCTCCTGGCGCTTCTTGCGTATGAGATCGCGTACACGCTCAATGCTCCGAGCGAGCTTCGACTCCTCGCCCACCTCCTACATTGAAGAGAAAACAGAGCAATTAGACCAAATGCTTAAATAGGAGTAGAAAATTCAACTCAAGAGTTTCACTACGATTATATTTTGGAAAAAGACAAATTCACATTTAGATTATATCCAATACACTGAGCATAATTACGAGCTAAGAACAGCAAAAGCAAGGCAAACACAAAAGTTGCAAATTTAACAACAAATATATATAGAAATAGTTAATAACAATTGGTATGCAACAGCTAAATGGGGATTATTATTTACACACGGTTTAAATTTCTTTGTTTTTTAAGTTTTTCTCTTTTTTCAGTTAACAAAAAATAAAGCAAAGTATTTGTTTAAATAGTTTTAAGTTTTAAGTTTGTTAAATTACCTTTTTCTTGAAAATCTGTTTAACGTTTTGGTGTATTTAAAAGTATATTTTTTTGGGGTTTTATTTTGTTAGTTTTGTTTTTTTAAGTGTATTTTGTGTGTGTGTGTTAAAAGTAGTTAAAGTTTAAACGCATTGTGCAAAGTTAGTAACAGAGGTTTTAGAGTTAATTAAAATTGAGTGCAAAATGGAAAGATTATCACATATAGTATATATATTAAATATAGACTTAGACACTGAGACTTAGACAGGATTTAGGAGACATATCAAATGCATAAGACATACACTAAAGTAAACCAAATTAAGTTAATGGAAAACGTTTAAAGTTTCGACCAATAAGTCGAAAGTTCAAATTAGTTAATACATTTAGATTAATTGACATTAACAAACGCAAATAGTTGAAATGTGTATGGGAAATTTGGTTAATAATTTAAAGATTGTGTCGTGTATTTTACACTTTTTGTTTCATAAAAAGTGCTATACATTTCTGACTGTGTATGTGTATAATTCAATTAGATTTTTCAATTCTTTTGTGAGTTGATTTTGATTTTGTTTATAATTAATTACTTGGCTAGGAGAACAGAGACACACACATTCTCACACACAACAAGTGCAAACATTGTAAATTTAATAAATAATTGATTTTTTTTAGAACTAAATTTGTTTAGCTTTTTTGGATTTTAATGGACAAACGGCGTGGCTTGTGGGCCACTATTTTGGAGCATTTAGTTTTTCCTTTTGTTTAATTGAACATTGATTGGCACACACACATACAGTAGTTTTACAAATACACACATAAAATAACATAAACAAATTGTTAAATGGAAAACGCATCGAACTTGCCTCTTTTTTGGACTTGAGCTCCTCGGAATTGAAACTGTTGAGCAACAAGGCCAAGAACAAGTTGAGCACCATGAAATTTCCCATGACCAGGGTGGGCAGAAAGATGGCAAAACAGGTGGAAGCTCCTTGCTGCAAATGGTAAGACAGTAAGTGAGTTGATAACTAAAAGATTTCCACTTTTAATACCTCCTCTTCCGCACGCATGCAGTCCCACAGCGGCTCGATCCATTCGCCACACAGTATGCGAAAAATCATCATGAATGAATGAAAGAAATCATTAAAGTTCCATCTAATGAGGAAAGTAATGCATTAATTGATTTATTTCATATATTAGTTTAGAGGGAACCCACCTTGGCACAGGATCGGGATCAAATTTCTCGGGCGTGTAGTCTTTGGAGAACAATTGCATGCCAATCACAGCGAATATATAGATGACTATAACTAGGATCAACGTGAGGTTGCCGAGTGCACCAATTGTGGATATAATAATGCTCAACAGCACCTTCATCGTTGTCCAAGACTGTGCCAGCTTCAACACGCGCAACTGCCAAGAGAAAAACAGTTAAAAACTAGCTAGAAAACGGCTTAAAAGAAGACTTACCAAGCGCAGACCACGCAACACACTCAAGCCATCGACCAGCTCAAAGATAATGTCCAGTAAACTGGCCGTGACAATTAACAGATCGAAAATATTCCAACCACAGAGGAAAAACTCCTTCGATAGCGCCATGAGCTTAACAATGCACTCGAAGGTGAAGATCGATGTGAAAACCTGAGGGGAGAATAAAGACTTAGTTAAGTTTAAGATCAATTGTTTAACTGGCAGCTAGATTCACCTTATTGCCCACATCCAGCGCATTACGAAAGGCCGGACTCATGCCGTGATGCTCCATGGCCAGAAAGGCCGTATTGAGTACAATGCAGAGCGTTATGGCCAGCTCAAAGAGCGGATCTCTGACCACCTTGTAGAGACAGTTCTGGAACTGCAGCCAGCTCTCGTAGTCGGCACAACAGTGCACACAGCGATCACAATTGCGATCGGGTAGATCATCTACAAAGCATTAACTTTATTATGTATATCTCCAAGATGAACAACAGATTTCTTTACTCACCAATGACAACCACCTCCGAGGAGAATTCCTGATGCAGCGCATAGACATTATGGTTTTTGATTCTGGCAATGTTTCCATTGCACTTAATGAGACGTACTTCACGTGGGGATAAGGCCAGCTCCACAGTAGACACGTGTCCCAGCTCATTCACCGTGTCCTGCTCTTCGTGATCATCCACAACCCCAGAATCATCCTGCGAGGACTCACGATTTACGCCACCGCTGGAATTGGAGCTCGTCTGACGACTGCTCGTGATGAGTTGGCCCTTGTAGTCCGATGGATATAGCATATTTGGATTTTTGACACTTCCACCCTCCCGGAAACTGATGCGAGTCTTTTGCTGTTGTTGCGATGTTGCCGCTGTCTGTTCGCCGTTGACCGATTGCTGTGGCTGTTCCTGCTGCTGTTGTTGTTGTTGCTGCTGCTGTTGCTCCATTTGTTGGTATTGCTTTTGGGCCTGAAGCGTTAGAGCCGTGGGACGTTCACTGGTGCTATGACGTGGACTTGGTCCTGGACTCGGAGTAGCCGAATTGGATTTGTTGTTGTGCTCGTTCTCGTTGCCATTGCTACCATTGTTGCTGGACGTCTCCTTGCCGCCCTTCGTCTTTTTTCGACGTGTCTTCTTCTTGCTGTAGGAGGCCAGCAGCACGCCCTTGCGGGAATCAATCTTCTTCTTGTTATTCTTATTGAGCTTCTTTACATTCAACACTGAAGGATCAAAGCTGAAGGTGGAATCATCGCGATGATCCAACAGATCCTTCTTTCGCTCCTGTAAACAAAACAAAACTTTGGTAAATAAAAGTTTATTTTAAGCCAAACTGGTACTTACCTCATTTGTTATTTCCGCCTCCTCCTCGTAACTCAAGGCGACTACGGCTAACATCAAATTAATTAGGTAGAATGAGCCAAAAAACACAACCACAGTAAAAAATGTTACACTCATTGGACCACATGTTGCTAGCACCATATTGTAGACATTCTCCCAGTAGTCGAGTGTAATCAATTGGAATGTTGTCAGCATTGACCACATGAAGTTGTCAAAGTTCGTGTAGCCGTGATTGGGATTCTCGCCGACGCAGATGCACATGAAGCCGATGGGGCAGTGTCGAGCGCCCGTCAAGTTGCCACACAACATGGGCATCTCCTCGTCATCGAACATCCAGTTATCCGTATCATTAACCCATCTAAACAAAACATTTCAATCATTAAACTCAGCATTTTAAAGTTTCCACGCAACACTTAATTCAAATAACGGAATAATGAAAATTAGAGATCGCACTGTTAACCGAAAAGTAATCGTTATGTTAGCGTTAACAGCACAGTAGTGGCAATGTTAACAGAAGTAAAATAGGTGCTGCCAACGCCTTAAAATGCGCGCGCTTTTTGAATGTATTAATTTTCTTATTTTCATAGATAAATTTCCTGTACACTACTTACATTTGCCAGTCCAGATGCGAAATATTAGTCCAATCTGCGGGCACTGTGCGTACGCATTTATTTCGCAATTCACCCATATAGACCTGCAGGGCGAAGAGGGCAAAGACCATCAAACAGAATATAGTCAAGGTCATGACCTCCGCCAACTGGCGAAAGGAATGCAGCAATGCATTAATAATAGTCTTTAAACCAGGCATAATGGATACGGTCTTAAGGGCACGTAGGACGCGAAATGTACGCAAACCGGCTAAATTGCCAACCTCCATGCCAATGGTCGCATATCCACTGGTGATGACAACGAAATCCAGCCAATTCCATGGATTCCGCAAATACGTATACTTGTTGAGCAAAAAGCCTTTGGCAATGATTTTGATTACCATTTCAATTGAGTAAATGGCTAGGAAGATATATCTGCCAAAGAAAAAGAAAGTCAACTAGAAACTATCTAACTAATAGTAATTAACTTACTCAGCTTCCTCCACAGTTTCAGTCATGGCTAGGAAAATGCAGTTAAATAGAATTGTTGCCATAACGCAATAGTCAAAGAATTGATTTGTTGCTATATAGACGCACACGCGTCGCCATGGACTCCATGGATGGAAGAGGAAAAGACTTTTGGTGCCCGTAAAGCGATGGATGTAGTTCTTGCGAAATCTCTTCGACACCACACAAAATGTCTGCAAATAAAGAAAACATTTATTAGTTTAAGAGTTACGCGCTCAATGCGTGTTAACATGTTAGGTTGATTTGAGAATTATCGATGCCGATGTTGAGTTAATAATGCAGTTGCGCGTTAACAGAGTTGCTCCTCGCTAACACATTGCTCCTTACGTAACAGAACTACTCGATGCTATGCTGCTGTCATATAACTTATCGATACTTTTCAACTGTCAAGCCCGGCCACGCGAAGTAGCCAGCTAGACTTCCGTTTTCCAATCGTTCTTTCGTTCTCAGACCGTCTTCGAGACTACACGGAAAATGAGAGCTAAGGTAAAAACCAAAAAAATCTCATAAATCCATAAAGTGCAAGAAAAAATTACTAGTGTTAAATATTTAACGAAAACATGAATTCTGAAAACTAATTAAACTGTGTTTGTGTTTATTTATAGTGGCGTAAGAAGCGTATGCGTAGGTTGAAGCGTAAGCGCAGGAAGATGCGTGCAAGGTCCAAGTAATCGTATCGACTACATCGCCCAATTTAGTGGTAAGTACCAAGAAACTGTCCAGCGGAGCGCTAGCATTAATTGCACGCATCGTTTAATTGGAAGGCGCACGGCTGACGCAAGATTTTCTCTGTTTTTTGCAGGAACTTCTGACGTACAAAGAGAAAAAAAAATATGGAGATACCGACTGGGCAACTACGCGCCCGAAGTAATTTTTGCACACCCAAAGCTTCTCACAATGAAAATGTGCTTTTAGAGATTCATTTTGAAATTTCAAGTTGAAACTTTTCAATAAATTACTGGTTAAACAAAAGTTCCACACTAAAATTTGTTGTGTAAATTGTCATATGGAAAAAAAAAAGTTCCAGCGTGCTTTCTCAACATAACCAAATTTCTATGAATGGGCTGCGCGTGCACTGCACTAACGCAACTGGCCCGCTCTGTAAATACAGGTACAAGTCTATAGGTGGCTGAACCTTAATCGTGCGAATCGCCTGGATATTTAAAAGATTTGAAACCAACAGGGTCAGCGTAAAAAAAAGCCTTGCAGTGGAGGAAGTATCAGTGAGTACCAAGCAAAACAAGCGGCAAGTAGCACAGGGTTGTCAGACATGTGTGCTGCAGTGGACAGGGCTGTTAATGGTCTAATTAGTTCCGCGTCCAATCAGACTCGGCTAGGGCACACAGTAGAAACTAATGACTGCGGGGAATATGAACAAATCGATAGTTTCCGTATGCCTCTGGGCCCAACAGTAGCAGCAGCTCCACAAAGCAGTTTATTAGCGCTGTGATTTCTTTAATTAAGCTTGACAAAGGATAGTCAAACCTTCTCTCCGCCTGCTTGAAGGTCGTTTGTCACACATAAATGCCGTTCAGCCGACTAAGCAGAAATTTTAATGTAACAAGCAGAAATTACGATTGTGGCCATTTCTCCCTTTGCTCCACATCTACATTGTGTAAGTATGTGTGTGTGTGCTTTGTAAATTTGCATGTGCGCTTGCCGTCCGTTTTGTGTGAGTTGAGAGGGAAAGAGAAGACGGAGAGCAGCGGGCGCTTGCTTTAGTGTGTTGAACACGAGAGCTTAAGGAATAAGCGTGTGTATTTTAAGTGCACAAAATGAAAACTTCTGTCGCCTGTTGTTACAAAGATTGCAATTTCGAATTTTGTGGTTTTGTGAATTTATCACAGACTGCGCGACATGCATCTGCAAACATTGTTGCCACAGATGTGTTTGCTCTTCTCTTTCTCCAACCGGCTTAAAGTGGTCCATTAAATGCCATTAAACACTTTGATTTTCCGTTTGCAACGCAAATTTGCTTCGTCTCGTGCGTTGGGCGTACGCAAACACTTATACACATGTTCGCTCGCACTTACACACACACAGACACAGACGCCGCACGTAGGCGAACGTATTTGTGGCTGGCGTTGCCATGCAAGCGTGCGTGCAAATGTCTGGCAACATTTCGTTACATTTACGCCAGCCCTGGCCCAGCGGCGTTTCTTTAGCCATTTGAATGTGCATACTCCCCGTCCAACCTGCACAAAACCACACCACCTCTTGGCAGAGTTGCTTAAAAATATTTGGCCACGACACGTGGTACATATACATATGTATATATTACTGTGTACTGGGTAATGGAACGCCGCCAAGTCTTGAGTAAACTTGCATGTTCCTCTGTAATTTGTCCACTCTGGGCTGGCTGCTGCATAAGCCAAGGGGCAGGGCAACCGATTCCAACTGTGGCCAGTTTGTTTAAGCCAACCGTCACGTAAATTCTGTTGTCACATTGCTGCCTGCCGTCGCTGCTCGGGCCCTTTTAAAGGCAAACGGCAAACTGTGCATGACCCATTTCCTTACCGCAATGTGTAAACGTTTGTGTGAGTATGTGTGTGAGTAGGTCTGTGTTTGTATGTGTGTACTTATATTTGTATTTATATTAGTGTCGCTCTTGTCGTAGCTGTTGCTAAATTTACTCTCACTTTTCGAATGTATGTACACACACAGTGAGTTCAAAAAAATAGTGGCACGCCAATTACTTTTATGCAAAATTGTTAATGCCAATATTAATTAAGTTTGTTTGAACATTTTACGAAACTAACTTAATTAAGATGGCATCTGCAAGATTTCTGCCAACAAAGTATAATAAACAAAGTTAACTATGCCAATACTTTTCTGATACACTTTATGTGCATGTTCCCCCCACCCCAGGCTCTCTATCATGTGTGAGTGTGTGCGTATGTGTGTGTGAGCTAGACATTATGCTGATATCCGTTGCGCGCTTTGGCCGCTGCTTTCAAGTGGCCCACGAGGGCTGTTCTAGCCGTTTGCATTTCCATTAACCTCAGTTTGGCATCAAAAGTGCATTCATTTTCATTAAGTCGTTGCATTTGCACTTTTGCACAATAACAAAACAACAAAAACAAAAAAACAGAAAACAACGACGCGTTCCATTTCCGCCTGTGCCACTTGCTGTTTGCCAGTGTTGGAAAAGTGTCGAGGGAAAGCAACAAAACTGGCAAACTGGCACACAAAAACAACACCCTGTGTGACTTATTAATTAAAGGGAATGGGATGGGAAATGGAAGTGGATTCGGTGGAAATGGCGGAAAATGCAGCATTTTCATTGTGCACTCGCCAAGGGTTTTATAATTTCGTCAAGCAGCGCGTAACATGTATTAAAGGGACTGGGTAGAACCTATACAAAACTATATATAACTACTAGTTAAGCGTGACCTATAGGTTTAAACTAGTTATAAATTTGTTATTTGTGGTGATATCTTAACTTAGTTTTTGGATTATGTTTCTGATAGACTTAGTCAAATTCAAACCAATTTTGTGTATGATCCGATGGCTAACAAATCAATTTTTGGAATAAGAAACTACTAACAGACTATCAGATTTTGTTCCTAATTTACATTGGATCAGATCTAACTATATAAAGGTTAAGTTTGTTAGGTTACGTCGTTTAAAATCTGTGAATTTAAAGGGTATCTAATCTTCTTTACGCCCTGACTACTTTCCTATGTATTTAAGCTGTTTATTTTGCTGGGATTTCATGCTTACTTTTTTTGTTGGTTCTTTTGATTTTGAGTTTTTAGTTTTTCACTTTTTCACTTTTGACGGCACGCTAATCATATGCATAATCGTGGATATAAACGTAATGTCCGACTTACCTCCTCGTATATGAAGGTGTCAATCTCCTCGAGCGGTTTGCCGTACATGTGCTCCGGAAAGGGTTCAAATTTTCTGGGCAATACATCGCCATCCTCAACGGAGGCCTTGGTACGTGGATGGAAGCCATATTCCCGCACCAACTGAATATGACGATTCTCGTGCTTGACCTGCGACTTTTGCGTGTAGGCAACGACTTGCTGTTTGGCAACTGAAAACGACAAATAAAATGCCACAAAATGGATTAGGATTAAATTTGAGAAATGGATTCATATAGGTTAATGCATACACTACGCTAGGGTATCGACTAGGAAGATGGTGTACAAGTTCAAACAAGTGTTAAATTGATTTTTGAAAAGTCCTTCCACCCATTTACCTCTTTTTGCAGGGAAATGACTTTTCTCAGAAATAAATTTATTATTTAGGGGTTCGAATAGAAACATTTAGTTGGGATTTCACTTTTATTGCTGCTAGTTTTATATAAACTGTGCGCTGGTGTGTAAAAATCAAGGGGGAAACCTCTTAAATCCACTCTAATCAGTTTGCCCGTTTGAATAACAGTTTCTCGGAGATGCTTAGAGTTAGAAGCGCTAAATTTGGCAAGTAAACGGCTTTTATGTGCGAGCACAAAGTGTTTACTTAAATTCCTTAGCGCCACGCCCCTAGCGCACATAAAACGCAAAATAAATATATACCAGCGGTTTTCAGCGGGTTTTTACTCTACGCTTGCTACGCAAATTTAATAGTTTTATAGCGAGTAGTGTTGTCTAACGTTGTGGTAAGTTTTAAAGAAATCGGTGCAGCTGCAAAAAAGTTATGGCAAAACAGACCTTTAAGAAGTAAACTTTACAGGGTGTAAACTGTCGTTTAAGCTCCACTTTAGCGTACTTTGCTTATCTGTTACTACACAGGGTCTACAACAGTCGCTTTAACTCTACTTTGGTGCACTTTGAATCCTTTTTTAACCCTCCGCCCACAGATGAATAACGTGAACTCGCCAACTGTGCAGCTCTTGCAAGCAGTCGGCGGTGGCGTCTCTGGAGCAATCACAAGATTCATCACACAGCCCTTTGATGTGCTCAAGATTCGCTTTCAATTGCAAGTGGAACCGCTTATCCATCGGGATAAATCAAAAATCGCCTCATCCAAATATGTGGGCATGCTGCAGGCATTCAGTAAGATCTATCGGGAGGAGGGAACGCGTGGCATATGGAAGGGTCATCTGGCCGGACAAATGATGAGCGTAACGTATGCGATCGTTCAATTCTGGTCATATGAACAACTCCGTCATGCCGCCCATCAGTCGCCATTCTTCTCTGAGCACATGAACATGAGTTATTTCATGTGTGGAGGAATCGCCGGTTGTTTGGGCACAATTGCGGCTCAGCCATTCGATGTGGTCAGGACTCGGGTGGTTGCCGCTGATCCACATAGTCGTACCAGTAAATTACGTCCAGTGGGGGGTGCGTTTAAGGTCTTTCGTAATGAGGGATTTCGTGGTATTAGCAGTGGATTAACGTTGACTCTAGTGCAAATTTATCCACTGGTCGGTGCAAATTTCCTTTTTTACAAGCTCATTAACAAGGCGCTTGTCCTATTGGGTGAACGGATTACGAATGAGCCAAATCCAAAGCATACAATACCCGGACCGTTGCTCTTTTTCAGCGGCGGTTTATCGGGCGTTGTATCCAAAATGCTCATATATCCCGCTGATGTCATCAAGAAGCGCTCAATGCTCCATCACTTTGAGGGCGATCGTCAATCGTTTGGCGTCAATCCCCAGTGTCGTAGTGTTAAGCAGTGTGTCACTAACACCTGGCGGCACGAGGGACTCGCCGGTTTCTACAAGGGCATGCTGCCCACACTCTACAAGTCGGGAGTGATGAGCGCTTGTTATTTTACCATTTATGATTACTTTAATCATTATGTTACACATGCATATCAACAGTACGAAAGGTCCCTGCAACAGGAGCAACAAATGGCCAAAAAGTCCACGAAGACGAGCAGTTGGTAGAAATCACCAAAAAACTAACAAAAAAATCAAAATCTTTTTACCTTTCTCACTCGAAAACTCGAAAACTTAACTATGCAAATATTGGAAACTGTTTTTCTTTTCTACTTAACATAATCCCCTAGATATATATATCTATTTTTTTAACGGCCTTTGACGCGATACTCGTTTTGAACATATATATATATATTTTAGACATGTACGTTTTGATACCTTATTTATATATAATCTTTGGAACCCATGTAATAAATCGCCAAACGAAACCTGCGTTTAAACCTTTTGGGTGTGGTGCCTCTGGGTGGTGCCTCACAAAGTGGGTACTACTTATAATATGGTAAGAAAATGTCTTTAAATAATTTTTAAACCTTTGTAGCTTACAAATTTCAGCATCATACCCCTTATTGTTTGTACAGCACGCTGATCAGTCAGTCAAAACTTATCAACCAGTGAATATTTTTAGTAAGTTTGGCTGGCAAACCTATTTTATGTAATACTTTTAGCTTCAAAAGTAATTTTATTTAGGCTGCACGCTGATCATTGTAATTACTGCCCATTATCTGAGCAGACAATCGACTGCAAATTGTCATAACTTCATAACAATTAATTGCTGTAGCTAACGACAAATTCGCTGATCATGAATACAGTAGTTACTCGCTAAGATGAGTCTGCAGAAATGTTGGGGACAGTCTGCGAATGCCGCGGTCAAGTTTTTTATTATCTAATAAGTTACAACTATTGATATGGTAAATCAGGTAAGTGACCAAAACAAATTTGCTTAAAGTTATTCAACAGTTTGAGTCATGAGCGAGTTGATGATGATGATGATCATGATGAGCACTTTATCGCCCTCGAAAAGAGATGACGTGATAAGCAGTGGAGAGTCTTACGGCATCTGCAAACGGCACTCCCCGCTACCCACTTCCCTACTCCTCTGCTGGGCTCTTCTGCAAACCACTTTCACCCCGCTTTAAGTCTGACACAACTGGCTATATATATTTATATAGTTAGCTATGTTTTTAGAGATAAACACTGTGCAGTTTTGGCTTTTAAACTTATTACACTAAAAATGTAGTTTTATTTTTTGTACCAAGGGGATTCCCCTCGAATTTGTTTCGATTCGCTGTGGTTATATAAATACGAAGAGTACATAATGGGTTAATTGGTAAGTGGTAAATGGTATATGGACAATGGGTTAAGTGTGTGCGCATGAAGTCTTCTCAGTCTTGGCAGTCTTGGCTTGAAAACTGCTAGCTGATTTATAAGTTAGGGTTTATCCAAATGGGCCATGAACATGAACATAGACTAGACGACCGACCAAAACAAGTTGGCCTCCATAGATAACAGGTCCTAAGACCAGCTGGCACCACCTGAACCGGAACCAGAGCCCGACCAGCCACCAGCGGGTGCAGCATAGTTGTAGCCAGCACCAGAGTCACCGCCGCTGGCACCACCGCTGTAGCCACCACTGTAGCCACCGCTGTAGCCACCAGCACCGCCAGCAGCAGCAGCCACTGCCACTGTGTCATCGTGTCCATGTCCCGTGTTGCTGTAACTGGAGTAGCCACCGCTGGAGCTGGAGGAAGTGGAGTAGCTGGAGCCACCGCTGTAGCTGCTGCCACCGCTGTAGCTGTTACCACCGCTCCAACCGCTGGCAGGTGGGCCATAGCTGCTGTAAACACCCGCATCACTGGCACCACCGTGACCGCCAGCAGAGGAGGAGGAGGCAGAGGAAGCCGCTGAGGCAGCTGCCACAGCAGCCAGATGAGCATCATCATGTCCAGATACGCTCTGGCTGTAACCACCGGAGCTACCGTGACTGTAGCCACCGCCGGAGCTGTAGCCACCGCCGCTGCTGTAACCGCCGTCGGTAGAAGCTGCAATGGCGGCAATGTGAGCCACGCCGTGATCATGTCCACCTCCTGCACCGCCGCTGCTGTAGTCATGTCCGCCACCACCGTGTCCGCCATGTCCAGAACCTGCTGCGGCTGCAATAGCTGCAATGTGAGCATCACCGCCACCGGCACCACCGCTGCTGTAGCCGTGACCGTGTCCTGCATCACCGTGTCCGCCATGTCCACCTGAACCAGCTGCTGCTGCAATGGCTGCGATGTGAGAGTCGTCGTGTCCGTGTCCGTGTCCACCGCCAGCGCTGTAGCCACCGCCGGAACTGTAGCCACCGCCGGAGCTGTAGCCACCGCCAGAGTAGTGACCACCACCACTGCCGGAATAGTGTCCACCACCACCGCCTGAGTAGTGTCCACCACCACCACCGCCGCCATGATGATTCTCAGTGATCACAGCAAAGGTGGCCACGTGACCACCACCACCTCCTCCGCCGCCGCCGCTGCTGTAGCCACCGAAACCGCTGCCGCCGCCATGACCATGACCATGACCGCCACCGCCGCCTCCATGTTCATGCACCTCATAGGCAGTAAAGTCTCCGCCACCGCCGCCGCCGCCATGATGATGTTCCTCGTGATGGTGATGCTCCTCGTGACCAACGCCGCCGCCACCACCACCGCCGTGACCACCGTGGTCACCACCGCTCTCTGGCAGGTGAATGCGTATGTGCACGTGCTCCCGACCAAATGTGGGTTTGCCCCAGACTCCGGAACTGGCGAGCAATAGAATGCTCAGCTGTGGAGGGTAGAGGGGGAAAGAGTGAGACAGAGCTAAAGAGGAAAGAAGCGGGCACACAAAACCGTTTTTTAAGATAACCGTTCGGAGGTTTTGTAGTCCGGAAATGTTAAATAACCGTTAACCG
This sequence comes from Drosophila acutilabella, assembly GCA_035046005.1. Lineage (NCBI taxonomy): Eukaryota > Metazoa > Arthropoda > Insecta > Diptera > Drosophilidae > Drosophila > Drosophila acutilabella. Next base: position 18,572,358 of record JAWNOK010000024.1, on the reverse strand, counting down.
AAAGTCTAGCTTAACCGATTGAGTATGGTACACGTAACCGTTTGTTTCTGGAACTTAACTTGAATTTTGATTTTTCTTTTTGATAGTTTAAATATTTTTAAATAATCCATAACCGATTCAACGCCAAACTGAGGAATCTACAAGCCGAAATGGTTATTCAACACACTAGACGATTTTAAGAGCATTTTTAAGTTTTCAAATATCAAATTTTTTTTCAGGAAGTAATAACCGTTTCACTAACCGTTTTGCGAAACGGTTTAAAAGCGTTTGAAGGACAACAAACCGAATTTTCTACAGTTTTTTGTTTAAATAATCCAAAACCGATCGGTAAGTTTTAAATTTCGTTAGAGTTCCGTTTGTAACACTTTTTTAAAAACCGCGTAACTTTTGGGCTAATTAAAAGTTCTCTGGGGGGAATTTCAGTACCCACACTTACAGTTAGATATGCCGCCATCTTGCTGAATTTGCTGTGGACTCGTGAGTGGAGTTTTCAAGGATCGATGCCAAGTGAATTTGGATCTTTTGTCTGCTGGGACAACGACAAACTGGAAATGATTTGGAAAACGGCAAATGCGGTGGGTTTTATACGCCACAGCGTCAACGGTTATGTAATTGTGGTGCCCAGACAAGTGCAAGAGATTAACCGTGAGCAGAGCGGAGAGTGGAGACTGCAGAGCGGAGTGCGGAGAGTGTAGCTCGAGCAGAGCTGGAGAGAGTCTGCAAGTTCAAGTCTCTTTTGAAGGCCGCTTTGTTTTCGATTTTCCGTTTTCGATTTCAAGATGACGCTCCCTCTCCCTCTCTCTCTTTCACTCTCACTTGCTGCCCCGCCCCCTTTGGTCGCTCGCAGAGTGTTGACCTTTCACACACATAAGAGCGCCAGCGAGCGCCCTTTTTGTTTTTGCCAAAAACCGGGCCATCAACTTGTTACCAACTCAAGATCGAAATCTCTGCACCGCAGCAGCTTCTCTTCCGTCTCTCTCTCTGTCTCCCTTTCTCTCGCTCTCTGTCTGCTCCACTTTCATCGTCTGCTGCTGCTGCTTTGCTTATTATTATTATTTTATTTTTTTATTTTTTGATGCTGGGCTGCTTCATTTTTGATGGCAACTGTTTTTTGGTTTTTATTTTTTTATTTTTTCAATCGAAAATCAAATTAATATGCAAGTTGATCAACTTGCCCTGGGCCGCACCTCTCCGCAAGCTGTCTCCCTCGCTCGCTCACACCCTAAGTGCCTGCTTAGCAAGTGCTGTACGCAAGCAGGTATGATGGGTGGGCGGTGAAGTGTGTAACAACTAAGGCATGAGTTGTATTAGGCGATAGAAAACATTTTTAAATGAGAATAACTCAAGAAATTTATTCTTTTACTCTAAAAATTTAAATACAGTTTAAATATAAGCATATAAATTTAAAATATTTATGACATTTGCTTAAAAATTGCCAAGTTTTGTTAAAGTTATAAAAGTTTACGAGTTTATACAAACATAAAGTTTATAAATTGGTATAATGATTAAATTAAATAGCAAGCAGTGCTACAGTTGAGCGTGTCGACTTCTAAAGGCCCTGTACTCTTTCTAGTTTACATTTTACATACAAATAGTCAAATTTCAAGCGATTATTCCTGTATAAACTATAGGACATAGTGCTCCGAACTGCTTTAAATTAGTTACTTATATATAGAACTATACAATAGACATACTTTTCATCTTAAACCCCTTAAAATGCAGTGCCTACAACACTGTCTTCACTTTCCAGGGTATTTACACGTCGATATGTGTATGTTTTGTAATGTGTTTTGTATTTTATGACATTGTTGCTGTTAGCCCAATACTGGTTAGAGCGCTAACCGTTATTTTGATTGTGTTTACGTTTATGCTTATGGTAATATTGTTGCTGATATGAACTTCCTATTGGCAATTCCTTTTGCCACTTAATCTTAACTGTTTGTTGTTGCCGCCCGTGAGCCTTATACAACAATAAACAGCGTCAGCAGCAGCAGCAGCAGCAGCAACAACATCATCGACAACATCGACTACATTAAAGACAACTTGCATAACTTGGCCCGCTGGATTCCAATGCTTGGCTTAAACCTGGCAACTGCCTGTGATTTGCTTTGCTTTATTTTGATTTGCCAAAACCCTTTTGCTTTTTTTGGGCAATACTCGTGATTGCTGTTGGCCCATTAAAGACATTTAACACAAAGTGTCTTTCAGCAATTAATCCATCAACAAAAGGCTTCACTGTAGTGTGGCAAGTGCGCCTGAATTGATTGGTATTTGTGGGCAAACTTAATTGCATTGCTGGGCTCAAATTAAGAGTATCTGCGAGATTGGTTTGTATCTGTAGCTGCAGTTCGGTACGTTGTATCTGAAGGGAGCTCAGAGCTGGTTTCAAAAGGCATTTTAATTCTTATTTTAATTAAATATATTAGTTAAGTGTTCTGAGAGTGTAAACCCTCAAAAAGAAGTCTAAAACGTGTAACTGAAATCGATTTTAAGTACAAGCCAAGCTGCTACCCCTCTCTCTCTCTCCCAGTAACATTTCCTGAGCTTTCAACAGAGCCCCGCTTAATTACCATTACGCACTCAAATATGTATTGCAAAAACAAACACATGTTGATTAATAATTAACACAGCAAGTTATTTAATTAACAAAACTCAAACTTAAACCCAAACTGAAACCAAAACTTTTCGTTGCTTTGTTTAATTGTTTTTTCAGTTTTTGAAATTGTTTTAGGGTTAAAAACTTGCCACACAACAGACGAAACTGGTAACTGAGTGCAGCAAGTGCCGCTGCCACAGTGGGGCATTGTCATTATCATTATCATTGTCATTAACAAGATGATCATTAAGTTGCTCATCAAAAGAGAGATGAAAAAGAAGCAGAAAAGTAGGAAAAAAAGATGAAAATTTCATGTCATGCTCCGATTGCAACGTTGGCGAATTTGTTGTTGTTGTTATTGTTAATTTTTGAGTGGAATTCTTACATCAGAGCGACTGAGAGACAGGAGGTCATGGCCATTTCCCACATCTGTCTTCGGTCAATCCATCTGCATCTGTATCTGTATCTGCAAGTGCTTGTATCTGTATCTACAGCTGTAACGTTCATTGTGTTTTCTATTATTTTTTTTTTAGCTTTCGTTGTTGATTAACCAAGCGGGTTTCATTAGCACACAGTCATCTGTGCAGGGGGGTGGGGCAGGGGGTAGCAATTTTCGTTAACTGTTCTTCGGTTTTGTGCCACATTCAGTGCTGTCGTTTAAGCCAATTTGTAGCTGGTTATAGCGACTTTTTAATTGCGCAAATTAGAAAAGTTTGGCAAAGCTTTTAGCAGGCGCATAGTACAGACTAGACCACGCCCTATTCAGCCAGTAACGCCCTAATTTCAAAGCTTTATTTAGTGGGTAACTCTATTATGCTCAAGTCTAGAAACTTTTGTATATTTTTTACAGCTTTAGCTGCTTAAAACTTATCATATTTTTCTAGCTTTTATTATTAACTAAAGCCAGCCCTTTTAGCCCTTTCAAATACAGCCAACACTGGCCTAAACCCCTACTTATTTACATACTCATAGTTGTAACAATGCAAATTAGTTGATTACAATTTCTCCTCGTGCCTTTTTTTGTTGTGCAAGTCAAAAGCGATCAGTTTTTGGTTAAAGATTCCAGTTCCGATTTAAACTCTTGCCAAATTAATTAATATTCATTTGTTTTTGTTGCTATTGTTGTTGTTGTTGTTGCTGGAATTTCTTTTGATTGATACAAAGGTGTAAACAAAAAGCGCCGATAAAATGCCTCCGACTTGCACAGTTCAAAAACAAAAGCTTACATAAACACTACTTCAGCCACAATGGCAGTGAGCAGCAATAACAACAACAAACAACAACAAACAAACTACAACAAACAGTTAACAACAACAAGCCAAGCTGTTGTTACCAATAAAACAAGCGTTGAAAGCGTTGGCAGCAGAGATGCAGCTAAAATACCCTAACTTTTGGGTTTGGGACTTAAATTTGGGATGTTTTCGATATTTCCCAGGGGGAATTTTATGTGTAATATAGGGAATATGTAAAAAATACCTTTTTAATGTTATAAAATCAGTGCCTAAGTCAAAAATTTTAATGAAAAGCTTAAAGCCATAAATCAATGTTACAATTACTCCATACAAAATCATTCAAACGCTTTTGTTATTAATTTTATAACACCTTTTGTCTAAACTCTTTGACTTGCAAGACTTTTCCTAACTCTTTTAAGCACAATAAAGCTTGAAATTCATTAACTTTTTTTATAAAAATGTAATCAGAAAACATTTTTTTAGTTTAAGTATGCAAAACCACTTCAATTTCTAGCCTTTTTCCTCACATTTCAAACGTTTTCCAACACTAAACAGAGCTTAGCACTTGAACTTAACTTATTTTCATATTTTAACTAATCTTTTACAACACGTTTTAAAGAGTAAACCACACATAGGCTTCCCTACTTATGTTTGTTCCACTTCCACAACGTTTCACAGTGGATTTGAAAAGTTTGTGCATCAAATGAATTAACTTTCAAAGTGTGTGCTTTATTATAAACAATAGGAAAAGTTGAACATTGTTGAGAATGAAAAGCAAACAGAAATTAATAATTCTCATTCCTATACCCATTCCCATTCCCATTCTTGTGTGAAACTTTGTGGAAATGAAACACCGTCGTGTGCGGTGGTTCAACTGTGTTTCATTTCCACAAAGTTTTCACCACAGAAATGAAATTTGTAAATATTGAAATTGCTCTCGACTGAACTTGTTCAACAAATACCAAAAAGTTTTCTTCATCATCTTCCAGTTGAGTTACAAACGTGACTTGGGATTCGTAATACCCGGAATCACCACGGTGGGATGATTAGGTAAAAACTACTACTATTTATACGAAATGCATTTCATACAGTTAGTTATTGTTTTGTGCCTTTAAAAGTCATTAACTATCAGTGGAAATCAAGTTCGTGTGTAACTCTTGATGAAGATTAACGGGCAATGGCAACAGCTCTGGGCCCAGACCATCCCAGATCAGCTGCTGTGTGCGATAGAGAGCGGAAGCTGGCCAAGAGGGCCAGAGCTGTCTGCTCACAATGATGGGCAAAACTGGTTGTGGCGTCTCTCGCACATTAACATGAAATGCAGCGCAACGCGACCCGACGCAACGCACATCTTCCCCATATTGCATAATGCGCCCCAAAAATAACACAAAAAATGAAAAAAAAAATTAAATAAAATATACGAAAAAATAAAAACCAGTAAGGAATGTGTCAAGGAGTTCACACGGTCTGTTGTATACCCAGTAGAAGTACGTTGCGTAGGAGTAAATACCAGTTTTGTAGCAAACTCAAGCTGCCTGCTATAAAGCTGCTACTTAAGTAGCTGGCTGCTATGAGCTTCCTACGCTTCAGTGTGCTCTCTTTCACAGTGGCCATAACTAGCCTTTCACAGAACGATCTTAGGATCATTTTAGCCAAAAAGTTTAAGCTACTCAAACTACCAAATTACATACAAAATTTGGAGCCTCTGGCTTCCTCCAACTGCCAACAAACCTAGGGCACCCCCCACACTGGGTATACATAATATATGTATGGCAGGGAGAAACCTGCTTGCAACATCTTCGGCAGATGCGAGACAATCTTTATGCGGAAGCAAAATGATTCTCAAAAGCAGCGACGACAAGCAAAAGGAAATTGCACAAAGACACACATACACACATACACAGTTATTTGTGCAATATTGCAAAACTTGGATTTTCCAAAAAGAAAAGAAAAGTAAAGTAGTGGCATTGGCTGTAAGAGCAGTGGTATGCACGGTAGGAGACTCTGTAGAGAGTAGGAAGTTTAAGAAAGAAATGAAGAAATGAAATTTGGGATAATAGAATCAGTGCTAAACGTTGTCATCTTGGATATGCTTAAATCGGTAACACTAGACTGGAGTTAAGTATAACAATTTGTACTAAAATTTAATACAAGTAGATGCATAGCTTAAAACGGCTCTAGATATAAGACGTCGGTTTGGAAGAAAGAAATATATGAGGTAGAATCAATCCCCAATAGATGCTATCTAAGACCGAGAACGATTAAATGATTAAATCGATTCTATAGAGAATTTTTATAGAACACATGTGGGAGTTGGTCATACTTCTCATGGACCATGGATTGCTAGCAATCTTCTAACTAATCAGAGCACTACATCAAAGTATTTAGCTTGAAATCTGCGTATAAAGTTCGTCTGTTCTGCAGCTTCCTACGCACATTTCCCTACCGACAGCTCTTAAAGACCCATTTTGGTGCACAGCTTGACATACAGGGTCAACAAAAAGTAAATGCCAAGCAACAGAAACATAAGAAAATACCAGTTAATGCTGCAAGTTGCAAGTTGGCATCGTTGCAGTTGCAAGTTGCACGTTGCAGTTGCAGCTGCGCAGACCTTTACACAAGTTCAACGGTGACTGGGAAAACTGTCTGGAAAATTGTATGGCATAATTGCCAGACATCATGAAGTTGCAGTACTTTCTTCTTTGGCTGCCTCCGCTTCCTGGCCAAGACTAAAGCCAGAGTCATAGTCAAAGTTATAGTCAAAGCCAAAGGCGAATAAAAAAACAGTCAGACAAAAGAGATGCAATAAAAAATGGCATCAAAAATAAAGAAAAAACCAACAGCAAAGGGAAAATGAAAATAAAGAAAATCAAAATAGAATGCAGTCCAAGGTAAGCGGAGAAAAGCGCTAAAAAACTGCAGTTAAAAACGAATAAAAGTGAAAAGAATGAAAGAATAAAAAAAACAAATAGTTTGCTCTACATATTTAATTAGTTTCCGTTTCCGTTTTTATATTTGTAATCCGCCAGTCGCACTCAGTGATGCCAATTAAGCACATTTAAAGCTAGATTTGGGTGTGGCTTTTAGAACAGAATTTAGCAGAATCATTTAACCTATTAAAGCTAGACTAGATTTGACAGTTAAATTGGTTCTTAAACATCTTTAAGTTAACTAAATTTCAATTTAATTTAATCTTAAATTGAAATTGGGCTACTTCCAGTCGAGCATCTCCGCAGCTGCTTTGTCTCAGTCTCCACGTCTGCTTTTACAATTTGTAGCAATTTGTTTTGGATTAAACTAGCTACTATTTTGGCTCATAAAATGCTGGCAACACTGTGTGCCCTCAGCCTCCCTCTGCCTGCCACACCCCCGTGTCCCCAAACGCCCACGTTCGCTATTGGCCTTTGTGCATTGTTACGACCCACAGCTGCAGCTGAGAGCTGAACTGAGCGTTAAGGCCAAACAATTGGACCAACTGGTAATTGTCCTATGTGTGAGTGTGTGGGAGACTGGGTCTGTGGGTGTGCGAGTGTGTGTGGGAGTGTGTACCTTTCTCTAGCATTTTTAGAGCCCGCAGTCAAACAGCTTACAGGGTCTATAGGCCATAACTGACTCCATAAGGTATATAGGTCCATTCAGTTCCACTTTATATATATTGAAACGATTTGGACAGGATCAAACTACTATAACTTAAGGTTAACTATGATTTTACTTAAAAAATCGAGTGAAGGTTGCTCCAGTGAGAGTACGTGGTCTTTTAGAGTCGACTAGCACACTCTATAGACTGTTTCGCCTTCTCTTTTAGCCCTTTACCCACTCCCTTCACCCACCCCTGCTCAAAGCTTATAAAGAATGCGTTTAGTCGAACGATTGCGTAACTTATGGCCAGTGATTAACGGGGACTGAGTCGGAGGCTCCCAAAGCGATTGCGTTTTTAGTTAATCATTTATTTAAATTGCCCTCCGAGCAGCTTCCAAAAGTATACTCACAGTAACTGTAACTGTAAATGTATTTGCAAATGTATCTGTATCTCATACAAGCCGTGCGTGTGTGTATCTGTGTCTTGCCTTCGAGTCAAATTTTATTGAGCTGCACACACACACACACACGCTCACACACACACAATGAGCAATGCTATTTAATTATGCTGATGAGCCAAACAGCTTGAGCACAATTCCAATCCCAATCCAAGTTTCAATCCCAGTCTCAGTCCCATTCCCAGTCCCAGTCCCAGTCCCAGTCCCTAAACCCAATTTCAATCCCAATCCAAAAATCGCAACACGCACAAGCAAATGTAACTACACTGAGCGAAACGTGCGAAAACTTTTACTGCTTAAGGCGTTTTAAAGTCAAGTAACAAGAAAAAAGCTTCAATTGATGATAGAAGCCACGACTTTTACAGACCCTGTACTTATTTTTAAAGTTTTATATAAACTAAAATCAAATAACAGCTGTTTCTCTTAGTGTAACGGTAAATACTCGGCCATATAATGGAGCTCAAAAAATGTTGGCCTGCTTTTTGCTCTTTGCTTTGTGGACCTTGCGTGTTAGTAAGTGTAACTATGTGTGTGTGTGTTTGTGTTTGTGTGTGGGTGCTGCCTGTTTTTGTGTGGCCTTTGGGCCAAGTGTCAGAAGCGGCAAAACACTCGCTGATTTCATATGCATGCTCAGGCCATGCGCAGATTTGATAGCACCTTCCTCCCAAATCTATATACTTATTTATGCTAACAAACAGCAGGAGAAAAGGAAGCGGGTGGGGACCTGGGAGTGTGGGAAACTATGTGTAACTGTCAGATTGCATAGCTCATTTAGTGCTCATCACTGTCCCGCCCATCAACCTCTGCCCTGCCCCAACCAATGTCCCAGTACTTTGTGCACAACTCACCTTTATCATCATTCTGCGGTGCTACCGTTTGATCATCACTCATTTTGACTGATTGTCCTTGTTTATCTGCTTGTGCCTTTTGCGGTTGAGTTTTGCGTTCCTTTTACTCCAGTTGTCCTTGTTGTTGTTGTGGTTGCTGCTGCTGCTTTAATCGCAGCTGCATGTCTCGTTCGCTCACTCGCTCTCTCACTCAATGTCGTTGCTCTCTCCTTAAGTTCTGTCTCGTTCACACACACACTGGCTGCTTAAAGCTTAACGCGTTGTTCTCTTCACACACACACATTGGGATCTTCGTTAATATTGTCGCCTTTGTTAACATTGCTCAGTGCTCTTTTGTTGCTGTTGCTGTTGTTATTGCTCTTACTCTTGATGTTGTTGTTGTTGTTATTGTTATTGTTGTTGCGTTTGTGCTTATCACGTTCGGCGCTTTCATGATGCTTCACGCTCCTCTCAATACTGTGTTTGTATGGGTATATACATAGATTAGTTTGTATGTGTGTGCGTGTGTACGTTTTGTTGTTTGTGTGTGGGTGTGTTTGTAATGGTAGCCAAAGCTATGCAAATCTGACGAGTATGACAGTTTCCAATAATGGAAATGATGAGCTTTTGCTGCTGCCTTCGCTTTGTCCCGTTCTTGTTGTTGTTGTTGTTGCTGCGTTGATTATTGCTGCCTTACATTTAGTGCTTGTGGATGATTACTGTAAATGGCAAGAAAGAGAGGCAATGAAAAGAAAGGAGCTTATTAGTTTGAGCTTCATTTGCTATTATGTGTATGTAGAAGTGCTGCTTACACTGTGTCATGTAAATATTTTACCAATGGTAAAGCGAAGCATTATTTAAGCCCAATCAAGAAACTTAAGTAATACCAAGAAATTGTAACTACATACATATCTGTGTTCTTGAAAAATAAAATCAGTGTGAAAGTCCGTGAAAGTAATTACTTGACATACTGTATGTGTAACCCACTCAATTGACGCCGTCATTAAACGGAAATTGTCAGTCGCTAATGCGCAGCTTAAGACACCTACACGGGGCTTATGCGTGCAGGTAATACGTTCGCATTACGTTTACGTAACGTATGTAATGGCATGTAAGTTACGTCTGTACGTATGTAAGTACGTAATGTGAGTAACGGAAAAGATAAACACGACAGAACCGGAAAATGGCGCACGCTTTAAGACTTAAAGCTTAATAAAGATAAAGTTAATTAACATTATGGCATCACACACACACAGAGACACTCACACACACATTTACACACACACACACACAGAAGCAAGTTACAAGAATTGATAAATGGCGCACAGTAAAAGGCAACCAGAAAAGAAGAAGTTCAAGCAGAAGAAAATGAAGAAGGTGGCAACGCTTGGATGCTGCTCAGTTGGCAGAGCTTTTGTGTGCTGTTGTTGTTGTTGTCGTCGCTGTTTTATCTACTTGGTGTTGTTGTTTTTACCGTTTTGTAGGTAGGCCTGCTTCCTGTTGTGTTTTACAAACTTCTTGACACCGCTGACGTTGGCGAAATGGAAAACGTTAGATGAAGTGCCATAAAATATTCAATATCAAGTTTGCCTTTGCTTCGTCTTCATCTCCCTCTTGCCCTCCCCCTCTCTCGCTGCTTCTTCATCATAGTGCAGACAGGTGCGCCTGCCTTCTCCTGCGGAAGTCACACTGTCATTGAGTGAGCAAAGCAATAGGAAGGGAAACGGAGACGGAGACAGCCTGAGCTGTGGAGGGAGAAGCAGACGAAGTCAGAGGCAGACCGAGAGCGAGCGAGACAGAGCAGAGCGAACTATGGCAGCTGAGTCAAGCAACAATGCAGTCATAAAGGCGGCCGGCCTTAGAGAGATATTTATGTATGTATTTCTCTGCCTATGTGTGTGCCCGCGTGCGCGTGTGTGTGTGGAACTGTGTGTGCGTTTGCCGATAAGAAAATGGCCAAGCAGAAAGTGAAATCAGTTAGCAGAACAGAAACCCTGCGGCATTCACCTCTCCCTTTCCACTCCTTCAACATCTGCTTCAGCAGCGCCAACAGTGATGCCAAGAGAGAAGAAAATAATGAACCAAAAGGAAGAATAAAAAGTTGAAAAAAGGGACACACTGACAGCAAATTAAATTAATTGCCGCATTATTAAATACTCAACTATTAAAAGAGTTGAATAAGAAGTGAAGTACGAGGAGCTGGCAAGTGTAAAGCTTCGGCTAAGCTACTGACCGAAGCAAAGACTTCGTGTGGTGCCTTCGGCTGCAGGTAAAATAGAAGCACGAAAAGGAAGCAAGACAAATCAATTGAGATCAGTCGCTGTGCAGCGTTCAAAGAGGAAAGAGGGCGTTGCGCACGATCACAACCTTCCTCTTTTATCCTCTTCCTATCCGCAGTTTCGCTCACAAGCAGACGCTTCAATACTATGAGCGTGTGTCGCCTGAATTAAACATACAGCAAAGAGTACTGCATACTTTTGGGCAATGGTGCGCGTTTCACTTGTTTAAAATACAAACTGTTTACAAATCTATCCAGCCAACTGGCTAAATGGACAACACTGATCTCTCCGTCTACCGACCGCACCTGCAGTGCTTTTGCTAAGCACACAAATCGTCAAAATATTTTTATTACAACAATAACAGCAGCACGGCAGTATTAACAGTGCGTTCAGTTCAGTTCAGTTGGCCAGCAGCAAATTTTTATGGTAGGCGGAGGTTGGAGTTGGGAGCAGCAGGAAGTTACTACATTTCTACAGCCACAATTTTTTGGGCGTGACCTCAGGGAGATTGCTGCCCCAGAGGAGAGTGGGGGCCGTGCGCACGAGAGCGTGGGCGAGAACAGCAGAAGGGGACAAGGAGAAGAAGATGGAGAAGCTTTAAAATTGACTACACAACAAAAAAAATATACAATTTTATGCCTTTTGTACGTTCTAATACATTCATTAAATGCAAAAGAGTCCAGAACTTGAATGCTTTCAGCTGATTTGACAAATTTATGGCTTTGTTTTTGTTGATTCTAAACTCAATTATAAACGGCAGGCAAAAATAATAAATAACTTAAATTTAAATTCATAAAAGTATTATTTAAAAGGTAAATAAATCAGCAACTGATTATAAATAAGCGTGAAATATTGTAATAAATTAGAAAAAACAAAGAAAGGAAAGTACAGAAAGTTCACACGACTGTAGTACACCCTGAAACAACTTTGTCGTCGCTGTACAGGGTATAGCAAATTTAATAAAGTTCATAAATTGAGCCAATTTTTGTGCGAAGGGATTGCGGAAATTCCAGCAGCAGCTAAGTGCTGGAAAATCGCAAGACTCTTGGAAATTGAGGCGATAAAACTAAACGGAAGCTGGTCCTCTGCGCCTTAAGCTATGCTATAATTTTGTACTTTTTGTTGCTGTGTTTTTTGACTCGACGCTAGTTAAGTGCACATCAAGCGCTAATTTATGGGCCAAAATGTGTTGCCACAAGCCACAAAACCGCACTGTGGTGCCCCAACCCCTGCCACCCCAGCCATTCCACGCCACCCACACAATGCCGTTATACGCTTGAGGCAGCAGCACGCTACAGTATGAAGCCGTTTTAACTGTTGTTTGCCCAAACACACATACATACGCCCACATACACACACAGTCAAGCATACATGGGTAAGTTGGTTACAAATTGAAATGTTCAATGATTTACCTTTAAATATGGCTAATTGCATTTTGTTGCAGCAGCTGGTGTTATTTGCTTTATGTAATCACAGGATATGTATACGTATACACCCATACATACGTACATCTATGCGTATGTGTGTGAGTGCGCGCGTGTGTGTGTATTTACATTTCAATTCGCCCAATGCACTAGTTACTATTTTTATACATTTATTCGCATTCTGCTTTCACATTGCATTCGTATTGGAATCTTTGTTTCTACTGCTTTTTTTTCTTTTGTGCACTTCACTTTTTGCTTCTCTCCCTCTCTCTCTCTCTTGCTCACACTCTCGCTCGCACTCTGCGGCTACTTCAATTTCGGGCCCAGCTGGGCACACTTTTGTTATTATTATTGCTTTTCTTTTCTGTTGTTGTTATTGTTATTGCTGCTGGTTTTGTTTTAGTTTAGTTTCAGTTTCAGTTTTAGTTGTGGCGTTTTGTATGTACTTATTATATGCTTGTTTCTTTGTATGTGTGTGTTTGTGTGTATTTTTTTTAACATTAATTACATTTTTATTTTAGTCGCGACTCTGTGCAACAATGTTGGCAAAGTAAGAAGGGGGCGGGGCAGCAGCAGCAAAGGAAGAGCCAGAGGCAGAGGCGAAAAAAAGCGCTGGCACGCACATTGTTTGACACACATACACGCTCGCACGCATGCACACAAATATACACACACACTCAAACACACGCATATAATGCGCGACTTCAGCAGCAGCAACAACAACAAGCAAGAACCACGACGACGACGACGACGGCGACGACAACGGCAACGACGACGGCAACGTTGCACGCACACACCTTAAGCTGAGAAGTGTTATTACAATTTACTGTTGATTTCTTTTTACTCTTTGTTTGTGTGTGTGTTGCGTTTGTGCGAGACGAGGGCAGCGCGAACGCGAGCGCGCGGGAACGAGAGAACACGATGAGAACAGAGCGTCACAGTTGCTGTACGTGTACAAGTATGTGTGTGTGTGTCGGTATGTGTGTGTGCTCGGCTTGTGCGAAAGCGTGCGAAAGAGCGCGAAAATGTAGGTTAGTTTCCGTTCTATCCTGCTTTGCAACAACAACAACAGGCCACTATGCACATTTCACTCTATTTTTGGGCGCAGAAGACTTTTTCGCTGCTGCTGCTTCTTCTTCTTCTTGGCTTGGCTTGCACTTGTAAATCTCAGACTCGCTGCGCTGTCTATGTGTGTGTGTGTTGGTGTGTGACTGTGTGGGAGTGTGTACGTGTGTAAGTAAGGCTCAGTCAGTGTCTGTTTCTGTGTGCGTGTGTCAGTTACTGTTCGTGTTGTTGTTGTTTTTGTTGCTTTTTCTTATTTCTTTTTGCTTTTATTTTATTTTAGTTTTTGTCCTTTTGTATGTGTGTGTCTCGTTCTACGGACGCGTGCATTGCATTTGGCGACTGCTCGATTCTAAGGTTCGTTGGTGACTGACTCGGCATACGGAGCAAACTAACGGGGCTTTATTCAGTCGTTTGTGCTCGTCTCTTTCCTTTCGCGTTTGACGTAATCTGCAGAACCAACTATAATTCCCCATATTTTGCGCACATGCCAGCACAAATGGGCGCTCTCTCTCACCAACCCACTCTCACTTACGCTCTCGTTGCGCTCGTTCGGCTGCGGCCGAAGCGTCCGCATGCCATGTGCGTGTCGCAGCCTGTTCTGTTTTGGCCAAAATGTCAAAAGCAACGACCGCAGGGCCAACAAATAAAATAAGAAAGTTTACACACTGCTCTCGTCACATTTGGCACACATTTCTCCTGCCGGCATAAACAAAATGCGCTGCGGGGCATGGCAAATTTCCCACTATTTTCTACCGACGGTCGCTCTCTGCTGCTGCTGTGGCTGCTGCACAGCAGGCCGCTGTCTAAAAATGTCAAAATTATTAAGACCAAATTTGGGCCACTCACTAACAAAACAAAAAAAGCATTGAAGCTGCCCTCAAGACAGTTTTTTATTTTATTTTATATCTCAATCCCTTTCCTGTCATCTCTTTCGTGCCCATACACGCGGCGTATGCGTAATATTTGCCTGTTTAAAGCCAGTTTCCTACGCGGAGATCAGCAATGCGAACAATCAAAGTGTTTTCAGTACTTTATTTCAATTATAAACAACAAACTGTTTTAAGATCGTCACAGTTTTGCGATAAGCCCGAGTGAGTGATGCTCTGAGCGCTGATAAGAACCGTTACTAAATCCGTTGCTCTAAAGTGGGTAGTTCGAAGGGTTAACTGAACTAAGGAGGGTATAAACGAAGATAAATTTAAAAGCTATTGGTATTTACAAGCCAGAGTTTAGAAATTTTGATATTTTTACAGCTAAATGTTTTTTAAAATGACTAAAGAAATCTAGCTATTTTTAGCTTGGAATAAAGAGCAATCGTTTGAACAACCCACGCTGTGGTCTGAGCAGCTGCCCCTTTGAGCAGATTAATCCCAGCTTTGGATGTCAGTGCGCGCTGAGAGCTTGAGACGAACGCAACTAACTGAAGGAAAACCGCTAAACAGCTGAACTTAATTTAATCAGCAACTAAAACGCTGATAAGCCTTTTATTTTAGCAGCTATCAAGCCAAAAAAGCAGCTGAGTTTAACACATTTCAAGTTGTTATAGGACTGAAGGGCGGATTTCCCCATCCAACCTTGAGATGCTGCTACGATCTCTAGCCGTTTTACTGCTATTTCTAGCCGCAGTCAATGGCGCTCCCAACACGCCCTCCAATCACACAGCAAACTATGAGGAGTCCACGCTGCGTATACTCGATGTGGCCACACAGCGTATGCGTGCGATTTGGGAAATGCGTAAACGGATTTTCCTGCAACTGACATCGAAGGGGAAATCCCCATTGGGCGGACAAGCGCCCAGCAAACAGGAAGTAGAAATGGAGACCTACAGATTACTCAACGAATTGGCTGCGAATCTGAGTGTGGTGCCCGTGGAGCAGCTGGCTGATCAGAGGCTGCGGAGACGTGTGCAACGATTGGCCAAGCTGCAGCTGCAGGGACTTCGCCCCAAGGACTATGAGCAATCAAAGGATTTGCTGCGTGCCATGCAGAACTTCATCAAGGGTTCCATGATCTGTGCCCACGACGACTGCTCCACTCGACGACCGCTGGCCATGTATCCACAGTTGTACCACCAGAACATGCGTAGCAAGCGGTACGAGGACTTGAAGTACAATTGGTTCAGCTGGCGTAGTGCCATCAATGACAAGGATACGGCCAAGCAGACGTTCATTGATTACGTGCGACTGCTGCGCACAGCGGCGGCCTACAATGGACACGTAACGCCCTCGCGCACCTGGTATCTCTACTACGACACGGAGAACTTTCAGGCCGAAATGGAGTTGGGTGAGTTGGTTTTTTCGCTACCCACTGCTCCTCAGTATGAGGATTGATCCTGTAATCGATTTTCCTTCAACTCCCTTTAGTTATCTGGGAGATAATGCCTCTATATAGGGAGCTACATGCCTACCTGCGTCACTCGGCCATGCAGGCCTATCCCAAGGAGAGTTTCAAGGACGATGGCGCCATTTCCGCTCCCGTGTTGGATCAAATTCTTTCCCAAGCCTGGTATCCACATCAGATCTTTCCATCGCCCTTTCCCAAGGATCAGCTGCCCTCGGTGCATCATCGGCTGGAGGAAGTGCTCGTCACGCCCGTCAAGATCAACAAAAAGGCAGCCGAGTTCTTCGAGTCCCTGGGTCTAAACCACATGTCGGAGTAAGTAGCTACTACTACTCTCCTCCAGCCCTTAACCCTCTTTTTCCCCTATTTAAAGCGGCTTCTACGAGCGCTACTCCCGTCGCATGAACGACGACGAAGGCGGTCCGGAGTGCAAGCCACTGGTCTACTACTTCCCCCCAGAGGTGGCTCTACGCTACTGTCCCAAACTGGACTACAAGAAGATGATGCAGATACACGGCACCATGGCCGAGTTGCAGTACAACATCTACAAGAAGGAACTGCCCTTCGGACTGGACACTGAACCCTGTCCGGGTTTTGGTAGTGCTCTGGGAGAAACGGCTGTGTTGGCTTCGGGTACACCGCGTCATCTGCATCGTCTGCACATCCTCCTAAACGACAGTTTGACGGAGAGCCAATCACTGAATCGACTGCTACGCATGGGAGTACACACGCTGCTGGCGGTGCCCCAGTATTTCATCAACGACAAGTTCCTGGTGGATGTGATGGACGCAAGGATTGGAGTGCATGACTATAACTGCGCCTATTGGGGACTGCAGGACAAGTTCGCTGGCGTACAGCCGCCCATTTGGCGCTTAGCTAAGGACTTCGATCTGGACTATAGGTTCTATCGCGGCATGCATCCCGATACGTCCAATACAAGGTAAGGTTTGGCTGCTCCAAAGTGTTTCACTGCTAATTCACTAGCTTTTCTGCAGGAAATTCATATCGGAGGTGCTGGGCTTTCAGTTCTATCGCTCCTTCTGCTTGGTCAGCGGTCAGTACAAGCCGGGAGATCCCGCATTTCCACTCCATAACTGCGATTTCTATGGCAGCAGTCAAGCGGGAGATCTCATACGGTGGGTAGTGCTCAGTTTCCTATTGGGTTAGTTACTAAAGTTGTTATTCTTTCCAGTGAAATGATGGAGTTGGGCGCCACTAGGCACTGGCGTGACGTCATGCACATTGCTACGGGTGAGAGGAAGCTCAGTGGTCGCGGCATTTTGGAGTATTTTGCTCCACTGTTCACCTGGCTGAAGGAGCGCAATCAGCAGCTGGACATTGAGCCCGGCTGGGATGCAGATGACTGTGAGTATAAAGTTTACTGGGACTTGAAGGTTGTCTAACTATTCTTATACCCCCAACTACAGTGTGCCGTAAGGACTAGATGTTGCCACTATAACTTTGTATATATTCCTGAATATTCAACTTAAAGGGCAGTACTTTGAGTTGTTTCTACTCTTCTTGCCCTGTATATCATTTTTAATTCTACTATAAATACAATTTTACCCACTGTGCAACTGAAAACTCTTGTGAATTTGTAGTCAAAAAGACAGTAGAGCTTAAAGAGAAGAACTTAATGATGTTTTCTACCCGTGTAGGCTAAACTACCCCAAATAAAATTTTTCATTCTACTATAAATACAATTTTACCTACTGTGCAAGCCAAAAATCTTGTTAATAAAACATTACAAGTACAGTGGAGCTTAAAGGACAGTACATGAAGTTGTTTTCTATCCTAGTTTATACTGTAACACATCCTATAAATTTTGTATACCAAAAAAGGTATACTTTCACCCACTGTACAAGCCTTCTACAGCTGTAATTAAAAGTACTGTAAAGCTAACACCATCGTACCCAGTTTTTTCGACACTACAGACTTAATTATTTCGATACAAGAAAGAATTACAGTACGATAAGTGTCACTTTCCTACCCCAAACTTATCGATAACTTATCGAATACAAAATAGAATCGTTTATTGGTTGTACTCTCTATATATATATATACAAAAAAAGGCACTTTGGTAAAACGACAGAAGTTTACGCTTAAACTAAGTAAGATTTAAGTTAAACATAGTTTAAATTACGAGACGAAAGATCTGTAAACAGATCAAGTAGATATATATATAGCATATGGGCTGCTTTTAGTGGTTTGCGATGATTCAGTGGAGATCTTTGATACAGAAAGTGATGGGATCAAGTCACATGGTTGTCTCCGAGTCGGGGGGCGTGTGATAGTTCAGATTGTAGGCGGGTGGACCGTTGTTCAAGAAGGCCATGGAGCGTATGCTCTCCCGAGAGGCGGTGCGCTTCGAGAAGGACATGGGATCGCTGGCATAGACAGGCGCCACTTCAGGCACTAGCGGGGGTGGCGGAAGGTACTGCTGTTGTTGCTGCTGTAGGGGATGCTGCTGGTAGAGCGGTGGTGTGCAAGGCGCTTGCGGTGGACTGGCACTGGCACCGCTGAGACCAGCGAAGACATTCTCGCCCAAATTGTTGTTGTTGTTGCTGTGATTGCTGTGGTGACTGGAAAGCGGACGCGAGCCATGGAAATTAGAGTAACTGGAACGCACCGAAGGCGGTCGATTGTTGTACAGCTGATCGGGATCCTGATTGAGCTGCGTACACGAGTGCTGATAGCTGTGATTGTAGTGGCCACCAATAGGAGCAGCGGGTGGCGGTGGCAGCGGCGGTGATGCCTGCTGGTGTTGCTGCTGCTGTAGCTGCATGCCTAGGCCATTGGTGTTGTAGTAAATGGGATCGAGTGGTATGTTCTTGCGGTAGCTGTGATAGAAATGCTTGTTGCTCTTGGCCAGGCTGCCCAAGCTGCCGTTGTTGCTGTTGTTGAGTATGTCGTCGTGCAGCGACTGCAGATTGGAGGCGGTAAGCAGCGTGCGCTGCTCCTGGCGATGAAATGAACCCAACTGAGGCTGCTGCTGCTGTTGTTGTAGCTGCAGCTGCTGCTGCTGATCGAGCAGTTTGGTGACCGGATTCTGCTGGTACTTGCGGCGTGAACTTCTTGTGCTGCTCCGCACGTAGCTGCCGCTGCTGCTGTCTGGAGCACCACCACCTCCACCTCCTCCATGTTTGCTTCTCAGCGTGCCGTGGGAGGACCTACGCGAATTGCTGGCACCGCCCGACTGCCGGCCATGGGAGCCGCGTGCCATAACCGAGCGCCGTTTGACGCGACGCGGTGTCATGGGCTTGGGACACAACTCATTGCCGTCCAGATCCTGTGACTCGTGTACATCGTTGCGCTGATGTTGATGGCGTATGGTGTCGCTGCTGCCGTGGCCAAACTCAATGGAGTACAACGATGACTGGCGCTGTTTGGAGAGCGCGTTAATGTGCTTCACTGCAGAGAATCAAAAGAGACATTAATAAGAGGCTATAAACTGGGCTAAGAGCAGGCTTAGTAAGCAGCGCAGTTACCTCTGGTTAGAAGGAGTTCAGTGTGTGTATAGGTGTGTGTGTGGGAGTGAAATCGGTTAGCATATGTTATAGACTAGTATTAGCTACAGTTGGATTTAGTAGTACTATAGTTATAGCCAACACAGTGCCTCACAGCTAGCTGCTGCCAGCTGGCCCAAGCTACGGCTACATTAAGTTAAGGCAAAATTATTACAATTATTTGTGTAAATGAACATTTATTGGAAACGCTTTTTAAATCTTTTTTTTTTTTTTTGTATTTTGCAAGAAAATTGGCACACGCAATTAGTTTTGTAAATAGTTATAGCTAAACTAGTTACTATATACGATATATATTCTATATAGATCGGCTCGTTAGCAAACTGCTTGTAGCTTAAACTCTAGACTTAACAATTCACATATAATTCTTGTTTTATATATTTATTTATAACTATTTACTATGTAAACTATAACGAATCTCGCAAAACTTTGCTAACATTTTATATTTATCAACAAAAAATAGAAGGCAACTAATTTGTTTATTTATTTAGTATTGTTTTTAGAGCAGTTCTCTAGTTTGAAACGTTTATTTTAATTTCTTTAAATATTTATTTATTTTTTTCTTTTGCTTTTAAAAATTTGTGACATTTTTTTCAGTTTTGTTTTTATAATTTTAACGTTTTTCTTTGCTTTTCTTGTAGTATCACAGTTCAACATAAAATTATAAAAGGCATTTTTTAATTTCTCTTTTATTTTGTAACTTTTCGCTTTGCGTTTCTCTTCGCTTCGTTTTGTTTCTCTGCTTTGCTTCTCTCCAGTTTTTCGATTTTTCTTATCACATTTCTTAGTGTTGCAACAAAAAGCCATTTATGGAAAGTCTCTAAGATCTGTCTATATATGTGTATGTGTACGTGTGTGTGTGTTTCTTTCTCATTTCATTTCATTTAGTTAATGGCTTCTTTTCAAGGCATCCGATTTAAAGCTTCATCTTAAATCTAATTTACACTTCCAATGCAATGCAAGTGACAAATTTTAGGTTTGGAACGTTTGGAATTGAAACAGCTCTGAAGTTTCATTGGCTTTACTTCAAGTCTACTTAAATTTCTGGTTTCATTTAAGTTTACTACCAAGTTGGAACGTTGAAATTGAAATTCCTTTACTTTTGGAACGTTTGAAACTGAAACAGTTTAAAGATTCATTGGCTTTACTTCAATTTTACTAAAATTTCTTGTAACAATTGGGGTTACTTGTAAATTGGAACGTTGGAATTGAAATTCCTTTACTTTTGGAACGTTTGGAACTGAAACAGCTTTGAATCTAAGTTTTTTCAGCTCAATTATATATAAATTTGTAGTCTAATCGACTTATATGGCAAATGGGTATGTTGGAAATGAAAAATGTTCTACCGAGTGGTTCCATTTCACTTCGTTTCAAATTGGATTAGAAAATATTAAAGCTTGCTCAATTCTGAAACTGTTTCCCGTTTGCCAAAACGTTCCACTCAACACTACTTTCGCCTTGCATTGCACCTTTAAAGTGTCTGTGTAAGTGTTTCTATTCCAGTTGTACCTAACCTACAAATTGTAGTGATATTTATATATATATTTCGTGATTCGTTGTAGTCTAAATCTAAACAATTAAATCTCTGTTAGCCACAACAAAATGAAGACGACAAAAACACAGAGTTAGTATGGACACAATGAGGACACAAGCGGCAATAAACTGTCCAGCACCTGAGAGCACGGGTGTAAGATAAAGATAGAGAGAGAGAGGAGAGTATTTGAAAGAGAGAGAGGTATATAATAAATGCTGAACATACTTGAGGCAGGGACTGAAAGGCAGAGACAGCAACACACAGAGAGAGTAGGAGAGAGAGAGAGAGTCTAGGAGAGCAGCCGACGTGGGTCTTAAAAAAAGTCTTTAGCTTTTGGTCAGTTTAGGGAACTGAGGGGGGAAGAGGTGGAGGGACACCCTGCCTACCCCTGCGCACCCACAATGGAATTACAAAAGGAGCGCGGACGTGTCTTCTTGCCACTCCGGCGATTTACATGCGGAGCCAAATGCTCCGACTCCTCCAGGCGATCATCGCTCTGGGCACGCACAATGTCACAGAAATTCGCCTGAGTGGGCGCTGCGGGGCGTGGCCTTGGGCGTTGACTACGCCTTAGCATAGGAGAGCCCGGCACATACTGTGTGGGCATGGCGTATTTCTCAGCTATTTCCGGCGAGAGATCAGGATACGGCGCTTGCCCTAAGCGAGGCTGAAAGATGTGTGGGCGTGGCGCTGGGGGTGGCGGTGGCGACAAAGTCTCCAACACATGGCAGCCATGGTGTATGGGCACCGTGGGCAGTGGTATCTGTGCGGGGCGTGGCAGATGCTTGGCACCCGCAGCACGCAACATGCGTGGCGAATAATTCACCTCAACACTGTGATTATTATTACTTTGGGCACCAGCGGTGTGAGAGGAGCTAAGCACATTATTGTTGCTAAACAGACTGTTGGGCGTGGGACTCTGGAAGGGCACATAGGTAGCGCCATTGCCACCCGATGCACTCAACACAAAGCAATCATTGATATCCTCATCATCCTCCTCCAGATTGCGGGACAAACGATCCTGTGCCAGCTGGGAGTACTTCACCTCTGGCACAGATCGAGGAGGCTTCGGTTTCTGATGAATACGTGCAAAGTGTCCACTTTGAACACTGGGCGTTTCGGCCAAACAAATGCTGTAGTTGCTGGTGCTCAGCTGGGGATTGGAGTTCTGTAGGGAGGCGTAGGAGAGCGAGGGTGTGGTCTGTGGTGACATGGACATGGACATGGAGACGGACATGGGACTAACTGAATTCAATGGATTTGCTTTGCTCTTGGGACTCTGACGCTTGCGTCGCTGGCTGCTCTCAGTGTAGTTGTGATTGTTGTTGCTCTGGCTGTGGCTGTGACTGTTGCTGCTGCTGTGATTGCTGCTGCTGCGCTGCTTGAGACTGTTGCCACTTGTGTGTGTTAAATGTGTGTTAATTGCTGTTGTGTCTGCTAATGTCTGAGTCGGATGCTGATCATGGTCAGTTATCAGTGTATTATTGTAGCTGTTGCAATTGCTGTGATTATTATTCATGTTGTTGCTGTTGCTGTTACTGCTGTTGTTGTTGTTGTTGCTATTTAGATTTGATTTTGATTTGGATTTTGAGTGTTGTCGATGTTCTTGATGATAATATTGCAGTGAATTTTGTTGCTGCTGCTGCTGCTGTTGCAGTTGCTGCTGCATTTGTTTATTTGATTGCATTGTTGCTGTGGCTGATGTTGTCGGTATACTTGTATAGCTCACGTACATTGGATGGACGACGGTGTGCTGTGGACTCTTCGCGTCGCCGTTCATGAAATCGACTGTAAACCAGAAATTTATTTAATTTTCTTTAACAATTTACACAAATTTATGTTAATTGTTGGCATTGTAAGCGGCAAAGTTTCACAAAGTGTTAAGTTAACAATATTAAATCGCGAAATTTACATAGACAGTTGAAATTTTAATAAATTTTGTCAACTTTGAGTTGCTTATAAGCGACTTTGCTTATGTTTATATACAAAAATGTTGCTTTTAAATTTGTTTAAATTGTTTTTAGTTATACAAAATTGTTTTAAACAGTTTAAATTATTATTTTAAGCTTTTCTTTTAACAATTTGTGAAACATTTCCAGTTACTATACACAATGTGTTTAAGTTAATGATGTAAATCGAGTAGAAACAGCTTTAAAAAAGCTAAAACGAATTAAATTTAATATGGAAACTACAGCATTAAATAGTTTTGACTTTTAAGCAGCCAAAACATTTTTAGTTATAATTTTAAAACATTTACATCATTAGCTTAAAAACAAACACAAAATTGTTGCTTCTTTTTAGCTTTTTCTCGCTGGCTGGTTATAAAAACATAAACATAAATAATAACATGAATTACAAGCATATAAATATATATATAAATATTTTATATATTAAATGATATGAATATGATTTATGATATAATGCACAACAGTTTCTGGTTCACATAATAACAAAATGGTTAAATGCATTCCGGGTAAAACTTTTCCCCTCTTCTTTTTGACAATAACAATCTTGAGTTTCATTTGGTTTTTTCTTTTCTTTTTTTATAAATAAACAATAAACATTTCATTTCACAAACATTCGTCACTTGCGCGTATTTTGTTACAACAAATAAATAAATCAATAAATATTTACAATGGAATTTCTAGTTGAGTTTTTAAAGAAAGTAGTGAAAAGTGAAATAAATTTTATGTTGGGGCAGTTGGAAAAGCAAAAACACCCACAGAAAATACAGAAAAATAAACTAAATACAAGTGTTAACAAGACTGCAAAGGTTTGGGGTTAAAAAGAACAGTGTACAGTGTTGGCTAACGCACAAAAAGGGGTTTAGAAAAGAAGTGATAAAGTCTAGAAAAACTTTTTGTATACTTTTAGTACTTTTTGCAAATGATTAAGGCTCCCATTACAGGGTATAAATAGACACAGTTAGCCACACCGAACTCTACGCTTTGCAGTCTTATTTTAGTACAATAACCAGCACCCATTAGTGATTGACTGATACGAGATAATACGAGTATTGTGTGTGCTACATATGAGACGATTATAACTTACATCTGTCGTCCTCATCGAGAAATATGCAGCTGATTAGAATCGCACCAAGTATACCCAGCAGCTATATATACCCAATGGTATATATATTATGATGGGAGAGCATGAAAGTAGGAGTATAAAATTGATATCAATTTGAAGCACTTTAAATTGATTAATGCTCTCACCGCCAGCGCACACTGTACACCCGAGTGTATGACCTCAACGAGGGTATAGTCCAATAGACAGTCCTCGACATGCTCCGGACGGAGGGGACGGAATAGATCATCTGCTGTGATGTTATAGGTGGGCTTACAGCCATAACCATTTGCCTCGAACCACGAAACACTTCCGGTGCCCAGATTCAGCAAATCGCTCTCCTGTTAAGCACAAAATTATGAATTAGAAATTGTTGAGGTTCAATTTAGAGTAGGTCAAGTAATTATATAGACAAAGAACTAATCAGTTTTGAGTAGAGATGTGAAATACTACTCTATATCAACTCTACTGGTTCTATAGACGCATCTGATGAAGAGTATTTATCATATCGGGGTCTTTGATCAAGAATATATATTTAATCGGGAATGGAGATACCACCGATTAAGAATATAAATACTTTCAGGGTCTGTAAACGGCACTTATCAAAAATATATATACTTTCAAGGCCTGGACATACCCCTGATTGAGACTATATATACTTTCCGGGTCTGCACTTGCCTCCATTACCCTGTTCGTTTTCGAAACAATCTAATTACTTGACCTACTATATATAGATTTTATGGGAGGTGGGGGTATTGACCCCAATTACTTACCCTATCCAGGTTGCCAACATTCAAATAGAAGCATATCATAAAAGCATTCCAGCCAATCCACACAAAGTTCCATAGCAAGTACTGAAACCCAAAAAAAAAAAAAACAAATTTGGGTTATCGTTATCGATTATTGATAAGAGAGAGGGAGAGCTAGTGAATATAGCACGTGTTTACTTACAGTTATGATGTATTTGATTCTAAAATGATATGCGCCATAGAATCCAAATATTATAAACAGTATCTGAAAGAAGTTAACCAATATGGGCGCCCACATATATCCGAGAAAATCGAATACCTGGCGCTCGATAATCGTTATCTGTCGGAGGGGAGCAATACGAACAGATAACACGCATTGTTTGCATGCAACGAGAAGAGGAAGAAGTATAAAAATAAATAATACATAAATGAATAGAGTGGAATGGATTACTGATAGGTTAAAACTCACCATTTGCAGGAAGCATATTGACAGCAGAAAGTGTCGCCGTGTACACGAGCACGATCCCATCACAACATAATTATTCCATTCAGAAATTTGTGCCAAAGATTAGTTGTGTGTGTGTGTGCAGTGTGCGCGTGTGTGTGAGCAGCTTTAATGCAGTAAGCTGCATTGAGTTTAACAGCACTCCACACCACTCTAACACGTAGCTTTATACGCTATCTCAGTCACTTCTTTGTTGTGTTTATGCTTTTAATCGCTTGCTTTCTTTATTTATGCTCTTTTTTTTATTATCTGTTTGCACTCCTATGCTTCGTTCTTTCTATTGGCATTTCCGGGGATGTGTTTCACGTTCTGGCTCCAGCCTGTATGTGTGCGTTCGTTTGTTTGTGTGTTAGTGGAGTGCAACCTGCTTAGCCACTTGTTCTCTTTCGCACCTTAGAATGTATATGTTAAAAGGGAGACGAAGAAATGTAATGCAGCTGCAGCGAGGACTGCACTTGGCTTCGGCTAGCAGCGAAAACCTGATCTCTGTGAACTAAAAGTAAATATAAGCAGAAAAAAAAGAAATTAAAACGAAATGAGCAGCAAGCAGCAGCTACCGAGAGAAACTTGGCTCTCCACATAAATACTACATAAACAAACACAGACACACTCACTCACACGCTCTCAAGCAGCATATTTCTACGAAAACTGCAGACAGTGCAACAAAAAAGTAAGCACACGCCTCAAACTTTATACATATTGTAAGACAAGTTAGTTAGCAAAAACGGGCCATAAACTTTCATTTAGCAATCATTTCATAACACGGTGTAAGTGTGACTTTATTTTTTTGATGCACTGTTAACACACATGCACGTCTGCCAGGTTCGCTCAAGTGTTTGTGTGTGTTTGTACAAGTATTACGTGCACACAAACTATTTCATTGCTTTGCTTTGTATATGTATTGTTTTAAACAATTCTCAAGCTATTAGCACTGCCCAGTGCCGTGCCCATGCCCCATGCCCAGGTCAAGTAATTAATTAATTAATAAAGATGAGCAAGTTGTCTGCAACTAACACATTGCTATCAGTTCACATTTAAACACACACGCACACACTCACACATGTGCAAGCATATGCTTACACATAGCTGTATGTGTTTCGATTTATATATAGTTCTTGTTTAGCATATTAATTCAATTGTCAGCTATTAATCAAATTAATGCCTATGACAACACGAAACGCAGTGAATTTTGTTTGTGGTGTATCAAAATGTATGACGCGTTTAACTTCTGGCTTATGACTCAATATTCAATTGATTTCCGCTTGGGGCACAGGAGCACCAGTCACACACACACTGGCATACAATCATTCGCACACTCATATCAATGATTGAATCACTTTATGCAGGCAGTTCCGTATGTTTACAGTTCGATTGTCCATTTACATAATAGGCCACTGCTGACTATATGTTTTCCTCTTCTCTTTTGTATGAAATAAATTAACACCCTTTCTTACGTAGCAAGTGCGCGAAGCTGCTATACGCGGCGCATTCAACAACTAAACTAGAACTGGACCATAGTGTGACCATAGCTATGCATTAGTAAAAATACTTTTCACCGATAGTTCGCACGAGTACTTTATAGTGACTCGCTATCGTTATCGATAGCAGTCCTAATTTCACAATAATATTAAATTACAGATTATGCTGCATGCATAAATGAAATATGTTGGTAATCATTTTATTTTAACTAATAATTGGTTAAATAAAGACGTTAGGCTTTTAGTTGAAGTTTGTTTGGTAGTTAGTAAAATTTCTGCAAGAATCGATACTTGACCGCCTTGTTATCGCCAGCTGCACAACAATAACAAAAACTGCCGCAATAACAAGACGACAACGATTCGCGTAAAAAGTGCAATTATCCGGCGTTTTAATTAAATTATACCGCATGTCAGCACTAAAAAACCAGGAATATGACTGCACCATCAGGTGCAGGCAACGTCAGCATGGCGACAGCATTACGGCGGCGCTAACAAAACGCTCTATTGACGATCAACATTTAGCCGCATTTATAGCCAAAACCTGTGCGAATTTCGGCAACATACGGGATTATCTCGGCCGTTCCGCTGTGCATATGTGTGCCTCCGTGGCACGCTACAGCATCCTCGAATGGCTACTAAATCACGGTGCTCACATTGATATACGTGACTTCGAGTCCGGTAGTAGTCCACTGCACCGCGCTCTATTCTACGGCTGTATCGATTGCGCCGTTTTGCTGCTCCGCTACGGCGCCAGCTTCGAGCTGCTGGACGAGGACACGCGTTGTCCACTGCAGGCCATTTGCCGCAAGTGGGATGTGGACACTGCGAGTCCCTCACAGTGAGTAGTAGTCGTGAAGTCGCTGGAGTGATGCGCAAAGTTTGGTGCTGGCAATTTAGCTTTTTTACCGCTAGTGGGAAAGTTTGAGTGAGAAAAATTAAAACAGTTTTTGGCGGGAATTTGTACTAGTTTTCAACTGAAAAAGATTTTTTCTGTAATATTTCTGGCCGTTATTTAGCTTTTTTTTGCAATCTCCCATATTCCAGAAATGAAATCCTCGTCTGGGGCTCGAACAAGAACTACAATCTGGGCATTGGCAATGAACAGAACAGCAATTCACCGCAGGCGGTGGATTTCTTTCGCAAATCGAATATTTGGATTGAACACGTCGCCTTGGGCGCCTACCACAGTCTCTTCTGCGACACCAAGGGGCACCTGTATGCGGTGGGACATGGCAAGGGCGGCAGACTGGGCATTGGTGTGGAAAACAGTCTGCCAGCGCCCAAACGTGTCAAGCTGCAGCTAAAGAACGAACACATCAAAGATCTAAGTGTGTCCAGGCAACATTCGCTGCTCTTAACTGATGGTGGACTGGTCTTTGCCTGCGGTGTCAATGATAATCATCAGCTGGGTGTACGAGATGCCGGCGAGAGTCTGGCCACGTTCCGGGAAGTTGTCTCGCTGCGGGACAAGGGTGCGAGTGATTTGAGACACGTCATAGCCTGTGATCAACATTCCATTGCCTACAGCAGCAAGTGCATCTATGTTTGGGGTGCCAATCTGGGACAGTTTGGCATCAGTTCCCAGACGAAAAGTATACAGGCGCCCACACTGGCACGTACTTCAAGGAATACATTCAAAACTCAACTGTTTTGTTAATACAAGTGTTTTCAATTACAGATGAAGCTACCGGAGCGCACGAGCATTAACTTTGTGGAGGCCAACAATGCAGCCACAGTGGTTTACTCCACGGACAAATTGATCTTTCTGTTCTATGCCGAGAAGACCAGAACCATCAAGACGCCCAAGTAAATTCGCTAATTTCCTTACCCAACACATTTAAGCTTCAAGCTCTACCTTCGACAGTTATGAGGATCTCAAGAGCATTGCGGTGATGGGCGGCAACATAAAGAACTCTACAAAAGGCTCGGCAGCCGCTTTGAAGCTACTGATGCTCACCGAGACGAACGTAGTCTTCATTTGGTACGAGAACACACAGCAGTTCTACAGGTGAGTAGCCTTAAAGTACCCACGTGACCAGCATTAGCTAAAATCTTTTGTTACAGCTGCAACTTCTCGCCCATTCGCCTGCCGGAGATCAAGCAGATACTGTACAAGTGCAATCAGGTGTTAATACTCTCCGATGGCTGTGTGTATCGTGGCAAGTGCAATCAACTCTCGTTTCCCGCTGGCAGTCAGGAGAAACCCAAGCACAACATGGACATCTGGCAAAACAACGATCTGAATCGCACAGAAATCTCTAGGGAGCATTACATACGCATCGATCTGCAGCGTGTGGCGAATATTGATCGTGCTGTGCGCATTGTTTGTGATGAGAGTTTCTCCTCCTTCGCTGTGCTGCAGGAGTCCCATTTGAAGTACTTTAAGAAGCCACAATTGCCACGTCGGGAGCATCACTTCAAAAAGCTTTATCACGACACCTGTGACTCGGATGCGGTGCACGATGTGGTGCTGCATGTGGATGGTGAACGCTTTGCAGCGCACAAGTTCATCATCTTCAGTCGTGCGCCGGGATTGAGGGAACTTATACGCTGTTATCTGGACAAGAATGTGTATCTAAACTTTGAGCACTTGACTGGCAAAATGTTTGAGTTGGTACTGAAGCATATCTACTGCAATTATTGGCCCACGGAGGATGGTGAGTTGGCAAAGTTTGGCCAAAAAGGCTCTATAAGCAATTTATATCTTCTTTCTGCTCTCGTCTCTCAGATATCGACTGCATGCAGCAAAGTCTGGGTCCCAACAAGCCCCAAAAACGCAGTCGCGTCTGCGAAATGTTGCTCGTCCACTTGCAAAAGTTTCAGCTGCAGGAACTGGCCAAGTACATGCAGAGGTAAGTTGACTTGCTGGCGAAAGAGCTCCAAATAATTCCCTTCATCTATTTGCAGTTACATCTCAGAAGGGCAGTTCCCACTACCCAGTAGACAGCGCACAAGTCGCCTACGTCGCACGGATTTCCCGGAGCTTTATGACGTGCGCATCGTCTGCGAGGAGGGCGAAGTGCTTGAAGCGCACAAGTGTGTGCTCGTTGCGCGTCTGGAGTACTTTGAAATGATGTTCATGCACTCGTGGGCAGAACGTGCCACAGTAAACTTTGACAGCGTGCCCGTGGAGTACATGGAACCGATACTGGATTATCTCTACAGCCTGGACACGGATTGGTTTTGCAAACAAAATTATACGGAAACGTTTCTGTACAACATGATCACGTTGTGTGATCAGTACTTTATTGAATCACTGCAGAATGTGTGTGAATCTTTGATTCTTGACAAGATTAACATAAGAAAATGCGGTGAAATCCTGGACTTTGCTGTCATGTACAACTGCAAACTGCTGCAGGAGGCCTGTCTGGACTTTATCTGCCAGAATCTGGCGAGAGTGCTCACCTATCGCAGCATTGAACAGTGCGAGGCAACAACGCTGCAGCTGCTCAATGGTCACTATCGAAAGATGTTCCAAAAGGTGTTTGACTATCGTCAGATCACACCGTTCTCAGAGGCTATAGAGGATGAGCTGCTGCTCAGCTTTGTCGATGGCTGTGAAGTGGATCTGGACTATCGCATGGCAGCGGTAAGTCTCTCTAAGGCTCGGTACTTCCAAACTGTTTAATTTATCCAAGCTTTTCCAGGACCACAAGCTCAAAGACGCCAATCGAAGCAAGCCAAAGGAGCTGCACAGCAAGCAGGATGCGCATCATTATGAAAAACAGGCCATCAGCAGCATGATGAGAACTCTAAGCGTCAGTGAATCCACGCCAGAACAACAGATTGCGCCGCAAGGCAGCACTCCCAATGAAGCCAAGCACTGGTCACGTGTCGTGGACAAAAAGGAGCAGAAACGCAAGCTAGCCGAGACGGCACTGAAGGTCAACAATGTGCTCAAACAGGAGGAACAGCCAAGTCCCGAGCTGGTTGTCATGTCGCCCAGAACTCCCGCCAAGGAGCTCACGCCACCACCGCCTGATAGTCCCAGCGAGGCTAGCACACCTCTCAGCAAAAGCTACAACCTAGATCTAAGCACCCTGATGGGACAATCCCAGAAAATGTCACAGAAACAGCGCAAGCGTCTCTCCTCTGAGACGCAGAACTGGCGTGTTCAGAGCTCCACCAACATCGAGTTGAATACGACGCCACCAACGCTGCCCAATGCTTGGGGTGTTAGTCCCTCCGCCAATTCATCCCATTCCTTCTCAGAGGCTTTTAACTCACCGCCCGCCACGGGCAGCATTACGGATCCCACATCGTTCGCGAACATGATGCGTGGACAGGCAACCACTGCCAGCAGCAGCAACGCTGATCAGACCAATAGCTTCTCCAAGATACTTGCGGATGAGCGACGTCAGCGCGAAAGCTACGAGCGCATGCGCAATAAATCTCTAGTCCATACACAAATCGAGGAGACAGCCATTGCCGAGCTGCGTGAATTCTACAATGCGGACAAGATCGACGACGAAACAATTACGATTGAACGCAAGTCCAGACCCAGCGATATTAACTTTAGCACCTGGTCTAGACACTAGAGCGATGCTTCACTGTATTTGCTTCGCATTTATTTTACTGACAGCTTAACGATTATAATTTTGTTCTGAAAAATTATATAATAAAAATTGATTGTTGATTTCAAAACAAAGGATTGATAGAAAGGGGTATAGGCGAGCTGTATTTAGATGGATATAAAGCATATATTGGTTTGAATACACCTAAAGGTACCTCACACATCAAGCGTGATTTTGGTTAAGATAGCTCAAGAGGTTTCCAAGTTATTGCCTTAGCCAAGTTAGCGCACTCTAAGCTTAAAACAGCTATAACTGTCTTAACTTACACTTTTAGTAAAAAACTCTTTAAACAAAGCAATTTGCAACTTAAAATTGTAGTTTATATTTATAAATTGTTATCACAAATATTTAAAATTATATATATTTTTTCATAAGACTTTTTAGAACAAGTTTAAGTTTTAAAAAAAAAGTTTAGTTCATTTCCTGGTAGCGCCATCAGATGTAGAACTCGGAACCACCTGGAAAAGGTTGTAGGAAGCGGATTGAGTGCTGGACAAGGGATCAATGGGGGTTACAGAAATTGGGACATCACAAAGTAGCACAAATTGAGTAACAATTTTTATTAATTATAATTAAATATAAAATTATTGTGGATATATTTACAAGCCGGTAAAATAACATGAGACAAAAATAAACATAAAGACAGGACAAATAAATAGCTAACAATATATATATAGTATATATAGATACATATAGACTGAGAATTCGAAAAACGAGATACCCGAAACCCTATGACAATGAGCATAATCATAAACATAACAGTAAACAGTAATAATAATTCAAATATCATTAATAAGCGTCCCAATAAGTTGCCAAAAATCTCAAAAGCACTCCTTACGAAAAGCAAATCCGTACTGATCGCATTTAACCCGCAGCGTTTTGGCCAGCTGAGGTGGCCCACAATAAAATACCGTTACTTTGCCCTTCTGCTGCGCCAACAGCTGTTGGAACACCTTGTCCCAGTTGGGTCGTCCCGCATTCGTGCGTGTTTTGAGACCCGTAATCAGATCACGTTTGCCCTGTAAGTTAGTTGAAATTTATATATACACCTATATGTACAGGATTTCCATATAGTTCCCTACCTTTTCGTGCAGCAAATCCAACGCTAACTGCAAGCCCACCGCCTTCATGTCTGTGCGCTGCAGCGCACTCGTGATGTACATGTGCATGTCCAGAAAACTGTCAAGTGGAGGGTTAAAAACTTTGTGAAAACTACTTTGATAAACCCCATCTGATCTTACCGCTCCATGGCACCACCCAGCTCCGCCTGCTCGATTTCCAGCTGCGAGAGCAGATTAACAAACCACTCGAAGGATCTTTGATCCCGATTGATCCAGAAAAAGTCCACTTTGCGTAGATTCATCACAGATTTGGGTATCTCACTGGCCCACTCGAACTTGCAGCGTGGACAACTGTGTCGCACCTTCCAGTAGCGGTGCATAATGGACTGTAGAATGGAGGCGAAGGGCGTGACGCCGATGCCAGTGCCGATGAGCACCGCGTGTTGGGCGCCAAAGATGTGACTCGATGGAGCGCCATAGGGACCATCAATGAAGATCTAAGTGGAGTGGTATAAAGCTTGTTAGTAGCTGTGTGCAGTGGGTGTAGGGGTGAGCTAGGGTTGCCAACAATGAACAGGGAAAGCGGGAAAAGGGTTGTCATAGACTAGTTGGGAAAGGTTAACGATCCCTTGAAGCTTTGTGAGTAAAAGTCTTAGATGGCAACCCTAAAATTTGTGTGTGGGTGTGTGTATGCCCAAACCTCCATAACGCCCGCATCTAGTGTGACCTTGCCACCGTTGTTAGTTGTGGAACTGCCACTGCCACCGCCACCGGCATTGTTACCGCCCCGATTGGCAATGGATGTGGACAGAGAGCGCAGAAATGTGGGACGACGTAAACGGGACTTTCTGCCACCTGTCGCCGTGTGTGTGTTATCCTTGGAGATGAAATTTAGGGGAAGTAGCGTGGGATTAGCATGATGTCAGTTAACTGAATCCTAGGTTACTCTGGTTGTATACTAACCTCCACGGGTTGATCCTCCGCTGCGATGCTTAGTCGTGCCATGGACAACTTATCCGCTGCGCTCTCCGTTCTGGACAGACGCACGCCCTGTTCGGACATGCCATGATCAGTAGTATCCCCAGAGGGTGTTGACTGCAACTCATTCTGCTCCACACTGGGCGTCTTGAACGCTATAATCGTGGGCTTGTTACGCATATAGCGGAAACTCTGAGCCAGTGATTTGTTCTGCGGACTCAGGTAGGCCAAGCCCACGCTATTGTTGCGGGCACGTCGCATGCGCTTGTCATCGAAGGCGCTCTCCGACTCAGAGCGCCCTAGGGAGCGCAGACTGTAGTAGAAAAGGGGGTTAGGTCTTTTAGTAAGATCATATAGAAACCTCGACTTACGCCTTGAGCCTGCTGCGCTTCTTGCTCTTCATGCTGATGTCCGGCAAAGAGATGCTCTTCTCCAACGGTCGCTGCTTCATCCGCCGATCCTCGCGCTCTCCTGCCTCGCCTATAAACGCCCCATTGGCCATACCCGACAGCCGTTGAGTCTTGAGCTTCGGCTCGGCGGTTTCCTTGCGGGAAAAAGTGCGTTGCAAGGTCTTCTTGATGCTTCTAATGCGATTCACACCCGTATTGGCCACCGTAGGAGGCGACTCAGGTTGAGGAGCAGCCTGTTTGCGGTGCTGACGCGGCGGACGCTGCGGTGGACCCAGTTCTCCTCGACTCTGGACTGTGGCCATGTTGCGCGCCAAGAAATCGGTTTGTGGCGTTCTAGTCGTTGTCGTTGGAGACAGATGGGATTTGTCTGTGAGTACGGGATTCCTTGACTCGTTGAGTAGCATGAAACTGGGCGTGGGAATGGCATGCATATGCGTATTGACCTCGCCCTTGTGCAGCTTCTGCTGTTCCCGCTCAAAGTAGCGATACAAACGGTTCGTCCACTCGCCCACTGTGCGTATGTGCAGCCACATGTAATCCTCCTGCTCTGGAGCGGAGCTAATGGTAAAGGGATGCCACTCGTAGTTCGCTGTCGTCGGTATGTTGACAAACACATAATCCCCCGGACGGAAATGGAAGTTGTACGGTCGCTTGATGACCAAGTGAATGACCTTGGAGGGCAGCAGTAGACCCGAGCTAATGTAGGTCTTGCCATGCTCACCTCTCATCCAAACATAGCGCAGCACACGCTCCACTATGTACACCAGACCAGGCAGCATGAACCACATCCAGAAATTGGGACCATGGAACAGCGTAAGAATCCAGAAGGGCACGTACAGCAGATGCGTCCAATAGAAGACCTCAAAGCTGCCTTTTCTGCGCACAAAGGGCTGCGAGCAGATGAACATGACAAGGAGTATAAAGAACAGCGCCACACCGGTGGGATTAGCACAGCCGGGAATCAGTCCAAACATTGACGGTCGATCCGTTAGCAGCCACTCGGTGAGTGTAAAGTTTCCCGCATTAACAGTCGGATCGTTGACCACAATCATGGAGAAGTTGAACAAGTGCATGATCGTGTGCACCAAACTGAGCACGGAAATCGTTATGCCCGTCAGCTGATGCAGGTAGACATGGTGGTCCAGAGGGAGAAAGGCGGAGAGGCCTTGGGAACGCAAATAGGTCAGTGAGTGTCGCAGCATGAGGACGAGCACCCAGGCACAGTTGAAGTTCAGACATTGTCCTGTAGGAGAAGGGAGATCATAGTAGTTTGAAAGGTAAAGAAGTCTTTGAAAAACTCACCGCATCCTCTGGCTATGATGACAAATCCATTGTGGGCACGAAATTGTATGGCACGCGAGATGAAGAGGCACAGATTCACAGTGATGTAGAAGAAGAGGTAAGAGACAAAGACCTGATTGTTCTTCATGTAGGCCAGCGTTAGCTGATGAGGTATTTTATTCCACAGTCCTGAGCTCTTTTTGCTCGCCGGCTGCTCCTCGGCAATGGGCACCAGCCAGCGATCAATGCTAGCAGAGGGAAATCAGAAGGGGATTAAGGTGTATCCTAGGCAAAGTCTACCACTTTATGGCACCTACGTAATACTGAGGTTCTCCAGCAGACCGCCATGTTTGTGTAGCTGATTCTTGAGCGCTTCATAGGTTATCTCACCGCTATTATGAGGATCGGCATCTTCGAACATGGCACTGGTTAGATCTTCGATTTGATCCTCGGAGAACTCCATGCCGTTCTCCTTAATGCAGTGTCGTATCACATCGTGCAGCTCCTTGTGCTGTATAAGGCCATCACCTGTTGGAGATAGGGTTGATTAGCAAAACAGTCTAAGCTTGGTTAATAGCAGACATACCATCTATGTCGTAGACCTTAAATAGAAAACGTATTTTATCATCAGCCGATTGTCCTGAGAACTGATGTATGGCATCTATGAACTCCTGCAGGGATATGGAACCCGAGTTGTCCTTGTCGAAGATTTGAAAGACGCGCTCCGTGAAGAAGGGCTTTAGTTGGGTGGAAGAGTGTGATTAGTTGAAGAACTTATGGGTTTGTAGGGGATATAATCCTACGTTCTTGGAGGTGACAATTTTCTGGAACTCCTCTCTGCGTATTTCCTGCTCATTGCCCACAGTATTGCGAAAAAGTTGCTCCAGGCGGGCTAGGGATTTCTTGTCAAAGCCAGTGCGGGGTCTAGAAAGTAGAGAAAGATCAGTTTACACTCCCCAAAAACCGTTTAATCTAACCGATCTAATCTTAAAATAAAGAACAGTTTAAACCCCTTTTACAGGTATTTCCCATACTATACTCATATTTAGCAATTAAATGATTTTTGTTAGCAATTTTAATGAATTTCTAAAATGTCGCGCCCATAAAAACAAGTTATGCGCTAAACAACTTTTGGATTAACTGCGTTTCAAGTCGCATAAACAATTGAAATTCTAAACAAAAGTTTTTAAAAATAATTAAACCTGCTCTCAGTTTACAGTTATATATTTATAACCTATAATTAGTTATATATTTAGACCTTACCTAGAGTTGGTTAAGTGCGATATAAACTCCATAACCTGATTGGTGGAAATGAGATTAGTGCCATCGTTGTCGATCAGCCGATAAAGTTTATCCAATATCTGTGGAGTAATGAAATCTTGTTAGGGGGAAGTGTTAGACTTGTGGGCGTGCCACTTACGCCTCTTGTGTGCCAAATATCATGGAAGTTTTTAAAGGACACCTGACTCTTCTCGCCACAGATGACATAGGCCACTGATTCGATCTGCTCCGCGAAATCCATTTGCCGATCGTCGCTGATAAGGGGGGAGGAAAAAAAGTGAGATTAGAAAGGCGTGACTCTAAAAGACCCTGTAGTTGGGTTGCTTAAAGAAGTGTCTAAGAAGCCTGGTTTGTTCATGAGTTTGATTTATGTTCCTTCTTCTTTCAATATCAAACTGGACATTATTTAGACCGCACCAAGGTTATAATCCAAGTTAAAACTGACTGTAAACATTAAATTTTGTCTGAAAATCAGCCTAGAATTCCTACTCATCACACCCTTGGCACATTTGCAGCACAGGGTCTAAGCCACCGCACTTCCAGTAGCTGAAACGTTGCTCCAGCTTCAGCTACAATTCCAACTGCAATTGCAACTCCGGAGTGCGACTCCCGCGCCCGACACACGCTATATTTGTATTTGAATGACTTCATTACGACAGGCAGGCCAGTGACAGTTGCCAGACAGAGGCAGCTAGATAGAGAGCAGGCCAGAGACTGGGCAGTGGGGCGGGGCTGGGATGGAACGGCATGCGGACTATGTTAGCTGTTGTATATGTTAACATACAACACAGATAGCATCACCATTGGCGATGGCATCGTCGTAGTCGTCGTCGTTGTCCGCTGGCTGTGTTGTCGTGCAAAGTGTAGTGCTGGCATTTGCTGGCTTTGGTAGCTAACTTGGCGCAGCTGGAATGCCTTCGCCTGGGGCATGCCACATGGACACAGTGCCACAGCAACGGCAACGTCAGCAAGAGCTGCTTTCAGGGTGGTATACCCGACTAAGCAACACCCGTTAAGTTTAGGCAACAAAAAGTTATACAGGTTTGCACTTTTATACCCTAGTAAGTTTTCAAACAGGCATAACTTGCTGTTGCTGCCTACGATTTTAGTGTAAGGAGTCTGTATTATAGAGTTTATGTAGAGCTATAGTTTGGCATCAAAATTAACGGCTTAGCTTTAAAATTGTGGGCACTGTAGCTGTTTTCCGTTTTACTAGTGACGAAAGTTGCACAAATTGTGCGAGTGTTGCGATTTTAATAGTATCCTTTATCGCCTCATGCCGTCATTACCCTTTAAAAACTATATGCTGTACCAATATACCCATTCACACCACTCTTAACGGGTATATTAAGAGCTGCGTGTGCTTGTGATTGGGAATAAAATCAGTACAGAGACAACTTTTTTGCTGGCATCTAGCTAATTGTTTTGGCACCTCTTTACTCTTAACTTCTTTTCTACCATTAGAGCCAAAAGGCAAATGAAGTTGGACTTACGTGAGACGACCCTTTAGATGTTCTATCCAGCGATCTTGCAGCAAGTAACCATTGCGATCCAGATCAAAGAGTTGAAAAAGCTTCTGTTGAAATTCCTGTAAATAAAAATTAAAATAGATTGTAAAGAAAATCAATTTATAAGTCTATAAAACAAAGTGTTAATTAATTAATGGGCTACAGTGGGCACCACAGCAGTAAAACCCAATAAAATAGTTTATTAAAATGTAAATTAAATGGCATTAAAAAGCTTTTCCACTTAGCCAGTGCCCACTGTAGTTGTGTATAAACAAAATCCATTGTTTACAACTGGGAAACAGATTTATGCACTGGAGAACATAATCGTAGAGCTGATTGATTCGTTTAGCCAGAGATCAATTGACCTTAAACCCACTCGAAGCGGGAAGACAAACGATAAGATATGTGTAAGTAAGTACCAGATATTAGCATTAATTAAATGCTTATTAGTATGCATATTTAATGCACGATCCATTGTCTTCACATATCTGTATATATACATAGATATATCCACATTGGTCACACACGACGAGCAGTTGAAAACAAAATGTGCATATTTAAGAGATGAGCATCGAGTATTGGATTTGGGTCTGGGACTGGTTGGACAGCTTTCTTGAGGCCCATAAAAAATGCAAACAGTGTGTGAGGCAGAAAGAGACAGGTATAGAGCGCAATAAAGACAACAACAGCATAAATCAAAATACCTTTAAATAAGCAAAAAAAAAATACAAAAACAAAACAAGTTTAAAGTTTTTGGGTAGAGCGGGTAAAGGACCACAAAATATGTAGCACAAGGTCAGCAGTGAGAAGGAGAGAGAGAGAGAACAGAAAGAGGAAGAGAGAGGGGACAGAGGAAAGAGAGGGCACAACTGAGTCGGGAACGCAGGGAGAGGGTAAAACTGAGTGGGAGAACACCGACATTCCTGCACTTAATTTATTCGTGTTATTCTCAAAACTTTTTCCCTAAAATAAATAAAAAATAAAAAAAAAGTTTACACAAAATTCCACAAAGTAATTAACTAAACATTTTACTCCACATAAATGTATGCATTAATCACTTATTAAACAACTCTTTCTTGAGCAAATATGTAGCACAAGGTCAGAGCAGAGTAAGAGAGAGAGGAAGGGAGCGAGCAAGAGCGAGATAAGAGAACAAGCATTCCCGGATTTTCCGCACTTCATTTGCATAGTTCAAACTGCTACACTGTCAAGGTAATTAAGAAACAGTAGTAGTCGTGATAAGCAGTGTATACCG
Organism: Drosophila acutilabella; assembly: GCA_035046005.1. Classification (NCBI taxonomy): domain Eukaryota; kingdom Metazoa; phylum Arthropoda; class Insecta; order Diptera; family Drosophilidae; genus Drosophila; species Drosophila acutilabella. The sequence goes on along the minus strand of JAWNOK010000024.1, from coordinate 18,533,354 downwards.
TACGGTGTTTAACAACTTTTCACTTTTCCCAACTAACTGCTGTTGCAAGTCACTAAATTCCAATTAGAAATTGGCATAAATCGTAGCATCGCTAATTGAAAGTGTCGAAACTCGAACAAATTTATATATCAACTTATTTTAGAACCGATCACTGATCGCTTTTTGTCGCATCAATTTTTTTTATAGAAAAATAAAGTTAGATTTTTCAATATAATGTTTTTTGGCACAACACTAGCTGTCTCTTTTTCGCCTATAGACTTAAATTATGCCACAAATTTGTACTTTTTTTTTCAGAATTTATCACAGTTCACTCATAACAGACCACTTTTTCCCAAAAGGGGTTTTTTAAACTTCAAAGGGGATTTCGAAAAAAGGGTTTATTTCTTACACATTACTAATTCTTAGCTCTTACCTCATCCAAGAAGAGTTTGCGGAACGCCTCCCTTGTGTGTTTCCCCTCGCCAAATCGAGCACTGCACTCCGATATCAGAAGCCAACGCTGTTTCTCCCGTCGCGCCTCCAGCTCCATGGAACTGCAGTTTTTATCTAAATTAAGCTTGTATCGTTCCATGTACAAATTCGATTGCGGCTCATACATAGACGCTTCCTGCTTGCCATTGGAGTAGATGTTGGTATTGGAGTTGGTATTGGCATTGGCATTGCCATTGTTTCCGTTACTGTCTTCATAACCATTATGAGCAATCAGAATGCTGGGCGAATTGGCCGTTAACATGGGAGTATCCACTTGTCGTGTCTCTGCATTTAAATCTAGCACAGCTGGTGATCTTTCGCTGGTGTAATCACGTGCTCCATGCAGACGCTCCAGATACTGTGAGGCCTGTTGAAGCACCTGACTCACACCACTTGGTTCGCTCTGACCGTTGGGATTTGTGCTGGGCGTGGCACTGTAGCTGTTGTTGCTGCTGCTGGGCAGCTCATCGGAGAAGGAGACTTTTTTGGGGGAGCGCGAAGGGGTTACGGGTATTTCCAGTGATTTATTCGAGGACACTGAGCCGCGATGATTGTCTTGCGCATGCAAATCGTTATCCATTTTGTTTTGGCTTTGCTTTTTTCAAATTACAAATTTATGCACATTTTACAACACAGTTGAAACAGCTGTTGCGCATTGTAATAAATCGATCGCTGTAAGGATCTAATGCACAGGACTTATCGATAACAAGTGGGCGCCAACAGTTGAGTACAGCGAACGATGCGACGGCGCAGCAGTTACAGAAAGCACTGCTTTAAATACTAGGATTTTAATGGGCACCCTTATTAACTTGTTTAGTATCAACACGGCCACCCTTATTTTCGTTCGGACCGTCGCGTGGAAAAAAGAAACATAAAACTAGTAAATGCAATTACTAAGGGATTTTTTTAAGCGCTCGCGTTAACGAAACGAAGATCACGAAGCGCGAACGGAAAACGGCGAACAGCAAACAGCGAAATAAAAGCAACACCAATCGGGAGCAGCAACGAACAGCAACTGAAAGCGAAAGCCCCGCGACACGAATCACAGGCCCCCAATGCGCGACGTGCGTCGGCCCTCGGCTCTGCTTCGTGTACGTGTGTGTGAGTGAGCGTGTTAACGTGTGTGTGTGGGGATCTTGGAACGCGTTTCAGTTTCTGTTTCTTTTTTGTTGTTTTTGTTTTTGTGCTTTTTTCGACGTGCCAAAATCGCATTAATTTCGAAGATTTCAATTTAGCTTTAGCTTTAGTTAGTGACCAGAATGGAATCAATATGTGGCTAAAAGGCTGTCATAAAACTAGTGGCAGCTGAGTGAGCATGACTGGCGGCGACCCTGTACGAAAAGGATAACATGACGGGAAAGTACCACAAAGCTCACAATGGAGTGGGAGCGACTCAGGGGAACCCTGTAAGTCAGAGTTTTATTGATCTTATTTAAGCCCTTTGGCAAGCTGGCTGTTGTGAAACGCTGGCTAAGCTCTTACTGTCCCTTTTTTCTTTGTTTATCCGACTTTCATGACACTGAGCTTCTGTCAAGCTCAAGCTACACTAATTACTTACCAACTACAGGGTCTACTAGGCCAATATGGCCATATTTGAGTCAGTGGGCAGATCGATTTGAAATCTTTCAATCGACATTACCGTTAACATGCTCTATCTCTGTGTGTGTATGTACCTGTGTGTGTGCGTGTGTGATTCAGCTTGAGATAGATATTCTAATTTAGTCAACCGCCATTGGTGTCTTTATGCGATAAGGTGCAAATACCAGGTAGTACCTGTACCAACACTGAAGCTCTCTTCATTTTTTAATTTCAACGACCATGTTGTGTAATAATCAAACTTGTTTATGTATGTCTGTACGTGTACGAACGTGTCTGTTTCCGAATTCTGCTCTGACTGCATTTGTAACACATTTTCACGGAATATTATGAGTGTCTATCATATAATACCCGCTGCTCTTTGTCATTTCAATAAATATTTAATACTATACTATATAATAATTTTTGGTAGCTAGGGAAACGTCTCTCACTTCAAGCCAGAAAAGTCAAAGAGCCGCAACAAAGCACAACTCAAAGCCAATCAATATGCTGACAGTTAATATTTGGAAATAAATTTTTAAATAGTTCGAAATCCATAAAAATTCAATCCCAACGAAGGTCAACACATATCCAAAACATGCAGCTCTCAATCTCTCAATATCTTCGACACTTTCAACAATACACAAAAATCTGTTATGTTATTTTTTTATAGTGTCATTGAACTTGAGCACTTTCCCTCTCTTTCACACCTTATCTGCCCCTCTCTTTTGCGCTGCAATGACTTGTGGAAACAAGAATTTGTTTAGCTCAATGAAAAATAAAGTTAAAGTCACTGCCACAATTTCAGTTTCGGTTTCCGTTAAGAGCCAAAGGGCAAACAGCAAACGATTTGTGGAGCAATTGCTTAATATACCCTGTAAGTTGTACGGAAAAGGGTATATAAGTTGAGTAAAATAATTACCGAGCTTAGAGAGCTCACAGTTGCTAGCTAACTGCTCATTAACATTTCCACTGTTAATGCAGTAGCACGTTTACAGCAAATGTCAAGCCCGCTGTTAGCCTTTATGTTAACCGGTCCATAACACTGTTTGGCTATGTTAAAGGAAATCATAAGCGAATTTCCTGCTTTTATCCCCCCTTCACTGCCTCCAGGGTATCTCAGCGTCGTGCAGCCGTTACCAACACACAACATTTACTTGTTTTTCTTAATAATTGCACGCTGCAGAGGCACAAACAATGGCCAATATGAATATGATCGGTTGATTAATGTTCGTTATTGGCCTTTGCCGCGGTCACTGATCGCAAGCCGATCCAAAACTGAACTGATCTGATCGGATCAGTGCTGCTACCGCTTACTTTTTGATTAGTTTTTTTAATTTTTTAAGCTATTTTTGGGCCACAAAATGGCGGCGTAGGCTCAGCTGAGCTCAGTTCAACACAGAGTATTAAGATTAAGAAATGCAGATTAAATGTGTATAAAATATTAAATCCAGTTGCTGTTTTAATGTTTAATAAGACAAGTTTAAGCCGCTTTAGACTGTCCCACTCTCACCAACCGACAGACCTACTGTCTGTCTGTCTCTCTCCTACTACCAACTCACTGTCGTTTTATGCGTTTCACGCATTTATGGCCATTGTTGTTAATTGCTGAAATTGGCATTCCCAATCACAGCAGGAAGCTCGACTTCACCGCAGTCGCCTCAGTTGCCCAGCAGCAAGTCACATTTCTTGGCTCCCAGGGGAGGTGGCAGCAACAGCAGCCAGTGTTGGCCAACGGCGGGCGGCATGTGGCAGAGGCAGAGGCAGCCTTTAATTGAGCTCTGGAGTTGGAGTCGGAGTTGGAGTTGGTGCTGGCGCTGCAATTGACACCGCAGCGGCCAATTATAAAGCAACTGGCACACTGTTAAAAAAAAGGAGAACAAAGTCTTAAATGAAGTACTTTAATTTAAGCAGTTTTTAAACCAATTTAAAGAATTGTTTCTTCTAGCTTTTACTTTAGTTTCGTTTAAAAACCCATGATAAGCCTTGATTCTATCACACTATTTCGCACAGTGCATTGTTAACAGTAGGAGACATCTCACAGCGCCAGAAAGAGACAGAAAGCGTTGCATGGGTACAGTAAGCGGGGCAATTCAGCGGGGAAAAAGCTTTTCCTCTGGGTGGTCACACATTCTAGACTGCTTGGCATGCAGATTGATTTGGCTGACTAACGTTTTCAGCTTTGTAGCCAATTTTCCAAATGGTCAACGCTCAACGCAGTGTCATCAATTTAAATTAAGTTCCAGCGACTTTATCGCCACATGCCTTAGTGCCGCAGGCAGCAGCAACATCACTACATCAGTGTTGACAAAAAAAACAGGTCAAAAGATGGGTGAAAAGTGGACAGAAAAAGGCTAAAAGTGTTGGGAGATAAGTTTGCTCCTGCTGTTAATTACATGCAAACTAATTTAACATAGCACTTCCCTTAGTGATTAACAGTGTCGCATCAAAGGGAAGCAGTAGCTGTTAATAACATAACAAGCACTGCTTACACTCAGACCTCCAACAGACGCTGTTAACAGACAGCAAATAACAGTTTAAGAGTAGAAGAAGGAAGCAAAGAGGATGAGGCTTTTTGATAGCTACAAATCTGACCACAAAACAGCTAAATTGTCAGCACTGTGATTGGCAACTCTTCCTTGCTCTTTCAATCGTTTGCCCGTCATCATTATCCAAAACATGTCATTAGGCAACGGCGACGACGGCGACGGCGAAGACGACGACAAAGTTATCCAGAATCCTGTTCTGACACCGCTATCAACTGCCAGTCGCATTCCAAGCGACGTCGACTGCAGCGTATTGCGTGCGGCGCAGCGGAAATTGTCCAAAAAGGCGACGACGACAGCAACGGCGACGACGACGCCGACTGTGACGGCAGCAGTGACTGCGGCAGCGACAGCGACTTGGAGTTTGGAGACTTGTGACTTCAGACTCTGCGCAGACGCAGACGCGCTAACATCGCCTTCAACGTTGTGTTGTCGTTGTTGTCATCAATAGTTGTGTTTGCTGTTGTTGTTGTTGTTGTTGCTGTTGTTCTTGTCGCTTGTTGTTGTTGTTTTTGCTGTCGCCTAATAAAGCAGCCGCGATCGCAACGCTAATTAAAATAATTGAAATTTCTCACGGGAAACGCGCAGCTGGCAAGTGTCGCAAAGGAAAAAGATGGAGTGAGAGAGGCGGCGGAAAGCGAGAGAGGAAGTTACACTGAGCGAAAGTGAAGGAAGTGCTTA